>OY728162.1:467559477-468809477 GCA_963277665.1 Viscum album | reverse complement strand
ACATGAAACATTGTGGCATACACACATAATCATAGAGAATCATTTCTTATTAGTCAACACTCATTTCCAAGAATATCTTAGTGGACAAAGTCCCTTTCTGAACCAAGTTCATTCCTTATTTCAGTCCTGTTTCACTGAACCGGTATAACCTACAGTTCCAGCCATGTCTATATCATGAGATATAAAATATTTACCCAATGCTTTGGAGGGAGATATAGGTCCCACCGATCTCATAATCATACCATTCTTATGTGTGAAACAAAATCATAAACCATACATCATAGCATAACCCATGTAATAAAAATGGGAATCTTAAACATCGTGACATCATAAAACAATTCATATAAGATAAAGGAATTCATAAATATAATTCATCACAACATAATCAAATAAATGTAATAATAGGGATAGAAATATAACCCTATATTATTTTAGATGGAAAATAATTTTGATAAAACACTTGAACTCCATTCTTGAGGAAAATATCCTTTCTACTTCAAAAAAATTTTCCTTTATTAACATGTCTTACATTTATAAACTAAAAGAAGTTGATTAAAAATAAACATGAAAACTTGTAATGGATTCTTCTTGGAAATAATGTTTTTAAAATCCATTCGTGTCGTATAAGTTTAAAAAACATTCTTCTCGTACTTTTGTCGGTAAAGTCAAAAAGTACCTCGTAATAGAAAGATTCCATACATGCCATGTAGTAAAAGTAAAAAATTGGTAAAAAGGAATTTAAACATACATGAAAACACTTTTATAAAACATGGACATGGATGATATAAATAATCCCCAATAAATACTTACGAATTAGCAATCTCGGATAAAAATGAGATTTGCATAATTTATCCCTTACCTTAGGTCGAATTTCCTTCGTAAGTGTCCAAACCTCCTGTATAATGATTTAAATAACGTCATTGACTTATTACAGAATCATATTCATTGTTATGATATCATATATGGTTCACTTATGACTTTATATTACCCGTTATTTTGTAAATTCTATGTTAAAGAGCGTTTTGGGTAAAATTGTTTCATTTGTCGTCCGTGTTTTGACTTATAATTATTCATATGATTACATAGATAATTATTAATTAATTCCATAACATGATTTATATATAATACATATTCAGAATATACATATATATAATAAATCAGTAAATGGAAAGAAATACACCGTTCATGGAGACGGTAGGCCGTACGTACGCATGAACGATGTTTTCTTTTCCTTATTGAGTTGAATGGAATTAAATAGATGACATACATATATATAAACATAAATCCAGTATCATTATTATGTCATAAATTTTATGATTACTTATTATATGTACTTTATAATCATTCATGAATGGTTAAAGTTGAGAATGAATCTCATCGCGTCTTGGAGATGGTAGTCCGTACGTACGCACGAGCGATGATATCGTTCTCATGATCGTGGGACTATATTGGAGTGTATGTATACTATTTCAGAATCAATATCACTTTAAAATAATCATATAAAGTTATTATTTACACCATTATACCCATCCAAGTAAGGTGGTGGTGGAAAATAGATTTCACCACGGCATGGAGACGGTATTCCGTACGTACGCACGCGCGGTGATTTCGTTTTCCGTAAGATGGATAGATGGTGAAATGGGGTTGTTTCATACTTATAATAACATATAAGTATATTAGTGATACTTATGTTATTACTTCATAATGAAACAACCTAATAAGAAGAAGTGGAAGCATAAATAATGGTGAAAAAATCGGTAAAGGAAATTACCTCTTCTTTGAAGCGCCTCTTTGAGACTCTTTTTAGGGAATTAAAATTGGTCTTTGAGAAATACCAGAGCCTCTAGGATGTTTCTAGGGAAGTGGAGAAGATAATTTGGCCAGGTTTGGTCAAGCTTTAAGGATCAAAGTGGTGTGTGGAAGAGAGGGAGGAAGGGCCCTTTTATAAGGGGGGAGAGGGGCACTGTTGGAATAAATAAAAATATTATTTTATTATAAAGCCAAAATCGGTTTTAATTAGCTCAAAATTGATTTATTTCGAATATAAGCTGGGTATGGGTCGATAGCCTCTCATAAAATAGAATTTAGACAATTTTAGGATCATATTTTAACCTTATCATTTAGTTTTAACATTAAGTTAATTAATTTTACTTTTACCGTGTCTACTTGTGTTCTTACACTATAAGGTTAATAAACATACTATAACAAGACAAACGAACCCCAAGTTGTTTATTATTAATATATATAACCTTATTTAAGTCATTTGGCAGAACATTGGATTTTTTGGAATAAAATAACAATTAATAATAAAATATATGTTTTAAAAACTATTTTACGTCAATTTTGACACTATTTGGTAATTGATTTTTGTAAAACTTATAACAGAATTATTAGTTCGAAATAAGTTAATAAAATAAATACTAACATGTCATATTAACCTTGAAAATTATTGTAATTTATAAAAAGTATCAAATTACATTTATTTTGGTATTTATAACATCAATTATGTCAATATTTCATTAATAAGATAATTACTGCATCATCGTTCTGTCACAAATAAATTAAATTATTTAATGTCTAAAAATTACAAATAAAATATCATTATGTAGGAAATCTGTTTATCTTTCTAATGAATATTTATAGTCAAATTTATCTTATGTATAACCATATATTAAAAATTATTTACTTATTAATCATTGATTTTAACTATTTTAACCATTCTTTAAATAAATTAATAATAAATGTTCTAATCTAATCCAAGTGGGCGTAAATGGTTGTATTTTATTCCTAAGCTTGTTTTCGGTCGAATAACACTTATCAAATGGAATTATGACGTGTTTTAGGGTAATAATAATATCATTTTTACCCTTAATTATCCTAGCTACTTTTAACCGTGGGAAAAAAAATCAAAAGTTTCTACTCACCAAAATTTATTTTCATCTCATTGAACCACATTTTAGTCCTTGATATTAACCGTGTCTCTTGGATTTTCGAAATTCCACTCACAGAAGTGGTAAAATTATGTTTTATGAAAAATCCATTTTTTTAACTACCACTTAGTGGTTTCACTATTCATCAAAAAATGAATGTTTTGAGATAAATACCAAAAATTAGGCCTAAGATATATTTGATATTATGAACTCAAAAATGATGTCTATTTTACCAAATTCAAAAAATATCAGTTGCATTAATTAATTTAAAAATTAATTCCCGCCGTCAACACAAATAGTGTGTTCTTAAGAGATAATAAATATCAAAAGAATAACACTTGTTTATGTCTGGTTTAAATGTGAAATTACATCTAATGAACAACATTGTATTAAATTGTAAAAATATATTCTAAATATACTTTAAAACCACTAAAATTAATAATTTATCACTATTAATTATTTCGATTAAAAAATTTGTTTTTAATTAAAATTTAGTCATTTTCACTATTCATCAGAATATGAAAGTTATCCGAAAAGTACCAAAATTTCATCCTAAGCTAATTTCGATATTCCGAATCCAAAAATGAAGTCCATTTTGAAAAAAAAAATATTTACAAATTTTCAAAAAGTGGTTATTACTATTCATAACGGCTAGTTTTAATAATATTTTAATAGCATATCGTTATTTAGTGAAACTCGGTATTTCGTACTACACACGCTATCGAGGAAGGTCGTGATTGTGTGTAATGCAAGGCAAGTCAAGGATGCGTGTTGTGCAAGTTCCTCTTGGTGTATCATAAAACACACGACATTAATGAAAAGAATATTTTTCATAAAATCTCTAGGTGTCACATTCTACCCCCCTTAAAATGAATTTCGCCCTTGAAATTCGTCGGGGTTATAAATGGTTTACTATTCGAAAGTTTCATTGATAAAAACCCAAATTGTAGAAAGGAATACCAAAACCAATCTTTAAAATCAAAAGTATGAAATGTAACGGTTACCCAAATAAACTAATCACTGGGTTTCCACATAGGTGAAAATATGGATATGGAAGAGAAATCTAACCATCATGTTCTGATAGAGAGTGGTATAGAACATGGCTAGGGAAAATCCAGCAATCACAGAGCCATAAAATTGTGACGATCTAAGGTACCATCTGATTCATCAGATATAAGAGCACTAGGACAACATTTTTGGTTTTCAAGATCGTTTCCCTAAAGTTGATGAAATTGGAATTAGAAGAAATACTTTCGTGATTTCGGTATAGTCTCACCGTTGGTCATTCATTGGACAATTTCCACTTCATCTCTTAAATAAATGAAGTTGAATTTGTCACTCGTGATGTGATAGATGATCATGTGATAAAATGATGGGTCATTCCATCTGTCTCAAGCAAAAGGTTAGAAATGTTATCAAAAAATACATAAGTCCATCTATAGTGAGATTAATCATATATGGTTCCTAAAATGGACTTATACTTCATATATCATACTACTTAATATAATAAAACTAGTTTCTACTAAACAGGGAATTCTTGTAGGCCAGTGTTAGGTGATAAAATCCCGTCGCACTTTGGTTGTGGGTTCGATTCCCACGGCCTTGTCCGATGTGATGGGATGTCGCTCGTCCTGCAGGTTGTCCTTTTTCTAAAACTATATTACTATAACATCCCATCAATAATATAGAAAAAAACATTTATCCTTAAACAATACTAACTTATTTCCAACATACTCCATTCCAATCTTTATGCTTATCTAAAATTCTTCGGTCCAAGCTCATAGTATAAAGAAAATGATTACTTGAAATGTCATCAACCAAGCATGTGAATACCATCATTTATCCCCAATATATCTTGTTGGTCACATTACAATCATGTGAATTCCTTAATCATGTATTCTCTTGAAAAATGAATACCCATTAAACCTTAGTGAAAACATGAATGTTGTCAAAAGATAACTCTTTCCACATACCAAAATCCAAAAATTCTATATACTCAAACCATGATATAACCTTCTCCTTATATCTGTCACGAGCTCATGAATACTATCAAACATTTAATTTATCATTATCCCTTCATTATGCGCATATCATCTACATTTAAAAAATATCTAAATAACCTTTCATGGATACTGGTACCATTAATCATACACTTTCAAAACTCAAGGAAAGAAAACAGTGTAACAATCCTTAGATGTCTCTTTATTCCATAGTACCATGAGATTGAGTATACAACCTTACACATGATAAACATGTAATCATTCCACTACATTCTTAATCCATTGACCGAGCTTCAACAATTCTTTTATCTCACATATCATTTGTAGTCTCTTCATCATCATCAACATAAATACTACCCATACGACCATACTGATTCTCTTCATGAGACTTTCCCATAGTGTATTGTTTCCATAATGCCCGTACATTCCACATTTAAAACATTTAACCATTGGTGATGTCGTAGCAATAACATTATCCTCATCCTTGGTGTTAACTGAACCTTTTCCTTTGCACTTACTGGATTTGTGTCCTTCCTTTCCACACCCAAAGCATCTTCCAGTTCCATTGAAACATTCTCCTTGATGCCTCTTCCCACATGATTTACATAGAGGAAATTTAACATTATTTCCATTATGATCATCATGAAACTCCATCTTTCTCTTATTAGCCGAGTCAGGAAACTTACCAAATTTTACTTTATTGATAATATTATGAGATTGATGATTCGGCATAATAATGATGTTTGGACCTCCAAATCCCATTTCATTTGGTTTCTCATGAAGAATATCATTCCATTTTCCATCATATCCACCATTATTGTGAATCATCTTGTTTCCAGCCAATTTCTAAAACCCAAAAAGAATAGTGTGAGAGGCAAAAATCATAATAAAGGGGGAGTAACTTCAATATATAACATCTTTGTTTTAATCTAATATGGTTACCACAATTCTAGGACTATATCCTTTACATATACTTATCCTTAGGGACATCCCTAGACATACCTTAGAAATATCTCTAGGGATCTCACTAATGTTTTCGCATCCTAGTTTCCAAAGGTTGACTAAAATTTTCCTCTGATAGCAACTGTAGAGACCCGAAGCTTGACGTACATGGACATTAAATTACTTTTGCGGAATACGTAGAACATAACAAAAAACACACACACGAGGACCGTAATAGTTTAGTGTCTTTGGAAACTCGGAACGTAATCTTCTAATCATGGTGAAAGATCTTCAACATCTCCAATAAAGATCTTCCTTTTTTTCTTTCCTAAAACCTTTCTTTATATCCTGTGGAAAATAAAACATAAAAGGGTGAGCTCAAATGCTCAGTAAGGGTAAACAAAATAAATATCAATCACATCATATTCATAAGAACGTATCTTTTGGAAATCTTAACCTGCAAAAGAGATCATAATTTCATAAAATGGGATAAATCATAGTACTGAAATGTAATCCCAATAATCATAACGTAAAACATGAAACTATGTGGCATACACACATAATCATATATAATCATTTCTTATTAGTCAAGACTCATTACCAAGACTATCTTAGTGGACAAAGTTCCTTTCTGAACCGAGTTTATTCCTCGTTTCAGTCATGTTTCACTGAACCGGTATAACCTACCATTCCATCCATGTCTATCTCATGAGATATAAAATCTTTACCCATTACATTGGAGGGAGATTTAGGTCCCACCCATCTCATAATGATACCATTCTTATGTGTGCCACCAAATCATACACCATACATCATAGAATAACCCATGTAATAAAAATGGGAATTTAAACATTGTGACATCATAAAACAATTCATATAATATAAATGAATTCATAAAAATAATTCCATAACAACATAATCAAATCAATGTAATAATAGGGAGTGAAACAGAACCCTATATTATCTTAGATGGAAAATAATTTTGATAAAACACTTGAACCCCATTCTTTAGGAAAATATCCTTTCTACTTCAAAAACATTTTCCATTATTATGATGTCTTACAATTTTAAACTAAAAGATGATGATTAAAAATAAACATGAAAACTTTTAAAGGAAGCTTCTTAGAAATAATGTTTTAAAAATCCATTCATGCCGTATAAGTTAAAAAAACATTCTTCTCTTACTTTTGTCGGAAAAGTCAAAAAGTACCTCATAATAGAAAGATTCAATACATGACATGTAGTAAAAGTAAAAAATGGGTAAAAAGGACTTTAACCATACATGAAAACACTTTTATAAAACATGGACATTGATGATATAAATAATCCCCCGTAAATACTTACGAATAAGCAATCTCGGATAAAAATGAGATTTGCAAAATTTATTCCTTACCTTAGGCCCAATTTGCTTCGTAAGTGTCCGAACCTCCTATATAATGATTTAAATAATGTCATTTACTTATTACAGAATCATATTCATTGTTATGATATCATATATGGTTCACTTATGACTTTATATTACCCGTTCTTTTGTAAATTCCATGTTAAAGAGCGTTTTGGGTAAATTTGTTTCATTTGTCGTCTGTGTTTTGACTTGTAATTATTCATATGATTACATAGATCATTCCCACATAATTCCAGAACATGATTTATATATAATATATATTCAGAGTATACATATATATAATAAATCAGTAAATGGAAATAAATACACCGTTTATGGAGACGGTAGGTCGTACGTACGCATGAACGCTGTTTTCGTTTCCTTATTGAGTTGAATGGAATTAAGTAGATGGAATACATATATATACTCATAAATCCAGTATCATTATTATGTCATATATTTCATGATTACTTATTATATATACTTTATAATCATTAATGAATTGTTAAAGTGGAGAATGAATCTCATCGCATCGTGGAGACGGTAGTCCATACGTACGCCCGAGCGATGATATCGTTCTCATGATCATTGGACTGTATTGGAGTGTATGTATAATATTTCAGAATCAATATCAATTTAAAATAATCATATATAGTTATTATTTACACCATTATACCCATCAAAGTAAGGTGGTGGTGGAAAATAGATTTCACCACGGCATGGAGAACGTATTCCGTATGTACGCATGCGCGGTGATTTCATTTTCCATAGGATGGATATATGGTGAAATAGTGTTGTTTCATACTTATAATAAAATATCAGTATATGATTGATACTGATGTTATTACTTCATAATGAAAAAATCTAAGAAGAATAAGTGGAAGAAGAAATAAAGGTGAAACAATCGGTAACGGAAATTACCTCTTCTTTGAAGCGACTCTTTGAGATCATCTTTTAGGGCACTTAAATTGGTCTTTGAGGAAGACCAGAACCTCTAGGATGTATCTAGGGAAGTGTATAAGATAATTTTTCAGGGTTTGGACGAGATTTAAGGATCAATGTTGTGTGTGGAAGAGAGGGAGGAAGTTCCCTTTTTATAAGGGGGGAGAGGGGCACCTTTGGAATAACTACAAATATTATTTTATTATGAAGCCAAATTCAGTTTTGAAGAGCTCCAAATTGATTTATTTCAAAGCTAAGGCGGGGATGGGTCGGAATCCTCTCATCCAATAGAATTTAGACAAGTTAGGTTCCTATTTTAACCTTATCATTTAGTTTTACCATTAAGTTAAATAATTTTACTTTTACCGTGTCTTCTTCTGTTCTTACACTATAAGGTTAATAAACATACTATAACAAGACAAAAGAACACCAAGTTGTTTATTATTAATATATATAACCTTATCTAAGTCATTTGGCCGAACCTTATATTTTTAGGAATAAATTAACAATTAATAATATAATATTTGTTTTAAACACTATTTTATGTCAATTTGGACACTATTTGGTAATTGATTTTTGTAAAAATCATAACAGAATTATTAGTTAAAAAGAAGTTAATAAAATCAATAAAAACATGTCATATTAACCTAGAAAATTATTTTAATTCATAAAAAGTCTCAAATTAAATTTATTTGGGTATTTATAACATCAATTATGTCAATATTTCATTAATAAGATAATTACTCCATCATCGTTGTGTCACAAATAAATTAAATTATTTAATGTCTAAAAATTACAAATAAAATATCATTATGTATTAAATCCGTTTACCTTTCTAATTAATATTAATAGTCGAATTTATCTTATGTATAACCCTATATTAAAAATGATTTACTTATCAAACATTGATTTTAACTATTTTAACCATTCTTTAAATAGATTAATAATAAATGTCCTAATCAAATCCAAGTGGGTTAAATGGTCATATTATGTTCTTAAAGTTGTTTTTGGTCGAATTAGACTTATCCAATAGAATTACGACACGTGTTAGGGTAATAATAATATAATTTTCACCCTTAATTACCCTATCTACTTTTAACAGTGGTAAAAAAAAGTCAAAAGTTACTATTCACCAAAAATTATTTTCAGCTCATTGAACCAAATTTAAGCCCTTGATATAAACCATGTCTCTCGGATTTTTGAAATTCTACTCACAGAAGTGGTAAAATTTTGTTTTATGAAAAATTCATTTTTTTTAACTACCACTTAGTGGTTTCACTATTCATCAAAAAATTAAATTTCTAGAAAAATACCAAAAATTCGGCCTAAGCTATATTTGATATTATGAACTCATAAATGATGTCTATTATACCAAATTCAAAACATATCAGTTGCATTAATTAATTTAAAAATTAATTCCCATCGTCAACACAAATAGCGTGTTCTTAAGAGATAACAACTATCAAAATATTGACAATTGTTTATGTCTGGTTTAAATGTGATATTACATCTAATGACCAACATTGTATTAAATTGTAAAAATATATTATAAATATACTTTAAAACCAATAAAATTAATAATTTATCACTATTAATTATTTCGATTAAAAAAGTTGTTTTTATTTAAAATTTAGTAATTTTAACTATTCATCAGAATATGAAAGTCATCTGAAAAGTACCAAAATTTCGAACTAAGCTAATTTCGATATTTCGAATCCAAAAATGAAGTCCATTTTGAAAAAAAAAAATTACAAAATTTCAAAAAGTGGTTATTACTATTCATAACGGCTAGTTTTAATTTTATTTTAATAGCATATTGTTGTTTATTGAAACTCGGTATTGCATACTACACACGCTATCAAGGAAGGTCGCGATTTCGTGTTGTGCAAGCTCCTATTGGTGTAGCGTACAAAAAATGACATTAATGAAAAGAATATTTTTCATAAAATCTCAGGGTGTTACAGGATGATCCTAAATTGTTTTATTTCAAATAAGTGAATCAATTGATTTTTCCAATACTATAATAGATGATAAGTGGCCCAAGAGTGGTTTAGAGAGTACATTTCCCCTTAGAATGTCCACTAGTTGAGAAATTATTTCATCTATTAGTGAAAAAGAATCAGACCTGACTGATGTTATGTTTTCAAGTTCCTCGAGATAAGAGGGCATTATCATTACTACATTGTCGATTTGGGGTTTATCATGACAATGTGAAACACTACTGTGGAGAGAAATCCTCTTTTTCATTTTCCTTCTGTCCACACAAATGGGTTTTGTGGATCTCATCTAGAGATAGACTCTATAAATTGACCGAATTTTCATGAACTAAGCCTTAATGATGAAGTGTATGATGGGGAAATTCATAATTATTGTCGTTACTCCCATAATATGGTAATGGTAGGGTAGGATCTTGATTTTCAACAGGTAAATGTCTTAGGGATTCTTGAACTCCAACATTAAGAGGGGCCAGATTATAGATTGGATTTTTATTTTGCAACTATGTTTGGTCATAATTCTTCTTAGATTCGCTTTTTCATGTAGATGGGGTCATATTCTAGGATAAGTGGTTAACATGGGTAGGTGTATGTTTTTTACTTGGAGAGTCCATTATAATGGGGTGATTTTCTATAATTGGAAAGGGTGAATATTCTTGATCCGATTTCCCATATGATATGGGTAGTATGCCCCATAACCCTTCTGGACTAGAAAAGAGTTGTGTATCTACAATGGTATAACATGATGTTGAGTCATCCTTAGTGTGGGGACATAATTATGTGTATGTTCCCCAGGTACTGATGAAGGTGCTATTATGATATTCTGGAAAGCTTCCAGAACATGGGATGAAATTTGTGTCTGTCCTTTCATAATTTCTAAAATGTGTTTGGTAATTTTAGAAGCTGCAATAGAGAATATATGTCCATTAAATATCTATAGTACGTGTGTGTGACTCCTCCTATAATCATTTTCCTTTATGTGGGTATTGAAAATACATATGTATGGTGGAAGAGAGTTGGGATGGCCCCAAGTTTGTCGTCAGAGCATTCCAACTGATTTCTCCAAATGCTGCCAAATGAGACTTTTGGAAGGCTTGATTAATGTTAAAAGGTTTTTGTTCCCAGTTGATATTTCTCATGAATCATTTATTATGAAATTCATTCAATTATGATAGATGATACTACTATCATAATTTTTTAGTGTAAACAGGTGTATGTTACTGATTTCTGGTTTCCACCATATATGATTGGCAGTCTTCCTTTAATGAAGTCAGATGAGCCTTCTAACTTGATATTATTTCAAATGGTTTATGTTCATGTTCATGATAATCCATTAGATTTAACTGGAGATATTTGTGAGTTAATTCTAGATGATTCTGATGGCCATCTGATTTGGGACGGATCAGTGTATGTGATTGTTCATTTTTTACTATAAATATTGGTTTATAGACTTCATTGTAGGTGGGAAAGGTACAAACTTACTCCCTTTTGGCTAGACATTGTCCCTAGTGGTTTTTCTTCTGCACTCAGGTCTGTGGGACTTGATCCGATCAACCATGGGAAACCCCCTCATCATGTTAGGGGTTTACTGTCATATGATTCTGCTGATAGAAATTGTTTGTGGGAGCCCTCATGTAGGACACCTACACCATTGAGTTGAGTTCATGAATGATATGTTGATAAACCTCACTATATCATTGAAGGTACTGGTTGATTCATTCTGAAGATAAGGTCCCAAAACAATTAAATATGATGGTTGGCAATATCGACTTCTTGACCATCAGTCATTGATGACCGGGTGATCGAGAGTTGATGCAATCTTCTAGAGCCCATCAGGTAGCCTCCAAGGTTTGGATAGTACTGTCTTGATGATATTCTCATAATAGAACATTGGGGACCCAAAATTGAAGATGTTGAGTTCATGATGATGTCCCTCCAGTGGATGAAGATCTAGCTTGAGCCGTGGCCTAGGAACACATGGGTGAAAACATCAAGGAAGCCATATGGAATGAAAGGATTTATGAGAAAACCTGAAAAATACATGATCTCCATTAATGAAATATATATTAGATGTATACATGTGTGATTGATTTGTTTTTATGGACTTTCTTTATCAATTGTTAGGAGCCTGACATATGGTTAACAATACTAACATGGTTAAGGATTCACATCAAGTTCACAATTTTTGTTTCATCATCCCATGGTACATATGTTCTGGTCAGGAATCACTACATTCAAGAGGTTTCAATAGTATTTATTTATGGAATTAGAAACATCCTATGGTACATGTTTGTTAAGTTTGAACGTATGATACTTAAGAACATGCATTGGTCGAGTGGATGGGATGTTGGAATCATGACACACTTTAGGTGAAATTAGTTCTTACTCTCGGACTCTATTATAGATTTGATATATTTTAATGAATCATTATTAATTAAAAATTATAATTAAGGTTTCCCAGGAAATTTTTAATCAATTATAAGCATGTATGAGATTTAGAATCATCTTTATGTATTTTATTTTTTTCATTAATCGAGACATTTGTATGTATTTGAGGTTCTCCATCAATTGTATACTCTCATATACTATTTATTTATTCTTTTAAGCAACATTATGATGATACTGGTCTTTAAGACACTTAGTGTGGAAATATAAATTTATTTTTGTCTAGGGAGACAAATGTTTTTTTTGATGTCAGGATCCTAACCATAAATATTCCACCTACGTATCCTTGTAAATGGAATCAGAACCCTTAAAGTTCGGTGCCACGTAATGGGGAATATCATAAATTTTATGGTCATGTCATAAGGACTTATCATTATTGGATAATTTCATGTGGTAAGGACATATATGTGAATTGTGCTTAGTAAATGTTTGGTGTGGTACTTTTTCCTAAGTAGCCAAATGAACATGGAATGAATATGGGTTTCTAGGATGTATTAGACCTTGCCAGCAATATAGCCCAGAAAGAACCAGTTCGATTTGATGTGTTGGGTTTGAACCTTAGAGAGGATTCCTAAGTATCCCATTTAGATGAGAATCAAATCCCACAGAGTATAGTGACTCTCATAGAAGAATTTAGCCTTTTTAGGGAAATGAGTTTGGTCTTACATCTAGAAAAAGGATTCCTAATTTAATTGTGGGATTAAATGGTGGCATACTCCTAAGGAGGATGCCCATTTTTGTATGACAAGATATGGAATTTGATCCTTATAAAGGATTCCTACGAATCCCAATTATGGTGGTAATCCATGTTATCGTAGTTAAAAACATGGTGTTTGTGAAAATGTTGTGATCATGAAAAAAATCTAATCCAACATGTTTTATACTTGTTGTGAGAAAGAATAGGATTTCATGATTAAACAAAGGAATACACACTTTTCCTCCACTAGTGGAAGAGGATGGGCCTACGACGGCAAGGGTTGACGAGGGTGAGGAGACTGTGGAAGAGGGAGAGGCAACGATCCTTACATCTATTCTCTTTACATTGGACAAGGGTCCAATACAAGGAAGGGGTGAAGGTGACGGAAGTCAAGAGGATAAATATTGCAGCCTCTTACTTCAATGGATAGGGGCTTACACTAGGATTTATGCCCTATAAATTGGTCCTGGTAGGGGAGGGATACATTTAAATTTTAAAAAGTGAAAAGTAGTTGTGAACGGTACCATCCCTACTAGAGTCGTGATGTTTTGGGTTTTATATATGAGAAGGGGAGGAGAGAACCCAAACCCAAATCAACTAAACTGGGATGTTCGAAACACTGTTCCTATGAGATATGTCCATGTGACTGCAGATATAGAATCCCACAGACAGTCCATGAATCCTAACCCCATTGCATGAAAATTTGGGAATCCAATGACTACATATATATAAACCCATATACGAGACCCAATAAAGTTCAATTACCATTGGTTTGATGATTAGATTGGTTTTGGTGGAGGATTAAACATAATCCCTTTTAGATACAAGCGCTAATGAAGAAGAATCCATTACATGAATAGTTTTGAAGAAGGCCTGATAGAAGGATTAGTCGACTAAAAAGATTAAGTGAATAAAATAAGGGTTCCCAAGTAATTATCTGGCGCATAGATGTTGCCACAAAAGGTGTATTGGGAGACCTAATATCAACATAAGTGACGAACAAACTTAATGTAATTACTTGGGCGAGACATCATGAAATCCATCAAGAGTATTCAAAGATAGTCCCAGAAGTGGGGGGATCATGTTACTTTGAGATGAATAGGTGTCACATAAGTGTTTCTGATTCAGGGAGGTTTTTCACACTAGGCGTACAAGTGTTATGAATTTCAAACACTAAAAGTACATAATTCATACGATCCTCTATACATTCCTCATTTCAAGGTTTTAAGGAACTACCATGAAAGGTTTAGAAGGCATGGGTGAAGCGCAAGGGAAACCAGAGAAGTAATTAAACTTTAGGTAAATTATTCCATAAAAATGAAGGCCCCCAGGGTCTATGTATAGGCACATAAGTGACTCTATGTAAAATGGTTATGGGCACAGAAGTGGCAGGCACACCAAAATTGTGGTACACAAGTGCCTTGCGGGCCTACGAATCCTAGGATTGATTAGAACGATCCAATATTCAAGCCTAAAAAAATATTGATTTTATTCATGTGTTTTATCCACCTTCTTGTATATAATTTCACTTTGTCACTATTAAGATTCTATGATGAAAATGAGTGGAAAACCCATTGATTTTGTTTTTGCCTTTAGTAAAACCTAAAATAATAGGAGAAAAAAGTATAATTTCACTTATCGTAGAACTAAAATATCAAAATCATTATTCAAAAAAGTTAATCAACTATCATATATTGGGAAATATAATTTTCAAGAATATGATTCCATTGGACTACATAAAAAATAATAATATATATTAGAGTATATTTAGAATCCTACAGAAGTATTTTTTTCATAATTAATAATTGTATATCATGTATCCTTTTGTGATATCATTAAATTATTAATATGAAATTTGATATGCGGAGTTATGTGTTATTTTTATGTATAAAATAATTACATAATTTATGTTTTTTATCAGAAATAATTTCTTATTATTTTATATCATATACCATAATGAGTATATTCCATGATTTACTTAATTTTTATCATGTTATTATATAATAATTTAATTAGAATATTTATTACATTTTATTAAGTATTATTATCTAAAAAATATTAATATTTATATAAAATTTTCATTTATGTTTGGAAGAATTTATTTAGTAGGGACAATGTAAATGGATAAAAGATCAATTGAAAACATGGTCTCCTTCGTGAATTGTAATGTTCGTTATCTTATATATTAATTTTTTATCTATTAACATTATTTTTTTTGGAAAAAAACATTACTTTTATATTGTTTCTAGTTGATGGAATTTTTATTCATAATTTTAATGGTAAAAAAAATACTATATAATGAAATATCTTTATTGTTTAATAAATACATTGTTTGTCTACTAAGAATGACTATTTTTCTAAATATTTTTCTTTTATAGTAGGTTGTTATGTAGTTTGATATTCTAACAGGATTTTTTCAATACAAAAACAATTCAATGAAAAAGGGAAAATCATTATCCACAATTAAATATGATCTTCTAAATACTTTAATTTATTAGTGCTAACATAGAAATGATTGACACACTTTTATCAATTCATTTTAGTTTTGATAAACGAGGTGGAATTTCTCAGTGGATGAAGTGTAAAAACATTATATTAAATATGAAATTGAATTTTTAGTGATAAAAAAGTTTTATCTTGTAGTATTTTTATTGGATACCGACCATCTATTCATATCAATATTATCCTAAATAAAAAATGTTCACAAATATATTTTAGACAATAAAAAAATTATCATGAAAACAAATTTATAGAAAATTTAGTAAAAATATTATATTAACATATATTCACCATAAAAAGGAATTTTTTAAGAGGGTTGTGATCCAAAATTTTAATATTGATTATCAATTATTTTATATCACAATATTATAAACCAGATCAATCTATCATCTAATCATTCACCCAACACAATCCAACACTATCTTGAATGATATTAATGACCCTCACGGGCTGGAAAATAATGCTCATGTATAAAAGGAAAACACTTTGTATTTAATTCTTCATCTAATAAAAGATTAATCCCAAAAGGGATTTCATATGAAAATCCATCACGAATCATATGTAAGTCAAATACCCAAATTGAAAGAAATATGTCTTATTAAATAAGCAATAAAAAAATTCAACAAAATCATATATAACAGATAAAAAAATAATCCCTCATCTCAACAACTATTTACCTCCATAAAAATCCACTTGTTACACTGAATCCTCTATTGATATAGTGAATCCACTAATAATAATAATTTAATGTAGTAAATTCCTACTTGATTGGTGTAATAATGATAATAAATAAACAGAATAAATAACTAACCTCCTCATGACTATAGGTCTCTATCCACTCACAAAATATTCAATTCACAATGAGGGAATAAATTATGAAAAGAATATAAAACTAAAATTCAATATAGGTGTGGCAATAACACATTTATTAGGCCACCACCCACCTTTCTATATTCTAAACATTTAATTAAAAACCCACATTCAATATAGTTTTAATATATATATATATATAATGATTTTCCGTACTTATTGGATAAAATTAAAAATTAAGCATTACATTATTTTTAACAATCATACCCCTTCTTTTACAAGTGTGAAAATGGGAGGAACTAGAAACATTTTCCTATACTAGGTAAAACTATTGTTTTGAAATAAAATGAGGCTCATATGGCATAAAACCGCAGATTCCCATCCAACCAAAAAACAAAAAAATTTCTTGAAAAAACTTATTAAAACATTAAAAAGGATTTTTAAAAATACATAGCAATAACATAAATTTTATCCATTTTTTTAAAACATTTCTTAAAATCCTTTTTCAATAAAAATCCTCTTATTTTATTTTAATAAAACTAATCATTACAAATAATTTCACCGAAAAATCTATAAATAAACCCCAAACTATATAAATGGAACAATTTATAGTTGGTTACCACACATCACAAAAAATATAGAAGGATAAAGGAAATTGGGTTGAAATAAACAATCATTATGTAGGGTATGTTATCTATGAATAAATGATTTCCCAAAAAACATCATAAAATGGGATTTAACGATCAATGGAATCATCCTAATAATCAATTAAATTAGTCCATAATGCTAAAAAAATCCCTAGTTTGAACTATTAATCATGTACATGTATCTGGTATTCCCATAAAACTATCTTCAGATAAAAAAACATGTGGCCTCAGAACTATGACATGCCACATAAAATAATTCCAGCTCACATAGTCTGCTACCCCTCTTAGTCTATACAATGAGGTGGAGCTAAGATACATTCCACATTTAACACTATAATATATTAATAATTACACTCTTCCAAACCTAAACTATGTCACCATGTATTCCAATTATATAAAAAAATGTGGTAATAAATAAATGATTACATACAACATGTATAATGAATTCGAAAATGATTCACACCATTCCTCCAATGCTGTCTTTGGAATAGTCCACTTCAAATTTATATAGAAGAATAAAAAAAATCATTACAAATTACCAAAATACATATTTGGGTTATAAGACACAATAATAAAAAACCTAATAATAATTTAGGGCCTCAAAATCGTTAAAAAGGTCGCTTAATGTGAGAAAATAGGTCTTTAAAACATAATTCATAGAATTTCGATCCATTTCATACATGGTTATAAACAATTAAAAATCAATTTTATAAATTCATTAAAAACAATTAAACAAATTGGAATCCATTTATATAGACAATGATTTACATGAAAACTATAAAAAAAATTATTTTGAAATTGTTTTAGGGGAAACCCCACATTCACTAAACCTTCAAGGGTCCAAAACAACACACTTAAATTAATTTCAAGAACCAATTGGGTTAATCCATTTGGAAACCTCATATTTAATTAACTATAATTCCTCAATCACTTTATCAACATTTATCATTTCTATATGTCAAATGAAATTAAAAGTAAAAACATTGATAATTTACTTTGGAAAACCATAATACCCTTAAAATGTTATAGTTCACTCACTAAGAACATTGAGGTTGTTTCTCAACACTTGGTATGCATATTTTAAAAGAACTAATTTAAACCTATCATTAGATAAAAAACTCTTCAATTTCTATAAAACAAAGATAAATAAAAAAAATTATCTTATAATTTCAATAATCTAAACAATAAAATTATTTGGGAATTAATAAAAATTAAAAACTTATTATTCAATAGTTAAAGAAATAAAATTTTTTATGGGAGTACCATCATAAATATAGATTGTTTATTGTCCAATGCATTAAATTTGTGATTAAGGGGAACTAGAATGTAAATCGACCAAGCTAACATCAACATATGGAACCAAATCAGAAACTAAATCTTATTTAAGGTTGGTCCAAGATGTTCCATAGTTAATGGGATAGAAGAAATCAAGAGAAGACGGAGAAGATGAGTTTATGAGACCACAAATTAAATGATTGAAACATAATCATGAAGAAATCATGTTGAAATTACATTAATGGAAGAGACCAGAGAATGGTGGTTCATGCCTTGGAGGGGTTCATCTGTTCGGTTTCAAGATGAGGGTGACTTGGAGAGGGGAAGGATTTGGGTTTTCTAATTTTAAAAAGTGAAACATCAAAATTTATAATCATCAAAAAAATTGGACTTGGCGCATGATATACCAAACTATATTATGATAGTGTGATCTGCACTGGACACCAAAAAACATAGTTATCATTGTTTACCCTTGGGCCCTGAATGGTTTAATCGACTATGTACTAATTTTTTCAAAAGATAGTACCCATCTATATAACCGAATTCATAGTTTCTACATAATTTCTTGTAACTAGGAAAAACCCATGGGATATGATACGTTTTTCCAAAATTTTAAATTCCATGAAAAAACGTAATGGATCATAAAATAAACAAAATAAAATAATTTATTACAAAATAAAATCCATTGTGATATGGAATGTGTCACAATTCTCTCCACCATACCCTTTTCTACACCAAAAAATTCTTAGATCAATGTAGAGGTCAACATAATGTTAATTATGAAGTGGATCCATAAAGAAATATTGATTTACATAAACAAATAGATGAATCATATAACAATATAAATTATACTCATGTGATATATTATATAAAATAAATATAATTTTATAAGGAAATGATGATCTAACATAGGTCTAGCTACCATTGAGAAATGATAAAAAATGGAGGAATAATTGAAAACCTCTTTTATATTAAGTGATAGGACGTCACCAAAAAACACTCTCAAAATATCCAAAAAAATCACAAGGAATATCAATTAAAAAAGTCATATTATTATCCAATCCACAAAGATAACACTAAATTGGAAAACAACCAAAACGATCACATGGTCAGATCAATGAATCTTTGGAATCCAAAATCCAGTGAGAAAAAAAAACTAACAATATGAATCATTAAGAAGCAAAACAGTTCAAACCATGGAGTCAGAAACTATGTATGGAGAATTTTATATCAAAATCTGAAAAATAACATCATAGAGTGATTCTAGTATAAAATATAGCTCAGTGGAAACCACGGTATGACTGAAAACAATGCTACACACCAAGTTACCCATCTATGAACCATTGGTTTTCCCATGTCCCATTCAGAAGGCCAATACTCAAATATATTTCCTATAACACACACAATAAACACTGGATACTATCAAAATATTAAAAATTTAATTCCCTAGATGAATCACCACTCACAAAGTGAAACCCCAAAAAGGAACTCAAATAATTAACTTGGAAAATATTCCCTCAAACCACAACTACTCAAAACTCATTAAGTATAAATCTGGAAACCAATCATCACCAAAATAACAAGACAAATAATATGAAGGATGCATCAAATGATAACCTCATAAACCACAAAAATTTCTCTATTAATCATGAATCTCACTAATCCAACAAGTCAATAAAGGATCACAAGCCTAAACCATTCAAACAAACAATTCCTAAGGAAGTCACTATAAAAAATATCCTCGATTAATCCAAAACAATTTACTAGGGGATATATAAACACTTTCCACAAAATACTAATACATGATAGTGTTAAATACAAATGGATGTAAATAACTAATGTATAACAACTATACATTTAAGCTAGAATATTTCTGGATTATTAGAATAAAACAACAAAATGATATAATCAATTTACAGACCATATACCCAAAATCAGAAATAATTTTCCAACATTCAAATAAATTAAAATATGATAAGATAATTCCTATAAACAATAATTGTTTAATAAAACCTTTTTTGAACCATAGAATATATATCAATGATTCCCAAAATGTTGTATTCATTTTTCTACAACATTCCCAATCCAAAGTTTTTTTATATAACATATTTCCAAAATTTATTTTTATACAAAAACAAAGGGTAAAAAAATAGAAATTTGAAACAACAACCAAATAAAAACTGAAAAAACAAATCCAATTTTAATTATAAAATCAGCTACAATTTATTATAAATATAATTAATTGATCTAAATTTTTAAATACAAGACAAGGCTTAACACACAAAAATTCCATAAATCTATGTTTTCAAAATTGATGGCCTCAATTTAATTTTGAAAGCCACCATTCAAAATTCTCATTTGAGTGAAAAAATATCACCCTTTTAAACCATCGAAAATATATTGAAAACATTATTATAAAATCTATAACAATTAATTGGATTTCCCGATTTAAAATCAAATACAATATTTTTAATCATTTCATGAAACCAAATAACATTTTACAATGGGAAAATAATTAATTTCATCAAATACAAATTATTTTTTTCACAAAATATCATTTTCACACACAAAAAAACAATTTCATATCATTTGAAAAGTCATATAAAATTTCATAATTCAAAAATTAACTGAAATACAATAAAATGGTGGAACTATATCACAACTCCTAACTTGATCATATTCATATTTCACAAACTATATTGAAAATATAAGATTCAATGTTCATAACATAGAAACATAAATGAATGTGAAACCACGATCGATTGGAAACATGGTTGAAAACAAAATTCCAATTGTTCAATGGTCCTTAGATCATTTCTGGTATAAAGGGTTTATTTGCCACATGTTTTCTTGGACCATGAATGCTGACCTTACAACTTGAATCCATTTTATATATTTATCCCAAATAACAAAATATAACCATCAATGAAACTCATATCATTCCAAGGAATATCAAAACCAAAATAATCGATAATAAAAATGAAATGAATAATTCAAAATTCAAATCCCACTTCTGATACCAACTAATCATTTTAGGTAGGAAAATTCTAGCTAGACTATATACATACCTACATCTCATTGTAAAAGGAAAAATTCAATATTTCCCAACCATGAAATAGAAAAATAAATAAGAGTTCTCTAAATACCGAGTCTCCCATAAAACAACTAAGGCTATGATACCATTTGTAATGAATTGGCAAGGGCTTCTATCTGAATAGTCCCTTGATGTAGACCACCTCTAACCCAAAGTGTGTTACTGATCACCACGTGTCGAAAACTAGTGCATGGGAATAAAAAGAGAACACATGGGAATGATTTAACCATTAAATCATTGTTTAAGAATAATAAAACCTTTATAAAATATACAACATGACTAGTCTAAAAGTGAGTTACCAACTCAAAATGAAAAAATAAATTTCCAATAAAAAAGTATTAATTTAAACAACAAAAAATTGAAAATAATAAAAAATAAACCCTCAAATCACCCTCCAAATATTGTGATATAAATAACCCATTGATCCACTTTAACATCCACATATATGGGAAACCTAAAAATATTAATAAGTATAACAAAAAGAGCATTACATGGTTAGTATATAATGATGACTAATTAAATATATTATACAACAAACCTACTCATGAACAAAGGTCATTATATAATACCAACACATGAACACCCCATTAGAACTCAATATATTACAAATACTGAAACTAAAATTAAATATAGACATGAGAGTAATCATTGTTACTATGACACCACCCACCATACCATATTCAAAACCATTAATTAAATATTCAATTCCAACCAATTTTTAATATAGATAAAAATTACCTATTTAACATATACATTTTATAAATAAAAAATATAATGCCATAAATTATTTTTTTTGACATAACCCCCATATTTTGAAACCAAGAACGAATATTGTAACCAATTTTTTCTGAAAATAGGTTAAAAACCATGAAAAAAATAAAATCAGGCTCATTCTTATTAAAACCATTGTTTCCAATCAACCCAAATAATAAAATACTTTCATTAAAAATATTTATAAACCAATAAAAAATTACATTTAAAAAACCATTCCCAAGACATTTAATTTATTCCACATTTCCCAATCAAAAGATAAAATCATTTCTTAAAAAAACCCCACATTTTTTTAAATAAATGATGATTTAAAAATAATTTCACAAACCAATTTTTATGTAAAATGTTTTAATTTAAAATGGAACATGAAAAATTTGAAATCCATGCAACATAATCATACCAAACAGATAAATGAAATATGGGTCTAATAAAAAATTAAATGAGTTAGAGATACAATAAAAGAAAAAAATCCAAAAAAATCCAAAAATATGATCAAATAATCATTTATAATACAATAATACTTAAGAAACTACGTCCAAAATTTAGAATTAATCCCTAGTTTGACACTTCTGATACTTTCCATATCATTGGTGGCCCCAACAGACTGTCCAGAAATAAAATCACAAGGGATATTACCACTACTAGAGGTACTAAAATATGAGATGACTACTTTGGGATATACTAATCATTAATGGGGTGGGGTGAATTAGTGTTGTGAAATATTTTTTCAATTATAACATTTATCTCATTTCCTCATAGACCTACTAGGGTCTTCACTCTTGAATTTTATTTTCCTTATCATATGAAATTATATGAAAGGAAGTAATGATGGAACACAATAATTTTAAATGTATCACTACTTAGAAAGGATATATAGTCCTAAAAATAGTTTGAAAATATTACAATACCAGAAAACCAATAAAACATTATTTATAAATAGTTATAGTATGACGTTAATATCCTTTAATGTGTGTCATAATATTATTAGAAAAAATGGTTTGTTCATCTTGCATGTTCTTTATATTTCCAGTAAAGTAATTCTCTAAATTCTAAAATGAAATTTGTATAATAAATAATGTATTACACATGTTGATACATTTTATGAATGTCACATTTATTCTATTATCTTATATCCCCTCCTCAAAATAACATTCATGTAGCCCCTCTTCATCTTCAAAATAATAAAATGAAATCCATGATTCTTATTTAATCTGGTGATTTACCATTTGATTCTTCTTCTTCATCAAACTACTCATGTGATAGAAAATGATAATAAAATATATATTTAGTGTTTCGTTGAACCATTATTATTCTTGATCATGTGGTACATAAATATATAATTATACATCTATATCTGATAACATCTTCCTAGTCTAGTAACTTTACAAATGATCCCTTCTCCTTAAATCTCACTATAATCACAATATTCCATTATGATTATCGAAATGATGAGTTTTCATTTTAGTATAATCAAAATTATTATCCATTCCAAATCATCACAAATACCATAAAGATAAATATATTAGAACCTATCTCCAAAATTTGGCACAAATGAGATAGCACTCGAGCTTTATGATTGCAATTTTCCTACAAAACAAATGTTTCATCCTGACATTTTCATAAACCATAAATGATATATTATTTTATTCATATTGTTTTATTTCCATTATAAATTATTTCTCAATTAATTTTAACATCTTTCGTCATGTTAATAATGTATTATTGTATATATATGGGTTCTTCAGTGTTCCTTAAATAGTTATAGTCAGTTACATATGCTTGGGTTCATGCATGTAACCTATTTTATGTGTGTAAGATCGCATTTTTTAAAACAAAGTATGAATCTGTTAATTGTCATTTCAAATGTTTTATATTATCTACATGAATGTTCCTATGATTTTAAGGAAGGTTTCAAATTATTCTTGTGGTTTTTGGGACCTGGATATTTGGGTTTTAAAAAAATTGTATGTTGTGCATGATTGGATCAAGAATAGTAGTAACCATGAATCTAAACTAGGAACCCCATACAGAGAGGAGTATAGCTTTAAATTCCGTGTCAAGGATTCCACATGGCTGTAGAGAATGGTGACAATATTTTATAGAGCTAAACCACGTTATTATCACACAAGTTTTTTATGTTTCTACATAACCATGAAATAGAATGTGATTATAGATAGTGAGCATGCACATTTGTTTCTTCGTTTGGAAAACCATACAGCCAAACTATGTACTCATTAAAAATTGGGAAAATTACCATTTTCCCTTGATTTCATCTAAGCGACATCCCTCTTTTTTCTTTTTCCATTCACAAAATACCTCCTACCTCACATTGGAGCTCTCCAATGGCCATTAAGGATGGATTTGAGAAACCTCCTTCATCCTAATACATATTTTTTCATCGTTATTCACATTGGATATAGAATGGTATGATCTAAAACCCCCATACTTTTACCATCATTTATCATTCCATATGGAATGAAAAATCCATGTATGATAATATGAATTATTTTAAGAGTGATCTATTATTTCTCTAATTTCTCCTTTCCTATCTCAGATTAAAGGATAATACCAGATGAAGTGTCTACTAAATGTCTTATGTAGGTGGATTAATAATTTTACATAAATCTATAGTTGTTTTTATATTTAATAGTTGTGCTTAAAAATTAAAACTCCGTGATTGGATTCATAAACTAATTTATTTCTTCTTTAAAATTATTGGCCATGATCTATGTGACCGGTGATACATATTGACATGATTATAAGTTGAGAACCACAATTAGAAACACCCCATAAATTAATTTATATGGTAAATGAGGTAATAATTATTCAGTTGCCGAATCAAATTTTTTGTTATGTTCCTTTATCCTATTTAAATTAGAGTTTAAATAAATTGGATGAAGAGTAAATTTATTTAAACTCAAGAGGAAATGGTGTGCCAATATCCCTAAGAATTGTACATTTCCATTTATTTTTTTGTTTTCCTTTATAATGAAATGGAAAATTAGATAACTAAATGTGTTTTAAATAGTATATATAGACTATGATCTATGACCAGTCAATATGATATGTCAACAGTGATACATGGGTTTTGACTCAAAATACCAATGATTGGTTTATTGGGCATATTGACTTTAAATTATCTATAAATAAAATATTTTACTCCATAGGTGAAACATATTTTCTAACATAAATTCTTGGTATGGGATCATCTAGAGAGAGTAATTAAAAAGTTCCTTTAATTAAACAAGGGTAACATAAAATGAATTTTAAGTGTTAGCTTAGAGGGTAGAGCATTGTATTATTCCCTAAGTGACAGTGGGGTTTCACACATGTAATTTCAAGGACATTATCCATGTGAAATTCCCGTATACAATTCATTTCATGATAATTGAGTTCCCATGAGGAATTGTATATATTTGATAACAGGGAGATTGGTCCATATTACTCCTTGGGTGATACATGAGTTCCCTATGTAGAATTCCTTGGTTGGTCATATGATTCCAATAAGTTAATTAAATGAAAAATATCTTAAGACAAAGAAAAAACATTGATTAAATTAATTATTTTTATAGATAATTACCTTATTTCAATTAATTTTAATGCATAAATGTCATGTAACTCATTCAAACCTTATTTTAATTGATCAATAGTGGATTCCTTGTCTATAATCCTTATTTTCCAATCCTATTACAAAAAATGTATCATAAATCAAAAGCATTCAGAGACATAACTTCATTTGACAAAGTAAGTATCATTGGATGCATGATCGATTGGGGACCCATACTAGAATGGGTATTATATATTTCACTTAATACCATTTTTAGTCTACCTTCAAACTTCTTCATTATATATTCCCATTCAAGATAACATTTGAGTCATTTGGTGGTGTCCTACTAATATTATCTTACACCCTATTCAATCCACTGATTGGTACCCTCACATACTTTATCAATGTAGTTAAGGATATTGGATAGTGACCAACTATGAGTGCTTAATATTTTATCTTAATATATAGTACAAGATAATATGGTTGATCTAATGCTTGCGATAATATTAGAGATAATTTTTTATCTTTTTTCATTTTTTTATAGCATGGTGTGTTTTGATATGGAGTTGTATCTCATGTATCCCCCATTTTGTATAGCATACATACATGACATGATTTTTATTTCATAGTCCATATTGATTTGTTATTGATTATACTACTACCTATATTGTTGATAATTTATTATTGTCTAATTTTTACTTAGAATATTCACTCATTAT
Organism: Viscum album; assembly: GCA_963277665.1. Classification (NCBI taxonomy): domain Eukaryota; kingdom Viridiplantae; phylum Streptophyta; class Magnoliopsida; order Santalales; family Viscaceae; genus Viscum; species Viscum album. The sequence continues at coordinate 468,782,781 of OY728162.1, read as the reverse complement.
TATAGTGATATGACTTTTGTTCTGTCTCTATATGTTGATGTGTTACACTTTAATCAAGAGGGTGTAATCTCCCCATTGTACCATCATGGAACATCAATGCTAGCCAGAAACCTCTGAAATATGTGGAGGATTGTTTGAGGCCATGTGGATAATTATGCTAAAATGATTATGAGTGAACCGTGTCAATGACATCACAATGTGGTATTAGATTATTTTCCTTCATTTTCCATACCATATGGGTTGGTCGATAGGAGAATAGATATGTGTCTAAATTTTTAATGAGTATGTGACTAGTATTAGGTAACCCACATATATGGAAAATCAGAATTATATGGTATGAGACCTATTGTTCTAGATTATTCATATTTCAGTTGTATTGACTTCACCCTTTGCTGATGTACTTTAGTTGTGAAATTTATTATATTATTCAGAATATTTTTACCATAGTACTGATTATCCAATGAAGTATTATCCCATGCAACATTATGAATACAAAATTATTCACATGTCTTTCAAATGGAATTCCATACTTATTTTACACCATAAATTACTTACAACATGTTATAGTACCTTGCGTTCTATGTGGAAATTATGGTAAAATTTCATGATGTAAAGGAATGATAATTTGTTAATTAATATGTCTGCATCAACCTAAATTGGGTTTTCCCATATAGCTTGATGGTTGAGGATTTTGCTACTGAAAATCCTGCATTTAGAGGAGTTTAAAAGTGTTTTCTTCATTGCGTAAAATGAATTGGTACTGAGAGGAATAACTAAAGATTCTCTTTATCAATAGTAGGTAAAAACCTTAATACATTGTGGATTTAGTTGTGATAAAAAATCAATAATAAAGGAATCCATTATCAATGATTTTTTAGGAATGATAATGGGTGAATTTATCAAAATAGTTTATTACTGATAAAGGATGGAATTACGAGTTCGAAAAAATATGATAAGGTAACCCATTAATAACACCTTATTTAGCAGTAATAAAAATTTTGAAGAAAAAAAATTATTTTTTACGACCCACAGAACCCCCTTTTTCCTCACTCATGTCCCCAATTCTCAGTGATTTCTACTCCCTAAACCACCATCTTGGACCCCCAACCCCTTATTATGACTTATGAACACCCCCACCCATCATCAATACAAGGACAACTCCCCCAAAAACCTACTCATGTTGGGACATGATTCTTTGACCCCCCCATCACTGTTTAAATTCTCATTAAGCCACCACCAATCATGCTTTCATTTATAATTTAAAAAATATATATTTATTCAAATATATATATATATATATATATATACGTGTTTGATATATATATATATATATACTTTTATTTATTTAAATATATTATATATTAATATTAATTTATATATATTAGAATATATATATAAATATAAATTTAAATATGTTTATAAAAACACACACACATGTACATATATACATTATATATACATTTTTATATGTATAAACATATTCTTATATTTTTATAAGGTATAAAAAATTATTAGAAAAAATTTAAAATAAAATGGATTATAATTAATTTAATTTTATTTATATAATTAATTTAAAATAAATTTATGAAATATGCATATATATTATGATATAAATTTTATACATTACATATACATTTATATGTTTATAAATTTTTATATATATATATTTATATTTATACATGTCTACATGTGATTTGGTGTTTAGATATAAATTTTTAAAAAAAATTATAAATTTTTAAAGTAAATACATTTATATACTAGATTGTATGATAATGATAAATCTATGGGTCTATGTGATTTATATACACAATATTGTTACATATACAGATACACACATGTTTATACAGACATGTACTCTTTTATATTTCACAAAAAACCATACATAGATGTACATATCATTAATTTTTTTACATTTATTGGAATATGTATTTAAATATATTTTTTTTAATGGAACACACATGTTTATATATAATAATTACTTATATAGGAACATATATATATATATTGTTGAATTTTTATATGGTTAATAAAATGGATAATTTATTATATTAAATAATATTAATAATAAACATTTCTTTCCATTTGGATTGTATACTTTTTGAAATTCATTTTTATCCAAATATGTTGAAACATGTATTTATACAATTGATTTATTATATTAAAACATAATGAATTATGAATGTATTTAATTTTAAATAAAACTGAAATTTTAAAATCTATAATTTTTCCAAAACATAATATATATATTGATGTATGATCTGGGAATAAATTTAGTTTGCATAGAAAAAATAAAAATAGACTATCCTAAAAGAAGATGAAATAAATTTTAATATAAAACAAATAGTTTATCACAAATAAAAACTCACTTTTAGTAGAATTATGTGAATTTTTTAATTTGAAAATATAGTGGATAGGGATCCCCTATCATCACGTGGTATATCTCTTAACAAGATTTGATATTATATGTATAGAGCCCAAACAGACACATGGATCAAAAGTTAGGGTTCTTTGATGTTCAAGTCCTATTTTAAACTTATCTTTTACCATTAATTATTTTATTGAATTATTATGTCATCCAATTTTTATTAAATGACTATTAATCAATAATAATTTGAAAATTATTATTTCATTTTTTAAACTATTTTATAATCCACTTTTCACTAAATATAATATATATTTACTGTAAATGTGTATTTACCATTATATAAATCATATTTTAAAAAAATATTATACTAATATCAATATAAATGTATTTATATATTAATTTTTAAATATGTACATTTTTTATGATATATATCATTTATCAATTCAGGAAGGAATGCGCTGATGAAATCCCCCCTTTATGAGAATTTTGTAGTTGTGTTGTTAAAGGGCCCCCTTTATAAACACATTTTTATTTGTATCGATAAATTGAATGATTTATCTGTTGTTTTTTTATTGATGATAAATACCCATCTTTATTATCGATTTTTAGCACCAACAATGGACCCCATTTATCAGTGATTTTGGAAATGCTGATTAAGGGGAACATTAGTAGTTATTTTAGAAAATTATGATAAATTATTACAATGGATAAACCCAAATGTGTACGGTTAACTAACTAATTATTACATGTTTCAGATATATAACTATAATTACACGTGTTAAAACATTTGTTCTAAATGAATACATGTATTCCAACTGTAATTTATAATGCTAGTTTTTCTATAAATTTGTAATATGTGTTTCATAAACTTGAGGAATCATAAAGGAACTTGTTATATTCTAATATCAAATGTAAAAGGTTGGTTGAGGATACATGACATTCCATTTATAATTAAAAACTACTATAACTCGTATATTTGTAATGGTAACTCATATAATTGACCATGAAATTTACATAAACATAAACATATACATATATAGTTGTAGATTGAATATAAATTAACTGCTATTTTTTAAATGGAGATGTCAATTGAATCATAAATTTTCTATTACTCTATATCTTGTTATTTAAACTTCATATCTCAGACCCTTTGATGTAAAATAGAAACCTCACTTTGACATGACTTATTTTTTGGTAAGTTGTGACTATCTCTTGTGTTCATTTATGACTTACTATATCACATTGATCAATATTTATGAAAAGGTAGTGAGGTGTTTTCCATTTTAAAAAATGTATTGTACTAGTCCTAATATTGTTTCAATAATCTATTATATTATATAATCATTTTAGAGGTGTATCCATATAATTTATCGAGATATTCCACCATGATGTCCTCAGTCCATACACCTAGTGGTTGGTTATGACCATGGTCCAATGGTGGGAGCCCTAAGATGCTATTATTACCTCATGTAATTCTATCAGAAGAACCAAATTTTACAATTGAACTTCTAAATGATTTATATTATTGAGTGGTTTTTCTATTAATCTTGTAGACCATACAAAAAACTCTGGATACTAGACCCTACAATGGATGGATTGACATAAGAGTTTTAGAAACAACTTCCAATAATGTTTTATTGGGATAACAGTCCTTAGGATGTTGTGTCATGGATCAAGTCTATGTTATATATCTTTGAGAATCTATAGACATATCATAAGATTATAGTGAAGATCATTTTGTATATGCCTCATTATTCTTCCAATTGATGGTGGGATGTTATCACCTAGGAATATCATCATCAATATATAGCCTAGGGGGATATCTAGACCACCTAATATGATTATTTCTATCTAATAATGATTAGTGGAAAGAAATCTAGAGAATCTATGTACATGGGGCATGCCAAATTATTTGATATAGACTTATCCAATTGTTTTATGGAGATTTTATGATTCACATCAAGTGTTATAAGAGATAAGATATCCAGAGTTTGGAAAATTGAGTATAAACTAATTTATGACATCCGGTTATAGGAGAATGTCTCCTGATAGACTATAGTATTTGGAATAGTGGATAAGGTAGTCATATTGAGTGTACTTTTGGAGAGAATAATGGTTTTTCTAGGGTTGTTCAACACCTAGATCAATATGTACTATGAAAATTATATTGAAGTGTCAATTTGATCTATATTGTGGGGTAATAAATAGCCCACATGTGCTTACAAGTATCATGACGGCATGAAATTAGTCCAGTAGGTCGGGACACTTAATCACCCAATGTATCAATATTAATTTGAGTGTTGAACGTACATAAAAATGGGCGATCTTAAGTAATTTTATAGAAATCTACCACTATTGTCCAATGAGAGATGATTTATAGTGACTCCTCATTCAAGAATGGTGTTAGGTCCTCCACATCAGGTGGGTAGCTTGAGTACTACATGATGTTTAGGTTGAGGAGGTTGTCATGGATAAGGGAGTCAAACTCAAAATGCATATCACTAGTAAATATGGACATCCGAAGAAAGATAGGTTTTGACTAAGGGTCATGGTTTAGGAACAATATATACAGTACAACAAATTCCCAGGGATCATAGATCCAATCCTTCAACAATTCGAGGTATGATTTTGGAAGCCTCTCCATTAGTGCATGATTTATTTCACATATAATCTTCCAAGTCATTTATATCTATGGAAATTGTTGAGATACATGGCCCCAAGATTTATTTTATTAATGGGGTGATTACAGTTTATACGCTATTCGGAATCTCCAAATACATCGTATTCCCATTAAAGGAATGAACCATTAATGTAGGTGAGTATCATTTTAAATGGGACCTCTCCATTCTCGAGATGACATGTTTTCAAACAAATCTTGAGTAGGAATAGTTGGTTATTTACAATTTGATTTTATCACTATAGGATTTCCTTCGCATCACATTAGGGACGTTATTATATTCATAAGGGTGAATGTGATATCTTAGAACGTCAATCTAGAGAAGAGCATCATGGGATGGTTATAGTGACAACATGGGTTTTTAGTCTCTTTATAGATAATCAGGGAACAACATGTATAGATTCCATCATGTTTTGTATCTTTTTGTACATTTCCTTTATTAATATTCATGCATACTTCCAGAAATATCTGTATAGTTGATTATTTAGATAGTGCTATGAGCTGAAAAAAAATCCATCCCTCCTTAAAAAGGATTCATACTATTGATTTGAAGGATCATAAGAGATAGCGGGTTGACTTTGAAACTAAGGTATTTATATGATCCATTAGTTAACCATGGGGTTTCTCATGATTTTTTCAAGGAAGTAATATGGGAACCCCAGTATTTTAGGGGATTATCTCATGTTAATTCATCGTATGGTTAATAACAGATTTACATTACCTCTTATAAATTAATTATTCGACTAACTCTTAGGAGTGAGGGTATTCTCTAGGATTAATTTTAGGTTAGGATACCATGAAGTTCATGTTATGCATCATATATTCTAGATATAATACTATATAGTATATAGGTATTTTATGATTATCTTGTCATTCGATTTGATGTCACAAATGCACTGTAAATTTTCATAGATATAATGAATCATTTTTTCCATGTGTATATGGATTCATTTATGGCTATCTTCATATATATAATTTAGTTGATCTCACATAATCGACACTAAAATTGAAAATATAATCAAATCATTTTGAATACACTGATAGAGAACAAAATTTATGTTAGGATCAGAAAATGAAAATATTTCATCGAAAAAAAACATACTTTGTGACATCACATTTGAATCGGAAGTATTCATAGAACCAGATAAGTGAATATTCATGGATTCCTATGGTCATCCCAATAACATCATTGGTATAATGCGTTCCTTATGTTCATGATGGGTATTACATGTTCTGTATATAAAATTTATCATTCCCTATGGCACTACATGCATGATTGACTATGAAAGGTGTCCTAATTATAGGGTATCAAACATGTGAGAGAGACTTTTATGAGTTAAATAGAAGAATCAATTTAGTGTTCTTACTGATTTTTCCTAAGAATAATTAATTTATTATAATGCATCAGGTGTCAGGTTGGGAATATTTATAATGTAGGATATGAAAATTTTATTGTATGAGACTCTGTAGTTGAGACCTCATAATGTTAATTACCCAAAACACAATCTCAATATTTATTTTTCTATTCATGGTTTCCAATTTCAGACAAATTACATTGTTGGATATATGATTATAATGTACATAGATCAAGAAATCCTAAAATACATATTTACCAAGTGTGTATTAAATCATACATAGAGAAGTTGGCTTTAATACTAATAATGCATCATGTTTGTGCCCACATATTTTCATGGTAATCACAATGCCATTCAATATGCACTGAGCATAAAAAATAAGACATAGGTATTTCATGAGAATAATAGTGAGTGGAAGTTAACGGACCACTGTTCATAGTTACAAATAGAGGTCCAAGAGAATAACATGTAGTACATACTTACAACTTTATTAGTGGCCTATTCACTTCTTCATAGAGTGAAGATGAGGGCATGTTTCTGATCTTGAGAGAATGGTTCAATGGGAATGAATTTTAGGTGAGGTCCCACTGTATGGATTGTCCATTGAAATAGATTGTCCATTGATATGGATGTGGTCATATTCATTCATGGATGTGTTTGGTTCATATTGATTAAAGATATGAATTTATTTTTGAGTCTCATTCCTCTTCATTGAATGTACATCCTAGTATTACCAATATGTAATGTGGATTATATCAACAGTACAAACTTTGGGGGATGAAGAGAAAGGTCACTTGATTTTCCACTTAGTGATTCACCTACTATTAGGTGATGGGTATCATAAGTGACTAAAAAAGATTTTACATTCATTTCATATTATTGATTGGAAATGGGATAATATAACTGTGGATTATTTTATGGGTTTTCCTACGTCGCCTCTAGGATGTTACAATGTGTGAGTGACTGTAGATATATTGATAATGTTTAATCACTTATTATATATAAAATATACTATTTATGTGGATGGGATATGAATTATATATGTCACAAAGATAAAATTAATTAATGGAGTCTGATTCAATGAAATAAATGTAACATCTCATTTTTTTATATAATGCTTATGAATATATCAGCTAATAATTTCGGATCAAGGCCCTATGATGGTATGATATTTCATGGCCCAAAGAGACCATAATTTAAATTTTGAAAATACTAAATATATTAATATCACATGTAGACATTTTTTATTGAAAGGTGGAATAAACATTGAACAAATTATTTTGCAGGAAATATGTGAACACTATTTAATATGGAATTTGGGTTTACACTAGTCATGTTATAAAATTTTTTAGTGTTAATTTTTGGATAATGTGTTGTCACACATAAAAATAATTAAATATATAAATTAATAAAATAAATTTATTTATTTTGTTATTTTTAACACATACACTAAAACGTACCCTATTTAAACTTTGTTATATCATATTCCCATGGTTAGTTTAATAATCCTACGAATTGAGAGGAGTTCTTGGAGCAGAATGCAAAACGATGAGATCATGAGTCATCGATCTGATTATTGAAAGGATTTCCTATGATAACACATCTTGTAGATATAAGCATTAAAAATGATAAAAATTATTTTTAAATTATTTATCTATGAATATTGAGTGAAGATATTAATATATGTGTATTTATTCCCTATTTGTTATTCAATGATGAAAGAAAATAAAATCATCTAACAGATTGATTTATAGATTGATCATTTTGAGAGTGCATGTTTATTTTTTGGATTTGGGATTTTTTCAGTTTTTTTTGGTTTAATAATTCATTATTCTAAAAACAAAATATTGGGATATTGTTTGTTCCTTATGTTATGTTATGGTGGTTTTCTCACACATTTCATTATACATTTGTCGCTATAATTTCTTTTAGGTGGATGTTCGAAAATACCTAGAGAATAATAATTGTGGAACCATTCTATAGTGAAATAGATTGATACCATGGTTTCGAGTTTCGATCTAGATGATTCCCCATAGTGGGATGGACAATGATGGATCATAGTTGATTTTGTGGTAATCGATTATTTTTTTTGAGTACGAGGTTAGATCTGTGAATTTACAAATGTTTTACAATCAGATTAGTGGTTCGTTTCTATCCATCAGTGACAGTTAAGCTTTATCAAAATCATATTTATGGTTACAAGAAAGATTTTGGGGGTGGAAATCATGGGTGGAAGTAGAAAATTCATAAAATATGTAATGACATACTAGTTCTGGAAAATGGTACAATATAATACCTATGATTGGATGGAAAACACAATGTGGAACAATCTATTGTCGGTATGGTTTACACATGAAATGAAGTATCACATTACATGTGACATGTATAACACATTTCATGAATAGAATTGGTGAATTAAACAACATCATCAGGGTACAGAAGCATCAATACAGGTAGGTGCATGATAATGGCAAGAGTACATGGGAACAACTTGATACTCAGATGCGACTAGGTACTTAGAAATGTCCCAGTACATTGGCATGACCTAGAGTAAATTCTCAAAACATGGTGTATACTACAACATGATGTGGAACACCTGAAAACCTACGACATGAATGGGATTTTGTGCACTATAACTACATGTCATGTTCTTTTTCTTGGGAGGTTTGAGGGCCCACTACTATTTAGGGTGGTTCTGTTTCATTAGGGTCTTATAACTTGTTTTCATCCATTAAGGGTATAACATGGGATTATGTCCTGAGTGTGGGATTAAGATTCCATAATGTATTATTTTCATATTTAGTAATTTGAATAAATCTATGAGGTTAGGGGTGGAATCATCTATCAACTTTGTCCCAAAGTGGGGTTCTACGGATCATCATGACCAACATACATAGACTTAGATCCCATTCATAGCTGGTTAATTTTGATTAGTTTTCCAGTATACCCCATAGCCATGTGTCTAGTTACCCATAAAAGTGTTAGTTTCTTAATAATTATAGTACATACCTCCCCATGTAGGAAATCAATAATAAAGATATCTCAAATGGGAACCATCGGTGCTATCAAACTCACAAAGTCAGTTCTATAAAAAAAGTTTTTCTATGAACTATCATGTAGGATCTTAGGACAGAAATGCGGTTATGACCTTACATTGAGACATAGTGCCTGTTATGAGTATACATTGATATTTTAATGTTTTTCTCATAATATGATTTAAACAACCCTATGATAAGTTTACTTCTATCATAATTTATTAGGGTTGGTGATTTCGGGGTGCCATAGTGGGTATTTTTATACTCATCTCTACATAGGATCTTCATGAAGGGGTCATGTTTTTTGTACATGATTTCATGATCAATGGTTTTCTTTATGTACCATGATTAGATGGATCTTAGAATCATTCTAGATAAATAGTGGTTTGATCTAGTAGTCACATTTGTCTTCAGACCCCCAATTCTAGTAAGCTAGCCTTTTTGATTTTCAAGTATGTGTCATACTGGAATAATTGAGGAGAAACTGCTAGATCATGGTTATTCTGAGAGAAAACATCCCAAAATACTCTTAATCAGTCTATTTAAAAATTATCTCACCTTCAAGAATATAATGGTCTCACGAAGGCCACATCCACATAGAGACATACTGGTAATGTTCACAAAACATAAACCTAACAACCCAATTATGCTTCATGGGTGAACAATTTAATGTCAATAACCATCACAACATGACAAGGCATGTCACAGATCACTACATGAATTCAATAATAGTTCATGGTAATCTTCATGAACATGAAATTTGTATAGGTAGAGGTTCGCCTGGTAAAGAATTCCACAATGATTCACAATGACCTCTAATCATTATGATACCCACATATCTAAAAACTTTTCCCAATGTTTGACATTTAAGGGGATGATGACCTTTTGACAACCGAAAATAACTATTTTTACATAGTACAAGAAATATTTATGAACATAAAAATAAAATTGAACACCCACGGAATCCAAGATGTGAGAATCAACCTTCCTAATTTTCTTGAGATCCTCCACCTAAGGTGGATAATTCATTCGTGATGTCATATTCCCATATCAAATGAAGAAGGCCCTCGGAAGCACTTTAAGTTTCATGATGAATTTATCATCTGTTAGGAACACTCCCTCAGAATCATTATATGATTGAGAAATGGGGGAATCCAACTTAGGGATGATTTATCATTCACAAACCCCTTGACCTATATGAAGAACCTGTTATTCATGGAGAACCTCTCTACAATTTCTTATGCATTGGAAAACCTTTCTCATAGACCTCTTCATGGTGCCTCCCATATACTCACACCCCTTATATAAGGTCAATTAACCTATTACCTAATACCAAAGAGTACTAATCCATCTACACATTGGATCCCCATGTGACCAATTCCACCCACTCATTGTCCACCCTCATCACTCTAAGTGTAGTTCGGACCTCCAACTCACTTGTTTCTTCAAACCATAGGAAATTTAATCCATATTTCTTCTATGAATATGGAATCTAATGTGGAAATCATGATTGAAAACTCCTCTATGGAATTTCCAGCACTACGTCCCACCCTTATGTGAATGATAAATCTTCATGTAATCCCTAGGGAAGAGAATTTTTTCCACCCACAACTGAAAATCGTGATGTAAAATATCATAGTTTAATGTGATATTCATAACATGTTAAACTATACAAAAATTTCCACATCACATTATATAAAACTATAGCCTAAACCTGTGTGTTACAAATAGAATTCCCCCATGTATATTGATAGAGCAAATATTTTCAATTAATTTATATTAAATATCATTGTTTTAAACCCACAAAATTGTTCCTCTAAGATGAATTGTTTCATTTTTTTGATAATGGTGTTATTTTGAGCTGAATAGTAAAAATTGGCCATATTGGATTTTTAACAGTTTTAAATTATTTCGGTAGTTTGGCCATAAACTTATCTAACCTGATCCAAATTGAAATATTCTTTCTTTTCCAGATTCCATACATCCAGGGATTCATTTAATATATTTGGACTAAAATCTGAATCGGCCATATGGAATCTCAAAAGAACCTCACAAGTTGGCTCAAGAAAACTGTTTTCAGTTCGGCCTATTTTTGATGTGGGATCCATAACTCATCCACTGTGGGCCCAAAGATTGTGACATTTGGTGGGTGGACGCAAAAGGAGTTTTGGAGAATCTTTTATGAAGGAAGCACCGAGTGAAGCGGCCGTTTATGGGGCCATTAAATCACCCTAATCCGGAGGATTTCGTTTTGAGGAGTCTGACTGGACAGAATATATTCTCATAGTAAAACGGTCATAACTCTCGGAATACACGTCAAAATCCGCTGAAATTTTGAGGGGACACGGCCAATGGAATTATGAACAACATTCAAGAAGGGCTCAACGCGTGAAGATGTCATTTAACGGGGCTACAACGCATCGACAGTCGGGGGAAGAATTCTGGATATAAAAGGAGGAGAGCTCCACCCTCTCAAAGCATCCATTTTTCCACCCCATTCCTTCTGGGACACCAAGAAGAAGAACTTTTCATCTTTTTCTTTTATTTATTTTCTTTTTCATTGTTTTGTAATGCCTTCTTCTTCCCCATTCAACTCGATTACCCTTACCATGGTGGGGTAAACTTTTGGAGTGATTGGGGAAGGGTTGGTTTTCTACATTGTAATGCTTGAGTTCTTGTATGCAATTGAATAAATTTCCTTCTTCTTCAAAGTTGTTTTCAATTTATTATAGTGGATTTTATAATCAAGTGCGATCGTTCTTGAATATTAATTCCGTTATTTATTTTTGCCTTGGTAAAATAATCAATATCTCCCTCCTCTAATTTCTGGTTTATATACGATGGAATAAACCAGGAATTAGTGGTGAAGTACTCGACGATCGTCAGTACGTGTAAAAGGTGTAGTGAATGTTCTTGATTGTTTGGGATAAACAAAACCCGATCGGGAATTGCCCATTTCAATTAAGGATATTCAATACAACTATTTTACACATGGAAGGAGAGTTGACCAAACCAAGATCTTGGTAAGGTTTTCTCTCACAATAATAATTTCACCAAGGAAGTGAGAGGAAACGATTGTGGAAACTCACTTTAATCAACTAAGAAGAAGAGGTTTGAATTAAATTGAACAAGGATAGCATTATAATTAGGAAACCGACCCCGACCTAATCACCCTTTTAAATTTCATTGTTTTTCAATCATTTGAATTTCAAATTTCCGTTCACAACGTTTTTACCCCCGTTTTAAAGTAACAACCCATTTTGTGTGCACTTCTCTTCGGGAGACATCCTAGGTAAACCACATTACTACATTTTAACTTAGGAAAAAATTGTTTTGCCACGCCCTACGACAGGCGTGCGTCAAACTTGGCGCCGTTTCCGGGGAGGTAGTTCCACAATTTATTTGTAAAGATTTCACGTTTTCAAATTTAATTTTTTTTTTAAAAAAAATCTTTTACCATGTTTTTTTTCAAATGATTATTTTTTTAATTCATGGAACAATTACCCACCAATGAGAGAGCCAACTATTGAATCACCTTGGTCTATATAGTATGAAGTTTCTTTCTTGGCTAAACATATTCGGGGAGCTCGAATCCAAATCATAATCGAGGATGAATTCAAGGATCTCATTGAAAACCTTAAAGGGAACTTAGAATACCTAGTGTTGGAGGGTTTGGCAAGAGAATTAATTGAACTTCAAGAGTATTTTCCAGAATTTTGTCAAGAAATGATCAATGTACAAGACCAAGAAGAAGAAGTTCACAAGGATATTGAATCCCAATTTGAAAGAATTAGTCAGACAGTTCAAAACCTAGAGACCTCAATACAGTGGATAGCAGAACAAGTACATGCATCCCAGGATCCACAAATGGATCCAGAACAAGAACCGGAACCAGAAAAATTGATGGATGAATTATCCTTACAAATCCTTCAAGATGAAGAACCCATGGAGGCCTTGATGAAATTAAAAGAAGATCCATTGAGTCCATCTCAATCAATGTTGGAGAAGATTTATGAAGAATATTTTGCTATTGAAATGCATATGGGAGATCAAAAAGATCTGGATAACTCTGGAATGAGTGTGAGGAACTTCTTGATCCAAATATTCCTGATAATGTAGATGATTCGGAAACATTGAAGGAAGAAACCAACCAAGCAGTGGAATTTGAAGAGAAGATAGAGGAGTCTGACTACCAACCTCTATCTATGGAAATTCAACTCCAAGAGCCTCCTCCTTTTGAAGAAGAAATTGAATCCAAACAAGATCAGGGAGTTAATCTTTTCATAAACTCATTATCTTTTGATTTTGTTGAAACTAAATTGAGTATTACCTCCCCTTGTTTTAATTTGTCAGATTCATCCAACACTTGTATTTCCTTGGAGGGAGAATATGGATCTGAAGAGGAACATCTAGAGCTCCCCAAACCTGTTGAACATTTAATGGAGGGAGTACAAGAGAATATCAAAGTGGATTTTCTGGTGGAAAATGAGACACAAGATACTTACTTTGAAAGGGAAGAATTTGAAATTGATTCTTCATGCTTTAATTTTTTTCAAATAGAATTAAACTATGACATTCCCTTTGATTTTTCCCCAGATGTATCATACCTTCATCAACCACTAGTGAATAAAGATGATGTTGTTCATACGGAACCCAAGAAGGAGGAGGCTCTGTACTTCATCCTATCCCCACCATGCACGGTGTACCACATTGTGAAGGGGGTGGATCCAGTGTACTCTATCTTTGGAGTCCTCCTCAACAAGAACAATGAAATGAAAGCTGGGAAGACCCACATGTGGTGGTTCAAATCAAAGAAACCTCATCCACCATCAGATTGGGGATAATCGATTAGAACTGCCCCACTGGAGGCAGTCAAAACCCAGGTCCCACTTGGGGGATTAAACCAAGATCTATCCTTCTTTTCTAATCCTATTTCTATTTTCATTTATTTTAATATATTTCTTATGTTATGTTTTTATTTTTTTTAGGTTTTCAAAGAGAAACACTTAGGATCCAAACTCAACGTTGCATTGCCAATAAATCAGGTTGTACCTCTCTTTCACACTTTCTTGATGTTGTGATTAATTTGAAAATTGGCTTACATGTTAAATCCACTTGAATGTATCGAGGACACTGCATCATTTAAGTGTGGGGGATGGAACCTTTGTAGTATAGGATTTTTATTTGATGTTTCTTTTCAAAAATAAAAAAATAAAAAATTGTGTGTTTTCAAATTTTTGTGTGTTTATTTTTCAATTTTTGGTGTGTTTCTGAAACTTTTGAGCTGAAATGATTATCAATACCATTTTTGAAACCCATGTCAATGAGTGAACCAGTCTATTTCATGAAACTGATCTTAAATGAATGCTGAAATAACTTTGTTTCAAGTTCAAATCTTTTGGAAATTCATGAAAAGTACACTGATTTTTGAATCTCATGCCATATTTCACTGTCTATATCATTGAAATAACTTTCCTGTGAGGCTTTTGAACCATTTTTGTCATATTCTTTTCATTCACCTCATTTCTTGAGAGAACCAAACAATGCTTGCTTTAACCAGAATTTGATTTATTCCTTTCAAAACTTGAGGGTTGGGGTACGTGTGTTTTAAATGATTGAGGCACTTATTTTGTTTGAAGCCCCCTTTTCAAAATAATCCTTTTCATTATGGCCAACCTTTAAATTTATCCTTCATTTTAGCCACTAGTATCCATGAATTGCCTGTTAGGTTAGCCACATTACAAGCCAATTTTCCCTATCATACCTGCTCTTGAAGTAAAATTGCATGATCTTGTTGAACTTAAGTGTGGGGGAAGATGTCTTGTGGTGTACTACCTCATTTGGTTATACTTTGGGTGAAAAATAAATTGTGGAAGAGATGTGTGTGATGCTGAAAAATTATTCCGTTGAAAGCTGTGCCTTTTCTGGAGCTTTTATGAAAAAGAGAAGCTGTGCCTTTCTGGAGCTTCCAATATAAAAAGAAAGATGTGCCCATCTAGAGCTTTAAAAAAATCATGTTTGAAAAGATTGAAATGTTTGCTGTTGAGCTGATTGAATGATGATGAATCCTATTTTCAACAAAGGGGAAGTGAAGGAGACCATATTTGAGTGAAAACTAGAATCTTGCAATTCTGCTTCAATAAGAGCCAAGCCTTCCTTTTTCGGCCTCAGAACTTTTAACATCTAAATCCTACCAACCGGAAGCCACAGAACAACCCTGAAAAGTCCTCATGAGAAACACATGTCTTTGACTCACATAGGGTGGAGAAGTAGGAATTTATCAAACCTATGGTGACTCTTGTGTGAGTTTGGATGAGAAAAGCCTTGTTCAGCCTTTACATTTGTGAGATGAGAGAAAATTCATGTGACGTAGGTGTTTTGTGTGCATGGGATAAGAAATGAAGTGGAAATATATTAAAATCTTAAATGGAGAACTTGAAATAACAGTTTTTTATGAGGCATGATATCTTTTTGTTTCTTGAAATTGATTTGATTGATCTCATTGATATGTGTTTTGGATTTGATTTGATTTGATTTTTACTTGTCCAGGAGTCCAAGTGCTAAGTGTGGGGGAATTGATAGAGCAAATATTTTCAATTAATTTATATTAAATATCATTGTTTTAAACCCACAAAATTGTTCCTCTAAGATTAATTGTTTCATTTTTTTGATAATGGTGTTATTTTCAGCTGAATAGTAAAAATTGGCCATTTTAGATTTTTAACAGTTTTAAATTATTTCGGTAGTTTGGCCATAGAATTATCTAAACTGATCCAAATTGAAAAATTCATTCTTTTCCAGATTTTAGACATTCAGGGATTCATTTAATATATTTGGACTAAAATCTTAATCGGCCATATGGAAGCTCAAAAGAACCTCACAAGTTGGATCAAGAAAACTTTTTTCAGTTCGGCCTATTTATGATGTGGGATCCAAAACTCATCCACTGTGGGCCCAAATATTGTGACATTTGGTGGGTGGACGCGCAATGAGTTTTGGAGCATCTTTTATGAAGGAAGAACCGAGTGAATTGGCCGTTTATGGGGCCATTAAATCACCCTAATCCTGAGGATTTCGTTTTGAAGAGTCTGACTGGATAGAATAAATGCTCATAGTAAAACGGTCATAACTCTCGGACTTCACGCCAAAATCCGCTGACATTTTGAGGGGACACGGCCAAGGGAATTATGAACAACATTCAAGAAGGGCACAACGCGTGAAGATGACATTTAATGGGGTTACAACGCGTCGACATTCGGGGGAATAATTCTGGCTATAAAAGGAGGAGAGCTCCACCCTCTCAAAGCATCCATTTTTCCACCCCATTCCTTCTGGGACACCAAGAAGGAGAACTTTTCATCTTTTTCTTTTATTTATTTTCTTTTTCATTGTTTTGTAATGCCTTCTTCTTCCCCATTCAACTCGATTACCCTTACCATGGTGGGGTAAACATTTGGAGTGATTGGGGAAGGGTTGGTTTTCTACATTGTAATGCTTGAGTTCTTGTATGCAATTGAATAAATTTCTTTCTTCTTCAAAGTTGTTTTCAATTTATTATAGCGGATTTTATAATCAAGTGTGATCGTTCTTGAATATTAATTCCGTTATTTATTTTTGCCTTGGTAAAATAATCAATATCTCCCTCCACTAATTTCTGGTTTATATACGATGGAATAAACCAGGAATTAGTGGTGAAGTACTCGACGATCGTCAGTACGTGTAAAAGGTGTAGTGAATGTTCGTGATTGTTTGGGATAAACAAAACCCCATCGGGAATTTCCCATTTCAATTAAGGATATTCAATACAACTATTTTACACATGGAAGGAGAGTTGACCAAACCAAGATCTTGGTAAGGTTTTCTCTCACAATAATAATTTCACCAAGGAAGTGAGAGGAAACGATTGTGGAAACTCACTTTAATCAACTAAGAAGAAGAGGTTTGAATTAAATTGAACAAGGATAGCATTATAATTAGGAAACCGACCCCGACCTAGTCACCCTTTTAAATTTCATTGTTTTTCAATCATTTGAATTTCAAATTTCCGTTCACAACGTTTTTACCCCCGTTTTAAAGTGACAACCCATTTTGTGTGCACTCCTCTTCGGGAGACATCCTAGGTCAACCACATTACTACATTTTAACTTAGGAAAAAAAAATTTTGCCACGCCCTACGATAGGCGTGCGTCATATATTCATTATGGGATGCAACCTTCAACCATAATAGAGTAAAATACACCCCGAGAGGATTAAATTCTACTCAGGGAGGGAAACTACCTAGAGTAAGACCCAGAAAATTAACTAAATAATACAATCAGGTAGAAAAGTAGCTTCGAAGCATATTCCCCGCAACATCTCTCATTGTAAAGGATGTGACTCTGATATAGGTACACATTCACATATTACAACCACACATTTCTCCCATGATAGATCTTCATGATACTGCAATCATTAGGATATAATCCCCAAACCATACCTCATATTTGGTGATTTTGCAACATGAGCTTCCTTACCACATGATGTTTATAAGGACCTATCCTAAAAAAATTACATAATCATGAATTAAATGAATAATTCACATTTAGGATCTTTTCAGGTTTATATTTTTATAGAATTAGGTCATAACTATTACATCTCAAAAGATTACAAAGTAGAAAATTCTACTCGGTTTCCATTTTTTTCATAAAATAAAAACTCTTAAAAAACATGTATTGTTCTATGTTTTAGATAGCATGTCTTTCCATGATCCCATCCTTGACCCTATTCATCTTTAAGTCATGTGAAAAACATTTCAAAAACATAGAATGAGCAGAAAAAGCAGAGTAAGGGATACACAAAGAATAAAAACAGTTAGTTTTTCAAAACAATAAGTAAATCATGAAAACTTTATCATAAGTAATATTTTTCAACTTTATGAAGTAGTAAATACTCTCCATTGAATAAAATATCATTACTTAGCATTTTGTAACCAAAAAAATTACCCTAAAACCCATATAACGAACACATAACATATAAAGGTAACATGGAACATAAATATACTTAAAATAAATAACTATACGGTCGACTTCCACACCTTTCACTAAATATAATAGCCATACATTCAACTTCCATACCCAATGTGTTGGAGGTTATAACGTAACCACCCGTTATGGTTTTCACGGCACCACCCGTCATTTGGTTTATCATGTAACCACCCTTCAAATGTCCAAGTACCGTTAAAAAATCATAGCACATAAAATATTGAATATATAAACATTTCACTATTAACATTTCATTTTAAATCACAATATATCATTTCAAGATATCAAAAAAATCAATGATTTATCAAACTATTATAAAAACCATTTAATAAAGTGATTTTTGAATAAATGTGTCCCATAACACTTTGAGTCTTTTAAAGGAATAACATTTAATCAAAACTTTATAATATTATGAAAAAAGGTATTAATGATATAACATTACAATGGATATTATATACACCATATCAATGTGAATGAGTGTATAATAACAATGAAGTCTCAATAGAATGCAAATTGAGACGAAATCCCTTATAAAGACGGTTTCCGTTGATTAAGGACAAATTAATTACATAATTATGTGTCAAAAATAAGAATACACCCAATATGAACAGATATTAATATAAAAACAATCATATGTCATTCACACATATTCATTGGTCGATATATTTAAGAAGTACAAGATTATCACAAATAATTCAAATTGAGTTAAGAACTTCCCTTACAAAAGTTCGACAGCCTAACGACGTCACATTAAATTTTAGAAAATGAGTTGATGAGAGTGAAAATGGTATCTAACCACTTGGACATAAAATTTACATCAATAAGGATATTTAATAACATCTCCCAACATTAGAAGATGTAAATTAAAAGTCATAACAAAAATAAGCATTTTAAAAAAGGGTGAGTGAAAGGTTCCCTTACCAATTTGGTTAACTTTCGAAACGTACACCCCATGAAAGAAGGCTCAGACAATAAAGATTTATATACACATAAATAAATATATATCACACAAATAATAAAATTATGGGATGTACATACACAACACAAAAGGATATAGTTTCAAATGTTGCATGAATCTCACGGGAATAAAAGTGAGATGGAAAACCACGTAGCTCGTTGTAATAAATCGAGTCGTATGACCAGAAGATAATAAGAACCAAATGAATCACAGAAGACCATGAATATAAAGATAATAATGATAATATATACAAATTTCAATAAAAAATACACCTCATGCAATTAATAACTGGAAAACAATGGAAGTCTCACAGAATTAAGAGTGAGATAAGAAATACCTTACCACGTGTCCGACTTTAATCGCTTGTATGTTCCTTGTTCATCCTGAATGATAAACTTAAAATAATTTATACCTTCTTAAAAAACTCTTTCATTATCATTATTAATTTTTATCACTTATTACCATGTCATAAACATTATGAAATCATTTATGTTAATAATGGTCATTTTGTTTATATTTGGTACATGAGTCAAAAATGGACTTCTTATAATTACAAGTTGTTCTTGTGGTAAAATATCCATTATATCCTGAATGATATTCATGATGTGGATATCATATATATCATATATATTCATAATATATTTGTATTTATACCAGTACATAACATTTGAAGGTACGAAATGAAATGCACCGTTCATGGAGACAGTAAGCCGTGCATACGCATGAACGCTAATTTCATTTCTATTTAGCATTTAAAAGACTGAAAACATTATGATATAAATATATATTATAATTCATGTATTATATAAAATATAATATCATCAACTCCATCCTTTATACATCCCACATATGTCATTAACGATTCAAGTCACTTTGA
The DNA here is from genome assembly GCA_963277665.1 of Viscum album. Lineage (NCBI taxonomy): Eukaryota > Viridiplantae > Streptophyta > Magnoliopsida > Santalales > Viscaceae > Viscum > Viscum album. The sequence goes on along the minus strand of OY728162.1, from coordinate 468,762,494 downwards.
GGGGGCGGTAGTCCACAATTCTTTAAAATTAAATTATCGTGTTTACCCATTATGGAATCTATAAAGGGTATCGAATAAAAGAAAAATACAGAAACATAAGTAAATCATAATAATAATATATATCATATATAAATACAGTGAAATATTAATGGCCACCATGAGAGGCAGTTGGTGGTATTTGAACGATCATTGTTTCGTGAGGTAGTAGTTCGTCGTCCACAGAAACAGTATGTTCTTCAGTCATTAAATGGAGGTGTGTGTAACTGTAGCTTGAATCCTTCTCATAACAACATATTAGTATATTGAAGATACATTTATTGTTACAAAAGAATGTAATAAAATGATTTTGGGGGGTTAGATAAGAAAAATAAAACAAAATAACATAAGAAAATACATTACCTTCAAATCGGGTAACTCAACTTGGTTTGAAACAAAAGTGTTCCATTAAGGGCTTTCTAAAACGACCCAGACCCGGCCAGCCACCCAAACAGTGCTGAATGGGTCAAGGGTCACTACCTTAGGTGCACCTCCCCGGAATTCCAAAGGATGCCGACTAGCAACGAGGGTCTGAATAGTAATAGTGGTAAGTCTATACCCTCTTAGAGGAAATAAAGGTACTGGTCTGAGTATAATATCTATAAGTAGTAGACATTAAATGACTCAGTAGCCTTAAACCAGACCTGCAGAGCGGAAGCATCTCAAATATCAAATAATCAGTGGAAATGATATAGAAACAGTAGTAGCGGAAAGTAAATAGAATAACATGCTGAGAATACAAGCAACTACTACTTTAACAAAACAAGGCACACATATAAAGCAAGTCATACATATCAAAATATAACGGCGCCAATGAATAACCAAGAGTTGCTACATGATAAGGAAATCATTTTGATATGGAGAAAGAAAACAAAACAATGTAACTCCATCAAGGTACAACCTCAAGGTCCACACCAGTCTCCCTGCCAACAACGCTAAAGTCCATCTCCTGAGGTTGACCCTTTAACTGCACGCAATTTCATGAAGTCTACACACATCCTGAAGGGCCCGTGTAGGGTGTGAGAAAAGTCTCAGTAGGATACCACCCAAAGGTTCCTACATAATATAAGTGTTTAGGAAGACATATTTATATAAGGAAAGCAGTAAACAATACAATGCCCAAAAGTAAAGATGAACTTCACTGGTACTCAGTAGCCACCAGGAAGTGTCACCAGCTTCGGCTAGTTCTGGAATCTCTGAATGTAACCCGACACCACGTGCCACCTAACACCATGTGTCTCAAGTACCGACATCCCAATGGAACACCCAAAAATCATAACCCAGCTCGGAAGCTCAACCATCCCAAGGAACAATATCAAGAGGAACAACGATACATGTCCTCAAAAAATAACAGGAGGGACAGCGATGTCTGCCCTCAAATATTGGAGAGCCTCTACCCCCAACTTGACCACCTCAAAGCTGTCTCCGAAAGGCTCCTCACTTTCCATTTGTCTTCCTATGGCAAGCACCCCCATACCAAAAATACCTAAATGCATCTACCAGGGGCCTCTACCTAGAGAGTGGCCATACCACCTCATCTCGGAGTCTATCTATGTGCACAATAATTAAATGTAACATGTGAGCTGTAATCACCTCATTATGTCACAAGCCACAATACCTCTGACACCTCGTGCCCCTAAAAACCTGCCGCTCATGTCTCATGGCCTCACCATCCAAGTAACCTGGGCCAAGCCCAACCTGATAGTCTAACTGCCTCAGCCGACGTCCATGACGCCCAATCCTGTGGTAGAAACCACCCAATGTAACTCGAGCCAATGCCCCAACCTGTGATCATCATCACTCAAAAACATATCTGGGCCATTCCCAACACAATGAGTAGTTCAACACAGGCAATATCTCACATTGCATATTCATACTTGGAAGCATCACATTAAACATGCATTTACTAAATAGTCAAATTGCACTAACATTTGAAACCCCATACCAGTACCTAACTCATTCATAATTTAACAACTAAACTAACAGTTTATCTCAAGACATTCAACAAGCAGTATAAACATAGAAGTTTAAGAAATGGTCTAATTCACACGCATTTCGGCCCCCCCGGCCGAATTGCCCCAAACGAGCAATGACCTCTAACCCGGTCTCGCTCAATCACATCAGGGTTAGGGAATACGAAGAGGCATCCCACAATGAAGATAATTAAATAAAAACAAATAAACAGGGTCTTGCTAAATACTCGACGTCGTGCCCGAAGATCTCAACCCCCAAAAGTCTACGAAAACACAAAATAAGGTATGCACCACCCACGTCATACGCGTACGATGACACTCCATTGATATTAGGCTCTGAATGGGTATGATACGTGGTAGATTTGTGTTTACTTCATATCCCATCAATTATGTTCAGAAGGAATCTGCGGAGAAACAGGTGAGGAATCAGGGACGAAGAAGGGTGTGCGGGGTTAGCCTCTACGACGGGGTCCCGTAGCCACCAATGGATCGAAGAACGTACAACATATGAAGAATCTGGGTGGGTTTATGTTTTTCCAAGGTTCTCGGATGAACCGTTCATCCAACGGGGAAGAAGAAGATGTTTCTTGAAATAATATGCGACGACGTCTCAGACAATCAAATAAAAATAAAAGTACACAGCGTGTATTTTCAATGTACAGACCTTGTAGATGTGTTTCTGTACTCCGACATAAGTAGAGTACAACACATGTCTTGGACCGTGTACACGGTCAACACATGGTCAGGGACACAACCACTCCATGGAATAATGTTACACAGCGTGTCAAGGAAGATACACGCCGTGTCGATGGAAATTTACACCTGGGCACCACACGACATGTACTTGGCCGCACACGGTTAATGATACATGGAGCATCTATAAATACACGATGTGTAGTAAGAAACTTCTACATGGTCATCACATGGCATGTACTCAGTGAGCACACAGCCGGTCACTTGGTTAACACATACACAACGTATACTTAAAGTACACGACTTGTAGTCTGGAAATTTTTTGAAACTACCCAGATTTTCCAGACTTCTCATAAAAAAGTCAAAAGTTCAAACAGGGTCAGGATTTTGACCTGTTCATAAAAACCTAGATTATTAAAAACTCCCCACCTTAATGTACCTCATCCTCGAGCTACAAAATGATACAAGGAGATGGCACCGAACACGACCATCCCGGTTAAACAACCCAGAACACCCTTGTCTCAAGGGTCTATCTAAATTTCTAAAGGGATCCCCACTTTAGGAATTGCCTACCCGGTCTCAACCTAAACAAATCACAAAGTAATCAAAACAATCAAACAAGGACCAACAACTTATTTCCACAGACCCTTGGTCCTTCCTTGATGCGCCGTCTCCCCCGCACCTCCTTGGTGCTCCCTTGTCGCTTCCAACACCCAGCATAACCCTCACTGAATCAGTATCCGACTCCATGAGGTCATGAATCTAATAGATTATAAAATAAAAACCTGGTTCCATGAACCTCAATTGACCTGCATGATGCCCCGATGCCCATGATACCTCACGTAACATGCATCCTTGATGCTCCTGATGCTATGCATCTAAAATAAATAATAATATATATAACACATCTGATATGATTTCAATACCTCTAACTAGTCTCTAGTCAACCAGAAGTAACATGTGAAACTCGTGCACTCATCCATACATGCCTCAAGAGTCTATGCCAAAGGAAAGAAATGAAACTCGCGGCCACACCCCTGGTGTACCTGCCACCATTTTCTTCTCTCCAGCCTGCTCAATCCCTGGCAGCTCCACAGCATGAACTTGTCCTGAAGCATGACTGCCGGATACCTGAACTCCCTGCGATGCTGGTCCAGTCACTGGCCACTAACCCCTCAACTAGATCCTGCTATCCCTGTCACATCCTCCATGTGCAGCTGAACCTCTACTACCATCTTCTGGTACCGAACCTGATCCAACCCCTAACGACATAGTCTATCCCAGTCCCTGCCTGCCAGCTATCTGAGAAGGCTTCCTGCAAAACCTCTCCAGATGCTCGGCCTGTCCACACACCCACCACTCCTTTGGGGGCCTATCGCACTGAGCCCGAACATGTCCCAGATGACCACACTGAAAGAAAAACACCGATGAACCTCCATGAGGTGGCCTAGATGATTCCTTGGCCTACCCGCCCTGCTGGAACACATCTCTCCCCTGCTTCTTACATTCTGAAACATCACCTTAAAGAAGTCATGATGCCAATCTGGGGCCTATCTCTCTGCTTGCTTGCCCTCTACTATATGTGCCTGGTTCACTGACTTGGAGAAGGAACCCAGCCTGAAGAAGTTCACATGGATCTGAATGGCGTGTCATAAGCCATCCTCGAAGTGCCTCACCCTAGCTGTGTCATCGCTCACCATACCATGTGGAAAATGAGATAACTCGATGAAGGTAGACATATAGTCCATCAAGGACATATCTCCCTGCTGAAGAGTCAAGAACACCCGAGATCTCTATGCCCTCAGCTTCTCCGGATAAAAGTGCTTGAAGAACCTGTTCTCGAAGTCCAGCCATGCCTGTCCCTCGTGCCTACGGGCCTCAACCTATACATCCCACCAACGCTTCGCCGGTCCTCTAAACACGTACGTCGACAGCTTAACCCTCTGCCATGGAGGCGTCTCAAGCATCTCGATGATCATCCGCATACTCGTTATCCAGTTATCTTCTTCTTGTGGTCCACCCTCAACCTGAAAAGGCAATGGGTGCTGCGACTGGAACTCCCACATCAGATACTCCATAGAAGGCTCTGTACCCTGCGCGCCTCTGTCAATCCCCTAAAAGAATCATAACAGCCTCGCTCAGAGCTTCTCATCGAGCCATGATCCAAACGATGCCAAACCCTGCCGTGGTCCCGCATGAACTGGATCATGATCCTGATCCTATCCCTGAGCCTGTACATGTGGATCATGTTCTACCTGTACCGAATTCTGACCTTGATCCTGCGGCACTATGTCCTCTCCTGCCTGATGCTCCATCGTGTCTTGAAGGTTTAACCCAATAAATAACATAAATGGCCAGACAACCCATATATATATATATATATAACAATATATTCTACACAGATAAGGAAATCATTAAAAGGATGTGCATAACAACTACCCTTACTCCCCCTCACCGCAACACATGCCCCACAACATCCCGACCTCACATCCACCTTACCCACCCTCAAGAGAGCCAAGTATCATTAGTACCTTGGGCCATGCCCATCCCGACAACCAAGTTTCCTCAAACCGACAACCGTGTCGCCCAAATCCTTCCAGTTGCACTATCTCATACCATAGTACTTGTCTACTCTTATAAGAGAAAGACCCAAACACCCTACAACATGAAATTCTACAAATATACAAGCATGGAATATCACATTGAAACTAAAAAGGGTATTCTATCAGGAATCTCACCTATTCAAGTTTTATTAGTAGACAAACCATGACAATTGATTATATTCACATTGTAGTATCACTTCGCAAAGCATACGTGCAATTATGAAATAGAAATACCCTAAAATGTTCCTATAAAAAGCTAAACAAACAAGCCTTGACATACCATCCATGTTTTTCATATCATAATCAATTAGATCACAAAACAAGTTATCCACTGAGGTGGAAATCATATCAACTGTAATCTGAGAAAAACACAAACTGCTATTCCCACCCCTGAAAACTCAATCCATCCCTCAAACATGGGGCTGCAGGCACCCAAGCATGAGTTCAAAATCTAGTTCCAACAATAACATATCTCCAGTCTACCATATCCCAAATAGTAAAACCAGCTGAAATAAGAAGTGAAGTCTCCAACTTATTAGTAGCCATAAAAAACTACTACTAAATCTCTATCAAGAACTCCTCTAATACCACTTTGTAACGACCCAAACCCGGACATCCACCCAAATAGTGCCGAACGGGTCAAGTGTCACTACATTAGGTGCACATCCCATGAATGCTAAAGGCTGCTGACTAGTAGCGAGGGTCTGAATAGGTATAGTGGGGAGACTATACCGTCTCTGAGGAAATAAAGGTACTTGTCCGAGTATAATGTCTATAATAAGCTGAAATTAAATGAATCAGCAGACTCAAACTAGACCCGCAGAGCAGAAGCATCTCAAATATCAAATAAACAGCGGAAAAGATATATAAACAACATCAATGAAAAGTAAACAGAACAACATTCTGAAAATACAAGCAACTACAACTATAACAAAACAAGGCATGCATCTAAAGCATGTCATACAGATCAAAATATACTGGTGCCAATGGATAACCAACAGTTTCTACATAACAAGTTAAGCATGCTAATAAAAATAAAGAAAACTAAATAACGTAACACTATCAAGGCACAACCTCAAGGTCCATACCAGTCTCCATGCCAACAACACTATAGTCCAGCTCCTAAGAATAACCCTTTACCTTCACGTAATTTCATGAAGTCTGCACGTGTCCAGAAGGGCCCATGTACGGTGTGAGACATTTCATTGTAGGATAACACCCAAGGGTGAGTACCTAATATTAGTGTTTTGGAAGACATGCTTTTATAAGGAAATAAGTAAACAATACAATGCCCCAAAGTAAACACGAACTTCACTGGTACTCAGCAGCCACCAGGAAGTGTCACCATCTTTGGCCAACGCAAGAATCTCTAAATGTAACTCAGCACCACATGCCACCTGACAACATGTGTCTCATGTACGAATGTCCCTAAGGCATTCCCAACAATAATAACCCAACTCAGAAGCTCAACCTTCCCAAGGCACAACATCCAGAGGAACAATGATAAATGTCCTCAAATGATAAACGGAGGGACATCGATGTCTTCCCTCAAATAACAGAAACCCTCTACCCCCAACTTGACCACCTCAAAGCTGTCTCCCAAAGGCTCCTCTCCTTCCACCTGTCTTCATATAGAAAGAACCCCAAACAATAAATACCAAACCACATCTATCGGGGGCCTCTAACCAGCGAGTGGACATACCACCTCATCTCGGAGTCTATCTGTGTGCACACTACTCAAATGTACCTGGTGAGCGGTAATCACCTCATTATGTCCCAAGCCACAATACATCTGAATCATCGTGCCCTTGCGAACCTTTCACTCAAGTCTAATGTCCTCACCATCCATGTAACCTGAGCCATGCCCAAGCTGACAGTCCAACTACCTCAACCGATGTCCATGATGCCCAATCCCATGGTAGCAACCACCAAAAGTAACCAGATCCAATGCCCCAACCTGTGATCCTCAACACTCAAAAAAATATCTGGGCCACTCCCAACACAAATACCAATTCAAAACTTGCAATATCTCACATTGCATATTCATACTTGGAAGCATCACTTTAAACAGGAAATTATTAAATAGTGAAATTACACTAACTTGTGTTACCCCATACATGTACATGACACAATCATAATTTAACAATTAAACTAACAGTTTAATTCGAGACATTCATCAAGTAGTATAAACACATCAATTTAAGCAATGGTCCAATTCACACGCATTTCGGAACCCCCGACCGAATTTCCACAAACGAGCAACAAACACTAACCCGATCTCACTCAATCGCAACAGGGTTAGGGAATACCCAGAGGCATCCCAAAATACAAATAATTAAATAAAAACAAATAAACATGGTCTCCCTCAACACCCAATGTTGTTCCCAAAGGTCACAACCCCAAAAAGTCTACAAAAACATTACAGATTGTATGCACCACCAACCTCGTACTCATTCGATGACACTCCTTAGATATTACCCTCTGAATCAGTCTAAAACGTTGTAGATCTGCATTTCAATCAAATCTCAGCAATTCCATTTGAATGGAATCTGCGGTGAAATAAGTGAGGAATCAGGGACGAATAACGGTGTGTGGGGTTAGCCTCTGCAACGCGGTCCCGCAGCCACCAACAGATCAAAGAATGGACAACATGTGACGATTTTGGGTGGGTTTATGTTTTTTAGAGGTTCTCAGACGAACCGTTCATCCAACAGGGAAGAAAAAGATGTTTCCCGAAATAAGAAGCAATGACGCCTCAGATAATCATATAAAAATAAATGTACACAACATGTATTTTCAAATTACATGTCGTGTAGATGTGTTTTCGTACTCTGACTTAAGTGGAGTCCATCACAAGGCTTGGACCATGTACACGGTCAACACCCGGTCAGGGACTTGGCCTCTACATGGAACAAAATTACACGGCATTTCATGGTAGACTACATGCCCTATAGATTGAAATTTACACCTGGGTACCACACGACATGTACTTGGACTCACATGGTTAAGGATACACGGCGTGTCTATAAATACACACCGTTTAGTAAGAAACTTTTATGTGGTCATCACACATCCTGTACAGGGTGAGAACACGGCCGGTCACCTGGTTAACATATACAAAGCATATATTTAATGTACACGGCGTGTAGTTTGAAATTTCCGGAAACTGCCCAGATTGTCCAGACTTCTCAGAAACCAGTCAAAATATCAAACAGGGTCGGGATTTTGACCTGTTTCTAAAAACCCATGTTCTTATACTTTCAGCATATGGTGTGGATTCTAGGATTAAGATAGCGATCTTGGGAGATTATTTGAGTAGTGTTTGGATGAGCTAAAGGGCTTGAGAAGTGTTAGAATGGGGTAGGAAGTGGGGTCTTTTTATAAGGGAGAGGAGGGGCTCCTTCAGAAAGCATGAAAATATTATTTTATTATATAATGATTTTAGGATTCTAAAGGTCCAAAATTCATTAAAGTAGAAGATATGGTGTCCCATGTTTGAAATAAAATCATCGAATAAGAATTGGACAAGTGTAGGATATTATTTTTAAACTTTATCTTCTTATTTATTCAAATCATTCATTAATGATGTAAACACTGAATCATCATTGTGTCGTAAATAATTTTTTTTATTTGATGTCTAAAAATTATAAAGAAAATACCATGATGTAGGAAATAATTTTAGATTTCTAGTTAATATTTTTCGAAAAAATGATAACTTATATATCCCCATTTAAAAATTGTTTCTTAAAACAATACTTATTTGTGACATTTTTTTACATTTAAAAAAAGTTATTAATGTCATTATCATACCCAAGTGGCTGCGTGGGGCCCCCAAATTGACCCATGAATTTTCTTGGTCGGACATGACTCATCTAATATGTGTAGGACATGTGTCAAGGTATTTTTATATTTTTATAATATTAATTTTACCTAAAACTACCCTAATTACATTTAATTGCGGTTAATAAAACTCAAAAGTTACTATTCATAAAAAATTATTTTCGTCCCATTGAACCACATATTACTTACTAATGACAACCATGTATGTAATATTTTTGAAATTCAAGTCACAGAAGCGGTAATATTTCGTTGAAACGAAAAATTTAGTTTTTTATCTACTACTTAGTCGTTTCACTATTCATCAAAAATTGATGTTTTTCAGAAAATTACCAAAAAATTCTCCTGAAGTTATATTTGATATTCCAAATTAAAAAATGATAAGAATTTTATCAAATTAAAAACATAGAACTTTCATTAATTAATTTATAATTAATTTCCACTGTCAAAACAAATAGTGTGTTTTTACGAAACAATATCTATCAAAAGATTAACACTTGTTTCTGTCCAATTTCAATGTGAAATTAATTACAATGAAAACTATTGGATTAAATGGTAAAAATAAATATTAATTATAATTTAAGGAAAATTAAAAAGGTAATCTATCACTAAAAATAAATTATATTAAAAGGCGACTTTTAATTAAAATAAAGCAATTTTCACTATTCACTAAAAAGATGAACTTAATCTGAAAAACACTATATATTTACAAAAAAGTAAAATTTGATGTCTTCATTCTAAAAAAGGATATTATTTTGTAAAATACAACATATAAAAGTGGCAAATGGTAGATTTAAAAAATGGTTCTCCATCAAAAGGTGGTTACTCGACCTTTTAAAGAATATTAGAATATTTTTGCTTAAAATTGGATTCATTGGAATTTTAAGCCTATAATATTTATTGGATAAATGTAAAAATATTTTAAAAACATATATAATAATTTATGTATTTAGTTTTATTCATTCCTACAATTACAACATCTATGCATTAACAAACATTTAAAATATTATTATTATATTATTAGTGTGCAACGTAAGATTTCAAAATATCTCATTGTTGCGTATTGGGTACGCCATCTAAAATTGAATGACATTTAATGTAATATTAATATATTATTAACAAATATTAAAATATATGAACATTTCATATTCATTATTTACCTAGGATGTTACATCCTTCCCCCCATTTGGGAATTTCGTCCTCGCAATTTTAAAATTGGGCTCAGAAACTTAATTGAAAGCCCCACATCGGAAATGTGGTCAATAAAACTATCAACATAAAAGAAAGAAAGATATGTAAAAAGGTCACCGAAGACAAAAGATACTAGGATTACATGAAAACATGGATATGGAGGAGAAAACAAACCATCATATTCTGATGGAGAGTAATAGAAAACATGTTTAGGAGAAATTTAACCACCAGAAAATCAAATTCATTTGATGGGTCAAACTATATTTGATTCCCCAGTAGAAAAAGTTAACATTAAATGTTTTTGAAGTTACTTTTCATTGAGGAATTTATTTATGGGCTTAACTAAAACATAAGGAAACATAATTAATTTTCATGTTCACTTTCATGTTTTACTATATTTCTAACACAACGTCATATTTTCTCCAATAGATGAGTATTTTGGATGACTTGTTCACATTAAGAGTGCTGAAATCAACATTAATGGAATCACATAATCCCAAAAAGATGAACTATATATTTTCCATGTCTTTATACCTTAACAAAAACCAAAATGGTTAGTAAAATATCAAATAATCCCGAAAAAGGATAATCTTTTACAAAAAGAAAAACTACTCATAATCTCCAAAATTTGTCCAATAAAACATAAAGTTCATCGAAGTCCATTCAATAAACATCGATCCATTCAATTATTCTAAGTAATAAAAACTAATATTGAAACCCAAATCTCCGAAGGATTTAATCACATAGTGTTCCAAGATAAATCATAACATTTATCTCCAGATAATGCCAGTTTCCCTTAAAGTCTCATGTTGAAAAGTAATTATCCTAAACACATAACCTCCCTCATAGGTTACTAATTTACTTAGATAACCCAAATCAAATTATTCCTGATTCATAAAATCATCCATCTAAAAATAATTAGTCAAAATAACCATGGACTTCACGTAGTCCAGTGGTAGGCGATAAATAGCAGTCACACTTTGGATGTGGGTTCGATTCCTACAGCTTCATCCGACGCGACGGGTTGTCACACAGTATGCATGTTGTCCCTTTTAAAAAACAATATAATTTTATAACATTACCAAAAATAATCAAATTCATCAAAAATAACCATAAAATATTTTAACCATGAAGGTTACCTAATAACTTTTATTTTGCATCCCAAAATGTATTAACCTTTAATTGCCTCAAATTCAAGGATCATATAAATCCAAATAGTTCATTATAACTATATCTATAAATGAAAAGATAATTATTCCTTGAATAAAATTTTCATATATCAAACTTTAGGGTTACACATACTATAAAATGTCTTCTAATTTAATCCCATCATCAAAAGAGTCTTAATAATTTTAAGCATTTCACCATCCTAAAGTCTACCATAACTCTTGAATCCCTTATATGTTGACTTCTTACACATTCAAAATTGTTCATGATCCATTAACCATTCCATTCCAACTTATTCTAAAATACATCCATTTAAAAAAGAAAATCATGAATCATATCCTACGATTCAATAATATGAAATCATATGATAAGAAATAATCCATTCCTTTCATTTGTTATAGTCAGTTTCTTCATCCTCAATCGGAATGTCATTATGTATTGGTAAAAATATATTTGTATGATCTTGGTGATCCCATTTCCGGAACATCTTCATAAGACATGTGTTTTCATAATGACCATGAACACCACATTTAAAACATTTAATTGATCCCTCAGAAATAACTTCTTTCCCTTAACTTGAGTAAACCAGATGCTTCCTTTTTCCATGGAATGTTCTTTCTTTATAACCTTCATTTCCACATCTATAAAAACTTTCTGTCCCTTTGAAACAATTTTCTAGTTGTTTCTTTCAACATATTTGATAGATAGGTTTTTGAACACACTTACCTATATAATTATTACCTGAACATCCCTAGGGATTTGTTTCTCACATATATGACACCTTATAAAAGTCACTAGGGTTCAAATGATCATTCATGACTCAAGATAGTTTGTTGAGAATAACCACAAGAGTTCTCAATATAGCTCCCATATCATTTTATTGCTCGTTCAGAAAACCGTCAAAGTTTTCTTCACATCCACTATTACTTTGGTGCCTCCTAGATCCAGCCATTTAAAAAAACCAAAAAGGTCATTGTGAGAATATCAGTTAAATTATCATTTAATATCTTATGATGAGGGTAAATACTAAGATATTATTATTCATGTTATCTTAAACTCATTCACATTATATAAAACTATGAATCCTTTTGAAATCCTAACCACTATGGTAATTTCACTTTTTCTTAAAAAATACCCTAACATGTAAAGTTATCTAAACCCACCTCTGATACCAACTATAAGGACCCAGCCTTAAAAAATTACATAATAATGAATTAAATGAATAATTCACTTTGAGGATCTTTGTAGATTTAGAGTTTTAGAGAATTAGGACATAACTATTACATTTCAAAAAATTAAAAAGCAGACACTTATACTCAGTTTCCATTTTTTTCATAAAATAAATACTCTTAAAAGGATACATGTCTAGTTCCATGTTTTAAATATCATGTCTTTACTAGATCCCATCCTTGAACCTATTCACCTTTAAGTCCTATGGAAAACATTTCAAAAGCATGGGATGAGCATAAAATGCTCAATAAGGGATACACAAAGAAGAAAAGATGTTAGTTTTATCAAAACAATAAGTAAATCTTGAATACATTATCATAATTAATACCTTTCACCTTTGTGATGTTGTAAATACTCTTTATTGAATAAAATATCATTACATACCCTTTCATAACCATAAAGATTACCATAAATCCGATATAAAGAACACATAACATATAAAAGTAAAATGGAAAATATTCATACTTAAATTGAATAACCATATGGTCGACTTCCACACATATCACTAAATATATTATACATAAAAACAACATCCATACCCAATTAATTGGAGGTTGTAATGTAACCACCCATCCTGGTTTTCACGGCACCACCAGTCATTTGGATTATCATGTAACCACCCATCAAATGTCCCAGTACCATTAATATATCATAGAACATAAAATATTGAATATATAAAAATTTAACTAATAAAACTTAATTTTAAATCACAATATATCATTTCATGATATCGATAAAATCAATGATTTATCAAACTATTTTCAAAACCATTCAATAATGAGATTTTTCAATCAAAATGTCCCATACCACTTAGAAGCTTTTAGAAGAATAACTTTTAATAAAAACTATATAATATCATGAGAATAAAGGTATTCATGATAAAATATTCCAAAGTATAGTATATAAACCATATCTAATTGAATTGGCACATAACAACAACGAAGTCTCAAAGGAATGTAAATTGAGAGGAAATCTCTTATAAAGACAGCATCCTTTGATTAAGGATAAATCAATTAAATAATTATGTGTGAAAAATAATAATACACCAAATATAAATGGATATTAAGTGAAAAAAAATCATAGGTAATTCAGAAATATTAATAGGATTATATATTCAAGAAGTACAAGATTAACCCAAACAATTCAAATTGAGATAAGAAGTTCCCTTGCAAACATTCGACAGCCTAACGTCGTCACTTTAAATTTCAGAAAATGATATGATAAGAGATAAAATGGTATATCATCACTTTGACATAAAATTTACATCAATAAGTATATAGAAGAACATATCCCTACATAAAAATATGTAAATTAAACGACATAAAAAAAAGAAGTCTTTTAAAAAGTGGAGGGTGGAAGGTTCCCTTACCGATTTGGGTAACTTTCGAAATGTACACACCATTTAAGAAGGATCATACAATGATAATGTAAATACCAATAAATTAAATTATATAACACCAAGAATACAATCATGGTCAGTACATAGACCACACAAAAGTAAATAGTTGTAAATGTATCATGAATCTCACTGGAATAAAAGTGAGATGAAAAAACTCCTTAACTATTTGTAATAAATAAAGTGGTATGACCAAAAGATAATAAGAACCAAATGAATCACATAATACCATTAATATAAAAAGAATAATGATAATATATTCAAATGGAAATACAAAATACCCAACATTCAATAAATAAGTTCTGAACAATGGAAATCTCACGGAATTAAGAGTCAGATAAGAAATCGCTTACCATGTGTCCGACTTGACTCGCTCATATGTTCCTTGTTCTTAATAAATGATAAACAAAAGTTAATTTCTAATTTCATAAGAACATTTTTCATGTTAACTGTTCATTTTATATCTCTTATTACCATGTTATAAAGTTTATGTAATCATTTAAGTTAATAATGGTCGTTTTGTCCATATTTGGAACTTGAGCCAAAAATGGACTTCTTATAATTAAAATTTGTTCTTGTGGTAAAATATCCATTATCTAAGGAATGATATTAATTATATAGATATCATATATATCATATATATCCAGTATATATATGTATTTAAACCAGTACATAACATTTTAAGGTAAGAAATGAAATGCACCGTTCATAGAGATGGCAAGTCGTATGTACGCCAGAACAGTAATTTCATTTCTATTTCGCATTTAAAGGAATGAAAAAATTATGATATAAATTTATATTATAATTACTGTGTAATATCATATATAATATCATTAACCCCATCCTTAATAAATCCCACATATGGCATTAACGATTCAAATCACTTTCAGGGGGCGGCAGTCCGCACTTCTGAAAAATGATATTATTGTGTATACCCATTATGAAATCCATAAAGGTATGGCATAAATGAAAAATATATAAGCATAAGAAAACATTATAATAATATATATCATATATAAATAAAGTGAGATCTTAATGGCCACCATGAGAGGTAGTAGTAGATATTTGAACAAACATCATTTCGTGACGCAGTAGTTCATCGTCCATAGAAACAGTAATTTCATCACCCATTAGATGGAGGTGTGTGTAAGGTGGTTCGAATCCTTCTCATTAAAAAATACAAGTATATTTAAGATACTGGTTTTGATACATAATAAATGAATAAAAATAGTTTAGGGGGTTGGAGAAGCAAAGTAAAACAAAAGAACATAATAAAAGATATTACCTTTATATCAAGTAACTCCCCTTGGATTGAACCAAAAGGGTTTCTTGAAGGGATTTATACATTAGTTAGGGCTTCTAGGAAGAAGAGATAAATCATGTGGGATTATTTGAGTATATTTTTTATGAGACAAAGGGCCTGAGAACTGTGAGAAATGGGTAGGAAGTGTGGTGTTTTTATAAGGGAGATGAGGGGCTCTTTTCGAAAGCATATAAATATTATTTTATGATATAATGATTTTAGATTTTTAAAGGTCCAAAAATAATTAATGTCGAAGATAATTTCTCCCATGTTCGAAATAAAATCATCCAATAAGAATTGGACAAGTTTTTGTTATTAATATTAACTTTATCTTCTTATTTATTTAAATCATTCATTAATGATGTAAAGAAGTTTATTAAAAATAAACATGAAAACTTGTAAAGGTAGCTTCATGGAAATAATTTTTTAAAAATACATTCATTCCGTATAAGTTAAAAAACATTATTCGTACTTTTGTCGGAAGAGTCAAAAAGTACCTCCTATGAAAAACGACAAAAGAGTACTTTCATATCTTTTACAAAAAACTCACCAAAGGGTAAAATTGTATATAAACAATTGTAGGTGGATGGAAATAATATTACATATTGAGGGAACATGGATGTGGATGATAAAATAAACCCTAGTAAATACCAATGTATAAACAATCTCGGATAAAAACGAGATTCTGATATTTCCCTTACCTTAGGTCCGATTTGCTTTGTAAGTGTCCAAACCTCCTGTATAATGATTTAAATAATTTCATTTACTTATTACAGAATCATAATCATTGTTATGATATCATATATGGTTCACTTATGACTTTATATTACCCGTTCTTTTGTAAATTCCATGTTAAAGAGCGTTTTGGGTAAAATTGTTTCATTTATCGTCCGTGTTTTGAATTGTAATTATTCATATGATTAATTAGATCATGATTAATTAATTCCAGAATATAAAACATGATTTATATATAATATATATTCAGAATATACATATATATAATAAATCAGGAAATGGAATGAAATACACCGTTCATGGAGACGGTATGTCATACATACGCATGAACACTGTTTTCGTTTCCATATTGTGTTGAATGGAATTTAGTAGATGAAATACATATATGTACACATAAATACATTATCATTATTATTTCATATATTTCATTATTACTTATTATATATACTTTATAATCATTCATGAATGGTTAAATTGGAGAATGAATCTCATCGCGTCGTGGAGACGGTAGTCCGTATGTATGCACGAGCAATGATATCGTTCTCATGATCATTGGACTATATTAGAGTGTATGTATAATATTTTAGAATCAATATCACTTTACAATAATCATATATAGTCATTATTTACACCATTATACCCATCCAAGTATGGTGGTGGTGGAAAATAGATTACACCACAGTGTGGAGACGGTATTCTGTACGTACGCATACGCAGTGATTTCATTTACCGTAGGATGGATATATAGTGAAATAGGGTTGTTTCATAATTATAATAACATATCAGTATATGAGTGATACTGATGTTATTACTTCATAATGAAACAACCTATGAAGAAGACGTGGAAGAAGGAATAAAGTTGAATGAATCGGTAACGGACATTACCTCTTCTTTGAAGCGTCTCTATGAGATCTCCTTTTAGGGCACTATAATTGGTCTTTGTGGAAGACCAGAACTTCTATGATGTTTCTAGGGAAGTGGAGAAGAGAATTTGGCAGAGTTTGGACCAGCTTGAAGTCTCAATGTGGTGTGAGGAAGAGAGGTAGGGGGTGCCCTTTTATAAGGGAGGAGAGGGGCACCTTTGGAATAACTAAAAATATTATTTTATTATAAAGCCAAATTCGTTTTCAAATAGATCCAAATTGATTTATTTAGAAGCTAATGTGAGTATGGTTTGAAATCCCTTCATCCAAAAGAATTTATAAAAGTTTAGTTTCCTATTTTAACCTTGTTATTTAGATTTAACATTAAGTTAAATAATTTTACTTTTACTGTGTCTTCTTGTGTTTTTACACTATAAGGTTAATAAACATACTATAAAAAGACAAACGAACCCCATGATGTATATTATTAATATATATAACCTTATCAAAGTCATGTGGCCTAACCTTAGATTTTTATGAATAAAATAACAATTAATAATATAATATTTTTTTTAAAAACTATTTTCTGTCAATTTTGAAATGATTTGGTAATTGATTTTTGTAAAAATTATAAATGAATGGTTAGTTCGCAAAAAGTTAATTAATTTAATAATAACATGTCATATTAACCTATAAAATTAGTGGAATTCATAAAAAGTCTAAAATTATATTTATTTGGTTATTTATAATATCAATTATTCTAATTTTTTACTATTATGGTAATTACTCTATAATCATTGTGTCATAGATAAATTATATTATTTAATGTCTAAAAATTATAAATAAAATATAATTATGTATGAAATCTTATTATCTTTATAATTAATATTCACAATAGAATTTATCTTATGTATAACCCTATATTAAAAATGTTTTAGTAAATAAACATTGATTTTAACTCTTTTAACTCTTCTTTGAATTAAATAATAATAAATGTCCTAATCAAATCCTAGTGGGCCTAAATGGTCATATTTTATTCCTAAGGTTGTTTTTGGTCGAATTAGATTTATCCAATAGAATTATGACATGTGTTAGGTTAATAATAATATCATTTTTACCCTTAATTACCCTATTTAATTTTAACCATGGTAAAGAAAAAGTAAAAAGTTACTATTCACCAAAAATTATTTTCATCTCATTGAACAAAATTTTACTTACAGACATCAACCTTGTCTCTTGAATTTTTGAGATTCCACTCACAGAAGCGGTAAAATTATGTTATATGAAAAATTCATTTTTTTACTACCACTTAGTGGTTTCACTATTCATCAAAAAATGAAAGTTTCCAGAAAAATACCAAAAATTAGGCCTAAGATATATTTGATATTATAAACTCAAATATGATGTCTATTTTACCAAATTCAAAACATATCAGTTACATTAACTAATTTAAAAATTAATTTCCGTCGTCAAAACAAATGGCGTGTTTTTAAGAGATAATAACTATGAAAAGATTGACACTTGTTTATAACTGGTTTGATTGTGAAATTACATCTAATGACCAACATTGTATTAAATTGTAAAAATATATTTTAAATATACTTTAAAACCACTCAAATTAATAATTTATCACTATTAATTATTTTGATTAAAAAAGTTGTTTTTAATTAAAATTTAGTAATTTTCACTATTCATCAGAATATGAAAGTTATTTGAAAAGTACCAAAATTTCACCTTAGGCTAAATTCGATAATCTGAATCCAAAAATGAAGTCCATTTTGAGAGATAAAATTTCTAAAATTTTAAAAGGTTGTTATTACTATTCATAACGGCTAGTTTTAATAATATTTTAATAGCATATCGTTGTTTAGTGAACCTTGGTATTGCGTACTACACACGCTATCGAGGAAGGTCGTGATTGCGTGTAATTCAAGGAAAGTCAAGGATGCTTTTTGTGAAATCTCTTTTTGGTGTAGCATACAATAGAAGACATTAATGAAATGAAAAAGAATATTTTTCATAAAATCTCGGGGTGTTACATTCTACCCCCCTTAAAATGAATTTCGCCCTCGAAATTCGTCGGGGTTATAAATGGTTTACTATTAGAAAGTTTCTTTGATTGAAACCCACATCCTAAAAATGAATACCAAAACCAATCTTTAAAAACAAAAGTATTAAACGTAACGGTTAGCCAAATAAACTAATCATTGGGTTTCCACATAGGTGAAAATATGGATATGGAAGAGAAATCTAACCATCATGTTCTGATGGAGAGTGGTATAGAACATGGCTATGAAAAATCCAGCAATCACAAAGCCATAAATTTGTGATAATATAAGGTGCCATATGATTTATCAGATATAAGAGTACTAGGACAACATTTTTTGGTTTTCAAGATCGTTTCCCTAAAGTTGATGAAATTGGAATTAGAAGAAATACTTTCATGATTTCGGTATAGTCTCACTGTTGGTCGTTGTTTGGACAATTTCCACTTCATCTCTTAAAGAAATGAAGATTATTTTTCATTTGTGATGTGTTAGCAGATCTTGTGATAGAATGATGGGTTATTCCATCAGTTTCAAACAAAAGGTTAGCAAAAGTTATAACTCCATCTTATGGTTATTCATATATGGTTCCAGAAATGAGCTTATACTTCATATATCATACCGCATAATAAAATAAAACTAGTTTCTACTAACCAGGGAATTCCTGTAGGCCAGTGGTAGGCGATAATGGCCAGTCTCACTTCGGTTGTGGGTTCGATTCCCACTGCCTTGTCCGACGCGACGGGCTTTCTCCCATCCTGCAGGTTTTCCTTTTTCTAAAACTATATTACTATAACATTCCATCAATAATATTCAAAAAACTTCTATCCTTAAACAATACTAACTTATGTCCAACATAATCCATTCCAATATTTATCTTATCCATAATACTGCAGTCCACTCTCATAATATAGTGAAAACTATTACCAGAGGTTTAATACCATCGTTGATCCCCATATATCATAAGATATGTCTTGTTGGTCACATTCCAAACATTCAAAGGCCTTAATCACGTATTCTCTTGAATACCCATTGATCCTTTGTGAATAAATGAATGCAGTTAAAAGTTAACACTTTCCACATACCAAAATCCAAAAATTCTATATACTCAATCCATTACATTACCTTCTCCTTATATCAGTCATGAACTCATGAATACTATCAAGCATTTAATTTTCTCCTTATCCCTTCATTATGTGCATATCATCTACATTCCAAAAATATCTGAATAACCTTTCATGGATACTTGTACCATTAATCATACACTTTCAAAACTCAAGAAAATATAACACTGTAACAATCCTTAGATTTATCTTTATTCCAAAGTACCATGAGATTACTTATACAACATTACACATGATAGACATGTAACAATTTTTTCAACTCACATATCATTTGTAGTCTCTTCATCATCATCAACATAAATACTACTCATACGGCCGTACTGATTCTCTTCATGAGACTTTCCCTTAGGGCATTGGTTTGCATAATTCCCGTACATTCTATATTTAAAACATTTAACCATTGTTGATGTCGTAGCAATACCATTATCCTCATCCATAGTGTTAACTGAACCTTTTCCTTTGCACTTACTGGCTTTGTGTCCTTCTTTTCCACACCCAAAGCATCTTCCGGTTCCTTTGAAACATTCTCCTTGATTCCTCTTCCCACATTATTTACATAGGGGAAATTGAACTTTCTTTCCTCTATGGTCATCATGAAACTCCATCTTTCTCTTATTAGCTGAGTCAGGAAACAAACCAAATTTTACATTATTGATCATATTATGAGATTGCTGATTTGGAATAATAATGATGTTTGGACTTCCAAATCCCATTTCATTTGGTTTCTCATGAATAATATCATTCCATTGTCCATCATATCCTCCACTATCGTGAATCATCTTGTTTCCAGCCATTTTCTAAAACCCAAAAAGAATAGTGTGAGAGGAAAAAGTCATAATAAATGGGGAGTAACTTTAATATCTAACATATTTGGTTTAATCTAATATTTTTACCATAGTTCTAGGACTATATCCTATACATATACTTATCCTTAGGGACATCCCTAGTCATACCTTAGAAATATCTCTAGGGATCTCACTAACGTTTTCGCATCCTAGTTTCGAAAGGTTGACTAAACCTTTCCTCTGATACCATCTTTAGAGACCCGAAGCTTGACGTACATGAACAATACATTACTTTTGTAGAATACATAATACATAACAAAAACACACACACAAGGACCGTAATAGTTTAGTGTCTTTGGAAACTCGGAACATAATCATCTAATCATGGTGAAAGATCTTCAACATCTCCCATAAAGATCTTCCGTTTTTTTTCTTACCTAAAACCTTTATTTATATCCCGGGGAAAAGAAAACATAAAAGGGTGATCTAAAATGCTCATCAAGGGTAAAAAAAGAAATATCAATCACATCATAATCATAAGAACATAACATTTTGGAAATCATAACCTGCAAAAGAGATCATAATTTCATAACATGGGATAAATCATAGTAGTGAAATGTAATCCCAATAATCATAAATTAAAACATGAAACATTGTGTCATAAAAACATAATAATTGAGAATCATTTCTTATTAGTCAAGACTCATTTCCAAGATTATCTTAGTGGACAAAGTCCCTTTCTTAACTAACTTCACTCCTCGTTTCAGTCCTGTTTCACTGAACCGGTATAACCTACAATTTCGGCGATTTCTATCACATGAGATATAAAATCTTTACCCAATGAATTGGAGGGAGATATAGGTCCGACCCATCTCAAAATGATACCATTCTTATGTGTGCCACAAAATCATAAATCATACATCATTGCATAACCCATGTTATAAAAATGGGAATCTTAAACATCGTGATATCATCAAACAATTCATATAAGATAAAGGAATTCATAAAAAAATTCCATCACAACATAATCAAATCAATTTAATAATAGGGATATAAACATTACCCTATATTATCTTAGATGGAAAATAATTTTGATAAAACACTTGAACTCCATTCGTGAGGAAAATATCCCTCCAAATTCGAAGAAACATTTCCATTTTTTAACATGTCATACAATTTTAAACTGAAGAAGTTGATTAAAAATAAACTTGAAAACTTGTAAAGGAAGCTTCTTGGAAATAATTTTTTAAAAATCAATTAATTCTGTATAAGTTAAAAAAACATTCTTGGTACTTTTGTCGGAAGAGTCAAAAAGTACCTCGTACGAAAAATGAAAAAAGATTCCTTTCATATATTTTACTAAAAACTCACCAAAGGGTAAAATAGGATTTAAACAATTGTAGGTGGATGGAAATAAGATTACATATTGAGGGAACATGGATGTGGATGATAAAATACACCCTAGTAAATACCATAGTATAAACAATCTCAGATAAAAATGAGATTGTGATATTTCCCTTACCTTAGGTCCGATTTGCTTCGTAAGTGTCCAAACCTCCTGTATAATGATTTAAATAATGTCATTGACTTATTCCAGTATCATACTCATTGTTATGATATCATATATGGTTCACTTATGACTTTATATTACCCGTTCTTTTGTAAATTCCATGTTAAAGAGCGTTTTGGGTAAAATTGTTTCATTTATCGTCTGTGTTTTGAATTGTAATTATTCATATGATTACATAGATCATGATTACTTAATTCCAGAATATAAAACATGATTTATATATAATAGATATTCAGAATATACATATATATAATAAATCATTAAATGGAATGAAATACACCGTTCATGGAGACGGTAGGCCGTACGTACGCATGAACACTGTTTTCGTTTCCTTATTGAGTTGAATGGAATTCTATAGATGACATAAATATGTATACACATAAATAAAGTATCATTATTATGTCATATATTTCATGATTACTTTTTATATATACTTTGTAATCATTCATGAATGGTTAAAGTGGAGAATGAATCTCATCGCGTCGTGGAGACGATAGTCCGTACGTACGCACGAGCGATGATATCGTTCTCATGATCATGGGACTATGTTGGAGTGTATGTATACTATTTCAGAATCAATATCACTTTACAATAATCATATATAGTCATTATTTACATCATTATACCCATCCAAGTAAGGTGGTGGTGGAAAATCGATTACACCACGGCGTGGAGACGGTATTCCGTACGTACGCAGGTGTGATGATTTCATTTACCGTAGGATGGATAGATAGTGAAATAGGGTTGTTTAATAATTATAATAACATATCAGTATATGAGTGATACTGATGTTATTACTTCATAATGAAACAACCTAAGAAGAAAATGTGGAAGAAGGAATAAAGTTGAATGAATCGGTAATGGACATTACCTCTTCTTTCAAGCGCCTCGTTGAGTTCTCTTTTTAGGGCACTAAAATTGGTCTTTGAGGAAGCCCAGAACCTCTAGGAAGTTTCTAGGGAAGTGGATAAGAGAATTTGGCAGAGGTTGGCCGAGCATGAAGGCTCAATGTGGTGTGAGGAACAGAGGGAGGGGGTGCCCTTTTATAAGGGAGGAGAGGGGCACCTTTGGAATAACTAAAAATATTATTTTATTATAAAGCCAAATTCGTTTTTAAATAGCTCCAAATTGATTTATTTCGAAGATAAGGTGGGGATGGGTCTAAATCCTCTCATCCAATAGAATTTAGACAAGTTTAGGTTCGTATTTTAACCTTATAATTTAGATTTCACATTAAGTTAAATAATTTTACTTTTACCGTGTCTTTTTGTGTTCTTACACTATAAGTTTAATAAACTTACTATAACAAGCCAAACGGACCCCAAGTTGTTTATTATTAATATATATAACATTATCTAAGTCATTTATCCGAACCTTATATTTTTAGGAATAAAATAACAATTAATAATATAATATTTGTTTTAAAAACTATTTTATGTCAATTTTGACACTATTTGGTAATTGATTTTTGTAAAAATCATAACAGAATGATCAGTTCGAAAAGTTAATTAAATCAATGATAACATGTCCTGTTAACCTAGAAAATTATAGTAATTCATAACAAGTCTCAAATGATATTTATTTGGGTATTTATAATATCAATTATTCTAATTTTTTACTATTATGGTAATTTCTGCATAATGATTGTGTCATAGATAAATTATATTCTTCAATGTCTAAAAATTATAAATAAAATATAATTATGTAGTAAATCTTATTAGCTTTCTAATTAATATTTTCAATAGAATTTATCTCATGTATAACCCTATATTAAAAATTTTTAGTAAATAAACATTGATTTTAACTCTTTTAACTCTTCTTTGAATTTAATAATAATAAATGTCCAAATCTAATCCAAGTGGGCCTAAATGGTCATATGTTATTCCTAAGGTTGTTTTTGGTCGAATTACATTTATCCAATAGAATTAGGACATGTGTTATGGTAATAATAATAATATAATTTTTACCCTTAATTACCATATTTACTTTTAACCATGGTAAAAAAGTAAAATGTTACTATTCACCAAAAATTATTTTCATCTCATTGAACCACATTTTACTTACTGACATCATCCATGTCTCTAGGATTTTTGAGATTCCACTCACAGAAGCGGTAAAATTATGTTTTATGAAAAATTCATTTTTTTTACTAGCACTTAGTGGTTTCACTATTAATAAAAAAATAAAAGTTTCCAGAAAAATACCAAAAATTAGGCCTATGCTATATTTGATATTATGAACTCAAAAATGATGTCTATTTTACCAAATTCAAAACATATTAGTTACATTAACTAATTTAAAAATTAATTTCTGTCGTCAAAACAAATGGCGTGTTTTTAAGAGATAATAACTACCAAAGATTGACACTTGTTTATAACTGGTTTAAATGTGAAATTACATCCAATGACCAACATTGTATTAAATTGTAAAAATATATTCTAAATATACTTTAAAACCACTCAAATGAATAATTTATCACTATTAATTTTTTTGATTAAAAAAGTTGTTTTTAATTAAAATTTAGTAATTTTCAGAATTCATCAGAATATGAATGTTATCCGAAATGTACCAAAATTTCACCTTAGGCTAAATTCGATACTATAAATCCAAAAATGAAGTACATTTTGAGAGATAAAATTTCTAAAATTTTAAAAGGTGGTTATTACTATTCATAACAGCTAGTTTTAATAATATTTTAATAGCATATCGTTGTTTAGTGAATCTCGGTATTGCATACTACACACGCTATCGAGGAAGGTCGTGATTGCGTATAATTCAAGGAAAGTCAAAGATGCGTGTTGTGAAAGCTCCTTTTGGTGTAGCGTACAACACAAGACATTAATGAAATTAAAAAGAATATTTTTCAAAAAATCTCGGGGTTTTAAATATAGAACTAGAAGTGGCTAAATGTTATGGAAGCCACCATGACATGAATAAATGAACCCACATGAGTAGTCCAATATCCCCCATTGGTATCTAAGTCGTACCACTCCATGATTCGGTGATCCCATTGACCGAGTAGATGTTTATGTCAACATAATGATGGTTAGGGTTCTTTTCTAATATACGGACCCTTCCAAAATGACCTAATATGCTCTCACCACTATCATCATGGACATAGAGACGGGACAGGGGTGATCCCACTGAATGGGAAGTCATATCTGTTATGGGTAGACAATATCCGATCACCATGAGAGACTAGTAATCATAGGTTCACCCCATTATTTAGTACTTTTGGCCGTTTGTATCACATGGAAACATTATCACATGGTGTGGACCCAAATTGGAAACCCTATTGCTGGTGGAGGCCTCCAATCTCTAGTGATTTATTTAGTGACTAGACGGAAATGTATTTTTTTAACAACCATCTACCCATAGGTTCCATCCCTGGCTGGGATGACCTTATCAAATAGTTATATTATATGTTCACTCCACCACACAAAAGATAAATATTTCTATCATCATCAAGCGCATGAGTGGGAATGATCTGTGAATCAGAAAAAACATTCCTTCTTGGAAAGACCAAATATACTCACTCGATTTATTGTTATGATAATTTTGTATTGACATTCATTAGGAAGGAAATTACTTCTTTGGTCTACTCCCTCATCACCTATAATAGTCTAGGTGGGTTCTGAGAGTTTTTTGTGTACTATTATAAAGATGAATCCTAGTAATAGACCAGATAGTCATTCACATTACCTCTTATAAACCCCATGAGAAATACTTAAAATATAGATCTTCCACTTCCATAGAAGTAGGATCACCTAAGACCATAATTATGTTTACCCCATTTCAAGGGGAGTCTCATTGAGTGTGCACTTACCAAATGAATCCTCATCCAACACAGAGCAATCTCGCACCACCTTTCCATGTGCAACCGCATCGACAGGAGAATATAAATACTTCTCCACATAATGGAAATTCTACCCGATCACTTTTCCATGATATAAGATATCATACATATTTATTTAGTTGTACACAGGTCCCATTATATTTTGTTTGTTCCCTAAAGAAGATGATTAGGATGTATCTAATGTGCTAGAATCCTTATGAAGCAGGATTCACTGAAATCCCTAAACATTGATTGTACCGCAATATCCTAAGATATATAATCATGTTATTATATGAATTCTGGGATTAGATCAATGTACATTTAGATCATGGTTTGTTCTTTTTGGGAGATTCACCAGCATAGGTACACCTTATATCTTCTAACCCTGACATCAACAATGATGGGTCACGTGAGTGGAAGCAGGGTTCTAGCTATAAGATGTTTAAATATGATAACTGTTTGTTCCATAGTGAAATTGATCTTACCCATGGTGTAGTTTATTCCCTATTAGAATGTTCAAAACCTCATATGATTTCTGCACCTTCTATAGACACTACCCCTATGTCCACACCTTAATCATTTATGATTTGGAATAGTTGGATCCTATAGCGTAAAGGATACTAGATTCCCCTGTTGGTTCCAAACCAATATGTCATACTCATTGATTTCATATTCCATGAGTTTGGAAGTTCATCTTGGGTTCTCCAAACCTAGGATGACTTCATTGATGATGACAAAGAGTATGCTTCTGTGAATTTCATTGACCTGGTAGACCACATCATGGTTCCTGATAGTGAAGAACAACATGTAAACCCTTAGATGCAACTGAATGACACCATAAAAGGAAAATATTATAGATAATGAGCTACCAAAATGCTAAGGCTAGTGCCTCCATCCAGGATATACATGATATCTAGGCTAGGAATCAGGTTGTGCATAGGGAATGTAATGCATTTTTCTATTGGGAGAACCAATTCAGATATGACCCACTGTTATTTATATTTAGCCAAATACTCCATAACCAAGAATTTTTATTCTATCACCTTGTATTAATCCACCACTAATTAGACATTTATGTTATTGATAAATTCATATTGGAATGTAACAATGGCCACATGGTTTTGCGCCAGTCATATTAGGAAGGTGATCTCCTCTTCATCTACCTCAAGAACCATGGAAACCTAGTTATTGTGATTCATCCAGGAGATTTCATGAGCCTCCCATTCAGAACATTCCCTCTATATGAGGATTTACCAAGGTACTGCATGAATTTTTGTGTAGTTTATCTTCATAGAAATGGGTTCCACTAATAGATTCCCCATGTCGGGTCATCACATGAACTCACGTGTGTCTCCCTGTATGCCAGTGGTTTCCAAATAATGGAGAGGAAAAAACAAGTCATGTGGTGGAATATAAAGTCTTTACTATTTTAATCCACATAATATAAAGATTAAATATAAAAACTATATATATTATCTGATGAACATGTTTAACAAACCATTTCCAAAATGGGGTACATGTCTACAACCAAAACAGTAAAATATGTAATGTCTTGCTAAGAAGCTCCTAGTGAACAAAACCCAATGTAAGGAAAATAGTTGAACCCTTAAATAGAAACTTACCCCATGTCTAGATCCTCAATCACTAATGTTCAATCTCTAATTGAAATCCATAGTATTGGATCATTCCTCTTATCTTGAAATAAAACCCTGATATCATCTCAAGTACCCAATGGCGACCGATGTAGCATGTGAGTACAACTATGAAAGCCACCACCAACAGCTTGTAATAAATATCCAATCTCACCGATAGTGTATAAAAGTTCTAAAAAAAGATATTAAGAAAATACAACTGAATATATATACGTTAACTATCATTAACTAAATAGTTTCCAACAATAGTACCATTTACATTATGTGTCACATGGGTTAAGGATATACATCCTCACAATATTGTTCATATGAAAAAATTAAAATGAATAATGGAATCAATGAAGTCCCTATATCAATAGGAATAAAATAATAACATAAACACATTATCCTCTCCTCAAAGCCTTGGTCTAGGTAGAATGCAATCGTTAGGAGAATATATCCTCAACCCATTCCTTAACAATTTCTTTTTTAGGTAGAGTTTGGAGCCTCTGTCTCACTCAACCAGTTGGTGTAGAAGATCATGTCAATACCCAACCCTACAAATCCATGTGAATATTCTTATATATCCAACCACCATATATATATCATATCAAAATCATATACAACCACTACAACTAATAATCACATTCTATTACCATCAACATAAGAATTAACACTATTATATTACCCATTAACACATTTTCCATTTTTTACTTTACAAATCCATTAGTCCAATTCCCATTATTATTCCTTAAACCATTATGCATATTTAAATATTCTCATACATTAGTCAATATTCACCAATTACCTTACATTTTCCCATTTATGAAATTTATCATTTCACAAGCATTTTCCCACTTTTGTGTTTCATGTATAATTATTATATCATATATAACAAACACATTATTACAGTCAAACCATTAGATATATCCCATAATTCCCGGGTATTATACCATTTAACATATTCATCAATTCCGTAATGAATCTACTTTACAAGATCCTAAATAACATGACATTATCTATTTTACATGTTCTTCATTTCATATATACTAATCCTTTTACATTTAAACATAATTCTTAACCCATTTTACACAATATCAATTTACGAAATTATCCAAATTTGAATCCATGCCAAACACCGGGTTATAAAATTATCAATACCTCAGGAAAAATATTAGTATTCAATTTCAAATAGAGTAAACATATTAACATGACTAATATGGGATATAAATTATCTTAGGTAAACTCTAAAATAAGATTTAGTATCTCCTAGGTCAGAGGATGCTGGTGTACCACATGGGTGGACCTAAATCAGCCTAATAATACTTGATACATCCCATAGTGATCGTAAAGGGTCAAAATTATTATGTATCTGACAATTTTACAGATTCTCACTCAATGTGACAGATTAAAACCTATAGGGATGCAATATCATAACACACATGTACAAATCTGTAAAAAATACTATGGGACTGAACTTTTAGGACACCTACCTCGAATATAATGTTGAGCTTACTCTGATTGGTAGTCCTAGATCTGGGTTTTAACAAACATTGAATCCCCAAAATAGGTTCCACCAGAAAAGGAGGGTTCCTAATCTTCTAAATAATATGGGAGAAACTTCAAATCTAATCATGAACATATAAGAAACAGAAGCGTATACATACCCGAAGCATTGATTTGAATCCAATGGCACTCTTAACAGCTGATAAATGAAGCATATATACCCCTTGGTATATTGGTCTGAAATGTGGCATCTCTTGTGCTAGAGGAGGGGAAAATGAGGGAGAAATTAGATTTAAATTATAAAATCCCAT
The DNA here is from genome assembly GCA_963277665.1 of Viscum album. Classification (NCBI taxonomy): domain Eukaryota; kingdom Viridiplantae; phylum Streptophyta; class Magnoliopsida; order Santalales; family Viscaceae; genus Viscum; species Viscum album. The sequence goes on along the minus strand of OY728162.1, from coordinate 468,732,660 downwards.
AATTTCATTTTGGTAATTTTTTCAACATTATAGGGGCATGGATCACTCATAAGATTTATCAAATATGTTGTAAACCATGTGGTAGCTACTATCCAAGGAAATATGGGTGCATAGTTACCTGATTATGCCACATGGCTTGACAGGCCATGCATCGATTTTGCATTAAGCCTCAGTCAAAGGCAGCACATTTATTAGGGAATTATATACAGTTTTCTTAACTATGATCCAACAGAGCGCCTTGGATATTTTGGAATTTTTCTTCCCTTTATCATGTACCAATCTATTGGAACTCCCCCAATACCCATCATACTCTCCAAAACCATTTCATTAACCAAAAAATGAATGAATGAAATCCAAATATATATAGGTACTTATCCAAATGAAAACACTGATCATAGAACATCCACACATTATAATGGTTCATCCTCGATCCGCATTCGAATGAATTATTGGGAATCCAAAATAAAGACACCAAGAAACTAGGCATGCATATCCATTCCCCATTCCAATGATTTCCTATTGAACATTACCATGGATCCATAAAACGTGATCTAAGGGAATGGTATTTACCCACATTGTATTCTCACTATAATCCTTCTTACGAGACAGATACTCCTCGATGGATGTAGTGAATTCAATCATACCTCAAAAATTAAAACTTATTAGGGGAAACATAGTAAATAGTACCTAGTTCAAAACAATTGGAATCTTCTCACACCACATCATATAATCATGGAGGAACTAATCACACCTCATGGTCTGATCAAATTTACATCTCATAACCCAAATTAGTTAGTGTCATTTTACTCTATTTTACAAACTCTAATGGTGAAAAAAACCAGATATCACCCAAATGAAAACAAATGATCTTGGAAACCAAATTTCCCATGTTATGTCAATACACCACATTTTTCCTGATGATCCCCTTCCATAACCTTCCATCAAAGATAAAAAAACCACTTGAGGTAGTCAACTAATTAAACAGATTCCAATTATCACTGTCAGTGAAAACTAACCAGAATGATGATCGCTCGAGTCCCTCCAACCAAAAACCACTTTTATGTATTAAAATAAACATATTATTGTTGCGGACCTCTTCACTATATTCAATAATTTGGAACCCTCAATATTGATTAATGACTACTATATTGTCAATTAAATATTCAATACATACCTAACATGTTCCTAACTCAACGCACCAGAAGTATACTCCCAATCCTCATTAGATTATTTGAACCCAACTCCTCTTTCAACATGCCATTTTCATGTATATAAACCACTTTAAATGGTAGAAAACATGCATCTTGGTTTCATTTGTAACTACCCTAAGCCCATGGATGTCATTTGGCACAATAAACTACTATAATATTGGCCCACCTGGAATATATTAGAGAACCAACGTGCACCTCATAGGTTCCTAACTGGTCCCTCGGTTTTGCAACATCATCTCAATGCTCTACTCCCTGTATCCATGAATAACTAATCACTCCCCAAATTAGGTGTTCTATTAAGATTTCTCTCTATGAGGGATTCCAACAAACATCGCATTCACTAAATCATATTCAAATCCTAAAACTTAGACATAGATTTCTAGATTTTCCAATAATGAGAAAAAAAAATCACCCAGTACCCATTAAATATTTTGTGAACATCAACCATTACATTTGTCAATACCTGGTCCATCATAAGGACAACACCCAAAAAATATCTATGGTTTACATCCCATTATTCACCTCAACATATACCTATCCCATGAGCATAAATCGTGTGACGTCACTCATCCAACAAAAGTAACTTTTATTCACCGAGCATAATGCTAGAGCTTCTCAACATACATGGGATGTGGTCAATATATTGATCATGATATTCACTAGTTGATTCATGCTAATAGGTTTTCATAGAAGACCAATAAAAATGTATCCATCACTAATATCACCTCCCCATACAAGACACCATGACCTACCAAGGATCTCAAGATTCTCTGATACACAAAACTAAGCATCACTTAACCACAACTACTCAGGAGTGATTTCCAACCAAGACACATCACTGCCCCTTGACAATCTCTTAATTAGTCATGAACCAGTGTTTCTTGTGGAATATCTTCTACAACACCCCATTAGATCTTCCAAACCAACCCTGATAAATATCAACAAAACACAACTTCTTATAACACCATTAAAAAAATATTCATTCCTGTATCCATACTTCCCACATTGGCTGGAAAAATATTGGTAGATGATTATCCTGATCGAAATTGTTCCTTACTATCACATACCCTCCTCTAGACCTAACCAGATACCTCATGTTTCACACATTAATAAGAAAAAAATTCAATTAACATTAGTTACCACAATCCATCCATCACCTATGTGTAACTCATCACCCACTTACATACAATCCCATTAATACAAACTAGCTCAGCCACATGACCATCCTCACATTGGGTTCTATTTTTAGACAACAACATCTTACCATGACTGAGTCACCCTTCTATCTCTCATAGAGAAACACATAAAGGAATTCATTAATTATCATCCAATCATATGGTTCATGCATATATACCATAAAACCCTTTTAAACAAACCTTACAACAAACTAAAAACACTTACTTACCTTCGAAAAAATATGGCACAACCATTCAACATTCAAAAACCGGATGTTACTCATTGTGCATCAGTTCCACCTCTGAATCATCCCTCATTATTCCTATTCCATGGATCCGAAAACAATGTGATATCCTACTATGATGTCTCCCTTGATTTTAAAAAATCATTAAATGTGTAACCACAACTCATGTTTCATCACAAACCCTTATTCTTCCACTTATCCCTCTATGGAAAACTAGAACTTGGTTACACTATTCGTGTCCCACTAACAGTGTCCAAGACATACCATTTGCGACACACACCCAAATGCACAGGGGACATCATCTGAACTCTCTCATAGGACACATTTATGATTAAAAACTACCAACTTCCTAAATTTTAGTTATAGCAAGAAACATCCATTGGTCCTTTTCCCAATCCACAATCATCATATTTCAAAAAAATACATCATTCTCGAATGACACACTCACCCACATTCTAATACACACTCTTCCTTTTGAACCAAGTGATAATTCACTCCTTATTATACACAGATGATAATTATCTAAATACTTTGGAACTAAATTCCAAAAACCCTTATTGGGATACAAAACACAATTCACTAGGGACCCTCCTCAAAAGGTCACTAAAACCCATGCAGCATCATGAAGTTCTATCATACACTATGTATGATCATGAGTATTGAGAGTTTCCACACTCACGTTACCGAACATCTCATAATCTGTAGTCCAAATCCCTTCCATCTAAACATGTCTCATATTCCATATAATAACTTGTAGGGTCTTACGCCCCATATCCAATGTGTGATTCTAGGTCACTCTCAATGCCCCAAAGCACCCCTACAAGTGTCAAATAAATAACAAAAGGAATACTCACAATATGGTTCACCCAAAAGATCAACTATTACACATCCTTTTATAATTAACATCATCATCTTATTTAAACTCAACCATTCACATATTAATATCCCCATTCACCCAAAATTTTAAATTCACAACATTATTCACGACCAGGATCAGAAATATTTTCCGCAAAATACACTTCAATGAATTGTTAATAAAATTTAAACCACATATAGAAATGATTTTATACCCATAGCCTTAAACAAATCACTCCACCTACAATATTCATATAGTCATCCTCACAGTTAAAATTTATCCCTCTATTATCCCTACCATGGGTCATGGTAAAAATTGGGTAAACTTATTTTCTTAAAAAAAAGTCATTTGTCAAGAACACTTTTAATCAATTTCATCTTTCACAATAGAAATAGTTTCTCTTAGACAGAATACCTATTTTAAAACATGTGACAATACTCATTTTAACTCATTATCACCTTCCATTAGGAAAAATTCAATCACCATTTTACCATCATTATGAAATATTTCTCATTTAGAAACCATCCACCCTTTACCATTTATCAGAACCCATAATTCAAACATGATCATAATGATTCATTATAAACAAAATTTATAGACTTTTCATTTACATTATTTTCATTTACACACATTAATTACAATTATTAGACACCATTTATTCAATTTTTTCAATGAAATATATTTCAATCAACTTTCTATTCCCCACAAACCCATCATGAGTGTTTCTATCATTATGCATTCCACCTATATCATTTGGTGCCTAAAATGTCACAGGAATGAACAACCTCATGACATTATAGCCATGATAAATATATTTTAAATCATTATCATCACATAATTTGTACATTACCCAATGATGAAATATTATTCAACTATAATATCAAACATCAAAAACAACAATACCCTCTCTAGGTGACATGTGGTTCCCCCTATATAAGTATTATATACTCCCAATCATGAGATCATTACTAAGGCCCGGTGCTTCCAAGACCCTAATATAACATCCCTACATTTTAAGAAAAAAATAAAGGGAAAGTAAAATACTCTAAGAAAACTTTGTAATGTACCAACCCAAGGTTCCAATATTAGGGGATTATTCTCAGGTCGTCACATGTCCTCGAGCATGCTTCCCCATATGCCAAAGTTTATTACCTTGTGATGAGACTATAATAAGTCAACTTTGGAGACTGTACACTCTTTACTAGTGTAATAAACATAAGATGACAATAAAACAAAGATAGAAATATATATTATCCTATGAACACACATAGAAATCCATTTATCAAATGGGTTACAGGTCCACAACCCAATTGTAAAATATGTAACATCCTCAAATGTAGTGAAAAGTGAACAAACTGAAAGTAATGTCAATAGTGGAACATGCTAACAGGACCTAACTCCACATCTGGATACAAATGAAGTATTTACCAAGCCTAACTCAACTCTCAAGCATGGGTTTTTCACTCGTGTCCTCATAGGAAACAATGAGTTATTCTTGGGAACCCAAAGCCGGCCCGAGAAGTGTTTGATCGCAACTAAGTAGTCCACCATCAATGGTGTCTAAAAAATATACTTTCTAATACATAGTGCATGAAAATAGGAAAAAATTATAAAAAGTAAAGACAAATCATGTGCCATATGTTATCAATCATTACAGTAATCTTTTCTAATATCACTTCCATTTCCATTATGTTTCCCATGTATTAGGCATATTCATCATGTACAAATCGGTCCAATGCAATAAATCACAATTAATAAGGCAATAAATCAATTAACTATATCACTTGAGATAAAAACATCACAACACTTCATTATTCTCACCTAGAAGACTCTATTCGGATTGAATGTAACCATTAGGTTAATAGATCATACATCCCCATCCCTAACCCATTCAATTTGTGGTGGAGTTTAGAGACTCAGTCTAACTCACATCAAGGGTGTAAACCCCATGTCAATACCTCACACTACCTATACATGGACACATGATTATATATAAAATCACAAAATACATATTGTGTGACAATAATATACAACTAATAAAAATAAGAGTCAAATTCCACATCCATCAACATGGGAATTAACATTATTCCATAAACCATTACTACATTTTCCATTTTATACATGAAATATTTTTTAGCCCAATTCCCATTATCCTACCTTTACCCATTATAAAAATTAAAAAATTCACATTCATTATCCAAAATTCACCCATTACCATACATTTTCCCATTTATCCCATTAATAACTTCACAATCATTTTCCCACATCTGCATTTCGGGTACAATTCTTATATAATATAGCACAACCACCTTATTATATTGAACCCCTTAGATATACCCAATAACTCCATATATTAACCGATTGAACATATTCATAAATACCCTTATGAAGCATGTTTACATCTTATGAAATCACAATCCATTACCAATTTCACATTTTAATCATTTCATATTTACAAATCCTTTATCATTTCAAGAAAATTCATAACCCATTTTAGAGAATCTCATTTTATGCAACTTAAAAGCATTCAATACATTCCATAACACCCCATAATAGAATTATTAAAACCCAGGAATAAGTATCAATATTTCATTTCAATGAAACTAAACATATTAACATGATCAATATGGGATCTACAATATTTTAATTAAAATCTACACTTACCTTTCTAGTCCCTAGGTCGGGGGATACTGACGTACCACATGGGTGCCCATAAATAGTCCTAATCATCCACAATTCTTCTCGTAGGGTTTGGGATGGGTCCAAATGATTATTTATCATACTATTTTACTGAATCATGCTCATTGTGATAAATTCACAACCATAGGGATGAATCATCCCAAAACACATGCACAAATCTATAAGAAAACTATGGTATATAAGTTGTAGACCACCTACCTTGAATCCAATGATGAAGACACTCTAGATCATAGTCATAGATCCATATTCAAACACAATTTTAAGACCTAACCTAGGTTACAATATAAGGGAGGGTTCTTGATCTTTGGAATAATATGGGAGAAACTACAAACCCTAATCCAAAAAAGTGAAATAAGGAATGTGATAGAAATAGCCGGTGAATCGACCTACAAACAACTGCACTCCAAATTGAATAGAAATTAATCTGATAACCCCTATGTAATCATTCATAAAAATGGGGTGTACATAGGGATGAGGGATGATTAATGGGGGATAAATCGGATGTTGATATTAAATTACCATAATATAATATTTATAAATTTTCTCAGCATTAATGTGGCAGTTGGATTACCCTCATTGTTTAACAAATGTTGATGAAATCATTTTCTAGTCATTGTCCACGGAATTTTGGGTCATAGGGTTACCTGGTCAGGATGCCCAGTTTGATAGACCATGCACTAATTGTGCGTTAATCCGTTTTCAAGGGCTGAAATGTTACCATGAAATGACACATGGTTTTATTAACTATTCTCTATCTATGCACCTTGCACTAATTGGTGCGATTCTTATCCTTATCACGTTCTGAATAATTGGAATACCCCCCAAGACCCAACATAATCTCTAATAAATATCATTAACAAAAACGGGATATTGAAACCAAAATTATATTGGTAAATATCTCTACAATTTTTTGGATATTACATGAAATTTACCCCACTATTCCTCTGTATAACTGGAATGTGGACGAGAAATACTACTTGATGTGGAATATATAATATCTTGTTGTGGGTGATGAATATTTTCCCAAACATATATGATTTTATATGAACAATATGGTTCTCCTCAGAGGCATCCATGATATAATCACTTAAATATTCTAATGTTAGTGACTCATATAGAGGGGATACTTCCAAAACATTAGAGGTCGGACTATCTAGGTGATGGTCTGCTAGGGTGAGTGGATGGAGATCAATTACCCAGAACTGATACTCATCATCCCATTATCTTGTAGAAAGTCACTAATGCCCACTATGGAAATGCTATGAGGGATCTGATAATCCAAACATCCCCAGTTTACCCGATGGGTAAAATATTTTATCTTTTTCTCTTGAATCCACCACTAGTAGTAATTTTAGTGCTGGATTGCGGATGAAAACCTCCCCAACATCTCTAATTTCTAGCATAGTTACCACCTCCTCCATAGAGGATTCTTCTCTAAAAACCTCCTAAGGTGGTTCCACCACATTCTATTCAGTTGACCCTATCACGAGTACTACCTCAACCCCCTCCATAGAGGGTATATTCTCAGCAGTACCTTCCAATGGTGATTCCATGGTTGTCCTAGCCAAGATAGCCTCTATAGACACCTCTATATAGATGGTGGTTTCTGACATTATCACCTCAACCTCCGGTTCATCTGAATCATATGTTTATGTTTTCAGTCGCTCCCCAAACACAGTCTAAACTATCATTTAAATATTTTTTATCCAATCACAAAAAGGAAAAGTGTACGATAAAAAGGAAAATAGTGAATTAGCTTACATGAATAGTATTGTTCGATGAGAATATCATGAATGTTCATAAGAATTCCCAATGATATGAACATTCCCTATGAAGTTTCTACATCTTTAGTGGGTTCTATTTCGTCTGACTTCTAGCCATCCATGGACCTGACATCAGTGAGGTCCCTCAAAATCACCCCTTCAGGGGTTAAGGATCCCTCAACCTCTGCCTAAGACTCATCAGGAAAATCCCCCTTTACTGTACTCACTGATCCCTATGAATTTTCAAGAAGATTTAGACAAAACATTTAGGTATTTGGTATCTTTTTTAGAACATGACACGATTTATACATAGTGGATGACATAACATCCTATCATAGAACATTTGGAGAAGGCCTTACTCCCCTAGGACTCATCTTAGTCAACTTGTAGAGGTGTAAATGAACCAATATTAGTGTATGAGATATCTATGGAGGATGTATTCCACAACAACCTATTTACCTAGCTTTTTAGCGAGCATTCTGTTCCCTAAGAGTGAACTAGATCCTCCATCTCTCTGATGTATAATGCAGATTGATCCCAAGGAATGTGAAATCTTATCATAAATAGACAATCCCTAAATGGAATATTCCCACTTAGTTGAGATCACACCACATCCAGTGGATATTATTGATATGTATGAATGTCCCCATACATTCCTATGAATATAGAATGACCGTGTTGATTGGGAAATCTCTATAACACTGCTATTTCTCTAAGACTTTATCAAAATCCATTAGCACTTCCCCAGAGGGCTCACATTCCTCCCATGATCATTTTCCTAGGAGAGATGAGTGTCTTTCCTATCTTCTATATGAAACTAAATCACATCCCACTCGGCATATTCTGTCTCCTCAGTGCGACCCGATCACCACTAAACCTCATAATCATGGTTTTTGGGTCTCTCTTTCATCATCCTATGTGGTTTTGTTCCACAACATATCTATAGGATATGAACACTCCCAACATAGTTCATATCCATGTATAATACCATTTGTAGTATTAGTCAGTGTATTATTTCATCATCGCATGTGAACATGAACCAAATATACCTCAATATTAATGGTTTTCATTCACGAAACACCCCTATGTATACCATGGAAGTCAGTAGCTATATCCATAAAAACATCCTCATGATCTAATATGGTTTTTATGACTCACAGATCAGGTTGCAGTCAACCCACACCACTAGTACCCCACCATTGAAGACCAGGAAGTATAATCACTAATCGATGGTCCCCATAACATAATTGGTCACTATCCATATTGAGAGTTGTTAATGGTTGAAAGATGATGTGATCTACCATGATGATCATTTCCAGCATATCCATAGGTCCCATATTAAGTAAGCGACTCCCAACAATGTTCTAGATCGTTGTCCAGATGTTTATATTGATAGGAGAAATGTGGTTTGGGTACTCATATCCACCTATGTTTACAACCATAAATCTTTATAATATGTGAATCGGATCGTACATACAAAGAGGATCATTCTATTCTTTATGATGTGGAATATATCCTTTTATATATTCTATTTTACTGTGACTACCAACATAATGTGGTTCCCCATTTCCAACATACCATCAATAAGGAGCCCCTTATGTTTATCCCTCTCTATGATCATCCAGCCACAAATCGGCATAGAAATCACCCTGCTAGTCTAAACATTGAATCATTGGGATTTATTCCATATTCCCACCATTTCCACTAGATCACCTCCATGATTCTTCAGTAGTCGTTCACATTTCCTTGCAAAAATGATAAATGTAATGTGCATGGCCTCCTCAGAATATTCATCTCTGAATGACCACCCTCATGTTCCTCCTATATTAGTTTGTGAGGGAAATCCATGAACAAATTCCATAAGGGGATTCCCCTCGTCCTTGGCTTCTCTCCAGTGGGTCCTTGAACAAAATCCGTAAACACATTCCCTAGATAAGGTAGCTACTCTTAGTCCTCTCGCATGTTCAATGCAGGGAGGAAATCATCATACATTACCCCTTGAGTTGGGATCCTAGAAATCTGGTGGAGATACCTAAGGCATATACAAATCTCACCATGATGTAGATTGAATATCTTGTTCTGTGGCAATGATTTTCGAAGTAGTAGAGTGTGATGTCCTTGTGGTGGTAAACATGAAATTTTGAGGCCCATGATTCATTATAGAGCCAGAATCACATCAGTTCAGCCTCAAACTCGTAGCATGAGGTGAATGACCAATAGGCCCAGACCCATTCATTCATAAAATTACCACCCAAGAATAACTCCTGTCATTCCATTCATCCTTTTAGAATATTCCCCAAAAAATAATTTAGAATCATATCTTACAGTAGGTGGAATCCTCATCCTCAATATTCTAAACGTCATCTTTTTTGAGGTAGTTTTAGAGATTATACACTATGATTGACACATGGTCCATATGGTGGTGACCTATAATAGTTCTATCTAACTAATACTACACCTGTTTACATATAATACAGTAGGTTGGTTTGTATCTACATTCCGTATACATGAATACATCCTCCCCCATCATGAATCTATATAGTGGAAGATTCCTTCATTGAGTATATTTCATCTGAGAATATGATTGAATAATAGAGAGTAAATCACAGTATGAGGGTTTCTAAATTCTCTCATCTATCATTATTTTGTTATATAATTCATGATTATGAGTGGAAGAATAATCAGCTCCATGTTTTGATATGTGTTTCAAGACATCAGATAATTGTTGGTCTAGTTCATGAAGGATCCTTGTTATATAAGCTCATGAAACTCAGGTTCACGAAAGTTATTTCATAAATGACCAGTTCACGTAAGACTCTTTTTGGAGAATTATTCATAGATAAAACATCATATATTTTATTAAATTTATGAGTGGTGATGATAGATATCATAATGTTCTCATGAAGTATGTTAGCTTCAAGAAAAGTGATCATTGTATTTTCACTTCATGAAATTATCGGGGTCCCTCCAAGGGGTCGTTCAATTATTTATAGGTGTATTCCCCTTTAGTTCTCATATTTCATTCCTAGTAATGTTAATAGCATAAAATTCATGATCATGTTTTAAAAATGGGATTTTCAAAAGCTTTATATGAATGATCATCCATCATGGCATTTGACTGAAAATATTTGGCTATTATACATCATAATAGAACCCCCATATTCCCATTAGTTCCCATTCTAAGGGGGTGATTTTTTGACCCTGAGATAAGAATGTCAAAGGAATAGAGTGAGTAATTAATGTCTACCTCAGTGAAAATCCAAGTTAAATGGCCCAAAATCCACCTAAGGGGTCTGTTCCATGAAGAACTCACTTTCACAAATTGAAGGAGGTCACAAATGATTTGAGAGTGTGGAGACCTGATGTAAGCTTCACAAAAAATCAACATATGGCTGTAGAGATATATATTGAGAATGAGAAATACTGATATTATCCTTCATGAAAAGACAAGGTTGATCATAGATCTCTTCATGTAGACTTTATTTTAATCTCTGTGAATGTGACATTCTGACACAACAATGAATTCCCACTTTCAATGTTCATGGCACATTGTGAAGACCTCTAATCATTGTGAAACCAAAATATCTATAAACACCCACTTGATGTATGATATTTATCGGAAATATTACCTTTCAACTTATGAAAATGGATCTATTTCCATGAAAACCCAATGATTCATGACCAAAATAATCATTTGAAACCAAAGGTATATGAGCATCATGAAACTACCTCCCTTGTTTTAATAAGAGCCTGCACCTAAGGTTGAGATTCCTTTAGGATGGATTATTCCCTTCAGTGAATAATAAGGCCCTAAAAGGGACTTGTGGTTCCATAAAGCATTCTAACATTACTTTTTAAATCCCCATATTAATCAAGACTTCAATCTTAGGAACGAGCAACAAATTTCATGAGGTATTCTCCTTCACAATCCCACTGTCCTCTATGCAGAACCTAATTTACATGAAGCACATCTCCGTGAGGCCCCATGCTTTGTGAAACCTCTCTCTTCAGCCACACTATGGTTCATCCCATTTAATGGAACCCCTTTATTAAGGTTGTGTTCCCAAGCCCCCATACCAATCCCAGATTGGTCCAATTGTACCTTGGGTCCCTAGGTGACCAGTGTCACACACTCTTATGTCTGCCCACTTCACACCAAGTGAGACCTAAGCCTCTAGCTTACCTGTTTCTTACATGAATATGTAATATATACCAACCCAATGTTTTATCAATGAAATTACATTATTATAATTATATATTATATTATAATCATACATTATTACATATATAACATAATATATACTTTATAAATGAAGAACGAGTAAAATAAAAGGCATATCTTGATGTTATGGAATGTATGCTAATGAAATAATACTTTACATTTGGAATAGTAATGTGATCCTTATGAATTGTAAATTAGCCAATGTAATAGTAACATTACTAATGATAAAATAAATAATATTTGTACATCTTCTACGTAGCAATATTGAATAATTATATCATATTATATATAAATAGATATTTTAAAAAATTATTAATAAAATGTTGGTATTTTTGGAAGACATAAACATTTAATAACAATTTTATGATTAATTTAATAAAAAAATATTCTCATAAAATTAATTCATAATGTACAATTTTTATTTATTATTATTATTATATTATTTTAATAGTTAGTAATTAATATTTCCAAGTATTAGAAAAGATATTTTAATTTTAAAATTCAAATTATTCGAGTAAATTATGATTTTAATTAAAAATTAAATTTAACCTATTTTGAAAATTATTTTAATAAAATTGAGTTAATTTTTTAAATCTTATGTATGTTTATGGAATATTATTTATACATGATATTAATTTATAAAGAAAAATATGGTGGAAGTTATCAAAAACTGCTAGTGATCCAAAATGGTTACCATAAAAGTATTATATAATGATTCATCTTCTGTCTAAATAACCAAATGAATTTTATAATAATGTATTATTATACATTTTCACAAATAACATAAAAATACAATTTTGTACAAGAATTATCATCTTACATGATTATCCTTACATGTTTATAAGTAAACCAATCATCAATACCAAAGAAACAAACAATCCCAAACAATGAAATTGAACCTCTTATCCCATCAGAATGGTCATGAAGGAACAAAATAAGGTTATAATAAATCATATACAAGAAGAAGTGTTTCTATAAATTTTAATTAATAAATTTAATTGAGTTATCAATTATACTAAGGTTATGTGAAGGACACCATCAGACATAACGTAATGGATTCTACATTAACCTCCATTATTCTTTTGGGTTTCTCTATCATTATTTCTTCCCAAATAAAGTTATTTATACATTTTATATACATATTATATATGTTTTTTATTGTTTACACACTCATATATCAATGTACATTCATCATTATCTTTGGGTGATATGCATGTTTTTAAGTGTTTTCATCCTCAATACTTCCCGATGAGCAAACCCATTTAAGGGAACTTGCCGAATTCTTACCCATTTTATAGTAGAACATATAATCTATGTTTAAGACACTATTATATTTATAAAATATCTATTTTAATTTTGAAAACCATATTTTTTCTCATCTGGTTTTATATATAATATTATTCCCTTTTTTATTTTAAAAGATCTTTAGTATTTTCCTTAAAAATGTACCAAAATGTTTTAATGCTAAAATTTCATAACTACTTTTTCTACATGTTATCAATTCTGTTTTACATCACATACCATGAAATATAGATATTTTCAATTATTAATTTCCATTTATGTTATAATTCTTTACTTTCATAGACACTTTTATGATACACCAAATTATATTTCTTTATGACATGATTATGATACCCATTTCTATCCATTGGCACCCCTATGTTTATGTATGATATTTTATGCATGATTCATTATGTGGAAAACATATTGAAGAACATGTTATTATGGGTGCTCCCAAATATCACCCCAATTATTTTGGGTAAATATGAGTCTCATGAGATGTCATGTGGAATGGTCTTGGTGGTTAGTCTTGACATGTTCTACCATATGCATCAGTCTTGGTGGATAACCTCATCTTTTGCTCCTATTTGTGAAAAATGACTTGAATCATGCAAATTTCATGTTTTCTATTGATGGAACATTACAAAAACTCTATAATTACATGATCCCATGTTAAAATGTAATGATTCTGTATGTTCCATTCCTTTTTATAACATTATGTCTTTCTTTCTAACCCACATGCTAAATCATTATTCATATTATAATTCCCTTATTTTAATTTTATCTTATCCCTTTGTTAATGATATCCCCAGGTAATCTAATGAATATTTAGGAGAATAATGGATGTTTTGATCTCTAAATTAAAATTATATAATTAATTTTTTTATTTAGTCCCTTGTTTTATGTTTTATGTACCTAGTAATTCAATAAACTATATTTTATGTTCATGGTTTGTAATATGATTCTTTATTACGTTTAAAAACTTGTAATGATATTTTTAAAACTATAGGGTCTCTATAGTTGGTATAGACCATGGTCTAGTTATCATTGGAGATGAGGAATAGATATCTTTAGTAAAAACATTATGGATAAGAAAAATTATATGAAAGCATTCATAAATTTTTTATGTATAGGGTAAGTTGATTATTATGAAAATACATCCCTATATAGATATGAACAAGTTTATGTGGATCTGACACAAATTTATATTTGGGGAAAACCTAAAATCACCACTTTGAGAAAGACTCTAATAGGAACTATTCCATTAAAACAAGCCATTCTCCACTCCTTGATTGACACTCTAGAGGGATATGCTTTTGTAAATTGAAATTTTTAGTATGAACCAATATGAAGGGAACCAAAAAATCATAGATAACCAATATTGAAACCTAGGGATTCATAAGATAGGATATACTTTTCCTGTAAGAGATTGTCCTTTTATGTTTAAATTTTCCTTTTTTAATCATTTTAGAATATAATTCAATCCCCCCTCTTGTGTATGTTTTTTTCATAGTCAATTGCAGGGAATAGAAGAAAACATTCCAACAACCAATGTGATTGTCAATGTGATGATTACACTAATGATATGCCTGATATGATGGGAATTGGTACTCAAAACATAATGATAGTAATTTCTTAGCTGAATCATGTTATGAATAATAAATTCAATCATGTGGTAATCCTTTATCCTTTAAGGAAAGTGAAATTTTCTATAGAATCCTTCATGCTGAAAAGGACCACATGTTTAGCGGATCATTTTATCCCCTCATCACGGAGAAATGGATTTACTCTATTGAAATGATATTCTTTGTCCTTAATTTCTCAAAATAAGGGAAATTAAATTTGTTTGAATACTGTTTTGATTGTGAATTTGATCAATTGTGGAAAATTATCCACTATATTAAGTACCAAGAAGAAATTAATTCCAATGATTTGGATGAATTCAATAATTCTTTTTCAAAAAATAGTTTCCCTAAACCTGTTATCACAATATGGAAATAGAGTTCCTTAGACATAAGAAGAACTAAGATGAGTATGTTGGCTTGTATGATGAAATCTCCACAATGGTTGCAAGATACACCCCTGGATTTTTAATTAACACAAAAATCAAGGTGGATTGCTTCATTAGTAGAAAAAATTCATTTATACAAAACGTATTTGTGATTTGAGTCTTCAAATGTTATGAGTATATGATCCTTTATTCCCTCATGGTTGAAATCGAGATTGGAGACTCTCATTGGTCGCATGGAACCATTGATAAAAAAATAAATGTAGTCTAATATGGGTAGTTCGGCAAAAAAATCCATTGATGGAAAGACGATTGCACATCCCATCTGTCAAAATTATGGGAAGAAGTATCATGGGAACTATATAAAGGGAACACCGAATTTCTTAAAATGCGGATGGATGTTACATCTAGATAAGAAATAACAAATGGATATGATGAATCACAATAATGTGGAATAATAAAGTAATTTCTAGATCAATACTTAGCTTGTAGTTTTGTGTTACAACTATAAGGATCATGGGAATTATTCCATAAATTTCCCTAAACAAAGGTTTATTGGAGGTAGTCCACAATAACCTCCAAGGAAACAAGGAAGATATCCTTCTATCACTACTACTGAGGTAGATCCATACAACTATGTGGAGATAGGTACACTAATTATTCATTCATGAATAGTGACCATTCATTTTGATTCTGGTTCTATGACTTATTTCATATCATGAAGGATTGGTAGAACCATTCAACCACCGCCACAGAATTTGATGATTATTTTATCTATTAGAATAGAAAATTGAGAAAATATTGCATACATTGTATATAACTCGTCCATGGTTAACTCTTTTAGATTGACCCTCCAAAAAAATCCCATCAATTAGCCTTTAGTGGAGGTCGATGTTATTATGGGAATGGATTGGCTATCTTCATACAAATCCAACATCAACAATAATGAAAGGGAGATCACTCATCATATCCTAAATAATCCTCAAGATCTCTACAATTTTATTGTGGAAGATGAATATCTGTTAGAATCATTGTATCAAGGGTGGATGTTACAACCTTAAGAGGACACATATCTTGCTCAAATTATTGAGATAAAGGAGAGAATCATGCATGAAGACATGCCCATCATGAGGGATTACACGGATGTAATCCATGAATAGTTGTCTGGTCATCCTCCAAATTGAGTGGATGTGTTATTAACTGATATTATTCTTGAATAATTTCCTCTATCAAAGACACCTTGTATAATTGACACCATAGAGTTTGAATAGATTATGATGGAGTCATTGGAGAATATGGAGAAGGGTTTTATATTCTCGAGTGCTTCACCATGTGGTGTGTCATTCCTCTTTGTTAGGAAGAAGTATGGATCAATGCCACTCTGCAATGATTATACTGAGTTCAATAAAATCATGATAATGAACATGTATCCCCAACATCAGATAGACCACTTGTTCGATTAAGTATATGTGGCTAGTTATTTATCTAAGTTGGACCTTAAGTCTAGATAACATTAAAAAAAATTAAAGAAGTAATATCTCTCTAAAAAACCTTTAGAACAAGGTATGGACACTATGAGTTCATTGTGGTGCCATTCAGACAGACTAATTATCTATAAATATTTATTGATTTAGTTATTAGAGTCTTCAGATATTAACTCGTCAAATTAGTGGTGGTCTTTATTGATGTTATTCTGCTATACTCCAAGAGATAGGAGTAACATGAGGAGGAATTGAATACTATGATTATAACAATTATAAGGGATAAAATTAATGAAAATTATAGTAACATTGATTCCTAGATGGAGTAAGTATCATTATTGGGGTGTGCTATCACAAGAAAATGATTATCAGTGGACCCTTCCACAAAAAGGTAATTGGAAATTGGCCCAGGCCAAAATCTATAGTGGATATCCATAGATTTCTGGGTCTAGATGGGTATTACCGATGAGTTGTGAATAATTTTTCATGATATTCAAAACCATTGACCAAGCTGACATGGAAGGAAGTGATGTTCCTCTACACTAGAGAAAGTGAGGAATGCTTTAAGGACCTCCATAAGAGGTTTATCACTACTCTAGTACTCTCACTCCTAACTAGTAGAGAACTATTTTTGGTGTACATCGATTCCTCAAAGGAAGGATCGTGATGTCTGGAATTAATAATGATAATGTGATGGCCTATGACTTAAGGCAGCTAAAATCCAAGAGCATAAATACCCCACACATGATCTACATTTGGTAGTTGTAATCTTTTCATTGAAAATCATGTGACATTATCACTATGTATAAAAGTGTGATATATATTATGATCATAAGAGTATAAATTATATATTCACATAGAAGGAGATTAATATGCGCTAGTGAAGATGGTTTGATCTCATCAAGGATTTTGATTTCTCTTTCCACTATCATCCATGTAAGGTGAATTAGGTGGAGGATGCCCTTTGAAGAAAGGACTATGTATCATTATAAATTTTGAAAATTCAAAATTCACCAATCATAATAGATTTGTAGAGGATTGACAAGGGACTCATTAAGGGAGGAACATCACCAATACTTTTCCAAATGGTTTCTCAACCGTCCCTCATGAACAAAAAAAGGATTCTCAAAGGCATGATGTGGAAATCCCGAAAAGGGTGGAAGCTGTAATAAGATGTAAATCCCCTAAGTTCAAGATTGATGAAGAATGAGTTGTATTATTTGGGTCATGAATATGTGTACCATTTGATCCATATATATAGAAATATCTTTTGAATATGCACATAGCTCATCCTTATCTATTAACACATGGAGCACAAAGATGTATTGAGATCACTAAGAGAATGTTTGGTGGGACAATATAAAGAAGGATATTGATGAATATACATCACATTTACTTTTATGTCAACATGTAAAGGATGATAAAAAAATTATAAGGGGATGATCAAACCCCTATCCATACCGACATATAAGTTGGAGAACATCACCCTAGAATATGTTAATGCACTTTTAAGGACATCCTGAGAAAACAATACCATATGTGTCATTATGGATTTTTTTACAAAGTCATCCCAGTTTATCGCATTTAGATAGGACATGTCATTGGATCAACATACATGGATAGATAGAAAAGAGGTGATAAGTTTTAATGGAGTACCAATATAGATTGTATCTGATCAAGATTTGAGATTGACCTCGATGTTCTAGAAGTGTCTCCAACAAGATCTAAGCACTGTGCATAACATTATTATGACCTATCATCCTAAAATTGATGTCCAAAATGAGTGAACTATTTATACATATGCATATATGTTGAGATCATGTTCAATAGACTTCAAAGGAGGATGATACCAACATCTTACACTTATCAAATTCTCCTACAACAATAGTTTCCACTCCATCATTTGAATTGAACCATATGATTTCCTTTATGGGAAAAGGTGAAGAACACTAGGGTGTTGGGATGAAGTCGGTGAGAATAAGTATATAGGACATCAAATGGTCGATGAAATGGTGGAGAATGTGAAATGCATTTAGTAGTACATCATGGCAGCCCAATGTCAACAAATTAGGGATGCGGACAATTTTTGATGGGACCTTTAGTTAAAAGTTGGAGACATGGTATTCCTCAACATATCTTCATGTATGATGTTCAGGAGGATTATAAGGTAGGACAGATAAGTCCCATGTATATCGGCCCCTTCGAGATTCTAGATCGTGTTGGAGCTACATCATATCGAGTATCACTTCCACCAACCATGTATAATGTACATGATTCTTTCCATGTATCGCTATTAAGGAAGTACATACCAGATATTTTACATGTACTGTCTTCATAGGTGGTACAGTTGGTGAATGAAATTTCATACGATTAGCATCCAGTGAAGATATTGGATCATAAAGACAATGATATACTTAAGAAGTCTACCCACCCGATCAATGTACTATGGAAAAACTATAAGTACGAAGAGGCAACATGGGAACATGAGGAAATAATAATGAAAAAGTGCCCGCTGCTGTTTATATCATATAATATTAAACAAAATTTCTAGGGTGAAATTTATTAAGGAAAGAGGAATGTAATGACCCAATTTTGTTTCAATAAAATACCCTTGATATAATTACATTTTATAGTATATTCATAGAAGATAAAATATATAACACAATAAAAACATAATATAAATGTCGAAATTGTATAATAAAAGGTATCTATGGATGTTAAGCTACATATTCATATGTAATAGTAACATGAAATTTGGAATAGTAATGTGACCCTTATAAATAGTAAATTAGAAAATGTAATAGTAACCTCACCAATGCATGTGAAAATAATATTTTTCCATCTTATAAGTAAAAATATGGTATAATTATATCATAGTATATGTAAATAGATATTTAAAAAAAATTATGAATAAAATGTTTGTTTTTTTGTATGTCATAAATATTTAATTAAAATTATATGAATAATTTACTAAAGTAAAGAAAATATAATTTCAAAAAATTAATTAATAAATTATCATTTTGATATCTTATTATTATAAGATAATTTAAGATACCTTAATTAATTTTTCAAATTGTTTGAAAATAAGTTTGAATTTTAAAATGTGTATTTATGTAGTAAATTATGATATTAATTAAAAATTCAATATCAAATATTTAAAAAACTATGTTCACAAAATTGAGTTATTTTTTATAATCTATATATCGAAAAATGGTTGGGTTATATTTTTTGGATTTTTCCAAAATACATGAATTTTTAGTTATTAGTAAAACATTAGAGACCCAGTTTTTTGCGAATAAGACTTTGAAATATTTCTAATAATATTTCCAGAGCTGGGAACTGAGAGGGCATGCAATTCTAAGTCCCTGTGTTCCTGAAAAATATTTTATAAAAATGTTATGTGTTTTTTATTATTCTTGTGTGGGTAACTAAAGAAAACATGATATCTTTTAAATGATTAATCATATTGGAAATCTGAGACAATAGTTGGGTCCATAACACAATGTTTCCCCTAGGCATGACATAAAATAAGTCGGCGCAGGACGTTCAGATGCCTATCTTGTGGGCGGTGTGTTAAATTGATAAATTAAATTATTAATTTATTCAATTAATAGCTCAAATTAGAATAACTCATGGACCAGGGCTCATATGGGAAATCTAAGACCATTGATGAGCTCAGAACATAGGTTTTACCCTAAGTAGGCTATAACATTCATCGGCATTTGGTGTTTTCCTTATGCTCCATAATGGGAAAATAATTAAATAATTAAATGATTATTGATATAATTATCTCACTAAAAATATTTTAACCAAATGAGAGGTTATAGATTATTTTTTATAAGGTTTGGCCTCATACCCCTTTGATACGAGTACAAAGAACCTCTGATTCCAGATTGATTAAGAAGAAGAGAATGCAATAGATCCCCCTCCTTCGACGAACACAATCTTCATTTGTAACGAACTATCAAATTCAGTTAGGACATGACTTTTGTGTCTTTACACTTCTGATTAAACTTTTATCATGTTGACATTTGAATATTCAATCTTCACCTTGTTGTGTGATCTCAAAAATTTAAATAAACTGGGTTATCAGTTTATTAATTATTGTTATTGTTCTTCTTTTATCATTCAAACGACAACAATGGACAAAGATTCCAGTGGGGGAGGTGTTAATCTGAGAACATGTGTGCGTTGAAGTCACTACACTATGATGGGGTCACGTGGCCATGGCTGGCCGCCATAATGGCATGGTTCTACAGTCATGGTGAGGTGCTGCCAGCGAGGTGGAGGGACAACCGGTGAGATGGAGGCGTTGAGTGCGAGAGTGGCGTGAAATTACATTTTCAGATGAAAATAATGAAAGAATAGGGCCTTGATCAGGTCTTATAAGAGGTGAGTTCCCATTCCCATATATTATTAAATATTAATGATAATGATATATTATTTTTATTTAAGTAATATCAGTAGGGAGTGGTGGCCATGAAGTTGATGAAAAGGGAGGCGACACTTTTGTGCGTGGATTATCATGGACATGAGGTTTTAGAAAAATAAAATAAAAATAATTATAACGATATAATAATAATATTATCATTTTTAGTTTTCAAAACATAATTTGTACAAAACTCCTCCGTGAGATCTCAGTTTGACAAATCGTCAGCAACAATACGCCCCCCATTTTGAGATGGACATTCTGAGTCGAATATTCGATGTATTTTTTGGATTTGTGGATCTGATACTTGAAGCATGTAGAATATTTATAATATATTATTAGTATAAAATCATTGATCTATCCAAAATTGTCATGACCCGACCCAACAGGGCTCGAGCCGTGACTCCCCAAGCTGGCCCCCAATAGGCCAGGGGCTGGCGTCCAACGTTGAGTAGGCTATCACACACATGGAAGGCATTAGTCTAAGGTACCTGTACACACACACCCAGAAACACCTCCATGCAACAATGCAGAGATGTATAAAACTAAAAAGTAAAAATACATGCATACACTATCCCACAACCAGAGTACAACAGAAGTACAAAGGGAAAAATAGGGCCCACCAAAAGAAAACTACAAAAGCGCATCCAACCTGCTCTGAAGAAGGGGATGCTGTCATAAACACCGCCGGGAAGCTCCCTCTGCACCATAACAACAAACACCCCGGTCAGTCTCGCTCACTCAGCTACGCCCGCTCCAGGTCCTCTGGGGACTCCGTCGAAAGGCTTGTGGTCTGCAGAAGACATAAACATGTGCGGGCAAAGCCCGTGCAGGGGTGAGTATAAACATACTCAGTAGGCACCCCAAAACCCAAAACCAAAGAGAGAAACTGAAAGGCATCAGTCCACTCATCCCAGCCAGAGAGAACACAGACGAGAGGGAAACCCCATCTTGTGACCATCCTAGGCTAAACACAACCCGTAAGCTCAGCTCAAGTGTATGCCCATACATACACCTTGAACAATCTAGATATAAGCAGCTCACGCAACAAGCCAAAAGTGGTACAAACCTAAACACCAGCAACTGTCCACAACTAGAAGAGTACACCCCATGATCATTGTCAACCTAGATGAAACTAATCTGATAGATACACGCCATCAGGTTTCTCACAAACCTCTCAGATGCTCACCCAGGAGATCACGCTCGTCGGTTGGCATCACTAAGTATAACTCACTGAAACAACATAACCACCAAACTCCTCTAATTGGGGATACCTTCTAGGGTCCGCTAGGGGATAACAAAACCCACTCCGGTATACGTAGCTCACAATAAGGGATCACTCCGAGGGCCCGTTGGGGGATACCATTACCTGATATGGCATAAGTAGTTCTTACAGATAGGGGATCACACCCAGGATCCGCTGGGAGATACCACAACCCGATCTAGCGCTCGATAGAATCACATCACTCAAATAAAGGATCATCTACCATATAATGGTGGTCACGACGATACAAGAACCATATCTGGTATATCTCATGGTGCAGGGGATCAAACAGACGATGCCGCAACCCTATAGAAACCACACGCTCAGTAGGGGATCACATAACCAATGATACCGCAACCCTACTATACACCTCATGCTGCATAGGGGATCGTATACCCGACAATCACACAACCCTACTATGTACGGCCCACCGCGTAGGGGATTATAATCCTAATGATGCCACAAACCCTACAGGGTTAACCTGCAAGATAGGGGATCACCGCCCGTGAATAAGCGGTCATAGCGATACTAAGAACCCGATCTAGGGAGAAGATACTAGAGGATCCCACTCCGGGCCCACTGGAGGGATGCCACAACCCTAACAGTTTAAACATCCCATCGAGAGGATCACAATAATATAAGAAGGTTGTGATGACACATGATACCTCATGGGAATGAACCAAGGGATTACCCTCAACCACTGCTGGTCTAAAACATTGCTAACCTGAGCGACCCACAACAATGCCACATTGCGCACTTCCAAGGCCAAAACTGGGCCACCATCGCATTCCACAAGGAAAAACACTCTGGATAGGTAGTTTACTCACCCGAAACAGAGCACCGGTGAAAAAGGCACTATTCACCTTAGCTAGATCATGCGGGGCCCATACAATGATCCTGAAACCCTTTGAGTGGATCATCCCATGACGATCTCCTCGGAAAAACAAGCAGAATTGACTAGTCGCTCGTCCGAAACAGACACCCGATGAAAAAGGTACTATTCACTGAAGGCCAACCCAGGTGGGCCCACACCTCGATCCCAAGACACATCGAATGGATCACACCATTGTGATCATCTCGAAAAAACACATAGGATTGACTAATCAATCGCCAAAATCGGGCTCCTGGTGCGAAAGCAAGGTTTCTCAGCAAACGCCAAAACCCGGCCTCATGGGGCCCGCACCCCATTCTCAGTCCCAACACCCATAATCCATCTCAAAAAGTACTATGTACCACTAGGGTCTCATTGCCACTGACATCATGTCATTCGGACGCTCTGGGTGGAAGTTACAATGGCCCGAAGTCGTAAAATAATAAAATAATATTATTTTATATGACATTTCTAGCACCCGGGCCATGATCCCGAACCTTTAAACTGTCAAACCCACACTAGAGGGCTCACCTTGTCATCAGGGTCGCGTCGCCGAAAACGGTATGCGAATCGGTCTACCGTATTACACAATATGGGAGGTTTAAAGACCCATATATGATAAAAGAGGCCGGACCGGCCTGGACCGGCCATGGGCCGTCGCCGGTGCCGATGCGCCGGAGCCGCGCCGGAAGATCTTCCGTGGACCACCGGGGGAACCACGGTGGTCTGTTTTTCGATCTGGAGGCATCTACACGACCCTCGCGACCCGATATACACTAATACGACTTCAATTTGTAGAAAAACACAACAAAAATGGGATCGGGGGTTAACACTCAAATTCGCCTAACTCGCGGGTGAAACACTGACGTTCTGCCTTAGATCTGTGCTCCAGAGCTTCCGCTGCATGCTCCTGGAATGTCCACCATCAAATTTAGAGCTCATGGGCACTTCATTTTCTCGATTCGGCGGAGCGGCATCGAATAACGACAAAGAACGTCAAGAGGAACGATGGGGGGGGGGGGGGGGCGTTGATATTTATATCAGCCGCCTGCCGGCGCCAAACCCGCCTCGGACGCGACGCCCGATGCGAACAAAGGTAAGGTCACCCATAGGGTAAACGATCCGTTCTAAATGCAATGGTGTACTTATATTTTCAATCCGACATTCCGTTCAGATGTTATTCGAGCCGACGCTCCCACACTAACTTCTCCACTTATTTAAGAAAATTCCCCTGCTGGTATTTCTCACCGCAGGCCCGCACCCGCAATGTTTACACCTCACCTAGGGTAAATGGAACATTCTAGCTGCAACCGTGCCCACAAATTCCCGTTCTGAGCTACCGTTTCGGATATATCCCACCTCTGCCATGTGCATAGTATGAAAATACTTAATATTTTTATAAAATTAATTCCGGTCACACCGGGCCGCAGTATCACACGCCGTCTTCACACATAGCTCTGCAATTATTTCTAGAAATATTCCAAAGTCTGACAGGGCCAAAATCCCAAGTCACTACATCCGCCCCCCTAGCACATTTCGTCCCTGAAAAGCCCTAAGCTCATAGGATGTGACTGGACTCTGAACTGGGACTCGCACAATAGCAAGTCCACCAACAAACACCCCAGGACGAACACATAAGTCAGAGGGAATCATCCACCACACCTCGATACTATCCGCTTTTGGCGGCACTGACTCGCCCGCACGATTTTAATCGCGTCACAAAAACGAATCTCGGTGGGGAAATGATCCCTCGTCCTCACGCATTGGAAGAATGTCGAACAACACACACACATGGTCTTACCAACGCCCTAAACAAAACTCGAACAAGAAACAAAAAGGAAAGAGTCCCGCTAACAGTGTCTATCAAATTAGTACAGAAAGTAGAAAGGACACAAGACGTACCTCCATTCATCCACGAAGCCTCTAGGTCAACAGCCACTAGGGCAAGCAGCTGTCCTCTCCCTTGGCCACCAGCTCCCAGAGCTTGGCGTGGACCACCTGGGGGTGGGGGTGGTGGCATCTCGTACCGCCTACCACCACCTCCCGCTGCACCCTATCAGCCGCCACGTCCGCCGCCCTGCGGACCTCCTTGCTCGAGACGCTGCCTTTGCCAAGGCGGTCCATCAACCGGCTCCCTCTCAGCAGCACGTCGGGTCATACAATCCCTAGCAAGATATCCCTGACCATCGCAAGCATAACACCACCTCTCCTGCGACTAACCAAAACTGGTCTGTGAGCCCTGAGCCTCTAATCCTCCATCCTAGGGTTACCTCCTGAAATGGAACCCACGCCCAGTCCCCTGCATCTGCCATTGGATACCAGATTCCGACGTCTCAACTCTCACGTGCCCAGCACTAACAGGTGGAATATGCTCATCCAGAAATCTCTCCACCACAAAATCTTTCTCCAACACTCTCGTATAGGTGGGCAGGCACAAGGAAACCACACCTGCTCGGATGTCCTTGCTTAAGCCCTGCTCGAAGGTCCAAGACCTAAAGAACGGGTCTCGAACCATATCCAGGGATTAGCGCAACAGGTCTGTAAATCTCATTGAGTACTCCAACACAGTCAGGCCCTCCAGTCGAAGCTATAGATGCTCTTGGATCCGCACTGACCTCAGTTTCACTGGATAGAACTCCTCCCGAAAGAGCCGCTCAATCTATGACCACGTGAGAGTCTACTAGTCATGGAACTGCGCCACCAGGCCCAACCATCGCCTGGCAGAACCATACAGATGGCTCGTCGTAAGGACCACCATCTGATCCAAAGGTGTCCTCACTAGGCGGAAAACACGGGTGACTGCCTCAAGCTGGACATCAGCTTCCTGGGGGTCTGGGTCACCTCGAAACCTCAAAGGCCGCTGTCTATGGAACTCGTGCAGCGCACTCAGCCTGCGCGCAACCTCATCCAGCACTGCCGGCACAACCATCTACACGACAGGTGGTAGCTCAACTGGCTGACCACCTGGAGGTACAACCTTAGAACCTGTGCCCTACTCCACAGCCTCTACACTGGGTGGTTCGTCAGCACAATCCTGCTGCGAAACCCTCACTGGTTGTCATCGTGGAGGCATCCTAAAAAACATTCAAGACGCACCACAGATAAAACGTATATCTGGAGAGATGACTCAAGAAGGACAAAGAAAACCTAAATACCCAGTCCTATATGATGTATGTACCATTATGTCACTGCGACCAGTGTACGAATGTACCTAGTCAAACGACAGGTTATCAGAGTCCCAGTGTATGGATACGTCGACCACCACATCAAAAATGGAGTCCATGTCCTCAAAGACGAACTCGAAACATCCTAACACTGCTACAATGCAACCCGAACCAACCTCACAGCTAGACCGGCCACGCTCTGAGATCCCAAAGGAGGAACCTCCTCTGATACCACTCTGTCACTACCTGACCCAACGGGGCTCGAGCTGTGACTCCCCAAGCCCACCTCCAACAGGCCAGTGGATGGTGTCCAACGCTGAGTAGGCTATCAAACACATGGGAGGAATTAGCCTAAGATACCTATACACACGCACCCAAAAACATCTCCATGCAACAATGCAGAGATGTATAAAACTGAAAAGTAAAATTGCATGCATACATTATCCCACAACCAGAGTACAACAAAAGTACAAAGGTAAAAATAGGGCCCACCAAAAGAAAACTACAAAAGCATGTCCAACCTACTCTGAAGAAGGGGAACGCTGCCACAAACACCGCTAGAATGCTCCCTCGGCACAACACTGGTAAACACCCCAGTCAGTCTTAGTCACTCAGCTCCGCCCACTCCGGGTCCTCCTAGGACTCCGTCGAAAGGCCTATGGTCTACACAAGACACAAAAATGAGCAGGAAAAGCCTGTACAGGGGTGAGTATAAACATACTTTGTAGGTACTGTGAAACCTAAAACCAAATAGAGCAACTGAAATGCATCAGTCTGCTCATCCCAGCCAGAGGGAACACAGACGAGAGAGAAACTCCATCTCGTGACCATCCTCAGCAAAACACAACTCATCAGCTCAGCTCCGGTGTATGCCCATACATACACCTTGATCAATCCAGATATATTCATCTCACGCAACAAGCCACAAGAGGTACCAACTTCAACACCAACAATAGTCCAAAACCAGAAGAGTAAACCCCACGATCACTGTCATCCCAGATTATACTCATCCGAGAGATAACCTCCATTAGGTTTCTCACAAACCTCTTATATTCTCACTCGAGCGATCACGCTCGTCGGTTGGCATCACTAAGGAAAACTCACCGAAACAACATAACCACCAAAATCCTCGTATAGGGGATCCCCACTAGGGTCCGATAGGGGATACCAAAACCCACTCCGATATACGTAGCTCACAGATAGGGGATCACTCCTAGGGTCTGCTGGGGTATACCACGACTTGATCTGGCATACGTAGTTCTCACAGATATGGGATCACACCTAGGATCTGTTGGGGGATAGCACAACCCGATCTGGCGCTCGACAGAAGCACATCACTCAGATAGAGGATCATCACCCATATAAAGGTGGTCACGATGATACCGAAACCCTATCTGGTATAACTCGTGGTGTAGGGGATCGAACCGATGTTGCTGAAACCCTACAGAAACCACGTGCTGAGTAGGGGATCACATAAACAACAATATCACAACCCTATTATACAACTCATGATGAGTAGGGGATCGTATACCCAACGATGCCACAACCCTACTATGTACGACCCATTGTGTAAGGGATCATAATCCCGATGATGCCACAAACCCTACGGGGTTAACCTTATAGGTAGGGGATAACTCCCCATGAATAAGCGGTCATATCGATACCAAGAACCTGAAATATGGAAAAGATGCTAGAGGATCCCACTCTGGGCCCACCGGAGGGTTGCCACAACTATATCAGTTTAAAAATCCCATCGAGAGGATCAAAAACCTATACGAAGGTTGTGATTTCACATGAACCCTCGTGGGAACGAACCAAGGGAGTACCCTCAACCACTGCTGGTCCAAAATGTCGCTAACCTGAGCGACCCACAATAATGCCACACTTCGCACCACCATGGACAAAACCGAGGCCACCATCGCATTCCACGTGGAAAAACACACAGGATAGGCTATTTACATTCCTGAAACAAAGAACCAGTGAAAAAGGAAATATTCACCGTAGCTAGCTCATGTGGGGCCCACACAACGATCATGAAAACCATCAAGAGGATCATACCATGGAGATCCACTTGAAAAAACAAGCGGAATCAACTACTTGCTCGTCTGAAACGGACAACCGTTGAAAAAGTTACTATTCAACGAAGGCTAACCCGGGTGGGGCCCACGCCTCGATCCCTTAACACATCGAACGGATCTCACCATTTTGATCCCCTTGGAAAAAAAACACAGGATCGACTTATCAATCGCCAAAATTGGACTCTTGGTGCAAAAGATGCCTTTCTCTGCAAATGCCAAAACCCAGCCTCATGGGGCCCTGCACCCCATTTTCATTCTCAACACACGGAATCCATCTCAAAAAGTCTGCCGTACCACCAGGGTCTCAATGCCACTGACAGCACGCCATTCGGATGCTCCGGGTGGATGTTAACACAGCCCGATGTCGTAGAATAATAAAATAATATTATTTTGTATGACGTTTCAACCTCCCAGGCCAAGATCTCGAACCTTTAAACCCTCAAACCCACACAGGAGGTTTCGCCATGTCGTCAGGGTCGTGTTGCCGCAAACGGAACGCAAATCCGACTCTTGGATTGCATGATATAGGGATTTAAAGACCCCCGTATGATAAAAGAGGTCGGATCGGCCTAGACCGGCCGCCACCGTCGGCCCGCTGCCGCGCTCCCCGGCGCGCCGCCCCGCGGGGTGGCCAGCCGCTGCGGCTCCACCGAGGGCCGCCCCGGGTCGCCGGTACCGGCGAATCTTTTGCAGACCGCCGGGGGCATACCGGTGGTCCGTTTTATGATCTGGAGGCGTCTACACGACCCTGAGGACCTGATCTACACAACTACGACTTCAATTTGCATAAGAACACAGCAAAAAAGGGATCGGTGGTTAAAACTCAAATTCACCTATCTCGTGGGTGAAACGCTGATGTTTTTCCTTAGATCCGTGCTCCAGAGCTTCCGCAGCGCGCTCCTGGAACGTCTGCATTCGAATTCTGAGCTCGGGGGCGTCTCTTTTGGTCGATTCGGTAGAGATGCGGCAAAGAACTGCAAAGAACATCGAGAGAAATGACATGGGGGGTGATATTTATATCAGCCGACCGCCGGTGCAAAACCCGCCTCAGACCCGACGCCCGATGCGATCAAAGGTAAGGTCACCCCTAGGGTATACGTGCCATTCTAAACGCAACAGCGGACTCAGAATTTCAATCTATGACTCCGTTCAGAATTTATTTGATCCGTCGCTCGCACACTAACTTCTTCACTTATTTATGAAAATTCCCCTAGCGGCGCATCTCACCGCAGGCCCGTGCCCGTAATGTTTACACCTCGCCTAGGGTAAACGGCACGTTCCGGACGCATCTGTGCCCTCAGATTCCCATTCTGAGCTACCGTTTATGAGATATCACA
The DNA here is from genome assembly GCA_963277665.1 of Viscum album. NCBI lineage: Eukaryota > Viridiplantae > Streptophyta > Magnoliopsida > Santalales > Viscaceae > Viscum > Viscum album. The sequence continues at coordinate 468,702,575 of OY728162.1, read as the reverse complement.
CCTCCACCACGTGCACAGTATAAAAATACTTAATATTTTTATAAAATTAATTATGGGCACACCGGGCCTCAGAATCACACGCCGTCTTCGCGCCTAGCTCTGATATAATTACTAGAAATAATCCAAAGTCTGACAGGGCCAACAACCAAAGTCGCTACGAAACTTCTACGAGTGACGTCCAATTGAGTAGTCATCATCGATGACATGATACTTTCATTAAGATGTTCGATTCAAGTCTACGGTTTAATATTAAATTCTGTTTCGTGGCTCTGGAACACAAAACAACCCAATATTATTATTATTATTATTATTTTTATGGAATATGGCATCAGTCATTACCCTCTTATACGACATCAGATTGATGAGCCGTCAGTGGCATCATGACCCTGACTCTAAGGCATAATTTGCATGACGTATTGAGGGTGTTTAAAGCAAAGTTGAGGCACAGACCCCAGAAGCTGGTTCACATGAATTATGGTGGAATGTGACTTTTTCACCGGGTATCCATTCTGGGAAAATGAGTAGTCGACCCAGTGTGTCTTTCTGGTAGGATCGCAATGGTTTGGCCTATACAATTTGTTTCGATACCATGTTTCTGGCCCCACAAAATGTCATTCATGCGCAATGTGGTGATATATGACTTTTCCATCAAATGTCCGTTCGGGATAAATGGATAGTCGATCATGTGTGTTTTCTATAAGGATCAAAAAATTTGATCCATTTGATTATCTAGCGCTATTTGAGTAGTCTTGCGAGTAAAATTACGTTTTTTACCTTCACTTTAACAATGATCCTTACACGATCGTCATAACTTTTGCTAGATATGTCATGTAATCAGGGAGTACACTTGCACAATTAAGGGGTACATGATTTGAAGTTTATTTACTGAGTATGGAAAGGTACATAGCTAGGAATAGTGGGGAAGCCACACAATGTTTGGCACACACACACACTGTGTATAACATTATCAATATTCTACCTCTCGTATCTCTTTCTTTTGGACTCAAATTTTGGCATAAGGGTAGCTTATACTGAGTGTTTTTTCACGTAGAATGTGACGGTCCCATCTATAGTGTCTTTTGAAATATGATGGTATATTTTCAGTGTGTGATGTCTATTTAGGGTGACACCAGATGACTGTAATAGTGTACTTTCTAAGAGGCACCATCGACCAGGGATGATTAATGTTCCTAGATGATTTTCTAAGGGGTATCATCTACTGGGGATGATGAGAGTTCGTCGATGATTATTCAAGGGGAACCATATAGCTTGAATTATCAGAGTCCCTTGATTCTTTTCGGAGGGGTACCATCTAGCAGATATTATTAGAGATCCTCAATGATTTTCTGAGGGTTACCATCCAGATGGGATGATTATAGTTCCTCGATTATTTTCCGAGATGTACCATCCATTGGGGATGATCAAAGTTCCTAGATTATTTTTCTGAGAGGTTTCATCCAAGAGGGATGATTAGTGTTCCTTAGTGATTTACTAAGAGGTACCATCTAGCGGGGATTACCCGTGATCCACAGTGCATTTTGAAAGGTACCATCTAGCAGGGATGACTGATGTAGTTCTAGGCTGACCCTCCTGCTAGGCCGGGTAGAGTAGTCCCCAAGGAGATACCGGGGTGACCTAAAGCATAGTCCCAGAGGAGAGACCGGGATGACCAATAGTGTAGTCCCTAATGAGATATAGGGCTGACCCAAAGTGTAGTATCTGAAGAAGATACTGGGCTGACCGATAGAGTAGTCCCTGAGGATATACTGGGCTGACCCAGAGCATAGCCCCTGGTGAGATATCAGGAAGTACCAGTGCATATTCCCCAATGAAATACCGAGGTGACCTAGAGTGTAGTCTCTGAGGAGATATCTGGATGACACTCTCAGCAGGCCTAGTGGCGTAGTCCCTGATGGTACACAAAAGACCATCGTCAATGAGACATGATGGAGAGGCATGGTTCGACATACAGAAGGTCCCAGAAAGAATATGGGCACTTTCACCACCGAGATGCATCCTTGTGACACTACCTAATATTGTGCAGGTGAGTCGGTGCCACCCAAAGTGGATATTAATGGGGTGTTGTTATTTGAGAACCATAGACTTGGGCATCCTTGGATGATGTGACAAGTTGATGGTCATTGCATATGGTTTTACGTGAAACTTATGGCTACACACATTCTTAGGCTGAACTATGAGATGGAGATCTAGTTACTCCCTCATTTGGGTTCCATTGATTGAGCACACACACTCACAAACATATAGATCCTGTTTCCAGGTCCCACTCCTTGGATTTTTTCTACTCCCCTTCTAGGAGAGGCGAAGACGCATGAGGTATGCCCCGTGCTTTCTGTGTCTATCTTCTCATGGTTGGATGAGTCCACTATCCTACTATAGGTAGTTAATATTCTATTGGGAGTTCATCTCCTTAACATTTAGAAATCATTGTGTTTGAATGATTATAATTCAACTCTCTTGTTGGGTTGATCTGTACTCTTTCCTTTCAATCTTATTGTACCTTATTCTCCCTTACTGTTCCCCTTTTCAGTACCTCTCTAGTTTCTCCCTTAAACCATCAGAGCATACCACTATTTATTCTCATACAAACCCCTACTATGGCTTTGCCCATATTTGGTGTGCCCTTGCTGATGATATAAAGGTTGATCATGATATCAGATGAGCTTAGCGATACAGGGTGTACGGACTACATGTGAAGGTCGTATCTTGGGATCTAGGACTAGGAATATCCCAACTGTTTTACTTTTTTACCTGTTGTCGGGTTGTTGAACATTTCTAGTTTTGTGTGTACTTTTCCCCTTTCCATTTTTAAATTTACTTTTCTTACACTTGTACTATTTAGAGGTCGATGCATATACATTTGGATACCTTTATATAGTAGTATTTTATCTTTCTTTTGTTTATCTTTGAACTTTTTCATTGAGTTGGAAGCGTGTATGTGTATTGTTTCTTAATAAAAGGCCCCCCATGTTTTTTTTTTCCTGAATGATAGTTGCCATCCCCTATCCTAGGGTGGTGGGCTTGGGGTAATTGCAGCTCGATCCCCAGTATGGGTCGGGTCGTGACAAAAACACAATAATATACAATAAATGATATATATGAATTTTATCATCATGCTTAAATAATGGTGGATGTAAATGGACATTTTTTCAATATCACATTCCATAATTACTTTTCATGGTCACAAGATTCATTATTATACCTAATCATGAGAAAAAAAGGTAAACTAATGATTAATATAATGGGAAACCCCTCATCTCCTCCAATATAAAAACCACACTTTCCCCCTTCATCTCTTCACTCCTATAAATACTTGTACCTTGTCTATACTATACTAAAATATCCACCGTGATCCTCCCAAATTCAATCATCCCTTGGTCTCTTCAATAGATCATAACCACTCCCCTAAACAGGATCTCTAGGAAGATTTATTAAAGTGGTAAATTAATCATTTCATTTCATTTCATTTCATTCATGTTCCTTCCATTCCTTTTCTATCCTCACCTCCATTAATACAAATGTAATGATTACTATATTACCTTATGTATACTAGAATCATGTTATGATAATGGAATAATTCATCAACATTTTTCCATTAACATCCATTTATACTAGAAATGAAAACACCATCTGAGATGTGTTAATTTATCACACTCAAGGATGAAGAGTTTTCATTTTATTTAATTTTAATTTACCATCATGAAACCATTTTTATAGTTGAACATGACTATTATATATTTATTATATATTATTTTAGGTAATAGAATATTTTTTACCCATGATATTATTTTGTAATGAAAAACGAGATCTATGTGGTCAGAAAGCACTAGTTAACCTAAACGGTTACCATAAATGTTTTATATAATGATTCATCTTCACTGAAAATAACCAATTGAATTTTATAACCACAAAATATTTTTAATTTTAAATAATAACATACAACATAAAGTTTGCACAACCAGTCTCATAATACATGTTTACCCTTAAATGTATATAATTAAACCAATCATGGAGACCAACGAAACAAACACTCCCAAGAAATTAAATTGAACCTCTTAACCCATCAAAAATGTAAAAAATTAACATAATAAGGTTATAATGAATAAAATAAGTAAATAAAAAATTCTTAAAATATTAATTAATGAATTTAATTTGGTTTTCTATAACATTAAGATCAATTCATGGACACCATCATACATAAGGTTAGAAATTCTACCCAAACCTCCATTATTCATTCAGGTTGCTCTATCTTTCAATTTACCCCAATAAAGTTATCTGTTCTTTTTATGTACATCATAAAAATTATATTTACATTCTCCAAAATCATGTATCATAATCATTTCACCATTATCTTTTCGGTATATACATGTTTTTATGTGGTTCCCTTCACAATACTTCCCAATAAGAAAACCCGTTTAAGGGAACTGCATGAATTATTACCCATTTTCACTGGTACAATATAATTTGTTTTGAAACACAATTACTTTCATAAAACCAATATTTTTATTATGAAATCCTTTTTTTCAGCTATGTTTTTATATAAAATATTATTCCCTTTTCTATTTTAGATTCTCTTTAGTATTTTCCTTAAAACCACACATAAATGTTTTAATGCTAAAAATTCATAGATACACTTTGCACATGTTTTCACATCTGTTTGAAATCACATACCATGATATAGGACAGTTTTACTATATAAATGTCAGTGTATGTTCTAATTATATTATTTCATGTAAAATTTTATGATATTCCCATTTATTATGCTTTATGACCTGATTATGATACCCATTTCTTTCCATGGATACCATTATGTTTATGTGTGATTGATTTTGAAAGATTATTTATGTCGAAATAATATTGATGAACATTTTATTATGGGTGTACCCAGATAGATATCCAATTAATTGGGTAAATTTGAGTCCCATTAGACGTTATGTGTAATAGTCATGGGAGTTAGTCTTGACTCGTGCTACCTAGCGCAATGGTCTTGGTGGTTAACTTTTACCTTTTGTCCTCTAAATAAAATGAGTCTGGAATCATGTTAATTTCATATTTTATGTCACTAAAACACTACTACAACTCCATTTTTAGATGATCTCATATTTAACTGTTACATTTCTATGTGTTCCATGCCTTTTTATATCATTATGCCCTTCCTTCTGTCCAATAGGCAGAAGCTTTAATATAATGCTTATTCCCTTTTTGGGATTCTTTATCATCCCATTGTTCATGTTTTCTCTAGGATAATCTATAGGTTGTAGGATCATAATTGAAGTTATGAGATCTTATTGAAGATAAAATAAATTAATGTTTTACTTAATCCCATGTTTTTATTTTTATGATCCTATTCTCCCAAGACAATAGACATTACAATCATTGCCTAGTAATATAATGCTTTATTATGTTTAAAATCATGTCATGATATGTGTAAAAGGCTAGGGCCTCTATATAATATGACCCTTGTTTATTAAAACATTGTGAAACTAGCATGGACCTCATGATTGACCACTACTGAACAATATTTCCAACACTAAGCCCCACCCAACGGAGCATGAGCAAGGTCACGTAAGCCCGAAAGGTGAGGACTAAGTACACATACATCCATGTTTCATGACTTAAATCATCCATAATTAATATTTAAGTGGTATAATTTTAAACGTAATGACAATGTACTCATTACATTGTGTAAATCAATAACATTTAGAGTTTGGATCCACTTGTCATATTCACTGAGCCTGTGGGTCACATTACCTCAGGCTCACATCCCTGCTTGACCGAGGCTTCCGACAAGTACTGAGGGTATAAGCTGGTAAAATGTTGATACATTTCCCTCACATCATGGTGGGACAATGAGTAATGTGAAAAAATAGGAAATAGTAGAAGAATATGAATAACCAATAACACGGTGGAAATAATCACTTTAACAATAGGGCTAGCAACCCACCAATAAAAATGCATTATATAACAGAATAGATCAGTGAAAAAAATATATGATAAACTACAAAATATTAGAAATCTAAGAAAATGTAAAAATATATAAATCCAATAGTATGATTCATATGATATGATATGATGAAACAAAAATATACAAGAAGGGGAAATATTTGATAATAATATACAGCATTCTATACAAAAAAATAGTCCAAAAGAATCTTCCACTAGAATCATGTTCATATGATCATTCCTTTTATCCCCTGATCTATACAACAATTAAAATGAATCAATAATTTAATGTAGGGTGTTTTCTCTTACCCATTCACATAAACATATAATGTACATAGGTACCAAAGGAGCCACATGTATAGTGCGAGATAAAATCATAGTAGGTAGCCACTAACAGTGTCTCATAATTAATTTATCAAATAATTATATAATAGCACTCTCAACATTTTAATTAATACATAGCGGACTTCACCTACTTTGAAATATACCGAAATGAGTTTGAACTGAGTACCATATATATATATATACATAGTAATTGTTATGACCCAAAATATTTCAATAGAAATTATATTCTTATAAGTATTTCATATATTATAATCACATAAAATATCATAAAAATAATAATAAAGACATTATAAATGAAGAATGAATCAAAGATGGTGGTAATTCTAGTTATGGAATGTATACTAATGGAATAGTATCATCGCCATTTGAATTGTAACGTGAATCTTATAAATATTAAATCAGATAATAGAATATAAATATATCCTAGGAAAATACAAATTAAATTTATCCATCATATAAATTAATATATGATATAATTATATCATTTTATTTGTTAATAATTTTTTCAGAATTTATTGATTATTTTTTTTGTATTTTTGTCAATTATAAATATTTAACCAAAATTTTATAATTAATATATTGATTTAAAAAAATATATATTTTCATATAATCAATTCAAAAATAAATAATTTCTTTTATTATGGTTTTATGATAATTTAATGAGGCCTTGATTAATTTCTGAATGTGGTATAAAATCTGTTATAATTTTAAAATATTTATTTTTTTGATTAAATAATGACTTCAATTTAAATTTAAATTTATGATATGTTTAAATTTATTTTCATAAAATGGAATTAATTTATTAATTATTCAACTCAGCAAATAGTAAGGGTTATTTCCTGGTATTTTTTAGAAATAGTTTAATTATTGGTGAATATTAAAATACGATAATTTAATGTACATATAAATTATAAGTTTAATACACTATTACATTAGTAATCACTGATATAAGTGAAATATTAAAGAACTTTACATAAATGTTTTATTATAATTGGTGATAATACAAATTATATTTGTATTATTTTGGAAAAATAATAATCTAATGAATAAAATAATGATAACACACTCCTCTCATAAAATATAAATACCACCTCTTATCTGTAAACAATAAAAACATTGATAACATTCCAAATTTTGAAAAATAATTTCCCATGACCCTCCCTTATATCTATGATTTCATTTTATCATCAAATGACCAAAAACAATTCTTTATGAAGTCTCTCATGGAGGGGGAATTAAAGAGATAAATTTCCCTTTCTTTTCTATTAAATTTTCTCCTTGTTATTTTGTATTCTCATTCTATCCTAACATCACTACGTAAAAAATGGAATGATATCTATATTAACATACCTATAAATTAATGTTATTATTTTAATTTAATAATCCATAATTAGGACCACTTATCTACTCTTTTTTAAGATGAAATCATTGCATGTGTTGTCTCAATTTATCAACATCATGGGCGATGTGCTTTAAATTTAAATTAACACCATCAATTCTATTCATAAACACATTTAATGGTTACAAATAAATATAATATGTGTACTAAAAAATTTTAATTTCATGTAATTATTATATACAATGGATGTAAAATAATAATATAACAAGTTTGTTGTGAGGGAAAACCACCCAAAATAATCCAAAAAATTATCAATAACAATGTATATGATTATTCCTTAAGATACCACAAAACCAATGGTTTTATAACATCATTTAACCATATTTATGTATTTTAATATCATATAACATAAGTTAGGGACAATCATTCTCATTTTACATGACTTTTCATATGTGTATATAAGTAAACCGATCTTGAAAAAAAATAAAAAAACGCTTCTAAATGATGAAATTGTACACTCTAACTTAGAAAAAACCCGGAAATGAACAGAATAAAATTTTAATAAATATATTATATGTTTAAAAGATTATTAATTAATTAATAAATTGATTTGATTTGATTTTACATGGTTTAATGATCAATGTAAAACACTTTCAGACATAGGGTATGGGATTCTACATAAACCACCATTTTTTCCATCGAGTTAATATTTCTATCTCCTTACCCAAATTTAATTCTTTTTTATATCTATATACATACATTTTATTCATTTTATATGATCCAAAATCACGTATCTATATCATAACATCCCTCTTTTATGTGGGTAATATGTGTTTTAGAATGGTTACATTTTTAGTTCATCCTGATAAGTAAACCCGATTAAATGGACCTTCCAGATGTCAAATCCATTTTAATGTTCTATCCAGAATATATTTTACACCACAATTATTTTTATAAAATAACTAATTTTATAATAAAAAATATTTACTTATTCATTTCGGGTTTTATGAAAAAAATGCGTTTATCATATTTAGATTCCCTTTAAAAATTTTCCTAAACAAGACTAAAATGTTCCTTTTCAAATGTTTCTAAAACAATCCTTTAATATGATTCAACTTAAATTAGGCATCAATTATCATTAACCATTCCTATTATCCCTCATTAATTTACATGTGTGTTATTGATCCCTTATTTTATGGAAACATTTATGATATTCTCATTTGTTATGCATTATGACTTGATTTTGATACCCATTTCATTCAATGGGTAATGATTATGTTTATTAATTGTATGGAAAAAATATTCACGAACATGTTATGATGGGTGGTCCTAGATATAACTAAAATTAATTTGGTAATGTTTAGTCTCATGAGATATATTTTTGGGATAAGGAGTGAACAATATTCCTGTATTGGACTTTATCCACCATGTCTTGGCAGCGAGTGATGACTTATGTTTATGTCATGTTATATGTTGTTTCCACATTATTTTGAGTTCATGATTATATGTTACCATGATATAAGTGTTTTTATTCCCTATATAAATTCCACTTCCGTTCCTTTTTTCCAAACATGTTATTCCTTTTAACCCATGTGCTATTTTTTATTCCTATAATTATATCCATATAGGGATTTTTAGAACATAACTTTTGTCATGTATTCCCTAGGTTGTCCTAAACAGATGTATGATCCCATTAGAAGCTAGGTGATCATTATGGAGATGAAATGAAATATGTTTTTGTTTTTGTTTAATGATATTTAATTAAGTAAAAAATCTTTTAAATACACTTGGTTTTATAATTTTTTGTTGTAATTTGTTGATTAATTTTGTTCAAATTCATGTAATGATATGTGTAATGGTATAGGGTCTCTATAGTTTGTATCAATGGAATTTTTTTATATTAGGGGTTAGGACAATAAAACTTTAGTCAAAGCCTTAGGGTTAGGAAAAAGTATGAGAAGGAATCAATTATTTTTTTAGTATAGAGAAGGTGGATTATGAAGAAAATACATCCATTTCTGGATACTATAGCGGTGGTTGTTCTTGATCAAATGTTCATAGGAGTAAAAATTCTAACAATGTGTTTGTACCAAACTCTTGGTAACCATGTACATAACAATGGTCATTAATATACACCTAGTTTTACACTTCTATGTGATTTTCTTTCTTATATTCATAAGCTCATTATGAAAAATATTTGGGTAACAAAAAAATTCCCCTAAGAATATATGTTAGGAAACATATCATGGATACCGTAGGTTGAATCCGTTATATCTACATGTTAGGATATAATTTTACTTTACAAGATTATCCTTTTGTGTTTAAAGTTTCCTTTTAAGATGATTATTATATATGTATTCAAGTACCTAATTAAAAATAATTTTTCATAGTTAATGGATGAAAATAGAAAAACACATTCCATAAATCAATTTTATAGTAAATGTGATGATTAAAATAATGATATTCCAAATATGAAAGAAATAGTTTCTCGAGAATTCCTGATATTAAATGATCTGCTAGATCATGTTATGAAGAATAAAATGAAATGTGTGTAAAAACATCCTTCTCATAAGAGAGAGAATATTTTGGTTGAATCCTTTATGTGAATAAGGACTCCTATGTTCAGTGGATCTTATGATCACCTCCTTGTATAACAATGTATTAACTCCTTTGAGAAAATATTATATGTTCTCTGTTGTTCAACAGAAAAGATATTTGTGCTGGTAGTTTAACATTTTTTTGGGATGCAGATTAATTGTAACACTGGGAGATTTCATGAGATATATATATATTTTATTTATTTCTTATGTTATACGCAATGAAATATTTCACTGCACACAACACTAGATTGGCTTGCATTACACACATTCACGACCTTCCTCGATAGCTTGTGTAGTACGCAATACCGAGTTTCCCTAAACAACTATATATTTTTATAATATTATAAACCAGCCATTATGAATATTATTAAATTAATTTTTAATTTTATAACATTATAATTCAACTTACACATTTTCATGATTGAGGTATGAAAACAAAATCAGTTTTTCAGATAAAATAATTATTTTTCAAAAAACGCAGTTTTGCCGCCTTCTGATGGCACACCCACATTAAATCTATTTTTTTACATGTTTATAAGTTCAATATGAAAAAATAAATATCTTCCTTCGAATCAGGATATAAAAATTTAATTTCGATAAAATTTTCATATTATTCTAATAACATTCATATTTTGACGAATTGTAAAAACACGGTATATTTTAATTAAAAACAACTTTTTTCATTTCAATAATTTATATGGTTAGATTTTCGTTTTAATTTTTTTTAAAGTTTAATTTGAATATATTTTTACCATTTAATCCAATTTTGGTCATTGGAATTATTTTCACTTTGAAATTGGACATAAAGAAGTGATGATTTTTTGATAGTTATTGTTTCATAACAACACACTATTTGTTTTGATAACATGAATTAATTTTAAAATTAATTAATTCCACTTATATGTTTTGAATTTTGAAAAATTTACATCATCTTTGAATTCAGAATATCAAATATAGCTTAGGCTGAATTTTTGGAATTTTTTTGAAAAACCTCAATTTTTGATTAATAGTGAACCCACTTAGTGGTAGTTAAAAAACTGAATCCTTAATTTAAATGAAATTTTACCACTTATGTGAATTGAATTTCAAAAATAAGACATAAATGGTTGTAATCAAGAAGAAAAATTTGGTTCAATAATATGAAAATAATTTTTGGGGAATAGTAACTTTTGACTTTTATTTACTGCGGTTAATGGTAAATAGGGTAATTCAAGGTAAAAAGAATATTATAATAATTCCAAATTACCTTAACACTTGTCCAAAAATTATTGGATGAGTAATGGCTGATCCAAGCCATCCTTGGGTCGATTTTGGGACCCCATGGAGCCTATTATGAAAGATAATGTCACATTAGATTAATTAATTTAATGTAAAGTTAAAATTGACATTAACAAAAATCTTTTTGTAATTAATTTTTATAAGGGGATATATAAATTATCATTTCAACCATAAATTTTCATTGGAAATATAAAATTATTTCCTACATGATGATATATTTTTTAAAAATTTTAGACATCAAATAAATTAAATTATTTATGACACAATAATGATGAAGTATTTACCTCATTAATAAATGATTTAAATAAATAAGATTAAAATGATTAAAATATTTTCCAAAACATTTACAATTCTGCTTGGATGATTTTATTTCTACCATTTTTCATCTTATTCTCATCTTTAATGATTTTTGGACCTTTTGAAACCGAAGATATGTATATTATAAAATAATATTTTCACACTTTCCAAAGTTTCCCCTCTCCTCCCTTATAAAAGGGCACCTTCACCCTCTCCTCCTCACACAACTTTTAGCCTTAAATATGGGCCAAACTATGAATATTTATCTTCTAAACTTCTCTATAAACATCCTTGAGGTCCTGCTCTACTTCAAAGACCAATCTTAGTGCCCTTATAGGAGGTTTCAAAGAGCCGTGTCGAAGAAGAGGTAATATCCATTACCAATTCTTTCAAATTTATTTCTTCTTCTACTTTTTCTTCATTAGTTGTATAATTATGAAGTAATAACATTAGTATCACTCATATAATTATATGGTTTTCTAAAAATGAAACAACCCTATTTCACCTTCTATCCATCCTATGGAAAATGAAATCACTGCGCGTGTGTACGTACGGAATACCGTCTCCACGCCGTGGTGTAATCTGTTTTCCAACACCACATTACTTGGATTGGTATAATGGTGTAAATAATAACTATATATGATTATTGTAAATTGATATTGATTATTAAATAGTATACATACACTTCAATACAATTCCATGATTATGTGAACGATATCATCGCTTGTGCGTACGTACAACCTAGCTCTTCCACGATGTGATGTGACACGTTCTACATGATCTTCATTGAATAATTATTATATAAATGAATTTAATGAATAAATATGATATATATTACAATAATACAATTCTGGAAATGAGGTATCTATAACCAAAAAATAAAAATAAGAATTTATTCGACAAAACAAACATAAGAATATAAACCAATAAACACACGAATAACAAGTAGCAATGAAATATTACTAATAAGAAGCTAAGAATATGACCATATATGATATCATAACAATGACTATGATTCTAGAATAATTCAATGACATTATTTAAATCATTATACAAAATGTTTGGAAACGTACAAAGCATATTGGTCCTAATGTAAGGGTAAATCTCACAGATCTCATTTTTATCCGAGATTGATTATACATCAGAAAATACTGGGGAATATTTATCATCCACATCCATGTTTCCTCAATATGTAATATTAATTCTATCCTCCTAAAAATTTTTAAAAATCCAATTTTACCCTTCAGTGAGTTTTTAGAAAAAGATATGAATTGAATGTTTTGTCGTTTTTTGTACGACATACTTTTTGACTTTTCCAGCCAAAGTATGAGAAGAATTTTTTTAACATATAAGGCATGAATGGATTTTTAGAACACTATTTCCATGTATATTTAGTTAAAAAATTTCACGTTTATTTTTAATTAACTTCTTTTAGTTTAAAATTTTATGACATGTTAATAAAGGAAAACTATTTTTGAAGTAGAAAGGATATTTTCCTCAAGAATGAAGTTCAATTGTTTTATCAAAATTATTTTCCACCTACGATAATATAGGGTTCTGTTTCTATCCCTATTATTACGTTGATTTGATTATGTTATGATGGAATTATTTTTATGATGTCCTTTTTATATTATATTAATTATGTTTTGAGGGCATGATGTTTAAGAATCCCATTTTTATTACATGGGTTATGCTATGATGTATTATTTATGATTTTGTGGAACACATAAGAATGGTTTAATTATGAGACATGTGGGACCTATATCTCCATCCAATAAATTAGGTAATGATTTATTTCTCTTGAGATAGACATGGCTGGAAAGGCAAGTTAAACCGGTTCATTGATACATTACTGGAACGAGGAGTGAACTCGGTTTAGTAATGGACTTTGTCCACTATGATGGTCTTGGAAATGAGCCTTGACTAATATGAAATGATTTTCTATGATTATGCGTGTATGCCACAATGTTTCATGTTTTATGTTATGATTATTTGGGATTACATTTCACCACTGTGATTTATCGCATGTTATGATATTATGATCTCTTTTTTAGGTTAAGATATTCAAAATGTTTTATTGTTATAATAAGATTGATATTTCTTTTGTTTATCCTTCCTAAGCATTTGAGCTTACCGTTTTGTATGTATTATTTTTTCCATGTCGGAATGAAGGGTATTAAGTATAATATGCCAAAAGGGACTCTATATATGATGAAATAAATGGGAGACAACATAGATGATTTATGAACTAGTTGTTTATGTTTCCCAGTTTCTAATGATACTATACCTATATGGTCCATTCATGGTTTTGTTATATGTTGTAATAAGTATGCTTTAACTTTGAAATAATAACAATGTATGTAGATTTTGGGTCGTTATAGTTGGTATCATAGGAATGGTATAGTCATCCTTTGGAAACTAGGATGTGAAAGCCCAAGTAAGAACCCTAAGGATGTGTCTAAGCATAGAACACAATATTATTGTTTTAGAAATGGCCCTGAACAACCTACGATAAGACCTTAAGTGTAAAATTTTATTCTTGATTATGTGGTTTTCCTATTATAATTATGGTTTATCACACTATTCTTCTTGGTTTTAGTCAATGGATGGAACTCGAAGGAACCGTGTTAATGATGAATGTGATGGGCAATGAAATGATTTTCCTACTGAGCAACCAAACGTTAGTTGAGATGGAATGAAAAATCGTGTAGCCATGCTCACACAACTTTCTCATGCTATGAAACATGCAGGACATACAAACGAGAAAAGGAAGGATCAAAATTATGTTGAATCCTTCATGAGGCAGCGTCCACCATCATTCATTGGGTCTTCTGATCCATTAGTAGCTGAAAAATGGATTAGTACCACTGAAAACATATTTTCAGTCCTACAATGTTCTGAACATGACAAAGTCATCTAAGTAGTGTATCATTTGGAAGGTGAGGCTGATCAATGGTGGAATCATATCAAGAATACGAGTCCAAGAGATGAAATTTAGTCCATGGAATGGGACGAGTTCAAGAACTTATTTTTCAATATGTACTTCCCTCGTATTCTTCGAACAATGATGGAGAAGGTGTTTCTTGAACTGATGAAAAAGGATGATGAATCTATTGGTACCTACGAAGCAAATTTTACAAGACTTGAAAGGTAAGCTTCTGGGATTATTATCCAACCTGAGATTAAGATCGATCGATTCATTAGTGGATTAAAAAAATGTATTCAAAGGGAATTATCCATAAGGGAATTCAATAGCTATGAGGAAATTGTTCGATGTGCACTCAAGGATGAGATGGAGATTGGAGTAACCCATCAGTCATATGGGTTTAATAAGAAGAGTAAAATGGAATTCAAAGGGAAATCTGAAGACCAAACTGAAAAGAATATGATTTTTCCATTATGCTCAAATTGTGGAAAGAAACATGGAGGGAATTGTCTTATAGGGACAAGAAAATGTTTTAAGTGTGGAAAAGAAGGTCATCGGGCAGTTGAGTGTCGTAATAATGGGAAGAAGATATCTAATGATGCGGACAACAAAATGGATACACAGAATACAACTCCTACACTTCAATGTTTCAAGTGCAGGGAGATGGGGAATTATGCCAATCAATGCCGAAATCCAAGGGTTGTTGATGATGATCGATGTCAACAAACTATTAAGGCCAAAGACAAAGGAAAGTCACATGAAATTACTATCAGTGATGTGGAGTATGATAATGATGTTGTGAAAGGCACACATACCATCCACTCTAAAGTAGAAAATGTTTTATTTGACTCTGGATCCTCCCACTCTATTATTTGTGAAGAAATTTCTAAGGGTATCTCTATATTAACAATTAGATGTTGAGTAAGCTATGACAACTCCTAATGGCACAACTGTCGCATCAAAAGTTTACAATTCCTCTCTGATTGACTTCTGTGGGAATGTGCTTCCTAAAAATCTTGTGATCCATCCTATAGTAGAAATTTTTGTGATTTTTGGCATGGCTTAGATTTCTTTATACAGAGCTCATATCGATTTCCAAAGATGGGAAGTCACATTTCATATTCCCGATCAATCTATGATCACCTATCGATGCAAGGATGAATATAACCTTCCAGTGGAAATTTCATCCATCTTATTTGTCTTGATTCCAATAAATGATGTATTTTTATCTCAAATGGTTGGAGAGAAACTCTCGATTAAGAATATGCCCAATGTAAGGGAGTTTGATGATATCTTTCCAAAGGAACTTCCATGTATTCCACTAAATCTTGAAGTTTAGTTTTCAATAGAACTCATACAGGGTGCTATTCTTATTTCAAAGACACATTATAGAATGTATCCATTTGAGTTGTAGGAATTGATGAAGCAACTCCAAGAGAATCATGATAAAGGATTCATACGCCCTAGTGCATCACCTTGGGGAAAACCTATTATGTTTGTTATGAAGAAATATGGATCAATGCGATTCTGCATTGATTATCAAAAACTTAACAAGATCACTATCAAGAAAAAATATCTTCTCCCACGCATTGATTACTTATTTGATCAACTACACAGAGCTCAATAACTTTCCAAGATTGATCTTCACTCAGGGTATCATCAATTAAGGGTCAAAAGGGAGGATACACCAAAGATGGTTTTCCATACAAGGTATGGACACTATGAATTTGTAGTGATTCCATTCAGACTTACTAATTCCCCTGCTATCTTCATGGATCTAATGGATAGAGTTTTTAGATAATACCTTGATCAGTTTGTGGTAGTCTTTATAGATGATATTCTTGTCTATTCAAAGGGGAAGGAAGAACATGATGATCACTTGAGAATTGTATTGAAGACCCTGAGAAAGGAGAAGATTTATTCCAAATTTCCCTATTGTGAATTTTGGCTTCAAAAGTTTCGTTTTTGGGTCACATAATCTCAAAATAGGTGATATCTATGGATCCAGCAAAAACAGGGGTTATCGAAAGATGGTCGAGACCAACAACAATAACTGTGATTAGAAGATTTCTTGTTTTGTAATGATATTATTAATGTTTTGTGAAATATTTTTCCCGATTATCTATTCCACTCACAAGGTTTACTCAAAAAGGAGTTAAGTTCGTGTGGATGGATGAGTGTGAAGAAAAGTTCAAGGAGTTACAAAATAAGGTTATCCAGTGCACCTGTGCTCACACTGCCTTGTAGTGGAGAAATGTTTGTGATCTATAGTGATGCAACCATAAAGGGATTGGGGTGTGTTCTCATGAAAAATGATATGGTGATAGCTTATGGCCCACGATAGTTGAAAATCAATGAGAAAAATTAACCAACTCAATATTGGAGTTAGATGCAGTAATATTTGCATTAATGATTTGGAGGCATTATCTTTATGGTAAAAGGTGTGATATTTATACTGATCATAAAATTTTAAAGTATATTTCAACACAAAAGGAGATGAATATGAGACAAAGAAGATGGTTGGAGCTGATTAAGGATTATGACTGCTCCATTCATTATCACACAGTGAATGCAAACAAGGTGGCATATGCATTAAGTCGACAAGAACATGCTAGCTTATACATGATGAGGATCACAAAAGATCCAATTTTTTTGGATTTACAAAGGATGGATCCTGTAATTATAATGGAAGGGGAAAAATATTATCTTTCTCAAATGAATGTTCAACCATATATACATGTGAAGATTTAAGAGGCACAAAAAGAAGATGTATAGTTACAAAAGAAGGTGAGAGATGTTCTTGAATTAAACCTTGATTTTGATGGGATAATAAGGTTCAGGAATTGGGTTTGTGTTCCTCCCATACCAGAATTAAATAAAGAGCTACATGATGAGGCTCATTGTTCTTCCTTCTCTATTCATCCTAGAAGCATGAATATATATAGGTACCTGAAAGAGTACTTCTGGTGGGATGGCATGAAAATAGATGTTTCTGAATATGTCTCTCGATGCTTCGTTTGTTAGGAAGTTAAAGCTGAGAGACAGAAGTCTAAAGGGATGTTACAATAATTACCCATACCAGAATGGAAATTGGAAAACATCACTATGGACTTTGTCACCAGACGTTCTAAAACATCCAAAAGAAATAATGCTATATGGGTTATATTTGATCGTCTTACGATGTCGACACACTTCATTGCTATTAGGGATGATTTCTATCTAGATCAGCTTGCCATAATATATGTGAAGGAAGTGGTAAGATTTCATGGAGTACCACTTTCCATTATATCTGATCGGGATCCAAGGTTTACCTCAAAATTCTGTCGAAGTCTTCAACATACTCTAGATACAGAGTTGAGTTTCAGCACTGCATATCGTCCTCAAATAGATGGTCAGTCTGAGAGGATAATTCAAACTCTAGAAGACATGTTGAGAGCTTGCTCTATGGATTTCAAAGGTGGTTAGGATGAACTCATTCCTTTGGCGTAATTTTCTTATAATAATAGATTTCACTCCAGCATTCAGATGGATCATTATGATGCTCTATATGGAAAGAAATGCTGAACTCCAACATGTTGGGATGATGTTGGGGAAATAAATCTTTTAGGACCTGATCTTGTTGATGAGATGGTAGAAAATTTCTGATCTATTCAACAACACATAAGGGAAGCTCAGAGTCGAAAAAAAAATTTATGCCGGCAACCGATGAAAATACCTAGAGTTTGAAGTGGGTGAAAATGTGTTCTTACGAATATCTCCCTAGAAGAGAGTAATGAGATTTGGGAAGAAGGGAAAGATAAGCCCTAGGTATATCGATCCATTAGAAATACTGGATCGTGTTGGGAAGGTAGCTTACCGATTCACGCTTCCACTGAATCTCTCTCAAGTTCATGATGTGTTCCACGTATCGCTCCTGAAAAAGTACATACCTGATCCTTCACATGTACTATGCTCAGAAGCTGTACCACTAGAGAAAGATCTTTCATATGAAGAACAACCGATAGAGATTCTGGATCATAGCGAAAAAGTTCTATTAAACAAGACCACTCGCTTGGTTAGTGTTTTATTGAGGAACCACCAATTAGAAGAAGCTACATGGGAACTTGAGGATATGATGAGGGAGAGGTATCCTCATTTGTTTGTTACGAAGTGATGAATTTTGAGGGAGAAATTGTTTTTAAGGGGGGTAGAATTTAACACCCGGAGATTTAATGAGATATTTATTTATTTATTTACTTATTTCTTATGTTATACGCAATGGAGTCTTTCACTGCACACAACACAATCTTGGCATGCGTTACACACAATCGCGACCTTCCTCGGTAGCGTGTATAGTACGCAATACCGAGTTTCACTAATCAACGATATATTATTGTAATATTATAAAATAGCCTTTATGAATATTATTAACATAATTTTTAATTTTATAACATTATAATTCCTATTACACATTTTATAGAATGAGGTATGAAAACAAAATCAGTTTTTCGAATAAAATAAGCATTTTTTAAAAATGCACTTTTGCCGCCTTTTGATGGCGCACCCACATTAAATCAAGTTGTTGACATGTTTATAATTTCAATATGAAAAAATAAAATTCTTCATAGGAATCAAGATATAAAAATTTAATTTGGATAAATTTTTCATATTATTCTGATAACTATCATATTTTGATGAATAATAAAAACATGCTATATTTTAATTTTAAAAAAACATTTTTCATCGCAATAATTTATATTGTTAGATTATATTTTTAAATGGTTTTAATGTTTAATTATAATATATTTTTACCATTTAATACAATGTTTGTCATTTGAATACATTTCAATTTGAAATTGGACATAAACAAGTGATGGTCTTTTGATAGTTATTGCTTCTTAAAAACACGCTATTTGTTTTGATAATGGGAATTAATTTTAAAATTAATTAATTCCACATCTATGTTTAAAATTTAAAGAAATTGACATCATTTTTTAATTCTTAATATCAAATATAGCTTCGGCTGAATTTTTGGTATTTTTATGAAAAACTTCAATTTTTGATGAATAGTGAAACCACTTAGTGGTAGTTAAAAAACTGAATCATTCATTTAAATGAATTTTTACCACTTCTGTGAATTGAATTTCAAAAATCCTACATACATGGTTGTTATTAAGAAGTAAAATGTGGTTCAATGAGATGGAAACAATTTTTGGTAAATAGTAACTCTTGACTTTTATTTACTACGGTTAAAGGTAAATATGGTAATTCAAGGTAAAAAAAATATTATTATAATTCTAAATTACCTTAACACTAGTAAAAACATTATTGGATGAGTAATGACCGCACATGTTCATCCTTGGGTCGATTTTGGGACCCCATGGATCCACTTATGAAAGACAATGAAACATTAGATTAATTAATTTAATGTAAAGAAAAAATTGACATTAACAAAAATCTTTTAGTAATTAATTTTTTAAGGGGCTATATAAATTATATTTTAGACTATAAAACTTCATTGTAAATCTAAAATGATTTACTACATGATGATGTTTTTCTATAATTTTTAGACAGTAAATAAATTAAATTATTTATGACACAATAATGAGGAAGTATTTACCTCATTAATAAATGATTTAAATAAATAAGATTATAATGATTAAAATATTTTACAAAACATGTACAATTCTGATTTGATGATTTTATTTCGATCATGAGTCATCTTATCTTCATCATTAATGATTTTTGGACCTTTTGATACCGAAATAAGTTTATAATAAAATAATATTTTCACACTTTCCAAAGGTGCCCCTCTCCTCCTTTATAAAAGGTCATCTCCTCCCTCTCCTCCTCACACCACATTGAGCATTCAATCTCAGAAAAACCCTGCCAATTTTTCTTCTCCACTTCCCTAGAAACATACTATAGGTCATGGTCTACTTCGAAGACAATCTTTATTTCCCTATGAGGAGGTTTCAATGAGGTGGGTCGAATAAGAGGTAATATTTGTTACGAATTCGTTCATTTTTATTTCTTCTTCTACTTTGTTTTATTTAGTTGTTTAATTATTAAGTAATAACATAAGTATAACTAATATACTGATATGTAATTTTAAATATGAAACAACCTATTTCACCTTCTATCCAAACTTTGGAAAATGAAATCACTACGCCTGTGTACGTACGGAATACCGTTTCCACGCCATGGTGTAATCTGTTCTCCACCACCACCATACATGGATGGGTATAATGCTGTAAAAAATAACTACATATGATTATTCTAAAGTGATGTTGATTCTGAAATAGTATAAATATACTTCAATACAATTCCACGATCATGGGAATGATATCATCACTCATGCGTACGTACGACCTACCGTATCCACGGTGTGATGTGACTCATTCTTCATGATCTTCATTTCATAATGATTATAAAAATGAATTTAATGAATAAATATGATATATATTACACTAATAACAATCTTTAAATAAGGTATCTATAAACTAAAAAGAAGAATAAGAATTTATTTTACAAAACACACATAAGAACATAAACTAATAAACACCCAAATAACAAGTAGCAATGAAATATTACTAATAAGAAGCTAAGAATATGACCATATATTATATCTTAACAATGAGTATGATTCTGGAAGAAGTCAATGAAATTATTTAAATCATTATATAGGAGGTTTGGACACGTACAAAGCATATCAGACCTATGGTAAGGGAAAATCTCACAAATCTAGTTTTTATCGGAGATTGTTTATACTACAGAAATTACTGGGGAATACTTATCATCCACATCAATGTTTCCTCAATATTTAATATTATTTCTATTCTCCTAAAATTTTTTAAAATCCAATTTTTCCCTTTGGTGAGTTTTTAGTAAAAGATATTAACGGAATCTTTTTTTGTTTTTCGTACGAGGTACTATTTGACTTTTCCGGCTAAACTATGAGACGAATGTTTTTTTAAATTATACGGAATGAATGGATTTTTATAACATTATTTCCAAGAATCTTCCTTTACAAGATTTAATGTTCATTTTTAAGCAAATTCTTTTAGTTAAAAAATTTATAACATGTTATGTAGGGAAGACTGTTTTTGAAGTAGAAAGGATATTTTCCTCAAGAATGAAGTTCATGTGTTTTATCAAAATTATTATCCATCTAAGATAGTATAGAGTTATATTTCTATCCCTATTTTTACATTAATTTTATTGTGATATGATGTATTATTTTTATGATGTCCCTTTTATCTTATATGATTTATGTTATGATGGCATGATGTTAAAGAATCCCATTTTTATTACATGGGTTATGCTATGATGTATTATTTATGATTTTGTGTCACAAATAAGAATAGTTTCATTATGAGATCAGTGGGGCCTATATCTCCCTCCAATGCATTGGGTAAATATTTATATCTCATGAGATATACATGGCTGGAACAACAAGTTGAACCGATTCAGTGATACATGACTGGAACGAGGAGTGAACTCAGTTTAGTAATGGACTTTGTCCTCTATGATGGTCTTGGAAATGAGCCATGACTAATATGAAATGATTTTATATGATTATCTGTGTATGCCACAATGTTTCATGTTTTATGTTATTATTATTTGGGATTACATTTCTCCACTATGATTTCTACCGTGTTATGATATTATGCTCTCTTTTTTAGGTTAAGATATTCAAAATGTTATATTCTTATAATATGATTGATATTTCTATAGTTTAACCTTACTGAAAATTTGAGCTCACCCTTTTGTATGTTTTCTTTTCCCCAGGTCTGAAAGAAGGGTATTAAGTAGAATATTCCAAAAAGGGACTCTATATATGATAAAATAATTGGGAGACAACATAGATGATTTATGAACCAGTTGTCTATGTTTCCCAATTTGTAAAGACACTATACATATACGGTCCTTTCAGGGTTCTGTTATATGTTGTAATAAGTATGCTTCAATTTTTAAGTAATAAAAATTTATTTATAGTTTAGGTCATTATATTTGTGGAGGATACTATTCATGAATAGAAAGTCCACGAATGAAATTTATTCCATGGAATTAAAGGATTTCATGAAAATATTTTTTCATTTAGTATTTTTCTTCGAACCCTCGATTTTATGATGGAATGGGAGTTCCTAAAACTAATGCAAAAGTAAAATGAGTCTATCAGGACACATGGAATAAACCTGATATTGTTTGAAGGATATGCCTTCAACTTTTTCATGAATATAGAAAACAATGTGGATCACCTATTTAGTGAACTAAAGCTTAGTATACAAAAATTGTTGGAAATTCGAGACATTGATAGCTGTAAAAATATTTTGTGTTGTTCCCTTAAGGATGAACTATAGACCAGGGAATCTCAGCAGTCACATGGGAATTGCGAGAATAAGTGGATAATGGAGTTTAATATGGGTGAAAAATCCCATGACATAATGAAGAGCCTACATCTCACATGTCTGATGTCTGGGAAGAAGCATCGTAGAAACTGATTAAAGTCAACAAATAAATGCTTCAAATGTGGTAGAGAGAGGAATATGGCTATTAAATTTCAAATGTAAATAAAGAAAATCAATAATTTGGATGAATAAATGATGGTCCAGATCAACACTCTTCCAATAGTACAATGTATCCAATGCAAGGATCCGGGGAATTACACTGGACATTTTACAAAAGCCATGGTTTGTGGTAGGAAATCAACAATAATAACCACCAAGGTAGAATGGAACAGAATATTCGGTCACTACTACTAAGGAGGATCATGAATATGATGTCGGAAATGGGATTCTAGTTATTCATTCGAAAATTTATAATGTACTATTTAGTTTTATTTCTACAAATTCATTCATTTCTTCCCAATTTAGTTGAACTATTCAATCCCCTTATAAAAATATGAAGCATGAGTTATCTGTGAGAATAGAAATTGTTTCCATTATTTCATGAAATGTAAATAAATTATCCTTGGATAATATTTGTGCATTGAATATCCTATAAAATCATGTCATACTCCCTTTGGTAGAGTTTGGTGGAATTTTTTGCAATGTATTAGCTATCATTATATAAAGTTGAAATAAACTTGTAGGAAAGGTACATCACTCTTCACATGCTGGAGAATCCTCTAATTATATATATGTGTAAGGAGGAGGATGAATATACTTTAGAACCATCATCTCAAGTACGAATTTTTTGTCCTTATGAGAAATATTATCTAGATCAAATGATGTATACAAATGAGTGAATCATGCTCGAAGACATGTCCATTGTGAGGAAATACACTAATGTGTTCCCCATAGAGTTTTATTTTCTACCTATTGATCAAGAGGTTGAGTTTTTTGTTGAACTTATTAGTAGGTCACAGCCTATATCAAATATACCTTATAAAAATACCACCATTGATCTGGACAGATTAAAGAATATGTTACTGGATAATTTAGACAAGGGTTTTTTATGCATGATTGCTTTACCACGGGGTGCACTGGTACTCTCTGTCAAGAAGAGGGATTCGTCAATTCACCTCTAAATTGATTATCATGAGCTCAATAAAATAAATATAAATATTATGGATCCTCTAAAATGGATAGATGACTTGTTCAAACCTCTATGTGGGGAAAAGTATTTTTCTAAGGTGGAATATTGGTTGAGATATCACCAATTAACTATAAAGAAGGAAGATATTCCAAAAAATGTATTTCGAATGAGGTATAGAAACTATGATGTCTTAGGGATTCCCTTAAGACTCACTAATGTTGAATTAATTTTATTGGATATAATGAACAATGTATTTAGATATTACTTCATCAAATTTGTGGTAGTTTTTTATGATATTTTGATATACTCCAAGATTAAGGAGGATCATGATGTACATTATAATAGAGTGAAAATATACTTTTCAAAAAGGGATACGCTAGGAAAATTATATAAAATTTGAGTAATGGGTGAATGAAGTATCATTATTTTTTCATGTTATCACGAATAAAAAATATATGTGGACCCTTGCAAGACAAAGGAAATAAAAGAGTGGAAAATGCAAAAATTTGTAATAGAGATCTGTAGCTTTCATGGTCTATTTGGGAACTACCAATTATTTGTTAGGAAAATTCATGATTTTCAAAACAACTAACCAACATGACTCAGAAAGGGGTAATGACTGTATGGAATATTGAATATATAGAATACTTTAATGAATTGAAAAGGAGGCTTCTGACTACACCAATGCTTTGCACTACAAAAAAGTGGGAAACTCTTTGTGATAGACATCGATGCTTAAAAGAATGGATTAGGTTGTTTAATGTTGAAAAATAATAATGTGATATCCTACACCTCAACGTAGTTAAAAATTAATGAGAAAACCTATCCCATGCATAATCATGAGTTTGAAGCTATGATCATTATATTGAAAATCTTACCGCATTATCTCTATATAGAGAATTGTGACATATATACTGATCACATGAATCTTAAATATATATTCACATTGAAGGAGCATAATATTTTCCAATGATAATATTTAGATCTCATCAAGGATTATGACTACTCAATCCACTACAATCCTACTAAGAAAAATAAGGTAGTGAATGCTCATAGTCGAAAGGATCCTATAACTATATCAATGATGATAATTGATACATTTCTAATATTCTTAGACCAAAAAATGATTTACATGGGAATATTTAAGGGAGGAAAATCATGAATCCATCCTCAAATGATTTCACAACTCTCATTTATAGATAAAATAAAGGAGGTTTAGAGGAATGATATAGAAAATTTTAAAATGGTGGAAGCTATCCGAAATGGGAAATCCTCAGAGTTTAAGCTCAACGAGGATGAATTAATTAGATTTGGGTCATTACTATGTATACCATCCAATCCCTCAAGAAATAAACTACTTTTAAATGATATGAATAGCTCAAACTTCTCTATTCTTCCAAGGAGAACAAAGATGTATTTATATCTCTAAGTTAACTGTTAGGGGGATAATATGATGACTGATATCACTGAATATTCATCAGAGTACCAAGTATGTCAGTAAGTGAAGGATTAATGAAAAACTCTAATGGGATGATAGAAGAACTAAAAATACCAACATGGAAATGGGAGAACATTACCATTGCAATTTTCACTAGATGCCTATGTACATCTAGAGTAAACGAATCCATATTACGTTTTGTGGATCATCATACAAATAAAATTCAATTTATCTCAATTTCACCGGACTTCTCATTTGTTCAGTTTTCATGAATATACATCAAATAAGTGGTAAGACTACAATTATAACCACAATTTATTCAATCCTATCATGATACGAGATTCATATCTATGTTCTGGAAATGTCTCCAACATGCTATAAGCAATGAGAAGATCTTTAATATGGATTATCATCCTTAAAATGAGATCCAATATGGGAAGAGTATATAGACACCATAACATTTGTTTAGATCATGTTCTATTTACTAAAAATTTGGATGATTCCAATATATAACACTAGTTGGGTTCTCATACAATAACTGTTTCCACTATAGCATCCAAATGTCTCAATATGGACCCCTCTATGGGAAAATATGCAGAACATCAGTGTGTCGAGATGAAGTTGGTGAAAGTATGTTTCAAGGACTAAAAATGGTAGATTACATGGTGGAAAAGGTAAAAACCATTACACAACATATCAAGGCATACCAAAAGTTGATAAAATATATATAGTGAAAATCTTCAATGAGACCTGGAGTTTAATGTTAGAGACATTGTATTCTTTTGTATATCTTCATGGATGAGGTTCATGATAATTTGGAAGAATGAAAAGATATGTCCTAGGTACATTGGTCCCTTTGAGATCCTTGATATTTCATGAGTCATGAACTATAAACAAGAACATACACCTACCATGTCATGAGTACACTATGTATTCCACATATCCCTCTTAAGGTAATACATACTAGATCCTTCACATGTACTAAATTCAGAAATGTTACAATTAAAGAATAATCTAGATTACAAGGAGTAGCTAGTGAATATATTAGATCATTGATATAATGTTATACACAAAAAAACTACTCACATGGTTAATGTATTATATTGGAACCATAATTATGAAGGGGAAGCTAGGGAAGCATAGGAAATGTTGGAGGAGAATAATCCCCACTTGTTTTCCCCAAAGTATGTAAAACAATATATTGAGGGAGAAATATCTTAAGGGGAAGAAGGTAATGAAAGAAAATTTTATCAATTGAAATATCCTTATTATAATTATTTCATATAGTATAATCACAAAAAATAACATTAAGAACATAATAAAAACATTATAAATGAAGAATTAATGAAATAAGAGTTATTTCCTGAAGTTATGGAACATATTCCAATGAAATAATAACATGAAATATGGATTAGTAATTTTACCCAAATGAGTAGAAAATTGGACAATATAATAGTAACTTCACACAAGAAAGTAGAAATAAAATTTATCCACCATAAATAATAATATAAAATAAATATATCATAGTATATGTAAATAAATATTTTGGAATTACTAATTATGTGTTATTATTTTTTTGGGTTATAAATATTATATAAAAATCTTATTATCAATATAAGAATTTATATTAAATATATTTTTCCTATAATGTATTCGATAATTAATAAATTTTTTCCTTATGGTTTCAAGATAAATTTTTGATTACATATTTAAATTTATAAAGTGTTATAAAATTATTTATAATTCTTTATTATTATTTTTGTGTGAATGATTATTTAAATTAAATATTAAATTTAATATATATATATAATTAATTTAATAAATTGGATTCCCTTTTTTAATTATAAACATTGAATAATGTTTATGGTGAATTTTCAGGATTTTTATAAAATATTTGAATTTTTTGTGAGTATTAAAATATGATAATATATGGTACATATACATATAAGTTAAATACCAAATTAAATTATTAATAAATGATGTCTAAACCATAATATAGAAATTACCTTTACGATTTTATTAAATTTGGTTATAATTCTAAAAAATTTCATATTCTTGAGCCAATATGATAAACTAATTGATAAAATAATGAGAAAAACCCCTCCCCTACAATATAAATTCCACCCTCACCAACTCTTCTCCTCACACCTTACAAGATTTGATCCATTTCGAAATTTAAGACCATAATCTTCTCAAGACCTTCCCAATAGTCTAATATCTCTTGGTCTTATAAAAATACCAAAAACATTCCCTTATGTAGGATCTCAAGGGGGAGGACATCAAGATGTAAATGCCTATTTATTTTATTTAAATTATTTTCAAGTTATTATGATTTTTTATTATCACATAAACTCCCCAAATAGAAATTTAATGATAAAAATGATAACATTACTATGCATTAATGTTTGCATGTAAATTTAATAACCCTTCATCAATACCTATTATCCTCTATTTTTTAAATCCTATCGTCTTCTGTGATGTGTCAATTTACAGACATCCTGGAAGATATGGTTTAATTTTCCTATAATTCCATCAATTTTGTTGATAAAATCATCTTTATTGTTAAAATAATAATAATATTTTTATTTTAGCCTTTATAATTTTTTAATCAGTATTTACACATGATTTTAAATATTGAAACAAAACTATTACGTTGTGAGTGAAAACAACCCAATATATTCAAAAGAATAATCATTAACTATTTATCTAAAGATTATCATTCACAGAATATTAACAAATATTTTATAGTAAAATTTAACCTTTTGGGTGTTCATTAATTACATATAACTCCCATTATGGACAACCAATCTCATTTTACATGATTTTCCGTACATGTATATAACTAAACCGATCATGAAAAGCAAGCAAAACAATGCTCCCAGTAGATGAAATTAAATGATAGAACTTCTAAAAACCTATAAACCAAAATAATAAAATTTTCATAAATATATTAAATGAATAAAATAATATTAATTAAATAATTAATGGTTATAATAATGTTATCCACGATGTTAAGATGGAGTGACGAACTTTTTCGCACATAAGGTAAAGGATTAAACATTCACTTCCATTTTTTCCTTCGAGATTCTCATTCTCTATCATTACCCCCAATTTAATGATAATTTATTTTTATGTAAATTTTATAAAATCTATTTAAATTTTATAGAAACGCATATCTAAATAAGAACATCCCTATTTGATGGGGGTAATATGAGTTTTAGATGGGTTCCCATTTCAATTCACCCCCAATAAGCCAGCATGATTCAAGGGATCTTCCATATTTATTCTCAATTTTCATGTACAATACATAATACGTTTTTATAGATCATTATTTTTCTAAAATATTTTAATTTATCACGAAGAACAATCCTTGATCATTTTTATGAAGAAATATTCATTTTTCTACTTGAAATTCTATTTAAAATTTTCCATAAATCACACAAAAATGATTCATTTCAAATGTGAATTAAAAACTACTTTTACATGTTTCCACTTTAATTGGTCAAAAATTATAATTATCCATTCCTATTTTACCTTATTATTTCCCATGTATGTTTTTAATCCCTTATTTTGTAGAAACACTTATGATATGATCATTTCTTACGCCTTATGACATGAATATGATTCCAATTTCATTCCATGGATAACACTAATGTTTATTATTCATGCATCACACATATTAATTAACTTGTTATGATGGTTGTTTCTCGACAACACTTCAATTCATTGGGTAATTTTTAGTTTCATGAGATGTCATGTCTGAATATGGAGTGAACCAAATTCCTTTATGGGACTTAGTCTACCATGTATTGGATGCTATCTTTGATTAATGTTTATTTCTTGTTATACGATGTTTCAATATTCCTATGAATCCATGATTATATATTGACATGTTCTAAATGTATTTCAACTAATTTCTATTCATTTTACATGCCTTTTTCAATAATGTTATGCCTTTTATACCTTGTGATATGTTTTATTCACATTTTTATTTTCATATCTGGAATTTTAGCTCATTAATTTTTTCTTGTATTACCTAGGTTATCTAATGAAGGTTTATTAGATAAATTAAATTTAGGAGATAATTATGGATATTAAATAAAAAAAGTTTTTATTTTTTATCCTGAAATTTAATTTTATACTTAATCTTCCAAAGACAAGAGAATTTACCATCATTGGCTTGTAATTGGATGGTTAATTATGTTCAAAATAATGTAATGATATGTGTAAATAGATAGGGTCACTATAGTAATCATATATTTATGTATATATGTATATACTATATACATGTATATTTGATAAGTATATGTGTACATATGTCAGAATATACACATATAGTAGGTGCTGGATGGACCCGTGGAGAAACTCAGGCATCCATAACCAATCTAACGAGCTATAGGCTTATGAAAATTGTATATCAATTGAATATCATAATTAATTTATGATGTAATAATCATCACTCATGATATGTGCGGTGATATTTCATTTCTAAAACCCAATATGGAGGAATGTGGAACTGAATGTACATCACCCAAATAAAAGTATAATGATTATATACATCATCCTCAACACTCGATGTGAGGGAGAGTGAAATTTCATACTCAACATGTCCCTTAACTATCTTTCCAAATCCAATATTGAATGAATAATCATAATAATAATGATTACTGAGGAATCATGTCATAGTCATTTTTAATCATTGATCCGAACACAACCAAGGGCATCACAATTCATACTAGTTACATTCATATTGATAGAACATGATCTGTGGCATTTCCAACTAATTTCATTTGATATAAACATAAAATTAATTGAGAAATACATAGTAAATTAACAATAAAATATTTATAGTCCAATATATATAATTAAAATCATTCCATTTAGTTAATTATTCAACGAAAACTATATTTCATGATAGGATCTGAACATAGGAGATTCTTTGTTCAACTCAAAAATAATATTAAAGGTCCATCTAAAGCCGACAACCCCATATGGGTGTGGAAAAATAGGTGAATATCCTATAATAATTTATAAATGGTATATGGGAGTATGGAATTGTAGATACCCAAAGCTTTACGAACATTGAAATTACATTACTCTTGCGGAATATCTAATACATAAAAAAACAGACACCAAAGGACTCTAAGAGTTTAGTGTCTTTGGAAACTCGGAATATAATCTTCTTATCTTGGTAAAAGATCTTAATAATCTCCCATAAACATCTTCCTTTTTTTCTTACCTAAAACCTTTCTTTGTATCCTAGGGAAATGAAAACATATAAAGGGTGAGTTCAAATGCTCAGTAAGGGTAATAATGGAGAAAATAAAACAAACCATATACATTTGAACTTCAAAACATGAACATAATATTTAATCATTAAAATCTTGAGCAATGACATAAAACAAGGCAGTATGTAAGGCATAGATCATAATAGACCATAAATCATGATAAAATATCATGGGAATAAATAATATAATTTTGTAAACCATTAAGCACATTTTATTATTTCTATATTATCCAAGGCATTGTTTCCAAGACCGTCTTAGTGGACAAAGTCCCTATCTGAATCGAGTTCACTCCTTGTTCCAGTCCTGTATCACGGAACCAGATTAACATACCATTCTATCCCTGCCTATATCATGAGATATAAATCTCTATCCAATGAATTGGAGGGAGATATAGGTCCCAACCATCTCAAAATTAAATCATTCTTACTTGTGCCCAAAAATAAACTTTAAACATTCATTATAAACAAATGAATAAATTGGGTTTCATAAACATCATCCCATCATCACATAATCCATATAAAACAAATGTATATTTATTCATAATAAATGTGAAAACATGTAAATCATATAGACATTATACATGAAACATACACATATGAAATAATGTCATTTTAGATGGAAATTTTTTTTGATAAAACACTTGTAAATAATTCATGAGGAAAATATAATTTTTTCTTCAAAATAATTTTCTGTTCACATAATGCGATGAAATTTTAAATGAAAAGTATATTGGTGAAAATATTCATGAAATCGTGTAGAGTAAGATTCCTAAAAATAAGGCGTTATAAAATAGTAAAAATTCGTTCATGCCGTATAAGTTAAAAATATTTCTTCTCGTACTTTTGTCAGAAAAGTCAAAAAGTAACTCGTATGGTAAACAAAAGAAAGATTCCTTCCATACGATGTGGTAAAATTAAAAAGTGTAAAAAATAATTTAAGAATAAATGTAAGAATAGTAAATAGTTTATGAAAACATTTTGAGAACATATGTACATGTATATTAAACAAAACCCCATTAAATACATACGAATAAACAATCTCGGATAAGAATGAGATTGGAATAATTATCCCTTACCTTAGATCTAATATGCTTCATACGTATCTGAAACTCCTGTATAATGATTTAAATAATTTCATTTACTTATTACAGAATCATATTCATTGTTATTATATCATATATGGTTCACTTATGACTTTATATTTCCCGTTTTTTGTAAGTTTCATGTTAAAGCAGCATTTGGGTAAAATCGTTTTATTTATCGTACTTGTTTTGACTTGTTGTTATTGATATTATTATTACTTATATAATGATTTAATTATGTAAAGAATTTAAATCATGATTTATATATCATATATATTCAGTATATATATATATAATAGATAGATAAATGAAATGAAATACACCGTTCATGAAGCCGGTAGGCTGTACGTACACATGAATGTTGTTTTCCTTTCCTTATTGACTTTAATGAAATTCAGTATATGAAATACATATATATATATATATATATATAAATAAATCTAGTAGCACTATTATTTCATATATTTCATGATTAATTATTATATATACTTTATAATCATTCTTGAATTGTTAACATGGAAAATGAATATCATCGCGTCGTGGAGACAGTAATCTGTACGTACGCTCGAGCGATGATATCATTCCCATTTTTGTTGAATGGAATTATATAGGATGGTATAATATAATATAATTAGTATGATTTTTTAATAATCACATATAGTTATTCATTACACCATTATACCCATCCAAGTATGGTGGTGGTGGAAAAAATGATTACACCACAACGTGAAGACGGTATTCGGTACTTTTGCACGCCCGTGGATTTCATTTTTTGGAGGATGGATAGAAGGTGAAATAGGGTTATTTCATAATTATAATAACATATACGTATATATTTAATACTTATGTGATTACTTTATAATTAAATAACTAAATAAGAGGAAGTATAAGAAGAATGAAACTTGAAAGAGTCCATAGAAGAGATTACCTCTTCCTCGACGCACCTCCTTTAAAATTATTCTTTTGGCACTAGAGTTGCACTTCTGAGATGACCAGAACCTCGATGATATTATTAGAGAGGTTGAGAAAAGGAATTGGCAGGTTTTGGCCGAGCTTCATGGCTCAAAATGGTGTGAAGAGAATAGGGATAGAGTACCCTTTTTATAAAGGAGGAGAGGGGCACGTTTGGAAAAACATAAAATATTATTTTATAATAAAGTCAAATACGGTTTATAATAGCAGAAAAATTGATTTATTTCTAAGATAAATTGAGGATTGGTCGAAATTAAATCAACAAATAAGTTTTAGACAAGTTTAGGTTACAATTTTAACCATATCATTTAGATTTAAATCTATGTTAAATAATTTAACTCTTACCCTATCATCATTTATTCTTACACTATATGGTTAATAAACATACTATATAAAACCAAAATAACCCCAAGTGGTTCATAATTAGTATATATAACCTTATCTATGTCATTTTGCCGATCCTTAGATTTTTATGAATATAATAACAATTAATAATATAATATATTTTTTAAAAACTATTTTATTTCAATTTTGACACTATTTGGTAATGGATTTTTGTGAAACTCATAACAACATGATTTGTTAGAAAACAGTTAATGGAATCAATAATAACACATTATATTAACCTATAAAATTAGTGGAATTCAAAAAAAGTCTATAATTACATTTATATGGGTATTTATATCCTCAATTATGCTAATATTTCATTAATAAATCAATTATTGCATCATCATTGTGTCATAAATAAATTAAATTATTTAATTTATAAAAATTATAAATAAAATTCCATTATGTAGAAAATATTTTTATCTTTATAATGAAAATTTATAGTCTAATTTATCTTATTTATAACCCTATATTAAAAATGTTTTAGTTATTTAAATTTGATTTTAACTATTTTAACTCTTCTTTGAATAAAATAATAATAAGTGTCCTAATCTATTACAAGTGGACCTATGGAGATTTATTTTGTTCCTAAAGTTGTTTTTGGTTGAATAACACTTATACAATAGAATTAAGACATATTTTACTGTAATAATAATATCATTTATACCCTTAATTCCCCAATTTACTTTTAACCGTGATAAAAAACAAGTAAAAAGTTACTATTCATAGAAAATTGTTTTTATATTATTGAACCACATTTTACTCCTTGATATTAACCGTTTCTCTTATATTTTTGAAATTATACTCACAGAAGTGGTAAAATTATGTTTTATGTAAATTTTCATATTCTCCTAGGAGGTGGGTAAAAGACGGTGAAAAGTTCAATAAAATTTTTATATATCTAAATTTATTATTCAATTACTCCAGTGAATTAAATTGAACTTATATAGGTATTATGTATCAATTGTGAACTAAAATAAATTTAAATAAATTAAATAATTATTTAAAAAAATTTGGTTTTGAAATAGTAACCCAGTGTTTTTTACTATTCATCAAAAATTGAATGTTTTCAGAAAAATATAAAAAATTCAACCAAGGATAATTTCGATATTTTGAAACCAAAAATGAAGTCCATTTTGAAAAATAAAATTTCAAAAAGTCAGAATTACTATTCATAATGGCTAGTTCC
Organism: Viscum album; assembly: GCA_963277665.1. Taxonomy (NCBI): domain Eukaryota; kingdom Viridiplantae; phylum Streptophyta; class Magnoliopsida; order Santalales; family Viscaceae; genus Viscum; species Viscum album. The sequence goes on along the minus strand of OY728162.1, from coordinate 468,667,955 downwards.
TATAAATATTATAATAATATCTCGTTTAGTGAAACATGGTATTGCGTACTACATAGGCTATCGTGGAAGGTCTTGATTGCATGTAATGCAAGCCAAGTCAGGGATGCGTGTAGTGAAAGCTACGTTTGGTGTTGTGTATATCATAATAAAAACATATTTCATTTATACATTAGTAAAAATCTATACTTAATGATGTGCACAATAATTTCATGAAAAGAACATGAAATTTTTTGTAACAAGAGCCAAGAATAGTGTTGCGTATACTACAAGCTAATACAGTGCTGCATATAGCACAAGATAATTTTGGTGTAGCTTACAACACAAGAAATCAATGAAATCAAAAAGAATAATTCTCATAAAATTTGGGGTTGTTACATTCTTCCCCCCTTAAAATGAATTTATCCCTCGAAACATGACGGGGTTATAAATGGTTTACTACGTGAAAGTTTCTTTCATAGAAACCCACATCGTAAAAAGGAATACTAAAACTTCATTTTAAATAGGGAAGTTAAAATCATAACATTCACCCAAAGTAACTTAGCACTGTGTTTCCACATAGGACAACATAGTTGAAAATATGGATATGGAAGAGAAATATAACAATGAACATATGATGTATAGTGGTAGAAGACATGGCTATGAAAAATACAATAATCACAAAGCCATAAATTTGTGATTATCTAAGGTGCCATCTGATTTATCGGGTATTGGGGTACTAGGACAACGTTTTTAGTTTTCAAGTTCATTCCCCTAATGCGGAAGAATTGTTGAATTAAAAGAAATACTTATATGATTTTGGTAAAATCTCACCGTTGTTTGTTTCTTGAACAATTTTCACTTTATTTTTTAATGAAATGAAGTTGAATTTTTCATTCGTGAGGTGTTAGCAGATCATTTGATAGAATGATAGGTCATTCCATTTGTTTCTATCGCAAAATGTTTAGCATAATTTATTAAATATATATAAGTCCATATATCTTGATATTAATCATATATAGTTGCTAAAATGGAATTATACTTCATCTATAATAGTTCTTAGTAAAATGAAACTAGTTTCTACTAACCATGTACTTCCTCTAGGCCATTGGTATGCGATAAAGGCCTCTCATACATCAGTTGCGGGTTTGATTCCCACAGCCTTTTCCGACGCGACGGGTTGTTTCCCATTCTGCAGGTTGTCCCTTTTCATAAAATACACTATTATAACATTCTGTCATTAACATAAAAAAAAAATTTCTAGCCTTAAACAATACTAACTAATGTTAAACATAATCCATTCCAATTTTTAGGCATATCCAAAATAATTCTTTCCAAACTCATAGTATAAAGTGATAGATTACTAAAAAGGTCATATAACAAGCACATGAATACCATCATTTATCCCTCATATATCATGTTGGCCACATTTCAATCAAGTGAATACCCTATTCATGTATTCTCTAGAAAAATTAATACCCATTGAACCTTAGTGAAAACATGAATGCTGTCAAATGATAACTCTTTTGACATACAAAAATCCAAAAAATCTATATACTCAAAACATGATATAACATTATCCTTATATCAGTCATGAGCTCATGAATACTATCAAACATTTAATTTTCTCCTTATCCCTTCATTATGGGAATATCATCTACTTTCCAAAATATTTGAATCACTTTTCAAGGTTACTGGTACAATATAATTATCGAAAATCACAATAAACCATTACATATATATTCCAATGTTCCACAATACTATAAATGATATTCCACAACATTATTTTGGAATCCCTTTACATAAACACATAATCATTCCACCATATCATTATCATACTCAACATATCTAATAGTGATCTCATGTGACTTCCCTTTTTTTCCTTTGCCATAAGAGGTTGCTCACGTTGATCATCTTGGATTTGGGCATTAATTAGCATAATGACCCATTTTCATGCACTTGAAGCATTGAAGTGTTGGTGGTGCGTTCTCTGTAGTCTTTTCTTTATTCGCATCACCAGCAACAAATTTCCCATTACTTTTATACTCTACTACTCGATGACCATCTTTTCCACACTTAAATTATTTTCTAGCCCCTTTAAGCAAGTCTCCACCATGCTACATTCCACACATTGAGCATAAAGAAACATTTTTCTTCTTTTCACCATTATTTTGAGATTTCTCCTTGAACTCCATCTTTCGTTTCTTGAAAAAACCATGAGATGGATATGTAACACCAATTTCCAGTTCTTCCTTGATAGCACAACACAAAATCTCTTACAAGCTACTGATGTCTCTTATTGCTAATGTCCTCCGAAGACTTGGTTTTAAGCCACTGAAAAATCGATCAACTTTACTTTCAGGTTGAATGATAAAGCTAGATGCATACCTTGTAAGACTTGTAAAATTCGCATTGTATATAACATCAGATTCATCATCATTTTTCATAATCTCAAGGAACTCCTTTTTCATCATTGTTTGAAGAATACAAGGGATGTACTTATTGAAAAACAAGTTCTTGAACTCATCCCATTCCGTGGATTCAATTTCATCTTGGGGCCTCGTATTCTTAATTAGAGTCTGCCATTGATTTTATTCACCTTCTAAATGGTAAAAAAACAGAATAAAATTTTCATGTTCTGAACATTGTACTATGGAAAATAACTTTTCAATGGTACTGATCCATTGTTTGGCAATAATTGGATCAGAAGACCCACTGAAAGAAGGTGGATGTTTCCTCATGAAGGACTCAATAGAATATCGTTCCCTTCTCTGCTAATTTGGAAGTCCAGAATGATTCATTTCTTGTGTAAGTATAGCAGTAAGAATTTTCAATCCATCTCCCATAACATTAATTTGTTCAGGAGGAAAATCATTTCATTGTCCATTACATTGATCAACATGGTTCCTTCGAGTTCCAGCCATCGTCTAACACCCAAAATGAATAGTGTGAGCGGCAAAAATCATGCTATGGAAAACAACATAATAAAGGGGGAGTAACTACAATATATAACATCTTAGTTTTAATTCTATGATCATTGCCGTAATTATAGGACTATAACCTATACTTATACTTAAGCTTAGCGACATCCCTAGACATACCTTAGAAATATCTCTAGTGATCTCACTAAATTTCTCGCATCCGAGTTTCCAAAGGTTGACTAAACCGAACCTATGATACAAACTTTAGAGACCCAAATCTTGAAGTACATAGAAATTACATTACATTTGTGGAATATCTAATACATAACAAAAACAGACAGCAAAGGACCGTAATAGTTTAATTTCTTTGGAAACTCGGAATATAATCTTCTAATCTTGGTGAAAGATCTTCAACATCTCCCATAAAGATCCTCCTTTTTTTTCTTACCTAAATCATTTTTTATATCATGGGGAAAAGAAAACACATAAAAGGTGAGCTGAAATGCTCAGTAAGGGTAATCATGGAGAAAATAAAGCAAACCATATAAATTTTAACTTCAAAACATTAACATAATATTTAAACATTAAAATCTTGAGAAATGACATAAAACATGGTAGTACGTAAGGAATAGATCATAATGGACCACCAATCATGATAAAATATCATGGGAATAATGAACGTAATTGTGGAAACCATTAATCACATGTTATTATTTCCATATTATCCAAGGCATTGTTTACAAGACCATATTAGTGGACAAAGTCCCTTTCTGAATCGAGTTTACTCCTCGTTCAAGTCCTGTATCACTCACCAGGATTAACATACCATTCCAGCCATGTCTATCTAATGAGATATAAATATTTATCCAATTAATTAGAGGTAGATATAGTACCCACAAATCTCATAATGAAATGATTATTACTTGTGCCACAAAATAAACTTAAAACATTCATCATAACCCAAAGAATAAAATAGATTTCATAAACATCATCCCATCATCACATAATCCATATAAAACAAATGGATATTTCGTCATAAGAAAAGTTAAAGCATGTAAATCATAGATACATTATACTTGAAACATACACATATGAAATAATGTCATCTTAGATGGAAAATTGTTTTGATAAAACACTTGAAATGAATTCTTGAGAAAAATATCCTTCCTTCTTAAAAACATTTTTTGTTCACAAAAAAACCATGAAATTTTATATGAAAAGTATTTTGATAAAAATAGTCATGAAATATTGTAAATTATGCTTCATGAAAATAAGGCGTTATAAAACAGTAAAAATCTGTTCATTCTGTATAAGTTAAAAAATAGTTTTCTCATAATTTTGCTGGAAAAGTCAAAAAGTACACCATATGGTAAACAAAAGAAAGATTCCTTCCATATGATGTGGTAAAAGTAAAAAGGGTAAAAATTAATGTAAGAATAAATGGAATAAAAGTAAAAATTTTATGAAAACAATTTGAGAAAATATGGACATGGATAATAAACATAACCCCAGTAAATACTTACGAATAAACAATCTCGGATAAGAATGTGATTGGAATAATTATCCCTTACCTTAGGTCTGATATGCTTCGTACGTATCCTAGAATATTTTATAATGATTTAAATAATGTCATTTACTTATTAAAGAATTATATTCATTGTTATTATATCATATATGGTTCAATTATTACTTTATATTACCCGTTCTTTTGTAAATCTCATGTTAAAACAACGTTTTGGGTAAAATAGTTTTATTTATCATAATTGTTTGGACTTATTGTTCGTGATATTATTATTAATAATATAATGATTTAATTACATCAAGAATTTAAATAATTATTTATATATCATATATATTCAGTATATATATATATATAATTGATAGATAAATGAAATCAAATACACCGTTCATGGAGACGGTAGACCCTACGTACTCATGAACGCTGTTTTCCATTCCTTATTGACTTGAATGGAATTAAGTAGATGAAATACATATATATATATATAAATATAGTAGCATTATTATGTAATATATTTCAGTATTACTTATTATATATACTTTATAATCATTCTTGAATTGTTAACATGGAAAATGAAGCTCATCGCGTCGTGGAGACGGTAATCCGTACGTAGGCACGAGCTATGATATCATTCCCATATTTATTGAATGGAATTATATTGGATGATATATTATATTAGAATCAGTATGATGTTATAATAATCATATATAGTTATTCTTTACACAATTATATCCATCAAAGTAATGTGGTGGTGGAAAAACTGATACCACCACAACGTGGAGACGGTATTCCGTACGTACGCACACGCGGTGATTTCATTTTCAGTAGGATGGATAGAAGGTGAAATAGTGTTGTTTAATATTTATAATGACATATAAATATATAAGTAATGCTGATTTTATTACTTTATAATGAAACAAAAAAAATAAGAGGACGTAGAAGAAGAAAGAAAGTTGAAAGAGTCTGTAGAAGAGATTAACTCTTCCTCGACGCACCTCCTTTAAACTTCTTCTTAGGTCACTAGAGTCGGTCTATTGAGAAGCCCAGAACCTATATGATATAACTAGAGTGGTTTATAAAAGGAATTGACTGGGTTTTCTAGATCTTCAAGGCTCAAAGGGGTGTGAAAATAAGAGGGAAGGGGTGCCATTTTTATAAGGGAGGAGAGGGGTACCTCTGGAAAAACATAAAATATTATTTTATAATAAAGATATTTCGGTTTGTAATTGCTCAAAATGGACTTATTTCGAAGCTAAAGTGGGTATGGGTAGAAAGCCTCTTTATCAATAGGTTTTATAGCAGTTTAGGTTAAAATTTTAAACTTATAATTTAGTTTTAACTCTATGTTAAATAATTTAACTTTTACCAGGTCTTCTTGTTTGCTTACACTATATGGTTAATAAACATACAATAAAAAGCCAAAAGAACCCCATGTAGTTAATTATTAATATATATAACCTTATCTAAGTCATTTGGCCAAACCTTAGATATTTAATAACATAACAACAAATAATAATATTATATTTGTTTTAAAAACAATTTTATGTCAATTTTGACACTATTTTGTAATGGATTTTTTTGAAAATCATCACAACATGATTAGTTAGAAAAATGTTAATTTAATCAATACTAACACGTCATATTAACATAGACAAATAGTCAAATTCATTAAAAAGTCTAAAATTATAATTATTTGTGTATTTATAACATCAATTATGATAATATTTCATTAATAAGGTAATTACTGCATCCTCATTGTGTCATAAATAAATTAAAATATTTAATATCTAAAAATTATAAATAAAATACCATTATGTAGGAAATATTGTTATCTTTATAATTAATATTTATAGTAGAATTTATCTTATGTAAAATCCTATATTAAAAATGTTTTAGTTATTAGAATTTGATTTTAACTATTTTAACTCTTCTTTAAATAATATAATAATAATTGTCCTAATCTAATGCATGTGGACCTAAAGATCGTTATTTTATACCTAATGTTATTTCTGTTTGAATTACACTTATCTAATAGAATTAGTACATGTGTTAGGTTAATAATAATATCATTTCCCCCTTAATTACACTATTAACTTTTAACTGTGGTAAAAAAAATAAAAAGTTATTAATCACCAAAAATTATTTTTATCTTATTGAACAACATTTTAATCCTTGATATTTACCGTGCCTCTCAAATTTTCAAAAATCCAATCAGAGAAGTGGTAGAATTATGTTTTATGTATATTTTCATATTCTCCTAGGAGGTGGGTAAAAGACGGTGAAAAGATCAATAAAATTTATATATATATAAAATTATTATAAAATGACTCAAATAAATTGAATTGAACTTATATAAATATTATGTATCAATTTTGATCTAAAATAAATTTAAATAAAATAAATAATTATTTAAATAAAAAGTCGTTTTTTAAATAGTAACCGAGTGTCTTCACTATTCATCAAAATTTGAATGTTTTCAGAAAAATAAAAAAAATTCACCCTATGCTAATTTCGATATTCCGAATCAAAAAATGAAGTCCATTTTGAAAAATATATTTTCAAAAATTGGGTATTATTATTCATAATAGCTAGTTGATAATAATATTATAATAATATCTCGTTTAGTGAAACATTGGTATTGCGTACTACACACGCTATCGAGGAAGGTCTTGATTGCGTTTAATGCAAGCCATGTCAGGGATGCATGTAGTAAAAGCTCAGTTTGGTGTTGCGTATAAAACAATCAAAGCATATTTCATTTAAACATCAAATAAAATCTATCATTAATGTTGCATAGAATAATTTCACAAAACTAATTTGAAATTGTTTGTTACACAATCCAAGAATAGTGTTTCGTATAATGCAAGCTAATAAGGTGTTGCGTATAGCACAAGCTAATTTGGGTGTAGCGTACACCAGGAGACATCAATGAAATTAAAAATAAAAATTCTCATAAAATCTCAGGTTTTTGCAGATATCATTTGTGAAATTATTTATATGAAAATAAAACAATTTAAGGAATTGCATGATAATTGATTACCAGAAGATCAATGATAGAGCTATGAAATCAATTAGAATTTTAATGAAAACAACAAGACCACCTACCTGAAGTTCGTTTATGAATTATCATCCAATTTTAGCTTTATAAATGTAATATATTAGAAGAAAACATAATAACATACCAATTCCCTAAAAAATGGAAAATGAGATCACACCAAAATTGTTCTAGTGATTTGAAGAGAAACTGAAATAGGAAAATGATTATATATTTTACCAATACTTATCTAATTATTTTTATAGTGAGTGATTTAGAGTGAAGATGAGGTAGAAATCAAATAGTAAAAGTAGAGCTCCATTGGATAAGGTAGGATAATCCATATACTAAAAATGGGGAAAGAAAGAAGTGGGGTGATGTATTAAAATTTTTAAGGGGAAAGGGTAAAATCACCCATCCAAATTGGTTATCATGGTTTGGCTACACGATTCGCCCGACCATGAACCAACCATCCACCACACACTTCTATGGGGGGACCTTTATGGTCAAGGCACATAGTTTTCCCAACAGTATGTGAGTCGTGTAAAGCACAGTATCCCAAATAAAACAGCAACTCATACTGGCATTCTCCTGGGCTCCCACAATTGTGAAATATTTGTGGATCCTAATTCCCCAATTAAATGCCACCTTAACCTATTAGTATACATTACATGGACCTACTCTGATGTATCTTGGATGAGACATGGTCCATGAAAATTTTCCTCCCTTTCTTATATCCATCACATAGGTGAATATATATTCCTAGCATATAAAGATTCATAAGGATACATCAGGATGTTATCCTTAAATATTTTATTATAAGTGAACTCAATAAGGGTAATAAATTTATCCAAAGAACCCCATAAATAATGGTCATAAGAATAGAGAATGTATTTAAAAACCTGAATCACAAGATCTGTCTTTCCATCATTTTAAAGGAGGTCGAACGTTCTCAGAAAAACCTATATACCCAAGGCTATATTCCATAATTCAAGAGCTGAGACACTAAGTGACCATCCCTAATAGATACGATAGATTGCAGCTATCCCTGAAGATATAAAAAATCACTAATATCAAACCTCCCATGATCATATACTGATAAATTAGCTCAAATAGGTAAGAAATGTTAAACCTTCATCAAATGATAAATTATTATTCCGAATAGATCATTTCCATGAGTTTATCTAGTTAGACAAGTAAATAAAATAAATAGAAACATGTCCACATTTCCACTTGAGAATGGACAAGAGAAGTACTTGTTTTGTCAATTACTGATGTTCACCCTTCACCTCCAAACAGGTTTAAAATAGGGTGATAAAACTAGATACCACGCTTTTCATACTGGTCCACCAATAATTAAAACATAAGTATCAATACATTATAGAGAAACAAAAATTTACTTCCCAAAATAAGGAATGCAATTACAATGTATTTTCATCCCTAATGTCTGATTGGACCCAAAAATTCCAAAGAATGTATAGGGTGTCATCCACATCCAAAATCCATCAACAAGATGAATCATCATATGAAATTATTTATGTTAGGACAGATCCCTTGAGATGTGATATTTTTTTCATTATCACATGTTCTAAAAGGGTAGAGGATACTTCTACAGTTGAGAGGATTGTCTACCCATGATCCCCTTGAACCTCAACAAGCATCTCATAAAAAAATAATATGACAATCCACTCTACATAGTCCACATAAATTCCCTATGTCTGAGTCTTCTAGCTCAGAGTATCACATACTACGTTGCCTCTTCCATGCATATAAGTTTGCTCGAAATCAAATGACTTTAGGTACTCAACCCATCCATGATGCCTGATATTTTAATCTCATTGTGTAAATATGTACTTGAAGATTTCCTGAAATGTGACTACCACAAAATACAATACATGCAAATAGTGCCACAAAGAACATATTTCATGAACTGAAATAGAATGATCGAGTTCTAACATTGGGTAATTATGCTCATGAGGCCACAACTGATGAAACCTTTATGCTACAAATTTCATATCCTACAATTGGACTACCACCATTTCAATACCTGATGTGTCACAATATACTAAATAATTTTTACTTATATCCAATAGAATTAGGATTGATACTAATTTACATATAACATTTAACTATTTAAATTATAATTCATAGGATTATGGACATAATAATTTCAGACCATTCTTAGTCGAGCCTGTAAGAGGCGATGTGAGGAATGAGATAACCCAGATAATGTGTCTAAAGTTCTAGGTGACCCACAAAAAACTCCTTATATAAAATGTATTAATAGGATTCTCATAGAAAACTAGAGATATCACTATCTCTTGTCTTAATAAAACTTCTTTCTTTGAGATGACATGACCCGAGAAGTGCATGTTGTCGGGCCAAAAGTGGAATTTATTGAGCTTAGTGTAACTCTAGTACTCCATTTGTGGGTTCATAAGGATCTCAAGATGGGTTTCATTGCCGTGTCATGAGTGTGAATACACTAAATTGTCATCCAAAATGGCTATTATGAATGAATATAGGTATGTGTGGAGAAAATGATTCATTAAATACATAAAAATAGTTCCTGAATTCATGAGACAAAAATACATTATCAATTACTTTTAAAGAACATACCTACTCTAGAACATTGTGTGAGGTATGTATGGATACCTGACATGCGCCTAATGGTATATCCACATTAAATAATTCTTAAAAAACACTCTATCTTCTCACATTTGATATAAAGGGTCATTTATTCAAGGATGTGGATATCAGTTCCTTACCATTACCTGGTTCAAGCATTAGTAATTCATGAAAATCCTACTGGTATAGTTTTACTTAATGGAGAAAAAAGAATTATTACCCACAATGATAAGTATTGGGGAGTATAAATCCTTTAGACTCTAGTTCCTCCAACCATTTATTATGATATAGAAGCTCTATAGGTCCATATTATAAGGAGGAATTGATACTGGTATTGATCCTAGAACTATATCAATAGTTAATTGTACCTCTCTCAATGGAGGTATCCTAGAAAAGAATTTAAGTACAATTTCCCTTTATTGATCCACAATAGGATGGAAAATAAGGGGTCATAACCCCTGATCATCGATAAAAATATTGGAAATTTGTGATATTACTCAACCTATCCTTTTCTATTTGATTCCTACTCATTTTGAAAAAGAATCATATTCTCTCTTCTAAACATACATACTTCCCTCTATTGATATAAGAGTCACTCATTGATAATAGCAATATATATGGATGTGATGGGGAATTAGCCATTTAATCATTATGAATACATCAAATACTTTCATAACAAGGATTAACAGATTCTATAAAAACAGATATCTTACTATCTCAAGTGGAAAATCATTACAAAGACAAGTTATCTCTTATCAGATACCCAACTAGGTATCAAGTGTCATCACGCAATAGAATAACTCCATCCCAAGGACCAGACACCCAATAATTTTCATAGATAAAATGGAATAAGACGTGCCTATGTAAAATAACGATGAAACTAATGTAGTGTCAATAATAATATTAGAGTCACATCCTTACTGCACTAAGAAAGACCGCTCTTCTTGTGAAAAAATTACAAAATATAACTACCTCTCCCTAGAACAAGACTTAATTCAAAGAATTAAATATTATTTATCTATATTCCTAGTGATATAATACCATACATGATCTGGAACATGGGGTATCTATATATCCCAGATTTCTAGGAAATATTGGAAAATTCCTATAGAAGTGGTGGATATTCCCCATCCAGTCACAACCTCTGCATTCTAAGGGATCCTACCTAAAATAGGGTTTTGAATGCCCTAGTTCCCCAGACTAATAACATATCATGAAGCTATCAGTGTTATACATCTTACTTCTACTACCCCATGAGAAACATGTATGTGTTGCATTCCCCCACTCGATGAAACAATAATAGGCATAGTTGGTAGACCACCTTGGTATCCACCATCTTCTACCTTCTATTCCATGTAGTAGCGAGGTACTTATTGAATATATCTAAAATAGTTTCAAATCCAAAAATATTGATCTATGATTTGATGGAATATATCATCCCATTCCCAAATCACTTCATCTACATAAGTTCACCACCAGCCAAATTCAGGGCGAAACAATGTAGCTCAGTATAAAAAAAATACTCCATGATAATTATGTATCCCACTAGAGATTCAAAAACTCTCTATCATGTTTATAGAATAGTGTCTTAAAAAATTTTTAACCTTAGAATATCATCTAAAAATCATTCCATACCATATCTTGATGTTAGTCTTCCTATGTAATAACATCCCACTATCGCCTCATAGAATTTCATAGAATATAAGTAGTGAGTTTGACCCTTTCCTCTATAAGAATATATAGATTCCCAAAGTTAAATTATAATATTTATGATTATATGGTTTCCAAACTTTATTACTATTTCTCACACTATTATTTTGGTTTTAGTAAATTGTTGGAAACCGAAGAAATCATCATAATGTGGAAAGTGATGGAAAATAAAATGATTTTCCTCTTGAGTAATTAAATGTTATGGGAGATGTAATGAAATATTTTAATTATATTCTCACAGAACAAACTGAAGCTATGAATAATGATAATCATACACACAAAAAATGGATGTAACATCATCTAATAGAGTCATTCATGAGGTGATTCACACATTCTTTTAGTAGGTCCACTGAAGCACTAGTCACTAATAAACAGATCAGTACCGTTGAGAAGATATTTTTTGTTATTTAATTTTCAGAATATGAAAAATATGTTCTAATTATTTACCTATTTTAAAGAGAAGAAGATTAGTGGTGGACTCATAATATGAATTTCTGTGCATAAGATTAAATTGGTATATGGGATGCAAATCATCACACTTTATAATGATTTCTCCATTAAATCATTATATAAAAATAAAAAAACATTTACGAGAAAATCCATAATGAACATCATATAAGTCATGAATTCACCCCAAATAAAATATGTCATTTGAAATATATCTTTATAAATTTAAAAATTAAAATATATACCTGATGAAAATAATTCTAAATTCTCCCATCAATTCCCACTATAGGAACAACCACATGTTCAACTAAAACCTATATATATATATAGTGCATCCACCAATAACCATATCTGAAAGTAGTAAAGGCCTTCATGGATGGTGAAACAAGGAAATATAATTAATAAAATAAAAAACTAAAATATTCATGAACATCAATCACTATATGATCCCACCATATTCAATAATCAAAGTGTAGTCAAGTGTAGAACAAATCCTAAAACTAAAATGTAATATAAGTTTGAACCTAATCACGCTCAACAGTCCAAACATCAACTTTCTATGTGTAAACCCTTTAATTAAAGATCATAATTAAATATACATTGAATAGTGATAGAAAATCAGGTTCTCACAAGCACGTTAGATAAATCAAAACATCATGCTATAAATTATTTTTTTAAACACACGATTTTTTAAAAAAGGAAAATAATGGTGAAATCAAAAACCATTTAAAAACAAAATGTAATATCATTTTTGAAATTGAACATCTCTAATATAAAATGAATAATATTTTCCTATGTGAACATAAAATTGAATATTTTATTTTATAATTTTTCTAAATAAATGAATGTTTTCATTTAAAAATACAGTCATAAAACAAATAATTTCATCCTATTTTTTAAAACCCCCTGTTAAAATAAATTTTTAAAACAAAAAACCATTTCAATGTCAAATAGAACACACTTCCGAAATTATTTCACAGAAAAATTTGAAAATAAAAACCAATAAAAAAATGAATATTTTCATAAACATGAACCCACACATCACAAAAATGAAAACATGATAATGAAAAATAGTGCCAATAAACAATCAATGAGTAGTGGATGCAATCAAAGAACAAATTAAATACCCTAATAAATCCTAAAACAGGATCTATGTATCATGAATATCATCCTAAGACACAATTAACTGAGTATAAAATGATGAAAGTTTCCCTAGGATAGAATTACATATTCTGTTGATATCTCTGTTGGCCTATAGTTCTATTTATAAATTAATCATCTTTTGTACATTTTTCTTGCCTAAGATACTGAATAGGATTCTAGATCATGCAGATCTCTAACCCTCTTTGTATAATAGATGAGGTGGGTCGAAAAAGTATTTTTTTCAACACAATTTTATATTAGGTATTTCACTCTTCCAATCCACTACTTTGTAATTAATGATTTTCATAAAAATGAAAAAATAGAGGAATGAAATCATCGATTACCTAAAAAAATACTAATGAATTTTAAAATAACTCATATCTTACCTCCTACACCCTCACAACAATATCTTATTTCACATTTAGGAAAAAGAATCACCAAATGCACAATAAATTAAAAATATCTACAAGGGGTTATAATCCAAAATGATCACAACAATAATATGATCTCAATTATGTGTCCCACACACATTGGAAAAATAATAAAAAAAATTCCAAATTAGCCTTTGAAATACAATTTATATAATTACAATCCATTTTATCCATGTTATGAACAATTTTAAATCGAATTTCAAGCGTGATTTAAAACCAAAATGTTCGAGACATTGAGAACCATAAAATTTGTGATTCATTTCTATGAGAATGTTACAAAATCAATAGGTATTTGATTTATGGAAAAACCAATTTTCATAAAAACCTTCAAGGGTCCAAAAGTACTCCATTCAATTTATTTAAAGCCCCTACATGGTCAAACCATTTGGAAACATCAAAATTGTTTCTATAATTTTTTTGAACAACTTAATAAATACTAGAAATTAAAATGTTTCAACTCAAATGACAAGTATAAACTTGGGGAATTAACTTTAGAAACCAAAAAAAACAATTAAAATATAATGTTACACTCCTAAAGTCCATTCAAATAATTTATCACCACATGGTATTCACGGTTTAATATTTAATATATCACTCACAGGTATAAAGAAGGAAAATAGTTTGCATTATATAACAAAATGGATAAAATCAATTTATTATTTGAAAATTTTATTAAACACACAAAATTATGTTACTTGGGAATTACGAAAAAATTTAAAACCCAAGAAATTAATGAATGAAGAATTCAAAGTTTGGAGCATTCTCAATCCTGCAGAAAAATTTATGGTGGAAGGGTAAATTATTTGAATCTGGATTCATGTGGACCAATAATATAGATCACACACCCTAAGAACATATGTTCAAACTAAATTAGGAAAATAACCAATTTAGGGTTCATAGAATAGATTGAATGGTTATAAGTATATAAGTAAAGAAGAGTAGAGGGATAAGATATGTGATATGATATATTAACATAATATTCTGATCATAAATTGTGAAGAACTCATGTTGAGACACCATGAATAGAGGAGACTAGAGTTTGGTGGAACACATAATGTATGGGTTTTGTTAGGGAGGTAGATGATGAGGGTGAGTGGTGGATATATTGGTTTTTGGTTATTAATTTTAAAAATTGAAGAAAAGATAAAAATCAAATATAATTAAAATTTTTAGGCATGACGTAGGTTTGACCTCATGGTTTAGCAAGCAATGTGATGATCTTGAATCCCACAATAGACCCCAGAAACACACTCTGCATCATAACCATATGACACCACTCGTTTAAAATGACCATGGACTAATAATACCAAATGACACTTACCAATTATAATCCCAAATACATGGTTTTAATATGGTTACTCTTGAACATGAAAAATTTATGAAACACCATAAATTTTAATAAAAATGTAAATTCCAGGATAAAAATTATTTGAAATTAAAATAACCCAAAGTAAAATAATTTAATAAAAAATAAATCAATTAGTTACATGGATGAATTAAAATATTCATAATAATTTTAGCATGTACATGAAATATAAAATATTGATGGTATTTTTTATATATGTTTTATAATTATAATCTTTACAAAAATAACATTACCATATTACATTATTTACATACTAAAATTTAATAATGTTTGATTGTTTTTTCACACTTAACAGAAATTATAATATTTTTTGAATGTTAAACACCATGAATATCACACAAAATATTAATTTTTGAATTTATATAACCCAATTTACACTATTATTTATTTTAAGCTATATGAATTATTTAATAGTATCAGTTCACAAAACATTTTCTACAAACATTTTATACATAATGAAAATTGATTATATATTATATTTTCAAGTAATTGATAAACTGTGATTCCCCAAAAGAAAACCTCTTATAGACCTCCAATATCTAATTTAGTAATATAATACACATTTATATATATATATATATATATATATTAAAACATCATTATGGTTATAAAAATAAATTTCATAATGTAAATCATTATAAAGTGAAGAAATAATGAACATAAATACCAAATTGAGACTCTACCGTTATGGTTTATCTATATTTATAATACATTTACTTATAATTCCTACTAAAATAAAAATATCATGTATAAAACTTTATATTACATCAATATAATATTATGAACATTATTATATGATTTTTTTATGAATTTTATTTCCCCCCATTACTAAAAAATGATTAGACTATAAGTTTTTGTGTTCCTATCAAGCACTGTTAACTGGTGTTTTTTACTTTGTGTTGAATGTTTTATAGAAATTAGTAAAATATTATTTTAATGTTGAAATAGGGTTTTTTAATGTCACATGTCATTTTTTATAATATATTGTATCCATAAATGATATATTTCATAAATATTTAAACATTCTATAAATCGTTATCATGATTATTCGATTAAGATTCCATATAATATATTTAAACGATACCCAAATAAAAAATTATAATAAATAATAACATTATCAAGATATTTATTTTCAATAAATATGGGATACATATAAGTAATTCATGCATACACTAAATATATTAAAATGAATAAATACAACTATGGATCACCTGTGATAGGATCTAAATGAATGTATAAAATATAAATCGTTATCACATGTTCTTATCAATAAAACGCATCTTAATCATATGATTAATTAAATTCTAAAATCTTAAACCTAATGAATCACAAATCTATGGGTATACACAAAATAAATAAATTGCTAATTGTCAAATAATAAATGAATAAAATCAATCAAATCATTCCATAGAGTGGTTTTACTCATAATGTGAAGGGACATATTATGTTTGATATATATTTTTCCAAAAAAAGTTATGAATCATTTGGTAGGCCATGTATAAAAAACATAACCTCTTTTATAGTGTTAATATAGTTAATGATAAATTCTATTAGGACATAAAATATTTCAACAAAATAGAAAAATTTAATGTTTTAATTAACAAATTTAGATATAGTAAATTAAATAATTTGTGATGATCTATTTAAATAATATTTTATAACATATTTATTATTTGAAATATTTATATATGTTTTTATAATCTGAGAAGAAAATGTATAACTTCATGAAATATTAATTTGTAATCCAAGTAATATGTCATACCACATTAAGTCACCATTATTATAGGTAAATTATACACTAAAAATTTTCATTATCCATCCCAGAAAATTAGATGATATCATTATGGATTTAGGGAATAAAATAAACAAATATGTCAATCAATAAATTTGATTATTTATTTTTAACTTCCTTTCATATCACATTATTAGTGATATTCCATAAAACAACATATTATAATATAAAATACAATGTTAAACATAATTTATGTTGATTAGCCACTATAATAGGATAATATTCATTGCTAATATATGTAGTTTTCATGTTCATTGCTATTCATAAATACCATTTTAGTGCATTTTTCATTTTGAACACCCATTCTCATCATTTTTGCACTTCATTCCTAATGTGCACCAATTTAGGCCCAATGTTAAATATGATTTTAAATAATTTAACTATCAATATTTTAATTTGATATTTTTTTAAATTTATATGAACTTAATTTTGAACATTTTTTATTATGGGATCAATGTATTATTAATAAATTATGATGGAGATATTTGGCGATTAAAGAAACAATTCTGGAGAAGGAAGATTGGATATCATCCCACTGATCGGACTATGGGGCCCAAGATACAAGCCCAATGAAGCCAAAAATTTATGTAAGGATAGATGAAATATAGGGGAACAAATAATTATTCAGGAGCCAGTGCTAATGCATCCTCAATGGTGCTGATTAAGGCGGACCAAGTTGATGATTTTATTTTGGTCCAGAGTCTGCATCCCAGAAAAACAGCCCACTATTTCAATCATATCTCCCGAACCACAGAGTATTTCGGGCTGACATTTTACATGATGTTAGGGGACATCCGGGGCCTAATTTAAGTCTTATAGGTACCACTCATATTTGGCCTTCTAGAAGGTCCGTTAGGCGCGTCTTTCCGCTGGATGCAAGCTGGCTGCAACTTCGGGGCAAGAAGTGGAAAAGTCTCTCATCATTAATGTTCCACCCACCTTTTCCCAACATAATTAATTAAAGGCACATGGGATGTTGGGGGCTCGGCCAAGGCTTAATTTGTTTCCTATTTAAGGCAGTAGAGGTGGTGGATTTAGGGATGTTGTGTTCTTTCGTTTCATTGTAATGTTATTATGCCAATTTGCCTTTGTAATGTTCTTCCCTCTCATGTAAGTGGTTTGAATCACCTTCATCTTCAATAAAAGTTCTTCTTCTTCTCTTATTATGTTATTATTCATATCACCTTGATACCGTTTCCTCAAGGGTTGAATTTATTCACACCAAACCTTGTGATTTTGTTCACACAACGGTGGAGTGATCGTTATTTTTGTTGTTTTTTTACTTCTTCAATTCCACCCTCATAAGCATATTTTCCGCTTCCGTTGAGAACTTTTCATCAATGGAGGGATAGCTCTTTTATGGGTTGATCCATGGGAGTAGCAAGGGGCTGGATTGAATGTTATTTCTCACATCCTAAATGTTATTAATTTCTTTTAATTGAGTTTCTTCCATTCAATGATTTTTATTCTTCCTCTTCCTTATTGAATTTATTCACCCCACTTTCATGTGCTAATTACATCCTTTACCTTGGAGTGCTCAAGAAAATGATCCTACAAGTTTATAGGTGATTATCATATGTTTTGAAGGTGTTTAATCAGTATGTGATGAGGTTAGTTTGAATTCATTGCACGAATCCTTCTCGAGTTAATGAAATTAAAATCGTAAAAAAAGGAATTCATTCAATCCACCCCGAGCAATAACCTAGGATCAACTCATTTTCTCATAAGTTGAATTCACATAGATCTTTTAGTGCTCTTTCAAAACAATCTAAAATCAACCCAAGTTGGCCACTTCATATCCCAAAATACATCTCTTTTTATTGAGTGTCTAAAGGTTCTTCTTAGGTCTCTGAGGATTCGACAACCCAAGCTACACTACAAGAGACCGCTTGACCCTTAAAACATGGGTAAATTTGGGCGAGACCAAATTTTGGCGTTGTTGCTGGGGACCAAGAAAGTTCCTTAGACAAAAACCTTCTTTCCTCACCCTCATTCTACTATTCTCACTGAAGATCTCTTATCTTTTCCCTTTCTCGCTTTTTTTTTGTGCATGTCCGCCTTCACACGTGATAATTCAAACAGACTAGTTAGGGTGGAATGTCATAGGATAGTGGAGTCAAGTACACCATTGGATCCTAACCTTCCTAATACCCCATAGTTAAATATTGAGTCAATTTCAATGGAGGGTATTCAAAGAAACCAACTCATAAACCCGGGCGGGAACCAAAATGGAAATCCAAATGAGGGAGCCCCAAATTTGGGGAATGCAGTCGATCAAACCATGAATGACTACCTTACACCTACCTGGACCAATGAAACCTCTTGCATTAGAAATGCTTCCCTAGGAGATGCCCACTATGTATTTAAACCTCATGTCCTAAACCACCTTCCAACCTTCCATGGGATGGAGTCATAAATGCCTTACCTTCATGTCAAGGAGTTCAATGACATTGTTGAAACCATGTGCTCACCACATCAACTTGAGTCAGCTAAGATGAGGCTCTTTCCTTTCTCACATAAGGATCGAGAAAAGAACCGGTTAAATAATCTGAGACCTTCATAAATCCACACTTGGAACCAACTTCAAAGAGAATTTTACAAAAAATACTTCCCCCATCACAAAACCATTGCACTAAAAAAGAGCATCCAATTTTTTTTTGAAAAAGAGGGAGAGTCATTTTATGAAACATGGGAGAGGTTCAAAGACACCCTAAAAATGGTTCCACACCATGGTTTTTCTATTCCTGAACAAGTAAGAATTTTCTATGAAGGTTTGGGCCCAGGGAACAAACAATTCATTGACATGATGTGTAATGGGACCTTTAAAAACAAATCCCCAAATGATGCTTACGAGTATCTAGAAATCCTTGCTGAACAAAACCAATCATGGGGAACATCAACTTTTTCTGAAAAGCCTCAAAGAAATACTGGAATGCATACACTTAGGGAAGAGGAAAGCCTTAGGGAAAAACTTGCAGCACTCTCTAGGAAGGTTGAAGAGATAGACCATAGGAAAATCAATGAAATCCAAACTGTAGACCTTGTTTGCACAATCTGTGACAAACATGACCACAAAACAAACAACTGCCCAACCATTCCATCCATCAAGGATGATCTTGTAGGAGGACCACCTACTGAAGTCAATGCCCTAAACTTTCAAAAGCCTCAATACCCAAACACATTCAACCCAAGGTATAATGACCACCAAGGCTTCCGATGGAAAGATAACCAACAACCTAGCCAACCACAAGGACCAAACCCCTACCATACACAAAATTTTCAAAAACATAACCAATTCCAACCACAACCAGTCCAATACCAACATCCTCCCGTCCAATACCAACAACCCATCCAATAACCAAAGTATCCCCCTGGGATAACCCAACCAACACAAACCCCTTCTCAATCTGTCCCTCTCCCAATCCTTGAACAACTGTGCAATCAAATGGAAATGATGAACTCAGAAGTCTCGTACCTTAAACAAGAACTTCAAACCATCAAAACTGGAAAGGCAACCATGCCCACAAAGGACATTCCACAACAAACATCAAGGGGGGAGACAAGTTGCACGCAAACAACTCATGAACAACTAAAGGCAGTGACAGTTTTGAGAAGTGGGAAATCAATTGAGAAACCTGAAAAAATAGTTCAAAACCCACCTGAATATTGAAACTCTAATGAAAATTCAAATGAAACACATGAACAAACTGATGATACTAATAAAAATGTGAAAGAAAAAACTCTTCAAAAAACAACCCCAAATGCTGCCCCATTTCCTCAACCCATGAGGGGGAAAACCAAGCCTGAATTGAGTGAAACATTGAGGGAAATATTCTCACAAGTCAAGTTGAACATTCCACTCCTCGATTCCATTCAAACCATTCCTTCATACTCAAAATACCTTAAGGACCACTGCACATTTAAACGGAAATTCTCACATAAGAACCAAGTCCTTCTGGCAGCAATTGTTAGCACAAAAATCCAAGGAACCCTTCCTCCAAAGATGAAAGACCCGGGATGCCCTTACATAAATGTTGAACTAGGAGAGAAATTTTTTTTCAAAGCCTTGTGTGATCTAGGAGCCAGTGTGAACCTCATTCCTTATTCTATGTATTATCAGTTAGGGCTCGAAGAACTCCAACCCACATTTGTCACTCTTCAAATTGCTGATCGTAGTATTCGAGTTCCAAAGGGGATCATAAAGGATGTTTTAGTGAAAGTTGAAAATTTCATTTACCCAGTTGACTTCATTGTTCTAGACAATCACCCAAGCATAGGTCCTATGGAGAAAACCCCAATCATCCTTGGTCGTCCCTTCCTTGCAACAATCAACTCTGTTATCTGAGTCCGAAATGGGAACATGACCATCACCTTTGGAAACATGAGTCTAGACTTGAACATATACAATGAAAACTCTCAAATTGGGGATGATGAAGAGATCTATGAGGTTAATTGGATAGGTAGTGTTGATAGTGAACTCGAGGAACATCAAGGAATTACCGAATGTTGTTTAAGTCAAGAAGATATTGATTTTCTTTGTTCACATGAGGGAAATTTGTCTCCTTGGATTGAATCTCATTCAGATTGCTCTATTGATGATTTTCTAGAATCACCAATCAATGATAACATGGTTAAAATCAATAACATAGAGTCCATATCCCTTCATGAAACTACTCTAGCTAATTTAGTGGATGAAAATTCTCTTCACAAGGAACCAATTTTGTCAAGAAATGTGAACAAAGAAACTGTGTTCAATACAATGTCTCAACCTTTCTTGGAATGTGATAAACACTCTGATCTTGAATTTAAGGTTTTACCTTCATCACTCAAGTATGCGTTCTTAGGGGACAATCAATCCTTTCTTGTTGTCATTTCTTCCTCTCTTGAAGCCAATCATGAGAGGATGCTTCGAGATGTCCTTAGGAGACACAAGAAAGCCATTGGATGGACCCTATCAGATATTCCTGGGATTAGCCCACTTATCGGGACTCATATAATTGTTCTAGAATTCGATTCAAAGCCATTTCGTCAACCTCAGCGGCGACTAAATCCTAATCTCATGGAAGTAGTGAGAAAAGAACTTTTGAAATTGTTAAAATCTGGTATCATCTATCCTATAGCCGAGAGTGAGTGGGTTAGCCCAATCCATGTGGTTCCAAAGAAGGCTGGAATCACAGTAATAACCAATAATGATGGAGAGATGCTTCTAACAAGGGTTAGTAGTGGATGGATAGTCTGTATTGACTATAGGTAGCTAAAATCTTGTACCATGAAAGACCATTTCCCCTTTCCCTTTATAGATCAAGCCCTCGAGCGAGTGATGGGTCATCAATTCTACTGCTTCCTAGATGGATTATCAGGGTATAATCAAATCGAAGTATCTTTATAGGATCAAGGAAAAACCACCTTCACTTGTCCATTCGGCACTTTTTCCTTCAAGCGCATTCCCTTTGGGTTATGTAATTCCCCTGGTACCTTCCAGCAGTGCATGATTGGAATCTTCTCGGACATGGTGGGGGATTGTTTAGTGGTCTTCATGGATGATTTCTCTTTCATTGGGGATACTTTTAAGGGATGCCATCTAAATGTTGAAAAGGTTTTGTCAAGGTGTGAGGATAAGAATCTCATACTAAATTGGGAAAATTGCCATTTCATGGTAAGGGAAGGACATGTTCTAGGTCATATGGTATCTTGTAGAGGGATTGATGTTGATAAAGCTAAGGTTGACATCATTCGTCACCTTCCCTCTCCTAAAACTGTTAAGGAAGTAAGGTCCTTCTTAGGACATGCTGGTTTTTATAGAAGGTTCATTAAGAATTTCAGCTCTATTTCTCGACCACTTTGTGCTCTATTGGTAAAAGATGCTCCATTATTATGGATAGAAAGCTGCGAGGAATCATTCTCTACACTCAAGTCAACTCTTATATCTCCACCTATCATGTAATCTCCAAATTGGAAACTTCCTTTTGAGCTCAAGTGTGATGCAAGTGACTTCGCTGTAGGATCAGTCTTAGGACAACGGTTTGAGAAAACTCCATGTGTCATTGCTTATGCAAGATAATATTTAAATGATGCACAAATAAACTACACCACCACTGAGAAAGAGCTTCTTGCTATTGTCTTTTCTTTAGAGAAATTCAGGTCTTATCTCTTAGGATCACCCATCATTGTCTTCACTGACTATTCAGCCCTAAAATAAATTTTCCAAAAACAAGATTCCAAGGATAGATTGATTAGGTGGGTCCTTCTTCTTCAGGAGTTCGATTTAACCATTAAGGATAAAAAGGGTGTTGAAAATGTTGTAGCTGATCACCTCTCTAGGATGGAATTCAAAGACAACTCACACCACCTCTCTGCGTCTGATTCATTTCCCGGTGATCACCTCTATTCAGTGACTGATTGCCCTTGGTATGCTGACATAGCAAACCATTTGGTGACGAGTGACATTCCAAAATTCCTGGGGACCCAAGCTAAGAGGGAATTCTTTTCTGATGTCAAACACTATGTGTTTGATGATCCTTACCTCTTCATGTTCTGTCCTGATCAATTCATCAGGAGATGTGTTCCCGATTCTGAGTAAGAGTCCATTCTAAAATTCTTTCATGGAGAGGCATGTGGAGGCCACATTTCTACAAAGAAAACCACTGCAATGGTCCTCCAAAGTGGTTTATACTTGCCGAACCTCACTAAGGATTCCTTCCAATACTGAAAAAGATATCCTCAGTGTCATCAATTAGGATCCATTTCCAAAAGAAATCAAATCCCTCACTCCCATTCTAGTTGTTTAAGTCTTTGATTGTTGGGGAATTGATTTCATGGGACCCTTTCTAAACTCTAAGGGATACCTCTACATACTCTTAGCTGTTGAGTAGGTCTTAAAATAGGTTGAGGCCATTCCCACCAAGGCTAATGATCATCATGTTGTGATCCGATTCCTAAAAGAGCATATCTTTTCTAGATTTGGAATTCTGAGGGCTATAATCAATGATCGTGGAACCCATTTCTGTAATCGCCCATTCTCTTCACGCATGTCTAAGTATGGAATTTATCATAAAGATTCCACTGCATACCATCCTCAAACCAATGGTCAAGCTGAGTTAGCCAATAGAGAGATTAAGCAAATTCTTGAAAAAACTGTCAACCCCTCTAGGAAAGATTGGTCTGAGAAACTCTTGGATGCTATTTGGGCATATCGTACAGCATTCAAAACCATCCTAGGAATGTCACCATATAGGTTGGTTTATGGAAACTCATACCATTTACCTATTGAAATTGAGCATAAGGCATTTTGGGCAATCAAGAAAATGAATTTTGACATTTCTTTAGCTTAAGAAAAGAGGAAGATAGATCTTAATGAACTTTAGGAACTTAGGATGGAGGCGTATGAAAATTCAAGGATAAATAAAGCTAGAGTTCAAGCCTACCAATCTAGGAATATCAAAGTCAAACAATTTTAACTAGGAAAACTTGTGCTCTTGTATAGTTGAAAACATCATTTACACCTGGGAATGATAAGGTCTAGATGGTCAAGTCCATTTATAGTGCATCATGTGTACCCTCATGGGGCTGTAGTGATTCAGGATCCCACAAGTGGTAACATTTTTAAGGTCAATGGTCAATGGTTAAAACCATTCATTGAATCATTCAATAAATAGGAAATAGAGGTAGATTTAATAGAGGCAACCTATGAACCAGGAAAAAATTGATAGATTTAAGATTCATGTCGGGCTAAAGACGTTAAACAAAAGCACTGCACGGGAGGCAACCCGTGGTCTTCATCTTTCTAATCTTTGTGAATCGTTTCTTTTTCCTTCTTCTGCATTTTTTTATTTAAAAAAAAATATATACTGTTGACTTGTTCTTCTTTTATGAGTAAGGATGGGTATGAAAGGGGAGCACCGTATTCATCCGTGTAACGCGATGTGATCCCTGATTAATACCTTACCCAGAAAATATAAAGAAGACAATGTATCATCAGTTTATTTTATTTATTTATTTATTTTTTTGTAGGTATTTAAAAAAAATAGATTGTTGACATGTTCTTCTTTTATGAGTAAGGATGGGTATGAAAGGGGAGCACCGTATTTATCCGTGTCACTCGGTGTGATCCCTGAGTAATACCTTACCCAGAAAATATAAAGAAGACAATGTATCATCGTTTTATTTTATATTATTTTATTTTATTTTTTATAGGTATTTTAAAAAATATATAGACTGTTGAAATGTTCTTCTTTTATGATTATGGATGGGTATGAAAGGGGAGAACCGTATTCATCCGTGTCACGCGGTGTGATCCCTGAGTAATACCTTACCCGGAAAATATAAAGAAGACAATGTATCATCAGTTTATTTTATTTTATTTTATATTATTTATTTATTTATTTATTTTAGGTATTTTAAAAAAAATAGATTGTTGACATGTTCTTCTTTTATGAGTATGGAAGGGTATGAAAGGGGATCATCGTATTCATTCGTGTCATGCAGTGTGATCCCTGAGTAATACCTTACCCAAAAAATATAAAAAAAACAATGTATCATCAGTTTATTTTATTTTATTTTATTTTATTTTTTTATAGGTATTTTAAAAAAAATAGATTGTTGACCTGTTCTTCTTTTATGAGTAAGGATGGGTATGAAAGGGGAGCACCGTATTCATCCGTGTCATGCAGTGTGATCCCTGAGTAATACCTTACACAGAAATTTAAGAGTAGACAATGTATCATCAGTTTATGTTATTTATACTTTTTTTAGGTTAAAAATAATACAAAAAATATATATATTAAATAAAATTTAAGGCATGTCATAGGTCATTGGGAAAAGCTGGTCACAACCATCCAATTCATTGGGAGACAAACCAGAATTGAAGGGAGACATGGGAATGCATTTTCAACATCAACCACCAGGTGACATCATTCCATAATTTTCATTTTCAATGTCTTTGTTGAACTTCTATCCTACCCCTTCTATGTTTCAATTCTTTAAACACTGGGGAAAATGCTATTCTAAGTTGGCGGGTGGAGATGAAAATCTATGGAAGGAAAAATATCATTAACCTTGAACATGATAACACACATT
This sequence comes from Viscum album, assembly GCA_963277665.1. Taxonomy (NCBI): domain Eukaryota; kingdom Viridiplantae; phylum Streptophyta; class Magnoliopsida; order Santalales; family Viscaceae; genus Viscum; species Viscum album. The sequence goes on along the minus strand of OY728162.1, from coordinate 468,641,913 downwards.
CCAAACTCTGAAATTGGATATCAAATAATTTTGAATGCCTTGATTCTGATTTTAATGCATGTTTATGTTCATGTGCATAGTTATTGGAAAGTGCGGTTGTCCGATGTTATTTTTCACTATTATATTTTCATCCATTTAATAAAAAAACATAATGCACATCTTCTAGATTGTGGGGTCTTAGTTTGAGTTCTTGGGGACCCATAATAAATAGCATAGGATTGACGATCATTTGAATTTTAACATGAGTATTCAAAAAAAAATTTGTGCGTAGAGCAATGAATTTACCTAATGTGTGGCTTTCGGCACTTGGGAACTGCGACTCCATAGTTGTCTGGCCCAGAGTTGGGCATTTTATCTCTATTTGTGGTAATTTGAATTTGTTTTTGATTGAGTTAACTTGAGATGATGGCCGAGTATGTGAGCTTCACTTGGTGCCCTAAGGTCTTTGAGCCTGGGTGTCATCGGCAAATCCTTTCTACATGGGTTGACTCGATTGAGTTCAATATCAATTACCATGAAAAAACTGCAAAAAAAAAACAAAAAAGAATCAAAATAAAAAATGAGTACTCATATTATTATTAAAATTTGATAGCTCCTAGCGCTTCCATCTTTTCTCCCTCGAATGAAAATGAACCCCCCATGTCTATTGCGACACACAACACTTCATCATGCTTAATTTAATTTGGATGAAATGTGGAAATGAATTTGAACAAAGGAATGGGCTTGGGATTGAGATATGCTTATGGAAATAGCTTGTTTTAAATGATTTTGATGGGTTTCATAATTTTTTGGTATGTGATCTTTGGGTGAGAAATGTGTATCAAAATGTTTTTGGAAAAGGTAATTCGAATTTCATTTTTGTGAGATATATTTTTCTCGGGACTAGAAAAACTCAAGTTGGGGGGTGTGATTAGCCACTATAAGAGGCTAATATTCATTGCTAATATATGTAGTTTTCATGTTCCTTGCTATTCATAAATACCATTTTAGTACACTTTACATTTTGAACACCCATTCTCATCATTTGTGCACTTCATTCCTAATGTGCACCAATTTAGGCCCAATGTTTCATCTGATTTTAAAGAATGTAACTGTCCATATTTTAATTTTATATTTTTGGCAATGGATATGAACTTAATTATGAAGATTTTTTATTCAGGGATCAATGGATTATTAATAAAGTATGATGGAGATATTTGGCTATTAAAGGAAATTTTTTTGGAGAAGACATATTGGATATCATTCCACTAATCGGACTATGGGGGCCAAAATACAAGCCCAATGAAGCCCACAATTTATGTACGGATAGAAGACATATAGTGGAACAAATCATTCTTCTGGATTATGTGATAATTCGTCATCAACGGTGGTGATTAAGGCGGACCAAGTTGATGATTTTATTTTGGGCCAGAGTCTATGGCCCAGAAAAACAGCCCACTACTTCAATCATATCTCCCGAACCACAGAGGATTTCGGGCTGAACGTTTACATTATGTTAGGGGACATCGGGGGATTAATTTAAGTCTTCTAGGGACCACTCACATTCGGCATTCTAGAATGTCCTTTATGCGCGTATTTCCGGTTGATGCAAGCTGGATGCAACTTCGGGGCAAGAAGTGGAAAAGTCTATCATCATTAATGTTCCACCCACCTTTTCCCAACATAATTAATTAAAGGCACATGGGATGTTGGGGGCTCGGCCAAGGCTTAATTGTTTTCCTATTTAAAGAAGTAGTGGTTGTGGATTTAGGGATGTTGTGTTCTATCTATTCATTGAAATGTTATGATGCCAATTTACCTTTGTAATGTTCTTCCCTCTCATGTAAGTTGTTCGAATCACCTTCATCTTCAATAAATGTTCTTCTACATATCTTATTCTGTTATTATTAATATCACCTTGATACCATTGCCTCAAGGTGTGAATTTATTCACACCAAACCTTGTGATTTTGTTCACACAACGGTGGAGTGATAGTTATTTTTGTTGTTTTTTTACTTCTTCAATTCCACCCTCATAAGCCTACTTTCAGCTTCCATTGAGAACTTGTCATCAATGGAGGGATAGATCATTAATGGGTTTATCCAAGGGAGTAGCAAGGGGCTGGATTGAATTTTATTTCTCATGCCCTAAATGTTATTAATTTCTTTTAATTGAGTTTCTTCCATTCAATGATTTTTATTCTTCCTCTTCCTTATTGAATTTATTCACCCCACTTCCATGTGCTAATTACATCCTTTACCTTGGAGTGCTCATGAAAATGATAATACAAGTGTATAGGTGATTATCATATGTTTTGAAGGTGTTTAATCAGTATGTGATGAGGTTAGTTTGAATACATTTCATGAATCCTTCTCGAGTTAATTAAATTAAAATCGTAAAAAAAGGAATTCATTCAATCCACCCCAGGCAACAACCTATGATCAACTCATTTTCTCATAATTTGAATTTACATAGATCTTTTAGTGCTCTTTCAAAACAATCTAAAATCAACCCAAGATGGCCACATCATAGCCAAAAATCCATCTCTTTTTATTGAGTGTCTAAAGGTTCTTCTTAGGTCTCTGAGGATTCGACAACCCAAGCTACACTACAAGCAACCGCTTGACACTTAAAACTTGGGTAAATTTGGGCGAGACCATATGTTATTAGAAGGTAATATATATTCTACTATAATATATGCATATTAATATTGGTTGTTTTTTTGGTTATAGAAGATATGTTATAAATTATTTAGTTTTTACATCATGTAACTGTGAGTTAATAGAGTTGAAACTAGGTATTAATGATCATTAATGTGTTCAAAAATTTAGATGATTGTTGAAATATATGTTACTGAATTATGACCATGATAACACATAGTCTTATTTATGAAATTATTTATAAAATATTCAATCCTTTGGATGTTCCTCAATTTAATTAATGAATGGTATATAATGGGATATTATCTACATTTTAATACCATTCGATGATACAATTATGAAGTTAATATATTGATAAAACATTGTACACTCACATCCACACTTTATTCTTATGTAGTTGAGAATTTGTAGAGATTCTTGAAGTCAGGTATATTATATTCATAGTTTCATATTTGGTTTATTACATGTGGAAACATGCGCCCTTTGGTATGTTATTATTAGTTTTTATTAAACAAAATAATAGAATAAAAAAAATAACATCAATGTTTATGTTACATATTAAATTTATCTTATCCCTCTCCTAGTTTATAATGGTGTAGTTTTTTCATCAAAAATTTCTTTATTTGATGCATACAATATCTCTATGAAATTGATCAGTGGTATCTGATCCAATCTAATGATGATTTATATTTTTTGGGAAATATAGAAAATATATACAGAACTTGATTATATAAAATATAATATATTCATGTCATAAGATTTGATATGATATTATAATCTAAAATATAAATATATAGTATACTATAATATGGAATTTATATTTATAACTTATGACACTCATTAATCCTAAAAAATAATTTGGCATATGCTAAGGTATAAAATAAATGATATAATATAAGTAGTAGTATTATAGTATAAGATGTATGTATTTTTTGTATTTTCTAAAGAATATTATAGCCTAATATATTATATTATATGGTATAATATAAATATATATATATGTATATACGAAACAATTTTGAATAAATTTCCTTTCTATTTTAGATATAAAAAAAATATCAATGGCTACATATTTTTCCAATGTATTGATAGAAGAAGTTTTTTAGTCAAAATGAAGTTAGATATGTATTAAATTTTATATAAAGTGATTAGAATATGTTTTTATGTAATTAATTTTTTATATTTGAATTTTTAAAATAATTTTATAACTAATTCATAATTTTTGTAGAATATAATTCAAATAAATGCACCAATTTAACATACTAGTCAATCTATGAAAATTGAATTGATGTTTATTTATGTGAAATAGAAACCCATGTTTGATTACATATATTATTTTTCTATAAAATAAAAATAATAATTCAATTTACATAAGGATTTTAATTCAATAACAAAATTCACATTGATAGTATGCATGAAATGATATGATATTTTCTATTACATGTATCATTTTACATTTATTGAAATTTATATTTTTATTTCATAAAATGATGTGAGTTAAAAAGCTGAAGGAGTAATATGGTAGGAAATGATATTCTATGAAATATGAATAATTTATACCTAATATATTAAGAAACATTGAATATTTGAAAAAATACAATTGAATATATATTTAAAGACAATAATTATTTTTAAAATCATTCTACTCAATACATTTGTTTTTTCATTTAAAAAATGTCAAATAATTAATAGTGAATATGGAGAATAACCATATTTTATAAATTGGTCATTTAGAATATATTATATTTCTAATCTAGTGATTATGTTATCATTTATAGAAGTTAGGTTTTTGATTTGGGAGTTGTGTCACCATAAGATACAACGAATGTTTTATATAATGGTTAAATAAATTTCCTAAATATAATTTATTTAGTAGATATATTCCAAATTTTGTTTTAATAAATATATCATTTATAAATGGATATTCATGTTAATTATTTAATATGAATTCAATAATTATTATAACAATAATATCATAAATAACCTTATCAAGGTTTGAAGAAAGAATATGATTTTTCATTTAAAAAAGAAATAGTTTTTATTCTAAATAATTTTTGTTCAATATATTATATGATGTTATTTAAAAGAAACTTTCTAATTATAGAATATTAATTTTAGAAAATAAAAATTATTTTTCGTTCCATCATCTTAAAATTATCTTTGGATGATGTTTTTGGAATATATAAAAATAATTATTTTTTGGGGAAATGTTGAAAAAATAATTATTCCGAATACCATATCATTTATGACATCATCATTATATAATTATGAATTAAATATATTGGTCTCATATTAAACATATATTACATGAAAATATACTCAAAATATTATAAAATTATAATAAAAAAAATTAAATTATTTTATACGTCGAGATAGGAATAAAAATATTTATTTGTGTTGAATCAGTGCTTGTGCATCATAGGAAAAGTCAAGATTGAAGGCCTAGTGATAATATTAATAATGTTTAATAATTTTATAAAAATTTAATTAATTATTAATTAATTATATTTACATATATTAATGAAATTTATATTTAAATGAGAAGATAATTATCCAAATACTTACCCAAATTATCACAATGTTGAAAAAGACAAAATTATTATCTTACTAAAAATGAGAATAAATAGAATTATAAAATATTAAATTTGATTATATTAAATAATAAAAAAAACATAAGTTATTTATTTATTCTTAATATTTATTAAAACAAATTAATGATTATTCAAACCATATTTCATATTTATACATGAATTAAACTTCATGCTTTTTCATGGGTCTTTTCAGCATTAGGGATTTATGGAATTAGACCAGAACACATATATAAAATACTCATATAATACATGTTATCCTTATCAAATTTTTATCCATTTTTTCCATAATAAAATTATTTTAAAAAGAAAAATTATTTCTATTCATTAACAATTTTTATGATTTCTAATGTCAATTCATTATTCGGATTCATCCATAATAATTGGGAACTCTTTTAAAAAAAATTATTGGTATAAAAATATCCTTAATTGAAATTAAAAAAGAAACATGTTAATCTATTTTATAATCATGATATCATAAATATATTTTTCTATTATTATAAAAAATATTGATCCATAATGAGATCAGTTTCACGACCCTTATTTTCATAAACAGTATATAAGAAAACATATGTCAGAAAAAATAAAACTGAGTGATTAATAGAAACATGAGAACCTAGGGAAATTATTTTTTTTATAAAAATACGTTTGAGATCCAGTTAAATTATATAGAGGGTGTAATAATTACCCAATGTGAATGAGATCTACATCGGGCTCCCCTAATCATAAAAGATGTCCAATTACCATAACATGCATGGAACCCATGAATGTTTACATTTTGATCATAAAGAGCATAAAAATTTACTTTTAACACATAAGTATTTTTTTTGTTATTTATATGACCCTTTTCTTTAAAACCATATTTTCAAAACTAAAATACCCCGAATAATGGAAATGTGGTTTTTTTCTATGAAGATAACATTGAATCATATAAATTAATCTTGACATAAAATAATGGATACAAATGTGTAAAAATTCATTGCCACAATATATGTCAAAATAGAACATTCATCTTATATTTTGTAATGATAGTCAATTTTTTCTATATAAATAAATAAAAAATTATCCATTTGAAAACATTTGAAAAAAATTAAAGGACACATAAAATGACATTTATAATTCACTTATATTAATGTAAAAATATTTATAAGTGGTTTTATGAATATTTATAATGAAGGAAGTAAATAATAAAATAAATATATAAAACCTTAAAAAAGATATTTTTTTTAAAGTGTCCTTTACCTCGAGTCTTACTCATCATATACATTCATTCACTTCCTGAATAATAAAATAATATAAAATATTTATTTTATTAATAAAAATTTTCAAGTTCATTATTCATTTTATTTTATTCATTACCGTGTTATATTTAATTAGCTAATTAATAAACATTACATCATACATATTGATGATATTCGTCTCATTTTTTCAAAATGACATCAATATTAAAATTATTGTCATTAAGGTCATTAATATATCATCTCTATAATAATTATCATGACATAATCATAATTTTAAAAAATAAATTATTGTTTTAAACCCAAACATGAAATATTTTCATGAAAAAAACTACTTTATAATTATATAGAAGATAGATTGTAAGTCCACATGAGAAACATTTTTTAATTTGACTCATTATATAAATATGGTATGTGTTATTATATATATTAATAATGATTTTTATATAATAAATTTAATATTATTTATTCAAATATATTTAAATATACTATCCACATGAAGCAGCAGTGAAAAATTCATCAGATTGCTCCGTGGAGGTGGTAATCCATGCACACACACATAATAATTTATAATTTATCAATGAATGGAAATTTAAAAATATATATGATATATTAATTTTCCTAAATTAGAAATAGAAAATTCATATCAGATATATACATCAAACCCAATTTCATAAACAATTGTGAGAGGCAGTGATGGAGAAAAAATTACACCAGTTCTAGATGTAGTAGTTTATCATACACATGATTGATTGTTTTGATTCACATTTAGAGGAAGGGGAGTTGGATATAGATTATTAAATTAAAATACTAATATAATAGTAAAATTGAGATACTTAATTTATTATCTAATCATTGTTTGACATGATTTTAATGATGAAGAAGAATAAAAAAAATGAAAATGCTTGGTTAGAAACAAAACATCTTATTCAGAAAACCACCTAAGGATTACACCAAAAATCATTAGGATAGTTTTAAAATAAAAATAAGACTATAGGATGTTGGATGTTATGTATAGAATATATTTGATAAGGTAATATATAAACAAAAATTCTTTTCATGTATGAATAAAAGTTGATAAGAGGTTCCCTTTTATAGGAAAGGGTAATGGAAAACATGGAATTTATTAAAGTACTATATTAATATAAATTTATTATCATGTTGAAATGGATCTAAATTAATATTATTTTATGATAATTTTATTATTAGACCAAATCCGATCATTCAATAAAATTTGGACAATATTAGGATATTTCTTTAGAATAATTTTTTAACCCACTGCTCATCCTTTTGACTGTTACGACGATAATAATGTATTTCACTCATTAGGGGTTAGAATAGTTACTTGGGAATAAAAATTTTATAATAAATAGAAAATAGTTTTCAATTTAAAATATATCTTAATCACTTATATGATTATAGGTTTTCATTAATTTTAAATCATTTAATAGGATTATATTTATTTCCAAAAACTATTAATGTTATTTTTGGAACTACTCATTTAATTTGACATCATAAACTACCTATTTTTTTAATTCAAATATGATGCATTAAAAAAAACAAAATATATTATATGTATACATGAAATTGGTTGAAATATTATATTACAAAAAAATGTTATATTTACTGTTTTTTATAGTTATTTACTCTATTTTTTAACTCCTTCTATAGGCATCGTGTCATCATTTCATATGATTTTACAGTAATTATTTAATTAATAAAAATTAGAAATAAATAAAAATGTAATACATCATTTATATTTAAAAATAATTTTTCTAACTGAACATAACATGATTTGATCTATGCTTCAAAAAATTTGTTGGAATTAAAAGAATGAAAGTGACATTTTTGGATTTATCTTTAACTTAATTATTATATGGGTCAAAATCAATGAAATATGTCTCCAAGATTCCATTTTTTAGAAATATGGATTGAAATGGTACATATAATCTCATTGAAGATGATAAAAATTAAATTTAAGGACATTTCATTCCCTTACCATAGTGTCAATTATTTACAATGGTCACTATTCATATTGACCAAAAAAGGGGGAACAATTTTATAAATTTTGATATCTTGATTTAAAATATGGAATAAAATATAAAATAATAAATTTTTGAAAAATTGACACAATTAATTGAAAATTTAAATGGTAAAACATGATTAAAATCTATTTCTCAAAATATAGTATTTTATAAAAAAAATAATTTCACATGAAATTGAAGTATAAAATAAATTACAAAAAAAATATTCAAATTATTTTAAATCAATAAATGGATAATTAATATTTAAAACTAACAAAAAATTGAATTTATATTAATAAAAAATTGAAAATAATATATAGGTTTCAATAAGAAATATTATGTTTCACAGTTCATCCAAAAATAAATCTTTTTAGAAAAATAACAAAACTTACCCCAACGATAATTTATATATTCTGATTTAAAAAATGTATATAATTTTTTTAACATTTAGCATATAAAATTACAAAATAATTTTTTCAAATGAAACTCTATATTACATGAAAACCTATTTTGAATATAAATAAATTATTTTTATTTTTGGATGAAAAGATACCTAGTATTAATATAATAATTATCAATACATTAAATATAATTAATGAATATGAATAAGAAATTAAAATTTTTTATATTGAATATACAATGGTTATTAAATTATGTCATTATTATAATAATTGTTTTTTTTATAATTTTATTCACTTATTAAACAAATGAGGATATCTTTTCCTCATATCATTTTCAAATTAACATGTTACTTCCTAAACCATTTAATTTTTTTAAAAAACAATAACTTTATTAATTATTTTATCTACAATCAAGTTATTTATATGGTGAAGAATCTATATTTTCTATTCCATAAAATTAAGGTTATCTTCCAACTAAACCACTTGAAGACTCAAAACATGCGATGAATCTGGAACATATTTTATTAACATCAAAATATTAAGTGTGTTATGTTCCAAAGATCAAATAGGAGGCATGGCTAATCAAAGGAAATCATATCCTACTTTCTATAATGGTATAAAATGGAATACCAATCCCTAGACTTAACATACAATTTTTACCAAAATATATAACACTTTTCCATGGGAATACATTAAAAAACATTATGACCATGATGGAAAAATATATATTTTCTCTGGTTGTGCGAATAAATTTTACACCTGCTATGGATAGTCCTCATATGTTATTGAATCATATTCACCTTCTCTGCCATATTTTCAAAAACAAATACACAAAAAATATCTTTATCCTAATTCATAACAAAAATCTACAATCTGAAACCACTTTCTATGTAATCCCATAAAAGGTTCCTTTGTTTAGAAGAATAAAAACCGTATTTATATGATAAATATACCAAAATAAATATATTTATTCTAAAATCCATATGAATACTTTTAACATTAAAAAATCATGTGTTCCAATGTTAGAATCATTTTTAATTACTATAGGTCATATTGAGGATTAGAAGTTGTACTAAAATTTAATTTAATGTCCAGTAAATTTTGAATTACATTCTAGAATATAGAGGTTAATCTGGGATCATGATGAGATACAATGTAGAGAGTAAATCCCTTAAAATATATTATATTTTTTAGGTATATTTGAGAATTAAGATCTAAATACATAATATAATGAATGGAATATAAATTTGTAGATTTAGTAAGATGAAAATTAATAACCCAAATCACATTATTACCTACATTTTTTGGAAGTACCACCATGAAATCCATGGATATATTTCCCCATTTCAACTCAATCAATGAAAAATGCTAAATCAACCCCTCAAAAAGGTTAATTTTGTTTGAACCTATTAGAAATTAAAACCTTTCATATTATTTCCTCAATATCTCATATAATTAAATCCCTCCAGAAATATTCTTGAAGTAAATTATACATAAAAGTGCTACTAAGATGAGTAGAAAATAGGGAAATCGGATCTTCACTCAATAATTAGTTCTTCAAATGGGAATCAAAAGTAAAACATAATATTTTTCTCTGTATTATAAAACATTAAAAAAAATAATCTATAGAAACATACCATTATTAATAAATTCTACCATTTATTATAAAAAATGATCCCTTTATAATAATATTTAATTCTCTTTGATAGAGATGATTATTCAAATACCTGAAACAATAAAGGGGATATTCATGCATGCACAATGTTTTAGCCAATATTCAACAAATCATTAATCAAAGTGTTATGTTAAAAATGTATCATGGTTAATATAGCAATGTATTTATAACTAAATGCATCACATACTCTATTTTCAATTCCCAAATGGTAACAGATCATTTGTAATAATCCATTATCAATCCTAGATATCTCCTATATCATAGGTTAGACTCTTTCTGTGTGAATAAATACCTATACATTTCAAGATATGTATACATTACAAATTATACACCATATATATTTAGCCATAAAATGTCTAAAAAATAAACACAATAGCTAATTACAGACCATGAGTAGGATAATTTAACTATTGAAGATTCTGTTAAAATAAAATATAAGCAATTACCAGATCATTTTAAATCATTACACAACTATGTCTTTTAAATTAATCATAAAAATATATGGAAACATCAAAATTTCTATATGGTATGAGTGAAACTGGAGTATTCACCTAGATTTTTTTTTTCTGAAAAAGACCATCACACTTTTTATTGATGAATTTGACACATTTTATAGTAATCCAAGTCTACAGAATAGAAACCTGAGAATTCTTTTTTTCACAAAACTACAATTTATGACCCACGTATCCAAGAAACCATAAAATATCATTCAAATTTATAGGTCTTATACATTTCTCAATGAAATTATTTTTTAGGGTTGATATATATTCAAAATTAAAAAAAATCATAGGGAATGAAATATGTGGCTCCAAAAACTCAAATTTGATAAATTCTCCATATAACATCTTTTATAATGGTAAAAAAATATTCATAGGCATATTTCATAATCCTCATGACATTTAGAATATTCCAATATATCATTAATGAACACAAATAAAACTTTATCCACCAACTCTTAGAAAATTGTATTCATATGATCTATAAATATTGTTCATGAATTACACAACACATGGGTTATAACTATAAACTCATAATGACCACAACTATTTTAAAACATCATATTTACAAAATAATCATATTTCAGCATCAACAATTGATGCCCTTGGTAGATATTAATATTTAAAAACATTTATCTCCATTTATCAATTCAAAAAAATCATCAATATTAGCCAAACAATCTTTTTATTAAATTTGATGTTGTAAAAGGATCTATATGTAATTAAAATTATCATTAAAAAATATTTAATTATATTAAAAAATATATTATCACCCCATGTAAATGTGATAGGATAAATGAAACGTTGACCTTGAAATGTTGGAAACCACTTTTTCAATTCCAAAAAATCAATAACAGACATTATATAAGGGAGTTTTGATATAGGCATAGAATCAGTCAATGCCTAAAAAAATCATTATTCTTCTTGGGAATAACATGAGGAAAATAACCAGGAAATAAATCCACATGGTACATTAAAATTAGGAAATAAATATTAGTAAAATATATATATTATCAGATAAAATTAGTTATGTAACTTTAAAATCCATCTATAATTTTTTTCTCAGCTTCATGGAAGGTTATAAAAGGTATGGAAAAAACATTCTTGACTCTGTAATATATCTTAGCATGATAATCTGAATTCCAGTAAATACCAAAAAATAGAATATAAATATAATATGGTTAGTTAATCATGATTTTTCAACATTTCCCACTAATAACAATAGAAATATTTCTACTATTCTAATTTTATTTAATATATATTCATGGAGTTTTCATGAAAATATTTATTTTTAATGAGGTAATATTCATTTTTTTGTTAAATATATATCAAAAATGATGGAATAAAAAAAAATTCACTCAAATAGGGAATGTAAATAATTAGAATAAACAAATAATATACAATTTACTACTTCATTAGATGGATAAACATAAACTATAAAAATAGAAAATGAAATTTCGACACATTTTTACATTCAATCATAATGATTTCCACTATGAGTAGAAAAATTATGACACACATTTTCATAACTTCGTAACACATATAAATTAATGAATATTACCATATAAAATTCATTAATTGTATAATAATTTTCCATATTGTCAATATTTATATGTCCAATCATTCAAAATTGCAAAAAATTTCAACATATTATAATAAATTATCGATGAATATGTTTTACCACACTCATCACAAGATAAAAAATTGAAATTTTTTCCTCTATATTTCATTTATGGATGCTTCCCCTTTGTTACCCATCAAGAAATTTTCATCTTATTTTTCTTTCATGGGATACATGATCCTTAGTACACATATTTCCAAACTTATAGTCACATCAGAAGGGTTTCTCATTACATTTTAATTCACAACAATCTGATTCCATTTGATATCTTGGTTTCTAACCTTAGTAAAACTAATTTATTTTTCAATAAAGATCCTTGATAAAATTTGGTGCACACCATTCTAATTGGGTGATGTTTTTCATATGAATCTTCTAAATAATCCTCCATTTATCGTATTTCCAATTTACCATTTTCTATCATAATTCAACCAAATTTTGGAAAATAAATCTCAAAGAAGATATTCTTAAATTAATCGTATTCTAAGTAATTAATATCTTATATTTATATAATATTCTAAACCATTCACCAACACTATTTGGATTCATATTGAAACAATAAATAAAAATAGTAACCATTGTTTTCTCTAATTAACCCATAACATCAAATATCATCTATATGGCTTTAATCCATCCTTTATATATCACTAGGTCAAAATATCCACTTATTTATGGAGGGTGATATATTATAAATGAGCCACTATATACTTGCTCATTTTTTATGAAATATATCTCTCCCTCTATCATTAATTCGACCAAAATTTATAGCATGTTTCATCTATCCATCATTGTGAAAAACTATTCTATTCCAATTCAAACATTTCTAGGTATGTTATTTGGATGAACATCATCCTCGTAGTTCTTTCATACATCATTTTTCAAATTTTCAGTGTTGAAATATACTCTAATTATACATAGTCATGATGAATATATATTGTAATATTCATATATTATATTATTATAACCATTACTTATAATATCATAACCATATTTACTTTTATTACCCTTACCTCGAAGAATATATAGTCTAACCTATGATACCAACTATAAGGACCTAATATTTATGGAATCAATAAACACATTTTTAGACAATAATTAACTTTATCACTTTTAGTTGATATTTCAATGTTTAGAGTTTTACAAAATTAGGCCTTAACTCTTACATTATAAACCCAAAAAATACATGTTTGACACTAATTATTAGTATCCATTTTTTCAATAATAGAAAACATTTAAAAAGAATTTCTTTTAATGAAAAATATTTTTGATATTGAAATTAGCATCATATTTTTCTTTATTCAACAATAAAAACTATAGAAACAATATTAAAACATGGGATGACCAAAAATACCCTAGTAAGGGGAATAAAAAAAGAAACTTGTAAGTCCATTTCAAAATTCTGATATCATAAAGTGAGTTTTATTTTAATAGAGTAATATTTGATTCTTGTTGAATTAATCTTAACTGCCTAATATTTTACGTAAACACGTTATAAGGAAACATAAGGTAAAATTTTAATCAATAGGTATTCTTATAAAACATTATCTCCTCTGATTTGTTTTTCATAAAAACATACCTTTTTACCAAAAAAGAGAATAATAATTCCATTAAAAAGACAATCTTCATTCGTTTTGAAAAAAATTACATCAATGAAAAATCATTATATAGAATTTTAAATTTTATTAGGTTACATGGGAGATAATAATTATAGAACCCATATATGAACCCTCATTATTGGATTAACTATATTATATAATTCTAATATAATTCTCTAGAAAACTATACCACTACCAAATAATTTTGAGAGTAATGAAAGGATAACCTGATCAGAAATAATGTCCCAGGAATATAACATGCGTGAAACACATTAAATGATTATTTCTCTAAAAAACATATAAAAATATTATTTTGATTCAATTTTTAAATCAATTTTCGACATTGATATATCTCTCTTCTTTAAAACCACATTTTCAAAAATATAAAAACCAAAAAGGGTAATGATGTTTTTTTATTTGAAAAAATAATAGAATCTTATAAAGTAATAAAAATATATAATGAATGTAATAGTATTTGGAAATGTGATATTTTTCACATATGCTAATAAAGATCATTAAATATCTTGTTTGTATAAAATTCCAAATAGTTCAATAAAAATATGTAAATATTTTTTTTTGCAAATGCTTAAATGAAAGAATAATGGAAATAAAAAGTATATTTTAATTAATTTATTTCTATATAAATATATCTAAATTTATCTTTTTGGTATATGTACAAGGAATAATAGGATTTATAAAAAAAAAATTTAACCCATTTAAAATAAGTTTTTATGTTAATGTGTCCCTTGTCTCAAGTCTGACTCATCACATACATTAGTTACCTCCATAATAAATAATCTTATGTTAATTATTTACTAATATAGGATAATTTTAATATTATTTAATTTTTTTCCATGTTATATTCAAAAACGTAATCAATTAACATCACATTTGACATTTTGATTATATTTGGATCATATGTCCAAAAAGACATCGGTACAATGACTATGGTCTATGGGTTCATTATCAAATCATCAGCTAAGTAATAATAATTAAACAATTATTATTATTATACGTAAAATATTTTCTAAAAACTAACCATGAAATATGTTTATGTAAATTTATCTATATTAAAATCATTGGGATGGTATATTATCTATACACATGAGAAACATTTCCATTTTTCAAAAATAATTATGGAAAGAAGTTATGTATTATTTTCTCATTCCAAAATCGAAATTTAAATATAATTATCATATTATTTTGTTTAAATACTATTATATATATACAGAAAATGATTTGAAATGAAAACCAAATCACAGTGCATTGTGGAGGTGCTAATACGCAAATACCCATGAACGATGTTATCATTTATCAATTAATGGAAAGGTAAGAAAATATATGAAATATTAATTTCACGTAATAATAAATAATTATTTAATATAATTTATATAAATACATTAAATAGATCATAATAAAATACTATGATTGTTGGTTTTGAAAACAAAATTACATTAGTTTACAAGGCAAAAGTCTATTATAAACACGGTTGGTGGTTTTATTTTCTATTTTATAGAGGATGAGGTTGATATAAGTTATTGAATTACAATTATAATATAATATTATATATAATATACTAATGTTACTATATCATAATGGTTTTATAATATTTTAAGGAGATATATTATGAAATATAATGAAAATGATTTGTAAAAACAATACATCTACTGTGGAATACCACTTAAGGTTTACAAAAAAATAATTCCATGGATGGGTTTATGATAAAAAATATATATAATATGTGGGTAGGAATCTATGAATGGTATATGAGTAGGTATTTTATAATCAAAATTATTTTAATTGTAAATAAAAGTGTATAAGAGGATTCCTTTTATAGTAGAGGGGAAGGAAACTTATTGAATTAATAATTATATTAAATCAATATAAATTATTTATCATGTTCAAAAAGATCTAAATTTATATTATTCATATATAAAATAAGGATATGTCTGAATCCTTCAATATAAAAAAATGTTAGACAATTCTCTATGATGTTTCCCCCCTTTTCTTTTTGTTTTAACACTATATTAATCCTTCGGATAGAACTGAAAACATATTCCATACCTACTATTTTAAACCATTTGGATAGCCCCAGAAACCATTGGAATAGCCTATAATAGTGTTTACTAAAACTATTGGTATGTGAGATATCAGGACAGACCTATAATAATGATTTATAGTGTAGTGTTTTTATAGGGTTGTTTGGATTTCAATTTCGCAATAATTCAAAATCAACTATTGGAATAAGAGTATATAATGTTATTTTACTAAGGGTTTAATTTCCATGTAGGAATAGAATAATAGAAATAGTTTTAAAAATATTGGTATTACCCCCCACCACTCATCATCCATTATAATCCCCATTCGCTGACCTATCTAAACCATTAAGAAAAATTCCAGAAAATACTCGACACAAAGAACACCTGTAATGAAAACATAAGACCACTAAGAGTACTACAATAAAAATAGAACACTTGCAATGAAACCAATATAAAATCCTCAACACACAGATCCTGCAAAGCAACCAATATTGAATCCTCAAATAGAAACAATTCAATATAGAAATAATGATAATATAGGAAATAAATTTATTAATTTAACATTTTATAACAAAAATAAAAAATATCATATATGTTCTGTAACATCACGTTACGTTTTCAGGTAATTTTGAAGTTTTTTAATACCTATATTTTTGAGTAGTGATGAATTGTAGAGTCGGGTAAACATTAAATGTTTTTTTTCGGGAAATGTGGAATTCACATGGGCGGTGCACGGGTTGTCTAAACTGTGTGGCCAAACCACGCATAGTTGGTCTTAGAGGCAGTAGCTTCCACATGAAAAGTACACAGAGTGTCAAACTGTGTGGCAAAGCCATTTGTGAAGGGTGGCCAAGGCAGTAGCTAACATACAACTAGCACAAAGGTTGTGAAACCGTGTGAACTAACCACACGTTCACTTAAATGAGATACTTAAATTGTGGATCTCACTCATTTTTCCTATAAGTGACTCTTTTTTCCTTATAAGTGTGTGGATTCCAAATATTATGAGATTTGGTCTTGATCATTCTAGGAGAAGAGATTTAAGGTGGGTTCTTGAAGAAGCAACCTGGTTTTCTTTTGCATTCTCAGCCATTGTGGTTTTTGTCAACCATTGTGGTAGGTGGTTTCATCCTGAATTACCAAATTGAATAACAATTAATTTTCTTTATTTATTGAAATTTCTGATTTTAATTCAATTTCTCAAATTTTCTTTCAATTAAATTGAAAAATAACATGATTCCAGTGAATCGAGATATTTGAAATTGTTTTGGCATGGAAATTTGGAAAAACCCAATTACTTTGAATTGGGTGTTTTTATGGAAATTTTATGATTTAAATTGTTCAATTTAAATTTTTGGATTTTATGGAAACTGTTTCAATTAAATTGTTGAATTTAATTGTAAAAATAAATTATGAAATGATAGAATTGGGTTTGAATGGATTTCAAACTGCTGAAAATAGATTAAAATGATTTAATAGAAACCCAGGGGTTTTATCTTGTGAAAAAGGCATGTTTTGAATGAAACAAGTTTTGGTTTTAAATGGAATGAAATTCGAACTTTTTAAATGGAAGAATGGGCTTGATCATATTTTAAGCATTGTTAAAATAATTCTCCCATCATGTAAGAGCTCTTGCATGCCTTAAGTAGTTAGTGAGTTATTTGGATACATTATATGCTATGACAAAATTATAAAACATACTTACAATGGGTCACATCCCTGATTGGTTGGTGACGATTCTCCTTTGCCTAGTGTCATAGGGACATGTGTATACACATCTTGCTGATTTCACATAGAGAGTACAGAGTCCTACAACTGGTTAATACTATCATATCTTTTAGAATATGACCATTTTTCTAGCTTGATTATTTATATTTGCTATATAAATGTTTGTCAATTCTTTAAACTACATTACATGCCTGTTGAATTTATGTAAACTATTTTTTAAATTTTTTTATATTAAGTCATTTTTTTTAAAATATTCCTTCATTGTAAAGCCTATTCATAAAGTAATTTTTCTATCCTTTGAAAATATATAGCATGTTTTTATAAAATACGATTTTGAGTTTTCAATCCTATTTATTTGAAAACTACAAGATTTTCATTGGATAATCTATATTTGGAATCTGTTGCAGAATTTTTGGTGGTATCCTACTAGGGTTAGGCTCACACCGTACTTTTTCCTTTTGGTGTTTGTAGGATGTCTTCTTCCAAGATAGATCAGAAGGAAGGGACCTCTTGGAGGTGGATCTATCTGTTGATCTTTGGTCTTGGTGAGTTATTTCCTTATGGACACTGGGGATGTTTTCCCATTTTTACTACTTTGGATGTAGTACGTTGGGCTTTCTATGCCTATTTTTTTGGTACATTACTCACAGTGGAGTTTCATTTTTTTATTAATACCGTCCTTTTTATTTTGCATCCGCATTCTTGTGGAAAAAATTGTTCCCACTTGTATGTTTTAAGATGCCTTGGTACAAGTCGACATCCTGTGGGGATCGGGAATGCCCTTCAAGCTATGTCGGAGCCGTCTCAGTTATCGGGATACCAGGGTATCCGGGCTAGTTCGTGACATGATCAATCACAAAAAATCATCAAACAAAAAAAGTAATTAAACATATTAAAAAATTTAATGGATTAATATGTCTTTCATCACCATCACTATCATTAATATCATCCTTGGCCCCATCCCCATCTTCATACCTACCTTCTTGCTCGCCAACATCCCTGCCCACTTCCTTGTAGAAATCCTCACCATTGTTATCACCATGAATTTAATTATAAAGAATAACATTAAGACTACTTTCTGATTAACTATATAATGTATTCATCTTCAATATATATGCATCACAATCTGTATACATCGCTTTTGTATGTGATGGACATAATACATCCATTGGTTACACAATTTCAATGTTTTCCATTTGATCCCATTATTCCAAATGTATTGGCCTTTTTTTGGACTTTTCTACCATATCCTCACGTAGTTTAACCTGTTCCAAATCAGTGTTACTAGAACCTTCAACTAAATTGAAAAAATAACACTTTGGGACAATACTCTTCCATGGTCGGCATCATACTCTACCATGGTTCTAATATCAGAGATCATGATCTAAGTGATCGTTTGGGCCAAAATTATAATGTTTCTGAGAATCAAAGACCTCCAAGGTAAATTATTACAAATTTAAATAAACTATTATGTTAAAAAATAAATATTAAAAATATAAATCAAAAAAGTAAAACTTATAAATTTTTTTGTTCTATTTGTTTACATGATTCCATCCATTTTTATTTTTTGAAATCAAACCCATTTTTCTCAACAAACACATCATTTAATATTTTAAATATCTAACTATAATGACCCTAAAAATTTATATAATGATATCAATCATGAAAAAATTAAAACACTATATAAAATTCATTTAATATAATGTTTCATAGACATCACTTCTATTAATGGAAAGTATATTATAGAAATATGATAAAAAATTGTTTAGGAAGGGCTGTTATATGTTGAATAACCAACAAAAAGTCCAAAATTAAATCATGATATAATTAAAAATGTTCTTGATATAAAATCCACAAAAAAATTACATTTCAATAAATTTGCTCTAATAAAAATTCAATATAAAATTCTACCTTTAAGTAACTATAAATTTTTTTAATTTTGTTTATTTTTTTCTAAAGGGATATTTAAAAATTTATGTATCTTATATTGACCATTGAAATATAAATTTATGTGGATAATTTTTGGGAAAGATCATTTTTTATTTATATTAGTTTAGATTACATCACATCATTTTTTTTAACTAATTTTAATTTTTTTGTTTCAATTAAAACATTTCATGGTGATATTACCTTAGATTTCATTAAAATTTGTCTATCAATGATTAAAAAGAAAAAACATAATTTAATTTAAGTGAGTGAATAATGGAAAACCTCAAATGGGGAGATTATTGAGTACACATAGTGTTTTGAACTTTATGTTATTTATAATAATAGTGTCAGTTAGAAGGATTACAATATGTGTAGAGATGAGAATACTGAGTGAGTTACCCATGAATGGTTTCATTAAATAATGAATTTTGAAAAATTATTGAGGAATGAAGAAACACATTTATGCATAGAAGTAAGTAGATGTAACTATTCAAATGTAAAATAAATAATATGATTACTTCCCATTATTTTTATAGGAAAGTCGATATAATTTGATAAATCTATTTTAGGTATATTCTTATATATATATTCAAATATGGTCAAAGGATTGATTTAATTATAATATTTCATTAAAACTACCTTTGTGTAAAAGACTTGCAATGAATGTTAAATTTTTGAGAAATATACATGAATGTTTATGTTTAGAATCAACTAATATCACGTTGGACATTTTGATGATATTTGGATCATGTGTCCAAAATGACTTTGGTACAATGACTATGGTCTAGGGTTTCATCAAAAAATCTTACCCATAGTAATAATAATTGAGAAATTATTAATTTTATACATAAAATATTATTTTAAAACCAACCATGAAATATAGTTTTGGATAATTAACTATATTACATTCAGGATGATAGTAGGTTATCTATACACATGATAAACATTTCCATTTTTCCGATACAATTATGGAAAGAAGGTATGTATTATTTTATCTTTCTATAATTGAAAGTTTAATATAAATACCATATTATTTATTTTAAATACTACTATATATTATAGACACTTGACTTGGAAATGAAAATCAAATCACAATGCATTGTGGATGTGCTAATCCACACATATCCATGAATAATGATATCATTTATCAATGAATGGAAATGATAGAAAATATAAATCATATTAATTTAACATAATAATAAATAATTCGTTAATATAATATTTATAAATTAAACACATCATCATAAACTAATATGAGAGATGGTTTTGGAAAAAGAAAAATGGCATTAGTTTATGAGACAGTAGTCTATCACACACACGATAAATTGTTTCATTAATCATTTGATGATGTAGAAGATTGATATAAGTTATTTCATTAGAATAATAATATATTATTGTATTTATGATACTAATTTTACTATACCATATTGTTTGAATAATATTTTATGTTGATATATGAATAAATAAAAAGAAAACTCATGGTAAAAAATATAAATCTTCTTTGGAATACCACATAATGATTACAAAAAAGATTTACTAGAATGGGTTTATAATATAAAAATCTCTATATGATGTGGTTAGGTATCTATGTATGGTATTTGAGTAGTTATTTTATAATCAAAATTATTTTAATTATAAATAAAAATGTATAGAAGGTTCCCTTTTTTCATAGAGGGGATGATAATTCGTAGAATTTCTTAATGTATTAAATTAATATAAATTAATTATCATGTTCAAATATATGAAAATTGATATTATTTGTATATATGATGAGTACATGTATGAATCAATATATATAAAAAAATATTGGACATTTATAGGTGATGTTTTCCCCTTAATGTTTTTTTAACACTACGTTAACCCTTATGACAATACTAAAATAATAAACTATACAAACTATTTTAAACCATTAGGATAGCCCCTAAAACCATTGGAATATACTATCATAGTGGTTCCAAAAACTCTTGGTATAAGGGTTATTTGGACAGACCAATACCCTGGATTTACAGTGGACTATTTGTATAGGATGGTTTGGATTTCAATTTCCCAATAGTTCAAAATGAACTATTTGTATAAGAGTATGGAATGTTATTTTACCAATGGTTTAGATTGAAATGTTGGAATAGATGAATATCAATAATTTTAAAACTATTTTTATTCCCACCCCCACTCAGCATCCATCAACATCCCCACTCGGTAACCTATAAGAACTTGCAAGAAAAAGTCCAAATAATATTCTACACACATACTAACTATAATGAAAACATAAGAATGCAAAGACTACTTCAATCAGATAAAAAAACATTCAACGAAACCAATATAACATCCTCGATACACAGATCCTTCAATGAAACCAATAGATCATCTTTAATTATAAACAAACCAATATAGAAACAATGAATATAAATTAAATCAATTGATTCATTTAATAATTGATAACACACATTAAAAATATCATATATGTTCATTCACAAAAAATCATCAAATAATCAAGGGATTTAAATATAGTAAAAAATTAAAATGATTAATATGTATTTCATCACCATGACTATCTTTACCATCATCCTAGGCTTCGTTACCATATTCATATCTTCCTTCTTCTTCACCAATATCCTCGCCAACCTTCTCATGGACATCCTCACCATTGTTATGACCATGAATGTAATTATACTGACCACAATGCTGTGAATTATGAAAAAATTGAAAAACTGTCTAAAATTCATCCAATAAATTGTTTTATGGACATCACATCTATTAATGGAAGGCATATTAATGAAATATGATCACGATTTGTTTTGGAATTGCATTTAGATGTAGAATTACCCACTAAAACTCCAAAATTAAATAAAGATATTATTAAAATGAACATGATATAAATTCCACTAAAATTATATATTTGAATAACATTACTATAACTAAAATTATATAAAATATTATTCCATGAAATAAGTAGATTTTTTTAATTTAGTTTATTTTTTCTATAAATAAAATATAAAAATAAATGTACATATTTTTACCATTGATACATAAAATTATGTGGATCTTTTTTGGGTTAGATAATTTTTTGAGTTATGTCAATTTGGATCACATATCATTATTTTTTTATTAATTTAATTTTTTTTTTCAATTAAAACAATTCATGTAAATATTAAATTATATTTCATTAAAATATATCTTGTAGAAATGACACATTAATAAGATTATTTCATTTTAGTGAGTGAAAAATGGAAAAATCCAAAGTGGGAGATTATTGACCCGAATTAGTCTTGTGAAATTTATATTCTTAATAACCATAAAGCCACCTATAATGATTAAAATTAGGGTTGAGATGAGAATATTGAATGAGTTACCCATGAATAGTTTCATTATATATTGATTTTTGAATAATGAATGAGTATTGAAGATATATCTTAAGGCATAGAAGTAAGTGGATGACCCTGGTCAAATGTAAAATAAAGAATCTGATGTGTTCCAATTATTTTTATAGAAAAGGATATACAATATAATAAATATAATTTATGTATATTCTAATATATATATATTAAGATATGGTCAATGGATTGATTTTCTTCTAGTATTTCATAGAAACTACCTTTGTGTAAATGATTTGAAATGGATGTTAATAGATTGGGGAAGATATTTAAATGTGTATGTATATAATCAATTTAATATTATTTTAAGTGTTTTAAAGAGTTTATGTGTTTATAATAGTTCCATATAGTATTCATTTCTATGGACCTTATATATCTATTAGGTAGTTGAGGATGTTGTCTATAAAGTTCCATCATAAGTATTATATTATTATGAAAACTGATGTTACAAGATTAATATTCATGAATAATTTTGTATAATAATGGTATTTATTTTAATGTGCATCACCCTATAATAAGTAGATCTAGAATTCTTAATATTGAAGGGCATCAACATATAAAAACATACACCTTGAGAAGCCCAGAACTTTATTACTTTGTCACCAATATGATTGATTTAGAAATAATTATATCCAAAATATCAATTCAGGTAGGTTAAGTATTGAAAATTTTATGTTACATAGATAAATAGTGTTATGGTTAGTTTTTGAATGTTTTATTTTTTTGGGAATCCGTTTTTAAATCCCTACATAAAATATAAAATATCATGGATCATTTCCTCTTTGTAATTTTCAACCTCAGTCTCCACTAGGGTACTACGGGTTGTATATATGATTCTTAATACCTAATTGAATATATGTTATTTAGTTGGTAGGCATAAATGATTGATAATAACCTATGGTTCTATACATAGAACCTCTATGTAGTTTCAAGAATACACATCTTTGTGATATCTATAGAACGAAATAAATTTATGCTATTTCTCATCAAAATTCATAACATCACATGTCAATATGGGTCATGAGTCATCTTTATTACCCAAATTCACAAAAATTAGTTATTTGGAAACTATTTAAAATCCTTCATCAAATTTTAGTGGATAATATCAATGTTCTTATTGCTCTTCATCATCAAGAATGGGTGTAGATTCCATTATTTAAGACCACCCAATTGTATAGGGCATCCATTTTATTATATGAGAGTGTAATTTCATGAAGAGGGAATGATTTCATTTACCTAAACTGATAACATCCGAATGGAGGAGAATTTTCCCAAACCCTATGTTCTCTTCTTTTGATGAATTATCATTTTATTTAATTTTCATACAAGTATTTAATATATTTTAATTAATCGTAGAGTTTGGAAAATTTTAAATTGACCATGTTTCCTATACATGTGAATCATAGAGAAAATTCTCTTTATTTAGTAAAATATTTTAATAGATATGTCCACCCTACCTTCATAATATAAGAATGTATTTTTTTGAATTTCTTTCATTAATAGGTATTGCTCTTTGATTCCCTAAATGTGTAGTTTTTTTATGATGGATTTGAATAGATGGATTTCTCTTATATTATTCCATGGACTGAAAGGAGTGGCTTCCAAAATTTTAGATAAAGTAATCATAACAACACCATCAATCTATAGTCATTATTCATCCATAAAATAATATCATATAATGAAATTTTACAATTTATTTGAATTATAGATAGAGTTATCATTAAAAAATATACTCTTACCTATCAATAAAAGGAGTATATTATACATATATAATATATATTTTGTTTTTTAGTGTGCATATGAAGAAAAAATAAATGTAAATGAGTGTCGCACCAGCTTCCTCTAGTGGCCCGACATCATAGTCATCCATAATATGTTGAGGTATGTAATAGAATTATTGTTTTTTTTGTTTTCTATTGATGATTACTAAAAAAATAAATAATATAAATGTATGTATTAATTAATATCATTCTAACATTCCTTTAAAAACCTCAACCTATATCAATATCTTGAATTCACTACTCATCGAATGAGTACTCGTTTCATGAAAATATTTTATCATAACGTCTTCCAGGATAGGTGTATCCTCAAAATCTGTGCCAACACTAACATGTCACTTACTATATAATTCATTCCTTTGGACACTATAGAGATCACTTAATTCCATAAGTTGTACTAGCCTCAGAGCCTCATCGTTAGGAAAATTACAATGAATAATTAATTAAAAAATATGAATTACAGTAAATAAAATAATAATATAAAATTAAATCCAAATAATTTTTTTACCAATATTTTTTCCCAAAAACTATCCATTATTTCATTTTTCAGGTGTTTTTATGATAGTTTATGTATGGGAATGATTTTGGAGTATTAGGAAATCATCTCCATAAAATTCTTACATTCATATCATATTTTCTCAAAAAAAATTCCTCATTGTACTCCACCATCTGTTTTGTGTGGAAGATTCACACCACACACATGTGTGTACACCCACATAACTTATTGGTCTATCTAATGTTAACGAATAAAAACATATATTATATCAAAAAGTATTTTAATGAAAATAAATTATGATACTTTTTTAATATGGTTTAATAAATGGACATGATGTAGTCTAATCAGTGGACATCACAAGATCCCCAAGCACTTAAGGAACATAAAATTTTACAGATGTTGTGGGTCCACTTTTATGACCCAAAGGGTAATAATGTATTGTAGCAATAGTCGGAGAAGAATGAATGTAGTTCCCCTGGAGAATGAATTAGAAGGAAAAGATGATGGAATAGATGGTTGTGAAAATTCATAATAATGATGAGGAGTTAGAATAATCAATAAATACATGAAAGAGTGGTAGGGAGGCTCGTATAAAAATATAGGTGAAAACATGGGTGGCCTAAATATTCATGGTTTGTATAATGAAACCATGGGATTTGAAAGTGTGGTATGTGCTACAATAGGGGGAGGGACTGATGTGATTGAGAACACTGACTGGAGTATATAGTTATAGTATCACCCCATTGAACCACATGTATGAGAACTGGAACCAGTAGGCTGGTCAGTGAAGAACTGGTGCCTTTGTGGTGGATCTAGATAAAAATTTAAAAACAAAATAAACACCATGACATTATATGTCATTCATATATTTTTTAATAAAATAATCACAATTTTCTCTGAAGGAGGTACACCCATCTCAATCATTAGGAAATTATTGTCTTCCTTATTTTTTCTTGGTTTCTCATGAGTTTTTTTCTTTTACTGAATTTTAAAAAAATGATGGAATTAATTAAACATCCACAACTAATGTGTATTTTAAACAAAAATAACAATACACATGACCTAATTAATAAATAACACTTGTAAAACAAATTACATGATACACAATGATAAAAAAATCATTTTATATATTGTGGGAATAATATAAAAACATATGACATGTTACTGAAAAAACAATACTTTCAAATTTTCATGTTTAACATGGGTATTATATAGATTTCATATTTTTTTATCCAATTCTATTTTGGTTAGGTCATGTGGTTCATTTTGGTAAATTTATTAGTTCAATGTTTTATTTTTTTCCTAAGTTCATTTGGAATATTTTTACAAATAATGAGGCTATTTCACAATTTTTTTTGTCTTAGGATTGTTTGTTCATATTTTGAGTTAGTCCATTTTTCTTTTTTTTGTTATGCCATTATCTTCATTGGTTTTATTTTCATTTCAATTATATTAATATTTCCAATAAAATTCATCTTTTATTTTGATACAAATTAATAATTTCAATTTTTCTGTCTGTTTTAATACAATTCAATTCAATATTAGAAGATGAAACTCAAAAAATTACAATGAGTAAATATTTAAAATGAACATGAAGGTATAGTTGGATACAAAATATTTTTAATCAAGAGTAATTCATTGTATATAACACCATCCTCAAAAATCTAAGTTGAGATAACCTAATTAACTATGAAAAAATATGAATGATTCTATATATTTCCCACCACTAATTCATGTTCACAATAAAATATGAAAAATTAAGTAATATAGTCATTATAAATAATACAGTGATTTGTTCCAAAGGGGGAATGGATGGTGGCAATTTCATCATCCCCATCATCAAAAATATATCTTGCGATTACATAAATAATGACACTATTTTTTGGTCGATGATGATTTTGACTTAAAAAATGATTCACAATTTATGCCAATACATATGGTTCATTGGTAGTAAGAGTTAATTTTAATTCCAAAATCATGAAATACATAATCATCAATAAAACATCCATGCCTCATCATCAAATAAAACAACTGCAATTTCATCATAGTTACTTAACCATGAGAGTAATAGTCCAATATTAGTTGTATTTTTTATATGACACCATAAAAAAATATATTTTTATATTGATGTCTACAATCTGATTCACTAGAATAAAAGTATATTTTGGTAGTTAACATAACACCATCAAATTGTGTTATCGTTTTCATTTCTCATTCAGTGATAATAAATCTATACCCATTGATCACAATTGATTTGCATTCACGAAAAATATAATTAGGGCCACAATCTAGATAATATATTTCTTCAAAGACAGATCCAATAGGAAAACACAATACCTAAAATATAAATGAATATTAAAGTTAATTAATTAATTATTTTATTAATTTATTACAATATATGTTCCAACTTCAATATCATGAAAGATAAAAACTATTTTCTGTGAAAAGTCTCTCTCCTTCAAAATGATAAATAAAAATTCATTCAATTTATAATTTTCTAATGTTCCCTACGGAAAAAATATATACACTTTTTCAAATATATATAATTACATTATATGAAATAAGATAAAAATGTTCAATTTATATACATGATTTAGTCAACAAAAAAATAAATGTTAATCAAAAATATGTTATGTGACATCTCCTTTTTTTCAAGGAATAATGTCATCAATGGATATGATACAAGAATTAATAGTACTCGGGGAGGAGATAGAAAAATATAATCTATTTTATCATAATTTTTGTCAGTATTTCTCTTTGGATTCTTTTATATGCAAGTTAGATTAAACAAATACATTGAACTGAAATCCATACATTATTGAGCCAATAACTATTGATGATATAACCTTTGATATTATTTCTAGTTTGTAAATAAAAATTTAATGTGAACATGTTTCATTTATATGGATTCATGAAATTAAAATAAACTGGTCCTTTGATAATTATTTCAGTTTGAAGATGCTTCATTAGTTGTATAATTCTTGTGAAAAATTATGGAGGAAATATTTTCTCAAACTCATGAAAAATTAATGGTCCCACTGCCAAAATTATTTTCAAGAAAGAATTTGAATACTTCTTTTGAGAAATATCTCTGAAGAAATGGAACAATTAAATAAATCAAAACTTTAAATTATTGGATAAAGGATGAAAAATTCATACTTGAATCAACACATGTGGAAATATGTGATAAACCCGAGTCTTCAAATATTTCATCTTCAACTCCCTTATGTTGAACCATTTTGATTTGTTGCTTGAATTTATATTAGGAACATTAATAGTTCGTAGTACATCCAGAAATTGATTTTGTTCTACAGTTTTCACCACATAATAACAAAAATTAATATTCCATTTATTTTCACTGACAAACATATGACATAATTTAGGTCTGATTCCCCAATTCATTATGTCACTTTGAGATTATAAAACATCATTTTTCAGAATTTTTGAATGAAACATTTTACGAATATTCATTTCAACGTGCAATACATCAGAGATATGAAATAAAAAATTGGTTGAAAAATAATTCAAATGAAAGAAGATAATTATCTTCTTCCAATTATAATAGGTTACTAGTAAAAATTTGTTCTTCTCTCTATATTTTATCTAACAATTCTTAAATGAAAAACTAAAATATTGTAATTAAAAAAGATAATCCATTACCGACATACACTATAGAGGAATTTCAGTCTCCATGGTATTTTCAAATCATCAATGATTATTTCTCAATGGATGGTCCATTGATAAGAATTGTCGATGTCCCATAAAATTGAATTTATGATGATATATTATTATTCTTGATCATTCATTCTTCGTTCAAACAAGACATGATAGTTTTCCCTTCATTCTCCATCCATACATAGTTTCATATGCATAAAAATAATTGATCATCCACATAAGCACAACACACATAAGAAATATATATTTTGAACATGAATCATATGTGAGAACAACTACATTACAATGATGTTTCAAATATTTTATTAATGGTTTCATGTATACATAAATATCGCTTTATAGGATTACAAGTTCCTTATATGAGTATAATCATGAAAGTAGAATGTTTTTTCACACACATCAATGGTGGAAGGTTATAAATGTGTATCAAAACATTCCATGTTTTCTACGATGCTTGAAAATTATAAAATTGATTAAAACCTTCACATGAATAACTCAGCATAACAATATTCATATCATATGAAAAATCCAAAAATCAAGCATCAAATCCCTTCGATGAAAATCTATATGTAGGCTGACCCAAGTCATCAATATTCTTCATTCTCTTGGTATGATTCCATCAAATATTTATAGATATTTCATGACAGTTGAAATTATTATAGAGTTGGGGATCAATGGAAAGTGACACATTACATTATTTGGCACACATGATAGAGTTCCATCATATTTTTTCATCCATTAATATGACCAACATTTTTATACAACCATCATGTTCAATAGGTCACTCCTAGAATAAGCTATAATCTTCCAAGAAAGTATTAATATTTTTTTTGAGAATCAAAGATCATTAAATAAATTCCATGCCATATAGTGGTTTGAGGGAATATCTAAATAATCTGGATATAATTCCTTTAAAAATTAAATAATGTTATCAATGTAAGTATTATAAATCCTAAAATAATTATTCCCATGAAACAATATGATTAAAAATTACAGCATTGTAATTTTACAACATTGTCGATATACTGGAGTCTTGGAAACATAATTCAATTTATTCATCTTGTCCTGATCATGATTTTCAATATACGCATCATGTGTCCTCATATTGATGTATTTTTGGGTCAGAATCCCTTTATTTTCTTGATAATTAATAATAAAAAAATTGTCATTTTACAAATTCTCTAATCTATTCATCTCTTTTGGTTTAATATAATTTCATTATTTTTTTTCTCACCCTATTTTCATACCACACTTATTTCTTTGATTGAAAAAATTATCTGGTTATATGGTATATAACTTCTTCATGTCTCTACCAAGGTATCCCAACATAATTATAACTTGGTAAATATATGCGACCACTATATGAAGCATTTCCAAATTGAAAAGTTAAAAATATCTTCAACTTATTTTTAAAATATTTGGACATATGATCAAATTCATTCATACAACAAGAATCCATTATGATGAAAAAATTATATGACATTTTCATAAAATCAATAAAATAATATTAATGTTTAATCAAAAATAAATTATATTAAATGAGAAATCTTCAATTTATATGAAACCAAAACTGAAAAACTAGTCTATATGAGAATCATAATATAATAGAAAAAATAATATATATATATATATATAAAATATAACATTATAAATATTAACCCATGATAAATAATTCAATTATATCAATGATTAATAATGTAAAAAATCTACACTGGCTCAAGGTTTTAATTATGAAAATTTATCTTATAGATTATAAATACCTAGTGGTGTTATTTAAGTGATATTTAATTGAGTGAATAAATTTATGCGGAATAAATAATGATCATATAGGAGATTTATTCACCCTCCACATAAATGTTTTCTGGTTCATGTTAATTTGATTTAACATTGTTTTATTTTGTTTTATTAAATTTAATTGTGTAATTTAAATTCATTAGTAGTTGTCTTAGGTAAGTTATTATTGATTTGGCATAGTTTCATTCTGTTGTGGTTGTGTATCTTTAGTTCCAGTGCATATTTTTTTGATAATTTTTATTTTTATCAATTTTGAGTATTTTGATTCAATAATTGTTTGTTTGGTTCAAATATGTTCTATATAATTTGGTTGAAGTATGTTCTATTTGGTTTGGTTTCATGTTGTTTGATATGGTTTGGTTCAACATGTTATAATATGTCTCTATTCAATTTGGTTAGTTCTGTTTGATATGATTAGTTAAAATGTTGTATACTTGTATACAAGAAGAATACATGAGGTTTTATGTCCCATTTGTGTTGAGTGTAATAGATGCATGATGTTTTATAGGGGAGAACTTATGGGAACAAGTGATTCACCTCTATCACATATACACTAAGGTATGTTTATCATTCAATAACTAACTCAACTATATTCCTTGATAATAGGCTCATTAGAATCTATATTTTTCAGTCAATAAACCATGATAACATTAATAATGTTGAGATAATAAATTCATTCAATACCATATTTAAATTATATCATGTCAAATCATATATCACGCCCCTCTATATAATTCATAAGGTTATACCATAAACTAATATCCTCAATCAACTTATTGGAAAAGGATGTTGGATATCATTGTAATGAAATATCACAACATGTTTCTATATTGATATCAGTCCATTTTTTTTATTATGCCAGCATAAAATTATAAAGATGGAGGATGTATTTCATCATACATCTTGTTTTCAACCTATATTAAGTTATGCATAATAATAAAAAACTATCATATAAAAATAATCACATTAAATATAAGATTACTTATAAAGAGAAAACATCATAATAGTATATTCCTCACCATATCCTATTCAATGTAAGAATAATCTGGAGTGCATGATGATTAGATACACCACAAAGGAAGAGAAATAATATAACGGGTATTAGATATGAGTATCATAATTCTATTATAGATTTAACTTCACTAAAAACATTTATTATTATTAATAAAATCAATGTATATAAGAGTAATTGATTGAGTATCACACCATACTGATGTACATTTCACGACGTAGAGGAAAGTTCTTCTGCATTGAATATCCCTTGATAAATTTTTCTGGTTATAGAATTTGATGGTGGATTTGATCACATCACATTAAGAATACCATTGAATAGTTATGTGAGACTATGAGAAGAGTAAAAAATGGTCACATTGTAAAATTATAGTTACATTGTGAGGATGAAAATGATGTAACAATAGATTGAAAACTGAGATGAATCTAAAATATAAGCACACAATAAAATTAGAGGACCAGAATACAACATGTCTATATTTTAAGGTGATATGAGAATCCAGTAGTCCAAAAGTATTTATTTATTTGTATTAAATAATATATTTATTGTTTATGATGTATCACTATTAAATCGTATAATATAATCATAATGAATTTATATATCAATTCCTATAAAAAATGAAATATTAGATCATAGGACACACCACATAATGTTTAAATGTATGGTTTTAATGTATAAAATTATTTTTTAATGTGTATACTGTACATATGTAGGTATCCTAATAAAAAAATACTATATAGGGAAAATATAATAAATTCAAAAGGAATATATATTTGATAGATGTAAGAAATTTATAATTGCATATTATAGAGAAGAATAAATATTATGTAAAATTTAATAATGTTAATAGATTATATAATGACTTATTCTTAAGATAGTTCATTTTACACATAAATCCAATCATTATGAGTATACAATAAAACATAAAATTACCCTCTACAGGGATAATTAATTTCACTGACAAAATATATATTAGACTCTATTAATTGAAAACCATACTATGGATGTGTTATTATAGCATTCTATTTTTTAATAGAACCAAAAAAAAATCTAGGGAAACTACCGAAGGGTAATACTGAATGAAAAATCTAGAATTCACCGTGTTTATATTAATGAAAAAAAGGATGAAAATATGTTCTTCAGGAGTGGTCACTACAAATGGGGAAAAATAATGAAGCACTCCTTGGGCTCACTATTGGAGAAATTAGAGGTTAGGGGAACATCCAACATATATCACTATGATTAAAAGAAATTACCATATATGAAATTAATATTGTTATATTAACAAAATAAATATAGTTCCACTAGTAAAACAAGAAAACATCACATATAAAATAAATTTATTCACATCAACCACCATATTCATAATCTTATAAATATCCCAATATTTTACCCAAATTCAATTAGATATTCAATCTCTAAAAAATTTCACATATGAAAACCAATTTTTATGATTTATGATAAACAAAATATATCATATATTTATAATTCCAATAAAACTCATATATATATATATATTTACATAACAAAAAAATTATAAAAATTCAAATTAAATAAAAAAAGGTTAATAATCACATACTTAAACTACTATGTGTTCAATGTTAAATGGATAAAAAATAAAAATAAATCACATAGTAAATTATATTTTATTGGGTCACATTTAATGTATTTAGAACACGCAAATTCTATATTCAAGATTAATCAAATAACAACTATGATGTCTAGATTGATGCATATGTGGAATGAAACAAAAAATCATAGATAACAAGAAAAAATAATTCTTGGAAAAAGATATAACTCATTTAAAACTCACCTATTTGATGTGGAAGAAACTGAATGTCTTAAACCAAGGATGGATCACTGGGTGGAAAAAAAGAGGAGCAGTCACCTACTGAGAAGATGAGGGTAGCATGAATCTGTTGAATTGGTATTATATTTCAAGGGGAGCATTGAAAGGGCTCAGGATGGGAATAAGGGAGCCACATGCTAGTGATGGAAATGGGAGGATGAGAGTCATGCTGCTAGGAGTTAGGATGAGAGAATGAGAAGTGCGAGGGGAGCACTATATTTAGGGAAACTCATGGAACCCCTATATCATAGGGATTTAAAATTGGTTGGCATAGTCTAGTCAATAACAAATATTTTAGAGTATCCATCGGGATATGTTTTTGAATAACTACCTATAGCTGTAGTTTTCCCAAAGCGTTAGGATATATCTGTTGGGAATACCCTTATTTAAAGTTGTGTGGTGAATACCATGTTAAAAAGTTTACTTTTT
This sequence comes from Viscum album, assembly GCA_963277665.1. Lineage (NCBI taxonomy): Eukaryota > Viridiplantae > Streptophyta > Magnoliopsida > Santalales > Viscaceae > Viscum > Viscum album. The sequence goes on along the minus strand of OY728162.1, from coordinate 468,607,538 downwards.
AGGGGTCAATGTAATTAATATAATATTAATATTGACCCATAAATGGATTATTATATGATATTTTCAATCATATAAAAATATAATTTTATGTATGAAATATTTTTTTTTGAATTTAAACAATTTAATAAAATATTATTTATTATAAAATATTATTAATGAAATTTTCAAAACAATTAATTTATAATTGACTTTGAAAAACATATGAAAACAATGGAATTAGAATATAATCCATTAAACTTGTTCATATTATGTTATATTTAGCTAAAAAATACTGACATATCAAATTAACCAAAAAAATATTACTTTTAGTGTCTTAAAAAACATTAATTGATTTCTCTAATTCGTAAACAATCTCTATGTCAACATTTCATAAGAATTTATGGTAATTATTTCATCACTAAAATTTAGAAATAAATTAGAATTATTTTAAAATTTATGATTAAAATATTTATTTTTGTCTTGAAATGTTTTTTTATCGCACGAAAATTATAATATTGATATTGTAAGAATGAAAGTGACATGATTGTCTTTATCTTTTTCATAAATTTTATAAGGTTCATATTCAAAGATGTATTTCTCCATGTTTTTATTTTTTTCAAAATATGGATGTACATGGACCATGTAGACTCATATAATAGGATAACATTAGGTGATAGGGTAATTCTTTAGTCCTTATAATATTTTTTTACCATTAATTTCTCAGTTTACCCTTATCATGTTGGAAATGATTTTCTATGGTTAGTATTGACAATGAAAAACATAAGAGGGAAATATTGAATTAACATTTAAATCCTAATTAAAAAATGTAATATATTTTCGAATATAAATTTTTAGAAAATATATTTATTTAAATAAAAATTAATCATTCAAAATTCGATGAAAAACTTTTTTCAAAAAATACCTTTATATATATAAGAATATTTTTATAAATAATTATTGTAGAATTTTTTTTTAAAATTTCATAATTGATTGATTTTTAATGAAAATGGATTAATTAATTTTTAACCCAAAAAAATATATAATTTTACTTTGTTAATATCTGAACTAAAAATATAGATTACAATAAAATTTAGTAATTTTCACTTTTCATCTAAAAATAAATATTTATTGTATAATACCAATTTTTCTAACATGGATAATTTTGATTTTCTTATATAATTGTTATAAAATTAAAAATTCCAATTCATAAAAAATCATCAAAATAAAACCATTAAATACATGAAAACCCAATGTGTTAAAAATAATGAGTTCTCATTTTTTACAGAAAAACATCATAACATTGTTATAATAATTCTAAATTAAAGAAGAATTGTTAATGAAAACCAATTATACAATGAAATTATAAAATCCCACCCATTCCTCATTGGCTTGAGAAGAAAGGGAAATGGCCATAGGCTTTAGTTGACATTCCCAAGGCGCCAAAGGTTGGTAATAAATGATAGGGGATTTAAAATTAGTTGGTGAATTATTTTCCCTTACAATAAGTGAAACCCACCAAATGATTCATAAATAATAGAATATAAATGATTCATGTCAACAATTTCATAAAACTCTAGAACACCAAAATACCATTTCATCAATCCACAATCTCAATAATTAGTGTACCATGTAGAGGACTACACAACTAAATACCAAAATCTATGATGAAACTTTATAATACAAATCCAATATCTATACTCCAAGAACAAATATTCAATCCCTTCTATTTTATTACATACTTTATCATGATTTATTACATAAAATCAACATTTGATACATGGATCATACAACATGGAATCATTCAACATTATAATTTATTACTACATAAATGAATTTGGAATACATACATGAAACTCTATAATAAATATGTAAATTTGGGTAATTTTTAATAACCTTTATAGAGAAATGTGCATGGTATTCACAACATAATGACTTTTTCTTGGAAAATTGTTGAGTAATTTCGGCAGCATAATGCTGTGACATAAGAATTTATAAAAATGGTTCATGTGCGAGAAAGGTGTGTATCATAATATTTAAATGTAATTTAAGTAAGGGGTAAAATATAAACATTTACAAACATGTTTAATCGAATATATATTCATAAAACAAAAGAATTGATTCAATGTAAATGAAGAGAGAGAAATTCCATATGGAATTTCTCAATGGTAAATGGTGTACATGGAAGGCACTAATGAGATAGGAATAGGCCTATCATCATGAAAACATAAATAGGGAATTCTGGGGGATGTTAAAAATCATAACCCATTGGTTTTAATTGAATATAAATGGACATTACAATATAAAAAAATTTGAAGAAAAATGAGAATGGAAGAAATCTATTATGGAATTTTTGCATAGTAAATGGTGTACAAAAGAGGCATTAATGAGATTGAAAGGATTATATCATAAGTAAAACATAACTATTTAAGTATATGGGATGTGATAAATAATAACAACAAAATTTTTAATTGAAATTAAAAGGGGATAACAACATAATGAAATTTGGACCAAAATGAGAAAGGTGGAAATACTATACTTGGATGTGTAATCCCAATGGCTTGGGAGAGGCTTGAGAGAGGATTCCTGGGAGCTTGTGGAACCTTGTGAGGATTATAGAGAGATAATGGATGTTGTTGGTGGAACTAAAAAAATTTTGAGAGAAGAAGAAGTGGGAGCTTGGGTGGGTTTATATATGAAAGGAGAGGTAATTCTTTATTATTTAGGTTTTTGACCCGACACATTAAACTAATCAATACCACAAATCATACCATGGTTTTTTACCATGTTTTATACCAAAATGGATTGGTAAAAATTATTTTATAAGTCCAATGGCCTAAATTCGTAAAATATTAGGCTTTCTTATATGGAGTTGAGTCACACACTGAAGGAAATCATTTTAAAATGATTAAATGTTTTATATTTATATATGGGCCACTAGGGCTTTGTAAAATAAATCTAACAAAACTTAAATCAAATTATTTTAATGATAAAACATTTATTGGCTAAAAATTAAATTTATTTTACTTTATTACATCACTATTTGGTCATTATGATGTCATAAAATACATTATATATTTAAACGGTAATTAATTTTTACACAAAAATTTGACTCTCTGACAAAAATTATGAAGAATACACAATAGGAGTATTTAGACATCCTGATTCCAAACATAATATTCATTTTATCTAAAAAAATTCCGAATATTTGAATTTTTTCATTTAAAATAAGAACTAACATTTATAAAATATTCATAGGTTTTGTCAAAAACATATTCCAAATGTTTTGAAAAACTAAAATTGTATTCCTAAAAATTATATGATTAATTATATTTAATAAAATACAATTTATTAATAATATTTTATTAAAATATTATTTATTTCATAAATCCATTAGTCCATAAAAATTCATTTCTTAGTTGAATATTAACTAAAAATAATATTTCTGCATTAAAAACTATTTAAGAAGTGATAATAATAAAATGAATTTATATTTTCTATAAAAAATGAACATAAATATAATGTTAGCTTCATCTTACATAAACCCTTATAAAACCAGAATAAAACATATGGGTAAGGTGTTCGATGGGGACATACTCTAAGGGGGCTTGGATAACATCGTTCAGGTGGTAATCTCTATCAACTTCTATGGCTCTCGTAAGCCGTTCCATTTTATCTTAACATGTTGATGCTTGGCTTTTGCTTGGTAAAGAATGAATCCCAATGATGCCACCACATTTCCGAAATATGATAAATAGGCTTCATAAGGGGAAATTCTACTGGATGAGGTCACCGCTTCTTTTTCCGCTGTGAATTGGATTTGATAACACCATATTTTTATACTCAACATGTAAAAACTATTTAACGACTATATTACAAAATGTATCATTTCATAATGGTATTTTAAATTTCAATAACATAAAAACAAGAAATTTCACATTTTATATAACCAATTTACATAAAACTACATTAAATTGGATCAAGAGAAATTTTCATTAATAAAAGATTAGTTTGTTATAATCTTCCCCCATTACGAAATTTCTCCCTCAAAATTTACATTTCGAACAGTAAAAAGATGATGGTAACTCTGCTTCATCACATCCTCTCATTCCTACGTTTCATCTTCAAACTTGTGGTTTCACCACAACACCTTGATGAGGGGCATTGTTTTATTTCATAGGACATTTTCCCAATGATTTAGGATCGTTATCATCTTCTCTTAATAAGAGAGGTAATTCTTCAATGGTACCACCTCTGTATTGAGTACATGTGTTGGGTAAGGTATGTAATTCCTCAAGAGTGATAAATGGAATACATCATTTACTCGAGATAGGTTAGATGTGAGTGATTGTTGATAGTTCACTTCTCCAATGCAACCAAGGATCTCAAAAGGGGTGATGTACCATGGACTAAGTTATCTCTTATTACCAAATCTTTTAACTCTCTTCCACGGTGATTTGGAGATGAATACCTCATATCCGACATCCAACAATATGTAACTTTGATGATTATTAACATAGCTCTTTTGTCTACTCTAAGCAACAGTAATGGGCTGTTGGATTGTTGTAACCTTTTTTTCCATTTTTCGACAAGTTCTGGACATAGAAGTTTTCTCTCCCCAATATCATCCCAAAATTCCAGTGTTTTGCACCTATTTTCATATACGGCATCAAATGAATCCATTTGGATTATTTTATGGAAAATATTATTTTATGTGAACCCAAACAGAGGAAGATGTTGATCTCATCCCCCTTTGAAGTCCATTTATCATGCTCTCAACATGTCCTCTAATGTCTTGATAGTCTACTCGGATTTTCTGTCAGTTTGAGGATGATAAGCCGTACTAAAGTTTAGCTCAGTATTTAGATAATTTTGAAGAATCTTACAAAACATAAAGGTGAATCTTGGATAATGATTGGATTTAGTTGATATTAGTACTGTTTCTGATGCTTTTACGCCAGGGCACGCGCGCGTGCCCGTCATGCATGGGAGGATGCGCGGCTCGCTGCCCCGCATTCCTGCTTTCCAAAGGCAAGCGGCATCCGTTCCTTGTTCAGGGACGTCTACTCCTTTATCAAAATCGGGATGATGGGATGTCAGTTCTACCTTCCTTGGATTCCTCCTCGGAGCTCATCACCTAGTCTGGGTCTCCCTCATAGATTTAAGACGGGTTCATGAAGCTCGTTCCCGGTGCGATATCTTTATGGACTCCAGTTAATTACACTGCTTCCATTGAGACGCTCCATGAGGTCGTGTCAGGGCAGCAACCTTCAGTGAGGAGAATGGTCACATTGGGGCGTCGTTGGAATTCTTGTCTTCTATCCCTTATTAGAGGGCTTCTCGAGGGCGCAGAAGCCTGAGGCATCCCACATCAAACGCGGGGGATTGTGTACCATCTGAGGTTTTCCTCAGCTTCACATGTTTACCAAAGTGTATGCTGCGAGTTTAACGTCTTGCGGAGACAGATCCGACAGATCGGAACACTGAAAGTAGATTAGATTGAAGGAACCCCAAGGGGGAACACCGATGTTGGGGCCAGCACGTGGGCGGCTTCCCGACTACCATGGAGTGGGATGGGGTGGCATGATCTCATCGGGATGTGGCAGTCCGGGTAAGGATCACGATGGATGATGGAGTGATGGGCTTGAACCTCGTGGAGGATTCCTACATATTGTGTGTTAGCACGGATCAAAGTCCACGTAGTTTTGGGCATACAGTTTAACATCATGTGGGACAAGATACAGTTTAACGTCATTCAGGATGAGATACAGTTTAACTTCATGCGGGATGAGATACAGTTTAACGTCATGCGGGATGAGGGAATTTGACGCTTACACACTGAGGCAGCCCAGAGTTGGTATGGGGCTTACGCTCTGAGGCGGCCCATGGTGGGTATGGGGCTTACGCTCTGAGGCGTCCCATGGTGGGTATGTGGATTACACTCTGAGGCAGCCCATGGTGGTCAAGGAACCGACACGAAGGGGTCGGAATGACCGGGTGATGGGCATGAACCTCGTGGAGGCTTCCTATGTAATGTGCGTTAGCACAGATCAAAGTACATGTAGTTCTCTGGGATGGGGCATACGCTCTGATGTGGCCCATAATAGGATGTCATGGTTGATGTGTGCTCTAAGCCCATGTGAGTCATGCTCGATGTGAGAAACAAGAGGCAGCAGGGACCAGACGATCACGTCGCAAAGGGTGCGTCCGTGAGAAGCGAAAAGGGGCTTACGCATTGAGCGGCCCAAAGAGGAAACAAGGGATTATGCGTGTTTAGTGTCCTTTGGTGATGGGGCTTACTCCAGGATGGAGGCCCGTGGTGCGACAAAGAGCAGTGGGAAAGGGACTCCACTGGCCTTGGCAGGGGGGAAGTAAGGATTTGCACGAGTGGAACCTTCCTCAAGATAGGCTAGGGGTTTAGGCTCTGAGGCATCCCTTCCCCCGTGGACAAATGCCACTCCGACAAGGAGGATCTCATTCCATGCGAGGAAGAGTCCATTCCCATGGAGACAAGTGGGCGTAAAGAATGTCCGAGATGAGGGGACCCTGTGTGCGAAGCACGAGGTCGGACCACAGTTTAACGTCATCTGTTAAAGACGAGGTGCTTAGCAGTTTAACATCCTCCATCTTGGACGAGGTGGGTTCGGTCCACAACCCTAGGGCTTACATACCCAATGCCCTCTACCCCTTGTGGGAGGGAAGCCATTGGGAAGGCCGTATAAAAGTGGGGTCGTAGGGCGGACCATTGAGGGGTCCACATTAATGTGGCTATGCGAAGAAGCAATAGCCGTTAGCGTTCCAATGTGGAGAAGCATAAAGCGAAGAAACGAAATGGGAAAAACTGCCCAAGGAAACTTGAGGTTACTTTGTACGAGCCTGGAACGCCGTACGAGAAAGAAACGCATGGCGCACATGCCTGGCAGGGAATACATCAGCTGCTGGCGTAGAGAGGCAGCCAAGGGGCATCAAGGTAAATGGGTCGGGGTGTTGCATGCAAAGATAAGGTTTGCGCGCAAAGCACCCGGATGGTGCGCAATAGGGCCAAAGGATTGTGCAGATAGGTGATTTCACGCAAGTTATTATGCGCATGGAAGTGGATTCCACGCGTGGGACACGGATTGCACGCAAGGAAAGAACTCGGAGGAGGGGGAAAATTAACTTAAGCCATTGGAGTTGCGCGCAAAGGCAACCCCGGGGAAAGGTTGCGTGAAAAGTCGAATTACCTGTATGTCATCTTGCGTGAGGGGGAAGTCGAATTTCGCACACGAGATCCATTCCGAATTTCTTAACCCCCAAACCGTTTGGGGTCGCCTTCTATTTATAGGCATCCACCAGCGCGGAATCTAGGCGGCACGTGAAACATTCCACGCTGGGAACGGCCGCCGTGCAAAACATCACTACGAAGAACCGGGGCACACAAAATTTTGTGCCTCACTAGCTCGATTACGCACATACCAGGGATGCTTCGCACGCACATCATTATTTCTCGCATGTCCTCTTTATTTCGCGCCCCACTTCCCGGGCCTCCGGATCAGGCCTTTGATTCCGAATATGACTTTGCTTTGACATTTCGAAAATTCCTCTAGGAGTTACAGGATTTTTTAAGTGTCTAAAAATGCTCCCCTCATAATTCGATCGGCGATAGGTCACAACAGATGGATTCTGAGGGAAACACTGAAACGCTGAAGTAGGGTCACTCCTGAGTGCTTAGTGCGGAAACAACCCATGCGGCATGCCAAAAGACGGATCAGCGCGAAATTTGCTTTCTGCACCGCGTGGAACCCTGGCCTCGCCTATAAAAAGGGGAGTTGGGTCCCAAATCTGTACTTCATCTTTTCCACGCGATAGGCTTGTCACTCTTGTTCTCTAAATTTCTCCCGCGGTTGCGTGTAAAAATGCTCTCGAAGTGCGGAAGTCCTTCCAAATTATGGCCTTCTTTTGCACACTTACTCAGGATATTCTGTTCTTAGCATGCCGATTGCACACCCATCTCCTGGATTTCGCGATGCCAGTTCAGATTTTGTGCAATACTCTCTGATTCTGTGCACAACATCATGGTTTCATGCAACTCCCGAGATATTTGAGATGTCCGCAAACCGAGTTGATGAGGGGGAATCCGCCACTCGTAGGATCAAAATGGAGGAGACCGAGGGGGTTTATGGCACCAAGGTGATCATCTCCAACAACCTGACCTTGTTCAATCTGCTGACTCCGACCTAGAAGACGTATCCCCTATCTGACAACCTCCTCCTCTAGAACATTGGCATCCTCGAGGAGGTGCCCCTATCGGGCATTGAGGTGGACACACCGTAGTCATGGGAGTCCCTAGAGGACGAGATTACTCACTACCACATCACCATCAATGGCCGTCCTTCCAGGGAAACCAGACATATAGATGTATATGTCCTGAACCAGAGGACCAGGACCATTACCAGAGACAAGACTGTCGTAGAGAATTCTCCATCCCTCTATGAGCGTACGTTCCATCAGAGTGTCACAGATGACACGAAGGGCTGACTGAAGGATTTGGACCTGCGGTCCTGGGGAAACTTCACCAGCGAGTGGGCCTGGGCGTTCTGGGTTCGCCATACTTGCGACCAGTTCGGGGATGAACTGCAACATCTTGGCTTGTTCGAGGTGGTATGGACATTGCAGTTCTGCTTCAACCATCAACCTGAACTCGGGCTGGAGCTCTTCACTCGGTGGTCTCCAGATACCAACATATTCCACCTTCATCATGGGGATTTTGGCATCAATCTCTAGGAAATTCACTACATCGGAGGTCTCCTACTAGAGGGATACCAATACGACGAGTTCGTTCCTCCAAAGAGCACCTGGGGAGAAAGGTCACAGACTCATATGATGATGTGGAACATGTTGGAGCTGGCCAAAGAGAGGCTAGGGGTCAAGGAATTCCTGAAGGACATTGCCTAAAAGGGCTGGTTTAGCCAATTACTTGAGAAGGATCCGGCCATCAAGATATCGGGACAGGGTAAATGATGTCCATCCGTGGCTCAGAGGAGCAAGGATGGGTCTTACTGGAGGTCCCTGGAGGCGGGGTAATACCAATCATGGGGCTACCGCATCATTGAGACCCAGGACCAAAACGTCCGATAAGCCAGGTTCCTTGCCAACTTCCTGAGTGGGTGGCTCCTGCCGGTGCGTGATGCGAGGATGGGCGTCCGTCCAGCAAAATTGGTGATGGCGGGAACCATTACTGCCAACAAACGGTTCAACATGGGGGTCCCTATTCTGGCCAATCTGTATGGAATCCTAGGACGCATCTCAAGAGGGGGGTTTCCTCGGAGAGTATGTGGTCCCTTCCAGATCTTCGACGGTTGGGTGGAGGCTAATCTCGGCAGGTACACTTTCCCAAACGCCATCTATCCTCCAGGAAATGGCCTGCGACCGTCCATGATGAACATCACTAGGGTGAAGCCGATGAAACTCAATGAGGAGGGCATGATAATCCGCATTGGTAACCACAAAAACTTCAACTTCAGCCCGTTCCCCACCCTAGTCGGCTAGATGGTGGACAATGGGCGAGGCTCTCTGGAACAGCAGAAGTATTTCCAGAGCATTCAAGGTAGGGTGCTCATGGCTCGGATCGACGGGAAGGTTTTCTGCGAGCCTTACATGCCATCCCAATTCACCAAGAAATTATGGTGCCTCCAACGAATGCCGAAGAAGGTATTCCTAGATGTCTGGAAGGAGAATAATCCCTTTGTTTTGCGCCATATGTGGTTGATGTTTACCACTTTCGGCTCTGGCAACTTCATTACTCTATCCCATCGGGGTTGATGCTATCCTAGCCACCGAGTATGCCGAACATTGGACCATCGTGTACCCTGAGGGGCTTTTACGCAAGCGAGTTCCGAAACTCAAGGTTAATTGCACAGAAACTGGGAAATAGGAATGAATGAAAGGTGCTGCTGGAAGAGAGGAACTAGGAGTGTGTCAGTCAGCGAGGCCTGCGCAGGCTGGGACTTCAGCAGCGGGGACATCACATAGCACCACTATGACCTCGTTTCCCGTAGGGGGTCACATGAGGTGGCCAGGGAGCTACACAGGAAGCAGATAAGATACCTACTCAACCCTTCCCAAGATGAAATTCTCCCAGCACTATGGTCGGCCTGGATGACCTTGCGGCAATCACGGATTCTTAAAGCCATCTGGCAGAAGATAATGTAAAACGGGATCCAGCTGCCAGAGGTCGGGCTCGTTCAAATTACCGATCATGTAAAATACCATTGGCAGCATGCTTATCTAACGGCCATCGATACATAGTGCGCCAAAGGGGTCGGCGTACAGAGCCACCATTCCTAGTGAATTTGATTCTCGTCCAGGAGCATGATCCGGAAGTGATGCCATGAGGAGAAGGCGACAGTGACGAGGAGTCGGAGGGGAGGAGGAAACTGGAGAAGACGAAGGTGAAGGAGAAGAAGGAGAAGAAGTAGAACCCAATGGTGTGGGGTCATAGGAGGGAACTACCAAGGGAGTCTCCGAGAGAGTGGAGAGATTGTCAGCCATGATCTCGACATAACTGAGATACTCGAGGTCTGTCTCTATCTTAATTCATTTTCCTTCATTATCTGTTTTCCTTTCCAAATTTTCAACTATCTCACTACCTCGCTCAGGAGCGTCTGAGTGTTGGTCGGGTGTACTCACAAGAAGAGGGATGTGAGGAATTGGTGGAACAGGATGGGGATCCGACACCCATCATTGAATTGACAAGCACAGAGGGGTCTCCCATGATGGAGGCTCCTGCAGCGGCCGAAACACTAGAGACTGACACTCTGGATTCCTGTAAGTATCACGCTTCACTACTCGCACTTGGTATCAAAATATTACACCTAAACAGTGTACATATTGCGTAGTGATCTCAACATTGGAGGCTCGCTAGGCTGCGGAGCCCGTGCCGTCCATGAGTGGACCAGTGGCGGACATACCACCTCATTCAGAATATGCTCCCTATACTGAGTCGACCCCAAAAATTGGTGAGCAGGGGGTATTCGACATCAGCGTCGCTGTTCTTGAGGGGAGGTCGAAAGCTGATTGAGGCATCATCGCTACTGGGCCAAGATAGGAAGGTCGCCCGGACGTTGAGGATCCTATTATTCATGAAGACATCCCTGGGGAAGATCCTACTGCCGATCTACTGGCTGCCTTCCCTATGTACCGACCCACTGACCCTGTGGAGATAGATGAATCAGACTCAGAGGTAGTTGAGGAGAGTCAGATGAAATGATGCAATGGTTGGAAGTGTATCCATCGCTTTCTCAGACAGCCCTAGTCGGATTGGATGAGGCGGGTGGGATCACTCCAGACCTGGCAGCGCTTCCTGTTCGCCCGAGGGGATGAAGCTCAGCGCCTTCATCTGACGGTCCGTGATTACATGGTCGAGAAGATATGCGAGTGTAGCTGGCACAATGATGTTGCCCAGTGTGGGGAAAGATCGATGAGCACTCAAGCATTGCTGAGGGTGGAGCGGGAGGTCCAACACCTCGAAGGGTAGGCGGCAGATAAGGAGCCCTTCATTGCAACATGCTCTGAGCTTGTGGAGCAACTGACGGCCCAGCTGGCTGACTCGTAGGAACAACTGATGGAGTCGAGTCACCACATGACTGTACTTCAAACCAAGTGGGCGCATGCACATGCTAGGGTTGGTGAGCTACGCTCTGCGGCGGCTGATGAGGAGAGAGTCTTCAAGGAGCGAGAATAGGTCATATAGGCTACCAGCCAATGGGTAGAAGTACAGGAAAGATCGATTCAGCGCGTTGATCCCTAAGCGCTTTGTTATGGCAATCTCATGACCTTTTTGCTTGTACTTCTCATCATCTCAATCCAATACATGGCCAAATCCATTCATTTGTTCCCTTGGTTTAATATGCTCAACCATGATTCCAAAACGAATAAAAACTCATCCCTAAGATCTTGTGGGTCACACCCAACATGAGAAGCAAAGGATACTTGTGATATTATTTTGTCTAACTGTGGGGCATTGACCAGGATTTAGGAATCCAAAATTGGGCCTGGATTTCAAAGGAGGAGACATCAGACCGAATGATATATCACCTTCTCAATGTTCTCTGACACACAAGCGTGGTAATGCCGGAGGCATTGAAATCCATTCAAACATAGGGAGATGGAGAGGAAAGGTTAATCACGCTGCCCGAATTCAGAACACAATAGGGAGAGACGATGGAGGATTATTGTTAACCGTGGTAGAAAAACAGCATCCATCTCGTGTTGTCTTAGAATGGGGACAATAAATGAGGGATGATCACTGTCCATGTTCGCAATACAGGGCCTAACTCAAATATCGCCGGTCATTTTTTCTGAACGTTGGCCCAGGATAGCAGGCAGACCATAGGTCTATCATCCATATTTCTATAATAGGCTAACCAAATTCTATCATCCATATTGTGGCAATAGGCGGACCAAAGTCTATCATTCATACTGTTATGGGGTCCTATCAAACATTACCATTCCTTCAGAATGTTGGCCCAGTACAGTAGGCAGACCATAGGTCTATCATCCGTAATGTTAGTGAGTCCCATCGAACATGAAAGGGAATGAGGATCCGAATAAAGGGGAACACAAAGCATGGATGATGGAGTGGTGGTTTTTTAGAACAGAGTCCAACACTCCCAAAATTGCGCCACCATGGAAGAGGTTCATTAGGTGGACGTATCGACCTAATCACGGGTGGTCCCAATTATTAGGCAGGACCTCTTTGGCGAGAGAACTGCAGCTTCCCATTATTACTATGGGGCATCCTGAACTTATTCGAGGTAGATGTCCCGATTACACCACTTCCCAAGAAGTCAGACCGAGGGGCCGACAATGAGGGACATGGTTTGGTAATCCCTAGGGATGGACCCTAAACGAAATGTCCATGTGTTCCTACATATCTCTTTAGGATGAGAATCAAGCCACACGTAGTTCTAGAAGAAAATTTTAACATCATGTTGTAAAAGTTACAGTTTAACGTGATGCGGGAAGAGGGACACATCTCATCTGGGGATAGGCACTACACAACGAGTAACCCGACGTGAATGAGGATATAATCTCGCACCACACCGTACAATCCCACAAGATAGAGCGAGTCGTATAAAGCCAATGAAACGATCTTAGTTTTAGGTCTTATAAACTGGACCAAAGGAGAAGGGGGAATAGGGGACACATGGTAAGGTGATTGAAAAACCCAACGTGAATGGGGCAAAGCCCGGAATACTATGTGATCCCAGGGATGCGTTTAGGTCGAGCGACCAAGCACGAAAAGTTAGGCTGGCCCTGTGGGGAAGTTCCCATGCGCTCCTACGTTTCACATAAGGATGAGATTCAAGCCATACGTAGTTATTGAAATGAAGCATGGAGGTATTTGGCGCATGTTACATGGACGAAGGAGCCGTGCAGGTCTATCCCTCACACCAAAATAAGCGGCATTTGATATATATTGTTTTTTCTTGGAGGTAAATGGCTTTTTGTTTGTGGGGTGACTGGACTAGTGTAGAAATTACTGGAATCTCCATGATAATCAAGCCATAACATGCATTGAAAAGCGTCATGGTAATCGACCAATACCTGGCATGATGTCCCCCATTGGGAGGTCATCACAATGCAGTTCCATTTTTCGTCATTGCGGCCATGACGACATCATCACCGTTTAAGGTCCAATGTTTTGGACCAACAGAACAGTTTATGGTCTTATGGTTTGGACCAACAGCACAGTTTAAGGTTATATGATTTGGACCTACAAAACAGTTTAAGGTCATATGGTTTGGACCTACATCAGAGTTTATGGTCATATGGTTTGGACCTACATCACAGTTTAAGGTCATATGGTTTAGACCTACATCACAGTTTAAGGTCATATAGTTTGGACCAACAACACAGTTTAAGGTCATATGGTTTGGACCTATAGCACAGTTTAACATCATATGGTTTGGACCTACATCACAATTTAAGGTCATATGGTTTGGAAAAAGGGGAAGACACATGATTCAATAAAACATTCCTGATGCGGGTGAGGGTGTAATCCCATACCATCACTGCGTGCGATTCCGATAGCAGAGCCTCGAGCCAAAGGGGCCTACGAGGATTCGATAATCAGGAAAGGGAGAGGAGATGCTAGCTCCCGGCTGTGCTGGGCCAGAAACGCAATGTCCGGGAGACTCCATGTTCCCGATGGGGATGAGGGTCAAGCCACACACAACCTGTAAAGAAGAAACCCAAGAACATACTCTAGCGCTCAGATTGCGGGAGCCTCGAGAGACACAGTTACACACCTTGGTCTATCTGATGTGAAGGGGTGTACTGAGGGGTAGTACAAGGAGTGTTGATATTCCACCTTGACAAGGTGGGGAGAAACATATTGTGAATCATGAAACCAACATTCAGGGCCCAAGAAAGCCGGCGTGCCGACTGGGATTATTGCTGACCACGTTCGCAATATAGAATCCTGTCATGTTATCCTAGAGGTGGGGCAATCAAATGAGCATCAATCGCTTACCACATTCACAACACGGGATTCGTATCAATTTTTTTTCATGAAACCCTCGGGGGAATTGGCCCGTGATAGTAGGAGAGCCGTAGGGAGTCGTATCGAGGCCGCTCTTAGGGGTCCCTCTGGGTGTGAAAGATGGTGGGGCCTGAATGAAGGGGAACACGAAGCAAGAAAAGCAGACAAAAACTTTCCTAAGTCGAATCTGACACTCCAGGTCCTAGACCAGAGTACTCTGATAACATTAGAAGACCACTCGAGAGGGTTGAAGGGCTCAATCTGAGAGAGTCCAAAAGATGCCGGATCCCCGGGAGAAGGGGGGTGTAGTGCCAAAAAACCCTGGAAACCCAGAGATCGTGGGATCTCCTAAGAGATGGGGCTGGAACTGACATCTATGTGTCCATGTGGTCCTACATATCCGATAAGGATGGGAATCAAGCCGCACATAGTTCTAAAAGAATAGCTTGACATCTTGTAGGAAGAAATAAGGATCTTAGTTTTAGGTCCTAGAACTCGGTCCACAGACCCCCAACGTATGGAAAAATGTAGTTTATGGTCATGCTGGACCAGGTGCAGTTTTAAGGTCATGCGGGACCGCAAGAGGATCTTAGTTATAGGTCTTAGAACTCGGAACCTGGTGCAATATAAGGTCATGCAGGACCGTACAGTTGAAGGTCATATAGGACCACAAGAGGCTTAGGCAAAGTAATACATGAGGAACCTGGCGTTGGTGGGATGAGTTACGCTCTCACCATCCATAGTCACCAGGGAATACGTGCCATTGGGATAGATCATGTGGAAAATGAAAGTCCCCTCCCATTTGGGCTCTAACATGGGGTGGTTTCCTACTGGGAATCATTGGCGCTCTGAGAGCCAGCACCAGGTCACCTTGTAGCAAGGAGCGGAGGCGAACCTTCTTATTGAAATCTCAAGCCATCTTGCTCTGATGCCTTTCCATGTTATGTAAAGTTCAAAGCCTACGTTCATCCAACACTTCCAATTCAGCTAGACAGATTTTAGAAACTCTATCTGGCAGTTTCTGGTCGTAGACCACTATGCACAAGGAGGGAAATTGGATCTAGATGGGCAGGACGTCCTCAGTTCCATACACCAAGAAATAAAGAGTCACCTGGGTGGAGTTACGAGTCATCGTCCAATAAGCCCAGAGGGCGTTGGGGAGATTTTCCGGCCAACTTTTCTTGTTCTGACCAACTATCATTTGCATAATGATGAAGAGGGTTTTGTTAAATGCCTAGATCTATCCATTTTCCTGTGCACGATAGCAGGAGGTGTGGTTAGATAGAATGTTGTACATTGTGTACAATTTCTTCAGCTCTGCTGCTTGGAAGTTTTCTCCGTTATCCATGAGGAGATCTTGAGGTACTCCAAACTGATAGATGATATTGGAGCTCACGAAGTCAGCGATAGAACATGCCTTGACTTCCCTGAGTGGGATTGCCTCTGCCCAGTTCGAGAAGAAATCTGTAGTGGTTAAGTTGAACTGGCACTGGGGACCCTTCACCGGTAGGTAAGGTCCTATGACATCCAACCCCCAGACTGAAAAGGGCCAAGAATACTAGGTAGTTTGGAGAGGCTCCGGTGGCCGATGCACAAAGTCAGGATGAACTTGGCACGCATGACCCCTCTTAGCATACTCGGGGCAATCGTCAATCATGTAGGGACAAAAGTATCCCAACATCTGATTCTGGTCATACAACTTTGACCCAGCCTGGTGGGTGCCATAGGAACCAGCATGCACTTCTTGCATTACCTATGGGATCTCAACTCCTTGAAGGCAATGGAGGAGAACACCATCAAATCCAAGCCTAAAAAGGAGCTGCTCAAGGCTGGGACCGCTTTGAATGGTGAACTGAGGCGCGCGTCTTCAGATTCTCTCTCGCTTGGATCGGTTTGGCGAATGATTGTCGTGCTGGATATACTCAACCAAAGGCGTCCTCTGGTTAGGAACTGTCTCAATTACCGCACCTGATGCCCCCGGGGATCCTAACGTAGGGGCACCATCGGCGAGATGGTTCAATCACGGGACCCGATCACCCTCCAGAATAACAGGAAAAATGAATCTCTTGTGTGCCACCTGGATAATTAGGTAATCCTGTTCGGGCTCCGCAACTGATGTGGCCAGGGTGGGAAAAAAATCCGCTCGACTGTTCTGCGGCCGGGGAATGTGAACGACCTCTGGCTGGGAGGGGAACTTAGCCATTAGATGGAGGGTTCACTCCATCAATGGCATGAGTTCTGGCTTTCTGACAACATATTAACCATTGACCTGCTTGATGACTAGCTCTGATTCCCCCTTTACATAAAGATGGGGTACGTCAATCTCGAGAGCGAACTCGAGGCCAGTGATGAGGGCATGATATTCTGCCTCATTGTTGGTGCAGCCTTCTGACAACTGGAATGAATATGGAAGAAGAATTTGCTCTGGGGTGATGAAGATGATACCTAGGCCCACTATGTTATGCCTAGGATCGTTGAGACTTCTACAGGTGGGGCTCCGGGAGGCACTGTCAAAGTGAATATTCTAACATGGGATGTTGTGATAGACTAAGAGGATTGCCTCATCAAGAATTCCTAGATCCAGTGGCTGGTCCACGGAGGTTGGGTGGATGGCTAAGAAGTCTGCCAACGCCTGTACTTAGATGGCCTTCTGATGTACGAACCTAATGTCGAACTGCTGGAGGATCACCACCCAGCGCGCCAATCGGCCCATCAATATAGGTCAGTTCAGTATGTATTTCAACGTGTCTACCCAAGAGATCAGCTATAACTTGTTGTGCTGCAAGTAGTGCCACAATTTCTGCAATGCAAATACGAGCGCGAGGAAGCTCTTATCGATGGGAGAATATCTAATTTCCGCGTCGAGGAGCATGTGGCTGAGGTATTAGATTCTATTCTCTGTTACTTCGTTGTTCTTCTAGGTGAGAAGTGCGCCGAGGGATCGCTCTAGGGTGTTCACTTAAAGGAACATCGGATTTCCAGAAACAGGTGGCATCAGGACTAGCTGTACCTCGTTGTGCTGCAAGTAGGGCCGTAATTTCTGCATAGAAAGTACGAGCGCGATGTAGCTCTTCTCGATGGGAGAATATCTAATTTTCGTATTGAGGAGAATGTGTGTAAGGTATTAGAGGCTATTCTCTCTTCCTTCATTGTTCTTCTGGGTGAGAAGTTCACTAAGGGATCGCTCCAGGGCGGTCACTTAAAAGACCAGCAGCATTCCGGAAATGGGTGGCATCAGGATCAGAGGTTGAAGCAGATACTGCTTGATTTCCTCAAATGCGATCTGTCACTCTTCATCCCATCCATAGGCAGCGCCTTCCTTCATGAGACAGGAAAACGTCTTACACTTTCCGGCCAGATTCGAAATGAATCGGTGTATATAGGCTAAGTGGACTTGGAGGCCTCGAAGATCCTGAATATTATTCGGGGGATGCTTCTGACTGATGGCCTTGAACTTCTCTGGGTCGATCTCGATGCCTCAATACCTAACAACAAAACAAAGAAACTTTCCAGAGGAGACCCCGAAGGCGCACATCAATGGTTTCACCATCAAGTGGTGAGAACGGAGGAAGCCTAAAACTTTCTCAAGGTCTTTCAGATGGTCTAAGCGCTGACGAGATTTAAACACAAGGTCTTCCACGTAATACTCCACCAGCGTCGCGATAATCGGCTTGAATATGAGGTGCATAGCCCGTTTATAGGTGGCACCCGCATTCTTTATGCTGAAGGGCATAACCTGGTAGCAGAAAGTACCCTGGGGTGCCCCAAAGGTAGTGAACTCTTCATCCTCGGGGTCCATCCAGATCTGGTTGGACCCGGAGTACCCATACATGAAGGAGAGGGCTTGGAACCCGGCTGTGGCATCGATCAACAACTCTATCACGGGAAGTGGAAAATCATCTTTTGGACAGTGGCGATTGAGATCGCAGAAGATGATACAAACCCTGATCTTCCCGTTCTTCTTCCTGATTGGCATAATGTTGGCTAGCCACCTCAGGTATTGGACTTCTATGAAGTATTTGGCCTTTATTAGCTTATAAACATCGGCCTCAACCATAGCACCATGAGAGGGGTGCATCTTTTTGGGAGGATGCTTGAACCTACGATGGTTTTCTGGGAGGCCGAGGCGGTGGACATGTACCTGGGGATCTATTCCAGGCATCTCATCATAACTCCACTCAAACACATCACGATGATTTCGGAGGATGTCTACGTACCGTTGCCATTCCACGGGGGGGCATAACGGTTCTGACCAATTTGGGTCTTGGGTCTTCCTTGATACCGAGGTTCACCTACAATAACACGTCGACCGTGGTGGATACGCCCTCCTCAAAGGCAGGTGGAGAATCTTTCATTTCATCCTCTCCACTCGTGGGGGGATCACCCATGGGGGGAGCCATTTCAGGGCTGCCAGACCCTGATGGGAAGCTGGTGTCGGCTCAGGCGGCAGAGGACGTCATGTCAGGAGACTCGTGCACCGAGGAAACCATGGTGATGGAGGATATTGATCCAATCCCATCTGGCCTTCGGCCCAAGGGGCCATGCTCTATGATATCAAAGAATTTGTGGCGCGTTGGCATGAGAGGGACGATTCCGGCCCAGAAAAATAGACATGTATGACGTACTGTCGTTGCCATGATCCCAACGTCCCGATATCGTACAAGGGTAGGAGGCTCGGGGATCACCTGATACTGGTTGGTGTAAGAGTACGAGGTGATTTCCCGCCGTCTCTTGGACTCGGAAATATTCCTTCCTCTTGTACCCAAGACAACAAAGAACTGCCCCATGTCTGGGGTCGTAGACTACAACTAATGGATTGGGAAGTCATATGAGTCGTACAAACCTGCCCCGGGATCACTCGTGACAGTGGCAGGCTCAAACTCACCTGCCAGGATATGCTTGTCCTTGCTCTTGTAATAGTCAGCATCCAGATAACGGGCTTCAGAAGAGGAAAAATGATACGCATAACCTTGGATCCCTCCCACTCGACCAGTATGGGAGTATTTGAGGCAATTATGATACGATGAGTGGACTTCTGTGTGAAGGTAGAGCCACGACCTACCCATCAATGCGTTTTATGCTGTATCCTGAGAGGCAACAATGAATTAAGTATTGGAAATTAGGCCTCCGAACTCTTTCTTCAGACGAATCTTGCCGAGTGGAGTTTCCTCGTCCTTGCCATACCCCTAAATCCTGTGTTCGGAGGGAGTTTGATCATCCTGAGACCGTCCATGCTTCCGCAGCGTCCGAGTTGGGATTAGGTCAATCCCGGAACATGTGTCAACAAGACAGAGGCGGACTTCCACGCCATTGAACTGGCCGGTGGTGTACAGTGGGCGGATGTGCCCCAGTATAGGAAAGTCATCATATTCAATGGAAAACGAGATAACCTCCTGACATTCGGTGTCCTCAATCACCTCGTTGTGGAAGGCTTCTGCGGCCACTACATCCGTTTCAAACTGGAGGGGGCTCTATAGAGACTTGGAGAGTGCCTCATGCATTTCAGACGACAGGAGAACGGCCTCACGGATAGAATGCCTTGCCGGAATGCCAGCCAGGTGCTTAAGAACATTATACTTTCGATCCAAATGCGATATTATGCTTACAGGAGGCCGCTCTATGATTGGATGCTTGACGGACCCTACCGGCAGGATTGGTGACTGACTGTTACTAGGCACGTCTTTCTGTTCTCTAGCCAAACCCTGATAGGTGGCTACCATGTATGGACCAGAAGGGTGAAGTCGGCCGATGGTAGGGCAGGGCTGGTTACAGCACAACCAAGGTGGTCCCACCTAATCCAGCAACACAAAACGGTGGAGGAGGCAAACCTACTGACACCGGGTGAGGGAGTCGCATGTGCTGATCTCTGTATCGGGTCTGTTGCCTGGTCTCAGTAGTGTGCACGACATGACTGGATGTGATGACTGTCGTGCTCCAGCGATTCACGTAGCCACGGCTCTGCTGATGTTGGCAATGACTGGGGACATTAGGGAGGTCCACCTAGCATTCC
Organism: Viscum album; assembly: GCA_963277665.1. Taxonomy (NCBI): domain Eukaryota; kingdom Viridiplantae; phylum Streptophyta; class Magnoliopsida; order Santalales; family Viscaceae; genus Viscum; species Viscum album. The sequence continues at coordinate 468,587,028 of OY728162.1, read as the reverse complement.
TCATCGTTGGGATTCAAAAAGGGATTTACCGACTCTACGGTGTTAACCAAATTGTACCCCTGGGAATTCATTCGAGGAGTCATCCACTACCGGATGGAGTCTCGGTGGGATCCCCATATCTTGTGGCATAAAATCACCAAGTGTGCGGGAATATGATGACACTGGCAGGGCGCGTTCTTTCATCTTGCTCCGCCGCTCGCTCTTCTGGGAAGAGGTATGCTGGGACGATGATGCCAAAGCGGCGCTCACAGATTCTGAGGGCTCTAGTAGACTTAGGCTGGCATGAATGATGCCATGGAAATGAGTGACCATCATGCTGGCCATCTAGTCATTATACTTCTGAGACCCCCGGTCGGAAACTTGTTCCCACTCATCCTCGTTGACACTGATGCCATCTGGTCTCATGAAGACACATGCCACTTGCGCCGGGGCTGGGCCCAACCAGACTATGTTGTTGTCAATCTGGTCTTGGAGCCAGTCCTTGAACACATAGCATTGCTGTATAGTGTTCTCTAGGGTTCAGTTATAGGGGCAGTAGTCAGGGTTATCAGTGAGACGCACCTCTTCTGGCTTCTGGCACTCAGGGAGCCGCACGATCCTCTGCTCCAAGGAGCTAGGGAAATAACCAGGGACATGGGCCTCGTCCAATGAATAAGTCTGATTCCTTATGTCCGGAAAGGGGGATCTTGGAGTCTTACCATGACCAGGGGTCGGAGGAGCTGTCCAAGGAGGCGGAGCCTGATTATCTCTCCAAGGTGGTGGTGGTGCGTTACGCGGAGGCGCCTGCCGGTTTTGAGGCGGTCACTGCTAGGCTGGAGGCTATGCCTGTGGGGGTGGACCCCTATGGAGCTGCTGAGCTGGCCTTACTGGTAGCATCTCTAGCTGTCTGGGGTCCTCTATATGGGATACAATAGCGGGATTGGCTCTGGATGCTCTCCTTGAAGAGATTACAGGAGGTAGTGGGCGTGCCTGACTGTCCTGTTGCAGGGCTTCTTCGAGGCGCTGAGCTTTGTATGAGAAGTCCCGGAACCCTCCAGGGTAATTATGAGTGAGAATAGAACGAACCAGCTCTGCCTTGAAATTCCCTACACACATTTTCAGTAATTTAACCTGAGTTAGTGGCATGTCAAGGGAGTATGTGGGCCCCTTCCACCGGGCGACGAAGTATATGACCCGCCCATCGGGCCTTTGCTTGCACCTAAAGAGGTATGCAATGTTCGTCTACTGGGTTGTAGAACTGAACTGGTAGATGTATTTCCAACGAAGGTCCTCCCAGCTAGTCACAGATTTAACAGGGAGCTGGATGTCTCAGACGAATGCTGGTCCTTCCAATGTCTAAAAAAAGCAATAGTGTTTGGCAGCCTCATGCTGCGCCGGAGTCCCTAACATAGGCCCGCACCTCGAGTTGAAGTGGGCCAGGTGTTCTGGCGGGTCTCCAGTCCAATTAAAGGGGGCGAAAGTGGGGTTCCCAAATCCGGGCGGGGCCAACATATCATCCAACCATGCTGGGTATGGCTTGCCGTCCGGTGGGATTTCCACCTGGCGAGTTTCCAAGGCCTCAAGGCGAGAGATGAGTTCTTCCATTAGATCGTCCGGACACGGATTCCTTCCCTGATGGGGATCTCTTACCACAAGCGCATTTCCTGGATTTTCAATCTGGTATTCATGATCAGCAGCCCGCAGGGCGGCTGGCGGAGCGACTCTTGGGGCGTTGCGAGGAAACCGAGCAGGATCCCCTAGGTGATCCCACTGTTCGAGAGGGTTCAGCGAAACATATTGTGCCCTCTTTCCATAGGCTCCGGCCTCTAACCTGTCAGCGAATGCAACGTGGTCGCAGTTTCCTGGGGGGATCTCGGCAAGGGGAACATGCTCCTGCCCCTGTTGTCCTGGTCTAGGGCTACCGTAGTCAGGTCTCCGCTCTACAATGCATTATCCCAAGAGCTCATCAACCAGCCTCTTTTGCTCAGCAAGCTATTGGCGTAGTGTGATCTTCTCAGGATCTTCCTCTACATTCTGCATTGATGCATATGGGTCGGTGAGTTTGAGATACCCGACATGCTCTTTACCCATGCCGATGTTTCGGCTCAGTGTTAGTGCCTCCATGGGTACATGGAGACCTAGGAGGCTCCTCTGTTGGCGAGTAATCCTCCCAGATGGGTCCAGTATCAGATTTTCCTCAAGGGGGGGGGAGTCCCCACCAAGGATATCTTCACAGTTTCCCTCATCTGAAAGGTCATCCATATTGACCGCCACCCAGTGAATCGGGTTGTCGGCGGATCACATAGAAAACAAGGGCAGCGTACTGCCCCCATCCACGGACATGCGCGTGGGGGGTGTCTTCCTCAATAACATTGCGGAGTACTTGAAAACTCTGGATGCATTTTTGCTGGAGGGCCCCATGGTGGCCTAGTGACTCGGGGTGCCAAACCGTAGGGAGTGCTTCCAGGTCGACCCAACGACACTTCTCACCGATATCCTCGAGATGTCCTTGGCTCCCGGGAGAAGACGCTAGCTGATGGAAAATACAAGAGTGTGTCACCCGAAGAGTCTGGCGGAAGCATTCAAACTCTCCCAGGGTGAGTGACTCTGGCATATCAAAATCTGACCCTGCGACCGGCCAAAAATTCTTGGGGAAGTGGTCCGCTGCGAGGACGGTCCAGAAGCTCCATGATTCAGGTTCGGGGTCCAGACCATTATTCCCCTGCTCGTCAACCAAGAATGGACGGGGAGCTGGAAACAGCGCCGAGGCAGGCGGCCAGGCCGGTGGGCTGGCCGACATGGAATACGGAGAACATGCCGATTGGCCGCTGATCCTTGAGTCGTCCGCCAAGGTTTGTAGTGCCCTTGCTGCCACATCCCGATAGGATGGGCCGGCGAACAGGCCTCCTGTCACAGTGTCAGTGATTTCCGATGGTGCGTCTCCTTGCGACTCTTCTGCCAGTCCCCAGAAATGTTCCCCACCTTCCCTGACTGAGGCGGAAGGTGCTTCCGGGGAGGCCAGTAGTAACTGCGTGTCTGACCCCTGGTTGTACGCCAAGTCCGCATCATCCTGGATATACCTTCGGAGGGAGGAGGGAATCATACGGATCTCGCATTCGGGGAGTATGAGTCTATCACGCCATATCCCCATCCTTGTCCTCAACTCAAATGGTTGGTGGGGGAGGTTCTGTCGTCCAGTCGTATTCCACCTCAGAGTCTGAGAAACAGACTGGTCTAATTTCTATCCGGACTGCCCCGACATTCCTCTTATGGCGAAGACGCCCCGCCTTCCTGCCTCTGGGTGGCTCCTCAGTGTAAGGATCATTTCCGTCGAGGAGTCCCCTGGACACAATAGCGCTGGGGAGATGGGACTGATGGTATGGGTGTGAGAAGCACTGGGACAGATGTCGAAAGGGACATGGGGAAGTCCTCCATGTTAGTGAGCGACTGGATACGCAACAGCTCCATACTCGCATCCAGTAGTAGGGGGAGTGACCTCATACTCGGTGCAGTGGGCATTAAAAAGAGTCATACCCAGAGCATAGCTATCGCGAATAATCCTTCGACTTTCCAGATCAGTGGCCTAGAATGAGCCATTATAGTGGGTGGAACTACCGCGGATTGGTCCACGGTGGCCATTGCCTATGCCCGCTACCGGGAGAGTCGACCCAATGTGCCTGCAGGGTGGTCGGGGCCTCGATCCCAGTCATGCATGTGACTTCCCCTGCCCAATGTGTGAAGGGACTTGGTAGCAGGAGTCAGTAGTGGCTCGGGCCACAGTGTTTACTAACGCTAGTGCCCCATGATGGGAATTCTCTTCTGCTCGCGCCTGACGCTAGCGTCAGGTCAAATGGGTTGGAGCCGGTGGTGCGGGCACGAAGATTGCCTGATCCTTGTCTTGGGGAGTCGGGCAATGATTTCGATGCAGCCTGGAGGTGGTTCTTGCCGTAATCCCATGGGACAGGTGTCCGATCGGGTGGACCCGGACATCCCCCACATCATTGGCATAGGGGACAAATCTTTCAAGGCGCTCCGGGTCTAGGCTCCCGAAGCAGTTGAACATCGGAGTGGGGAGTGGTGGCTCCCTGTGCGGACCTCAGGGTCGGCGATGATAGTGAGGCAAATCCACCTCTATATCCAAACGGGCCATGCCCCTGGTGGGGATGATCGCTTCCCCGTCGTACCTACGAAGCATGTAGGTGACCACCCTTCGCTGGATGATTTCTGACCAGGAGAGGGGGAGTGAGCTCCCGATAGCTATGGCGGTCAGAGATGGAGCGACTGTGGAAAAGGCGGGACTGCACGGGGTGGTCGTTTCAGTACTGCCCCTACCCCTGCGCTAGTGGGCGGGTGGCAATCGAGCTCCAGATGCAGTGATTTAATTCATGGAATCATGGAGATGAACTCATTAGTACTAACAGGAAAAGAAACCAACAACCAATAGCCCGTCACCATTCCGTCTTCCATGGTCGGAGAGAGGGATCCACGCTGACGACGTCACAGAAAGGAGTGGTCAACATCCTGACGGCCTCGACCCCTAGCGGGTTTCATGTCCCAGTGGTAGGTACCCAGACCTAGTGACATACTAATCCTCCAACACCCCGAACACTATCATTATCTGTATTGAGGAGAAGAGATTCACGTACGGTTCACCATTTTCTGTTTCCGGCGCTTTTACGCCGGGGCGTGCGTGCGTGTCTGTCACGCATGGAAGGACGCGCGGCTCGCTGCCCCGCATTCCTGCTTTCCAACGGCGGGCAACATCCATTCCTTGTTCAGGGAAGTCTGCTCCTTGATTGAAACAGGGATGATGGGATGTCATTTCTTCCTTCCGTGGATTCATCCTCGGAGCTCGTCACCTAGTCCGAGTCTCCCACATAGATTTAAGACGGGTTCGTGAAGCTCGTTCCCATTGCCATATCAGCATGGACACCAGTTCAGTACGCTGCTTCTGTCTACAGGCTCCAAGGGGTCTTGTCGGGGCAACAACCTTTAGTGAGGATAATGGTCACGTTGGGGTGTCATTGGAATGTCTCTCTTCTATCCCTTATCACAGGGCTTCTAGAGGGCACGGAAGACCGAGGAATCCCACATCGAACGCGGGGGATTGTGTACCATCTGAGGTTTTCCTCAACTTCCCATGTTTACCACGGGGTATGTCGTGAGTTTAATGTCTTGCAGAGATGGATCGGGATGATCAGAACATTGAAAGTGGATCAGATTGAAGGACCCCCAAGGGGGAACACCGATGTTGGGGCCAACACGTGGGAGGCTTCCTAGCTACCATGCAGTGGGATGGGGTAGCATGATCTCACCGGGATGTGGTGGCCCGGGTAAGTATCAGGATGGATGATAGAGTGATGGGCATGAACCTTGTGGAGGCTCCCTACGTACTGTGTGTTAGCAAGGATCAAAGTCCATGTAGTTCAGGGCATATAGTTTAACATCATGTGGGACGACATACAATTTAACGTAATGCGGGAGAAGATACAGTTTAACATCATACGGGATGAGATACATTTTAACGTAATGAGGGACGAGGGCATGTGGGGCTTACGCTCTGAGGCAGCCCAGAGTGGGTATGGGGCATACGCTCTGAGGTGGCCCACGGTGGGTATGGGGCTTACGCTCTGAGGTGGCCCACGGTGGGTATGGGGCTTACGTTCTGAGGCGGACCATTGTGTGTATGGGTATTATGCAGTGAGGCGGACCATGGTGGTCCGGGAACCGACGCGAAGGGGTTGGAACGACCTGGTGGTGGGCATAAACCTCGTGGAGGCTTCCAACGTACCATGCGTTAGCACAGATCAAAGTCCACGTAGTTCGCTGGGATGAGGCTTACACTATGAGGTGGAACATAATAGGATGTCATGGTCGATTCAACCTCTAAGCCCACGTGATTCATGATCGTTGTGAGAAACAAAAAGCAGCAGGGATCAGACGATCACCCCGCAAAGTGTGCGTCCGTGAGAAGGGGAAAGGGGCTTACGCGTTGAGCAGCCTAAAGAGGAAACAAGGTCTTACATGTGGTTAGCATCCCATGGTGTCGGGGATTAATCCAGGATGGAGTCCCTTGGTGTGACAAAGCGTTGTGGGAAAGGGACTCCACTGGCCTTGGAAGGGGGGAAGTACGGAGATGCACGAGTGCAACCTTCCGCAAGAGAGGCTAGGGGATTATGCTCTAAGGATACCCTTCCCCCATGGAGAAACACCACTCTGACAAGGAGGATCTCATTCCATGAAAGGAAGAGTCCATTCCCATGGAGGCGAGTGGGCATAAAGAATGTCCGAGCTTGGGGGACCCTATGTGCGAAGCACGGGGTCAGACCACAGTTTAACGTCATGTATTAAGGACGAGGTGGTTAGCAGTTTAACGTTCTATAGCTTGGATGAGGTGGGTTTTATCTACACCCCTAGGGCTTACATGCCCAATGCCACATACCCCTTGTGGGAGGGAAGGTATTGGAAAGGTCGTAGCAAAGGGGGGCTACAGGGCGGACCATTGTAGGGTCCACGTTAGTGTGGCTGTGCGAAGAAGAAAAAGCCGTTAGCATGCCTATGCGGAGAAGCATAAGGCGAAGCAACGCAACGGGAAACACCGCCCAAGGAACCTTGAGGTTACTTCATACGAGCCTGGAAGGCCGTATCGGAAAACAACGCATGGCGCACATGAATGGCAGGGAAGTCATCAGGTGCCGACGCAGAGAGGCCGCCAAGGGGCATCAAGGTAAAGGGGTTGGGGTGTTGCGCGCAAAGAGAAGGTTTCCACGCAATGAACTGGGATGGAGCGTAATAGGGCCAAAGTATTGCGTAGATATGTGATTGGGAGTAAGGTATTACATACAGAGAAGGGTATTGCGTGCACGAGACAGGGATTGCGTGCAAGGAAAGAACCCGTAGGAGGGGGAAATTTACTTAATCCAGTGCAGTTGCATGCAAAGGTGAACCCCAGGGCAAGGTTGTGCGAAAAGAGGAATTACCTGGAAGTCATCTTGCACGCATGGGAAGTTGAATTGCACCCACGGGAGCCGTTCCTAATTATGCAACCTTCAAACTATTTGGGTTCGCCTTCTATTTATAGGAATCGACCAGCATAAAATCCAGGCGGTGCGTGAAACATTCCGCACCGGGAATCGCCGGCGTGAAAAACATCACTGCGAAGAACCGGGGGGTGCAAAATTGCGCACCTCACTAGCTCAATTACGCGCATCCTAGGGATGCTTCGTGCACACATCATTATTTCGTGAAAGTCCTCCTTTATTTCGTGCCCCACTTCTTGGGCCTCCGGACCGGGCCACTGATTCCGAATATGACTTCACTTTTCCATTTCGAAACTTCCTCTAGGAGTTACGGGCTTTTTTCCGCATCTAAAAGTACTCCATACAACATTACCACATATTTGATGCATATTTGTTCCAATTGATATAGTGAGGAATCCCACCAAATAGAAATTATGTTTACAGTATTTGTAAGATGATCCACAACAACCTAGATAGAATTGTTTCATATGGATGTCTTCAGATGTCCAGGGAAAAAGTCAATGGTGACGTTCTCCCATTTCCATGATGGTATGGGTAACAGTTGCATCATAGACTTAGACTTCTGTCTCTTAAAATTCACTTTATAACATAACATGAACATTGATATATAATCAGTAATCTACTTCATCATGTTATCCCATCAATAATTCTATTGCATATCTATGTACATCTTTTTGTTTCCTTGGGGGATTGATAAATTCAAACTATTCGTGTCATCCAGAATTTATTTTTTTGACTCTGGATTTGAATGAACACATAGTATTGACCCATATCTCACAATTCCTTCTTCACTGAATTTGAACTCCAAGGATTTACCTTTTACAATAGTTTCCACCTTCTTCTGAATTCCCACATCATCATTTTGATCATCATTTAGCCATTTCAAAAGATACAGTTGATAAATAATTTGTGAAAGGATTGATGATGTTCCCTTCATTATAATTCCCATGTCTATCTTCATCAATTATATAAATGTTGGATCCATTTAAATTCACATCAATGATAGAATTGTTGGGTCCTTTCTACATAGAGCATCGTCCACCTTGTTCTCTTTCCCAGGGTGGTAATGGATTGAGTAGTCATAGTCTTTGATTAGCTCTAACCATATTCATTGGATAATATTAAACTCTTACAATATGAATATATGTATGAGGCTTTTGTCGATATTGCATATTTCACACATCTCCCTAAAGAGGTATTGCAACCATATTTTTAAAGAGAAGATCACTGCATTCAACTCCAGATCATTTTTTGGATAGATCTTCTCATGGAAATTCAATTTCAATGAATCATAGGAACTGAATTTTTCATTTTTCATTAACACACAACCCATACGCTTCCTCAAAGAATCACTAAATACCAAATAGTTTTCCACTTATGGGTAAAGTGATTATGGGTGCAGTGATAATCCTCCTTTTGAACTCCTTGATGCTCTCCTCACATTCATCACTCAATTAAAACTTGACTGCCTTCCGAGTTAGCTTAGTAAGAGGGTTTGAAAATTATGAGAAATTTCTCACAAATCAGGGATAGTATACAGCTAAACCTAGGAATATATGGATATCTGTTACCTATGTCCGCCTCGACCATCCCTCTATTTCAACTGTCTTGATGGGATCCATATATATCCCAATGTTTTGATTAAATGACCCATGAATGAGACCTCCTTCATCCAGAACATACACATTTTTTAACTTTAATAGAGCATATATATTCGCAACATATCTAGTAAATTTATTATATGCTTTTCATGTTACTCCATGGGTTTTGATTATAATAGAATATCATCTATAAAGAATACCAGACATTATTCAATATAATCTATAATGAATCTGTTAATCATATCCATGAATATTGTTGGAGGATTAGTGAGTCCAAAAGAGATTACTATGAAATCATAGTGCTTGTATCTTGTACCAAAAGTTTCCTTGGGGATATCCTCCTTCACCCTTACATGGTAACATCCTGACCACATATCTACCTTAGCGAAGTATTGTGCACCAGATAGTTTATCAAATAAGTCATCAATTCGTGGAAGAGGATACATGTTCTTTATTGTAATTTTCTGAGCTCACTATAATCATTGAAAAGGCACATTGACCCATCCTTATTCTGGATTACGAGGACTAGTGAACCCCAGGGTGAAGCACTTGATCATACAAACCTTTTATCCAGATTCTCATTTAGTTTTTTTCTCCTGCTCCTAAATCTTCACAATACCCATTATATAGATATTCCTGGATATTGGAAATGTCCTAGGTATATGATCAACTGAGAATTCAACATCTCTTCTAGGAGGATGATCATGAGATTCCTCGAGAAACACATCAGCAAATTCCCTCAAAATAGGAATGTTTTCGAAGATGGTTTATTATATAGAATCAATAATCTGACCTTGATACATGTGATCATAGGGTATTAATATACACACATGAGATGATGAAGCAAAATAAGATTCATCCCCATCCTTTTACTTGTACAGAATCGGGGGTTGATTCTCCACATGGAAAGTGATTTCCCTCTCACAGAAATTTATGTTGTCTATATATACATAATACTAATACTTGATTAGAATTTCATCAAATTCCACCAGAGGGAGTATGACGTGGTTTTCCGATAAGTTCAATGCACAAATTATTAATGGGGAGAAGTTATATTAAATGGATGCAATGATTTCCCCATTTTCCATAATCACTGATATCTTTACTTCCATGATATGTGTAGGAGTTGGGATTGTTCTTCTAAATGTATTTGATATAAAATATTTCATTGAACTAGAATCAAAAAGTACGTTCACTGTTCATGAATAAATAACTAGCATACTTTTCCCCACATTTTTTTCGGGGTTCACTTTGGCAGTATTGATGGAAAAATCTTGCCCTTGTTGCCTTGGAGGTTGATTGTTTCCTCTGAAAACCCTTGGTTCAAGGGACTAGTGTGAAAATTACCATGATTCGTTTTTATTGATGAAATTAATAATGCGTTGATTGTAGAATAGAGTGTTCTTATCCTCTATCATAGCCACAAGATTCTCTTTTCAGTAGTTAATATCCATATTCCCTTCTCTTCCACACCTAAATCATTTCCTCTTCCCCTTCAAGCAATTTTCGGGGTGGTTATTTTTCATACTTTTGAAAGTAGGGTTCTAGATTTTTTAGCACCATTTTATTTATCCATCGGACCACCATAATTGTATTTAACCTTCTACTTCTTATCCCCATGATACCCCTGAGGTTATCCATTCTCTATTTCATCTCTGAGGGAAAATCAGACAATTTCCTCAAAGTTATGGAAGTCACAGATCCGTAATCTAGGTTTTAGCCAACCAAAGAAGTGTTCCTCCTTTCATTCGAGGTTAATGACAAGTCCAAAGGATTATCATGCAAGCCTTGTGATGTTTGCCTCATACAGTCTGACAGATTCATCATCTTTTTTCATGAGGGTATGGAAGTCCCTTTTCATTTTATGTGGGCGGGTGCGATGAACATATATATCGACATTTTTCTAGAAATCCTTCCAATCTAATGCCTTGATCTCTTCCTTAGTCTTCATAGTTTTTTATCAATGTACTCCATTGATCCACTTCAGCCTCTATACGATAGGCATCCAAAATAAACTTCTCTTTTTCAGAACATTGATGGATGTAGAAGACATTCTCAATGGATTTGATTCGTTTTTCGATGATTCAGGGATCAGATAATCCATTAAATGTAGAAGGCATTTGTCTCATGATTCTCTTGACTAGGACTTGTTTTTTCTTAGGGGGAATTATTGTTCCTCTTGACCCATTTTTCTATTCAAATCTTGATTTATCTAAGAGTGTATCATGAAAAAATTTGTGATTCCAGTTCCCATTGGATGTGGCCTTTCATTAAAAAAATCATCAAATTGATCAGCACATCGATTGAAATCATGATTCCTCCTATTGGCAGCCATTGGATTGAATAAATAGTGATTTAGGGGTAACACATAAAGGGTAATACAAGAACAAAAATGTATGGCTTATAAATAACTTTGATTTCCTTAACATATGATTCTATATGCTTCAATCTATGATATCCATGATCAAATTCCCAACGTATATTTGTAGTGTATTTTTTTATTCCATTAACAATGGATCATACTATGTTTTCTAATTTACCAAATCATACCCCCTGGGTGTGTCTTAAGCAAGACTACTGTAAGCCCCGTTGTCGTGTACCAGGATACCCCGGGTCAAGCCCGAATCTCCTAGTCATAGTTTTCACTTCTAGTTACATCTATTCTTGAGCGGCCTCTACATAATTGTATCCTTATAGGGGTGTATTTTAATGAAAAACAAGTTAATTAATATTACCCACAACTTAGTGATGTTTCTAATATACATAGTCTTATCACCATAGCTTCTACTAGGGATTTCTAATCCTAATATCAAAAATAACTAATCATATCCTCTGTTTCGATCTATAACAATGATGATATTTTTTACACACTTAAGAATGATTTATTAAATAAAATATTCATTTTATCCTACATATAATATTGATAGGTCTAGTGTCTTTTTGGATTAGTAATAATACATAACAACTTAGAACATAAAACACAATATCTATATTGAAAACATCCTTTCAATGACCACTACATTCCCTCATAGCTAGCATTGCATGGGATACCCTGAGGAAATGAATAATAAAAGGGTGAGCTATAAATCCCAAAAAGGACTAAAAAATAATACCATTAAAAATAAAATACAAGTTAGGGAATACTAATATAAATGTATCATATGATTAAAATGAACATAATGGCATGATATAACATGATTATCATAACATGGAAATGTGTAAACAACATTTAACATGATATTAACATGTTACAAGGATCATTGCACATGGACCATGTGTAAAACCACATTTAAAATTACTTCGAATGGTTAAAAAATAATTTCCCTTGGCGTATCATGATACTAATCTTTATTCAATACATTACAGTGCTATCAGGGTGCACCCTTCTTAATCATTTCATTTCATGCATAAGTGTCCCACATAGATCATAAAACATGGAATCATTCAACATAATCATTTATTCCATGATAAAGGAATGTAAAATACATACATGAAACTCTATAATCAGTAATTAAATGTTCATAATGTTGAATACCCATGATAGAGAAATGGGCATTGTAATTACAACACAATGACTTTGGATTAGAAAATCACAGTGCAATTTCGGAAGAATAACATCATGACATAAGAATTCATAAAAATGGTTTATGGGAGAGAAAGGGGTACATAATCATCTGTACATAATATTTAAAGTAAGAGGTTCATGTATAATAACATCACAACATGTGTATTGGGATTTATATTCATAATACAAAATAATTTATATAATGTATATGACGAATGAGAAATTCCATACTGAATTTCGACATAGTAACTATTGTACATGGATGTAACTAATAGGAGAGAAATAGGTATCTCATTTTTAAAACATAAGGAGGGAAGTATTGGGGGGGAGGTAAATCAAACCCCAAAATTTGTAATTGAAAATAAAAGGGAATTAGAACATAATCCAATTTGGAAAAAAATTGAGAAAGGAATATATCCTTATGGAAATTTGGCATGTTAATGGGTGTACATATGAGGTTTTGATGAGAGTGACATGGGTATCTAATCATTAATAAATAATGGGGGAATTATAAGTGAGGTAAAAAATCATATCCCATCATTTTTAATTGAAATTAATAGGGCCTATCAATATAATGAAATTTGGAAAAAAAATGAGAAAGGAAGAAATTCAGTACTTTGATGTGTGAACCCAAAGGATTGAGAGAATTCAGAGTGGATTCTTGGGATATTGGGGAACCTTGGGAGGATTCTAGTGTGAGAATTTATGAGGTTTGTCAAACTCCAAATGCATTGAGTGAAGAGTAAGTGGGAACCTTGGTGGGTTTATATATGAAAGGTGAGAGAATTCTTTATTATTTAGGTTTTGGACCCAACCCATTAAAACATTCAAAACCAAAAACCATCCCATGGGTTTTTTCAATGGTTTATTCCAAATTTGTGTGGAATAAATAATTGTATAAGGAAAATGGACGAACATCTTAAAATATTAGCCTTTATTATGTGGTGGTGAGTCACACTCTTAATGAAATAATTTTAAAAATAGAAAATGTTGTACAATTCATGGTGGTTCCAAAAAGGTTTGTAAAATAAATTAAATAAACCAAAAATTACATTATATTATTTTTAAAACATATATTGGCAGATAAACACATTTATTTTATTTTATTACACCCGTTTTGGGTCATTACGATGTCATAAAACATTTTATATATCTAAAAAGTATTTAATTTTTACCCAAATAATTGACTATCTCAGAAAATTTTGAAAAATTCACCATTGGATAACTTCCAAATCATGATTCAAAAAATAATATTCATTTTATATAAATAATTTTAAAAATACGTTAATTTTTTCTTTTAAACTAAAAACTAGAATTTATCAAAAATTCATAGGAATTGTCAAAAACGGATTTCAAACATTTATAAAAATTACAATTGTATTCCTAAAAATTATAGGATCATATATATTTAATAAAAACTAATTAGTTAATAATATTTTATTATAATATTATTTTATTCAAAAATCCATTAATTCATCAAAGTAAAATTCATAATTAAATATTCTCTAATAAATATTTGTGATTTATAATCAATTTACGATCTAATAATAATAATATAAATTTATATTTTCTATACAAAAATAATGTACAAAATCATAGTTCTAGGGTATTGTTACATGACCACATATAACACCGTCATATGGACTAAGGGTAGAGTGTGAGATGGTGATAGACTCTTTGGGTGTCATCGATAACATCACTCGTGTGGTAAACTCTATCAACATCCACTTCTCGCATAGGCGGTTCCGTTCGAGATTAACAAGTTGAAGCTCTTCTTGGGCATGGTCAAAACTGAAGCCCAATGAAGCCACCTCCTTTTTGAGCTCCAAAAAATGGTTTTCATATGGATCAATTATACTAGTTGAGGCCATTACATACATTTTCTAAGAAAATTTTATTTGTTAAAGCCCTATATTTATAATAATCACATGATCACTGTTTAACAACAATATTAGCAACTGCGACATTTCATAACACTATTTTAAAATCAAAAAACATAAAACCAAGGAATTTCTCATAATATTTGAGAATTTTAATTAAAAATACATTTAATTGGATAAAGATTAAATTTAAATAATAAAATAAGGGGTCGTTACAACCACAACCCAGCAAATCATCACAAGATTATGTAAAATGAAAGAGGTTTTTTACCTATACTTATATCTTGAAAAAATAAATGTTCAAAAGAAAACACGTTCCAATGAAGAGGGTGGTTAAAAATATGTTTTATCATTTCCCCAAATGACATTCCCTCACATGTAACTAGGATAAATCTATTAGCACAATTATAAAAAATAATTCATATAAAAACTCAAATAGTGCCACAATTACCACAAGCCAGACACACCCTTACAAAGACATCATTACAAATATCCACACAAAATAATAGAAATACAAACAACCATTACATAATATATTTCACTATGAAACATGAGAATAACCATTTTCATATTTCCTAACAACACACACAAGCCATCTAAACATGGTGGAACTTCTAGTATAAGGCCGTTTTCTAAATTCCAAATCAAGGGGTACTTCTCGGTCAATTATACATAATGGTGTCCCTTACATAAACTAATTATCACATAATGAAATGAGACATCCACCAAAATTCATAAAAAATCCACACAATCCATAATACCATCTTACCAAAAATCATTAATCACTACAATTCCACACATTATGCACAAAAACATTTCCAACAAATTTCAAATCACTTCAAAAAATCACCCATTTATTAAAAAGACCCTTTAACAATTTTCCTTGCCAAACCACATTTCAGTTTTATAATATAATTGTTGAAATTAATTTTTGATAAAAAAATTTCCATAATTAAAACTATTATCGATTTTAAAATCAACATTTTGAAATCACACAACAAAACCCCTTTTACTCCAATAAACCTTTTTACCCAAAATTCTGTAGTCATCAACAAATTTTTTTCCAAAAAGATTAAAACATAAAAATCACAATTAATTTCAATCATAAAAATTAATTTCAATGAATTCTTCATGTTCTAGTAATTTGGAGATGAGATAGAATCCACCTACATTATTTTTCTAGTGAAATAGTCCCACAAGTGACAACACCACAAATTCTGGAAAACACACCCCTAAAATCACGCTATATCCCCTTAGATATAATCAAAAATCCCTAAAATCATCACTTTATGCTACTATATACATAGATCTATATAGGACAAGTGTTGATATATAAAACCAAGAGAGAGGGAAGAGTATATCTCAAGAAAACCCACAACCGACCAAGAAAAGAGACTTACCTGAGAAGAAGCGCCTTCAAACCACCAAGAGACACCAAATATTTTCTTCCAAAAATGGTTGGGACAGATCCTATAACCCATTAGAACAAGGAATCTGATTTTGGGATCAAGTGGTAGATGAAATGAGTGAAAAGGGAAAATCCCGAATGATCCTGATATATAAAAACCCATTTTCCTTTGTGCAGGGTTATCTTACACAGTTAGGAAAACCGTTCACTAACTGTACGAATGCTACAAACTCCAAGGGAAACTCATAGGGAGACATCACATAGTTAGATAGACAATGAAAAAGAAATTAATGGTCCCACACTCTTGAGTTTCACTACTACCTAAGGATTCTTAATGTTTTCCCATAACAGTGACCAAACCATGCATCGCTAAAAAATCTTCCAAAAATTTCCAAATAATTCCAAAATATTACCATGCTCTCCCAAAAATTACCCAAAAACATGAAACACATATCAAGAAATAAATAATCTTATATAACTCAATTCTAGGTATCTACATTCTCCCACCCATTGAAATTTTTGTCCTCATAATGTATAGAACCACCACTTTGCTGATAGAGATCATGTCATTGCCCGTCCATCTATTTCTCTGATTCCCAAGTATCCCCCTATATCTAGCCATGGTATCACACAACATATACTAGAGAAATGATTATACCACATAATATTTTATAATGTCTATCCCCAACATGCACTTATATGTGTACCATTAAATAATTCGGCTCTAACTCAACATTATCCCATCGAATTACATGGTGATGACCCAGATGATACTTCTTTAACTGAGAAACATGGAACACATTTTGCACTGAACTAATATATGATTGAAAATAAAACATATATGCCAACTCTTCAACCTACTCATGTATCTTTATTGTTTTAATGTACCATGGAGATAAATTTCCATGCATCCCAAATCGATGTTGTCCTAATCTAGTAGAAAATCATAAAAACCCATGATCACCCACCACGAAGGAAAATGGTTTTCAAAAATGGTATGAAAATTATATAGGATGACTCTATTCTGTCTCTAGTCATTTCCTGATAAAAATTATTGTTTCCTTCATATCTTCGACAATGCTAATTCCAACCAATGAAATTTCTTCGATTTCCACCCAAAAAAGTTTAGAATTACATGGATTCCCATACAAGGATTCAAACAGATCCATATGTATTGAGGATTGATCATTGTTGCTATATGATAAATCCTCCATCGACAAGTGATCCTCCCATGATCCACTAAAATCCATCATATTGAACTATTACTAATCTTTTAATGTTTGAATTGTCCTCTTAGATTTACCATCTGTTTAAGGATGGTACGTCGTGCTCATTAAGTCCCACAGTATTGCTGTAAGGATTTACAAAAAAGAGATGTGAACCTCTGGTTTCTATTTCATAAAACAAAAAATAGAACCCATTCCTTTTTAACAACTCTTAGATATATATTTTGGATAGATTCACCACCATATGAGATTCATTAATCATGATGAAAGGTATGGACTTTGTGAGCTGATCCACTATTGAAACGCCCAGACCCGAAAAGCCTAAAGAAGGTGCATTATTTAAATACACTAGTATGATTACATGGAATCATGTCTTGATGGACTGATCATTTTAGCAGTCTTGGAAAATATATTACATACATGAACATTATATTACACATTCTAACATAAAAACCAACATAAATAATCAATTGAGAGCTCCATTATGCCCCTATTGTAACCCTTCATATCATACATAATACACTTCTTGGAATCTTGAGAAAACAAAACATAAGAAACGGGTGAGCTCAAGTTCTCAATAAGGGTAACTAATTTAGCAGAAGCTATAAACATTTAAGAAAAAATGGGTAATAAAATAAACATCGTTTTAAACATAAACATGTAAATAATATGGAGAAAATAAATCAAAAATTAACTTATAAACATGAAAAAGGATATTATACTAGTCATGTAATCACATATAATAAGTAATTTCATAATGAGGTAATTCCTAACACCAGACATCATTACCACATAGTCATGACCTTGTGCCAAGACTAAAAATAACTTTTTTGTTCATGCCATGTGCTAAGACACTATTTTTTCTCATGAGACCTATTGATGCATCTAGTGGCTATAGTAGGCCCCACCTGTCACTTACAAAGTGCACACCATTCCACATACGAAAAAGGTGAATCATAACATAAACATTCGTTTTATACTAGCAGTTGAAATATCAATACATCAACTATAAACTATAAAGTGTCTAAAAATAGCACATCCAAAATCAAAAATATGATTACTCATTCAATACAATATAGATGAATATATTATAGTAAATCAACCTTAATCAAGAATAATATCCAATAAAGGATGAGGACATAGTTGGAAATGATCAGTACAACATTTTCAATGAAATATACCTTTTTCAAAATCATTTAAAAGTCTCACATTTATAAATGAAGTCTTTTAAAAGAGATATTTGAATCAAAGTGTCCCATACTACTTTGAAAATTTTGAAAGGAATATAAATTTTAAAACAACCATTTACTTATAAATAAATCCTTAAACCCATTTTGAAAATATGTACATTAATTAGAAAAATTTAGAAAATAATTATTTAAAACATTTTAAATGATGTTTTAGTTAAAGAGTACCCTAAAAAAATAATTTTGAAATGACTTTTATATATATTCTTATCAATAATTCTCATTAATGTCCATATTTTTAAAATGGATATATGGATTTATTTATATAGACATGTCTGTTGTAAAATTTTAATTCCTTTAAAAAGTTTCAAAGTGGTATGGGACACTTTGATTAAGACATTTCTTTTAAATGACTTCATTTATAAATGTCTGACTTTTAAATTATATCAAAAAATGAATATTTCCATCAAATAGTTTAACTGATCATTTTCAACTATGTCAACATCCTTTAATTTATATTTTTCTTGATTATGGTCGATGTATTATAATACAATATTCCATATTGTATTGATGGATTTATGATATTTATGACTGTGGATGTGCTATTTTTATATCCTTCATGGATTATAGTTGATGTATTGACATTTTATATGATAGTTTTAATACAAATGATTATGATACGTTTAAACATTTTCTTATAAGAAATACAATGGACTTAGTATGTGATAGATTGGGCCATCTATACCCCTCTATGTATGAGTTTGTCTAATGTGATAAATTAGTGTCCTAGCACAAGGCTTTGACAAAAAGAGTTTTTTGTAGTCTTAGAACGAGGCCTTGAATATGTGGTAATGATGTCTGACGTTAGACATTCCCTCATTATGAAATTAATTATTATTTGTTATTATTCGAATAGTAGAATAACCATTTTCATGTTTATATGGTAATGTTTGAATTATTTTCTTCATATTATATTCGTCATTATGATTAAAAGGCTGTTGTTTTTATTACCCATCATTCCTTATATGTTTATTGCTTCATCTAAATTATTTACCCTTACTGAGCATCTAAGATCAACCATTTATTATGTTTTTTTTCCAAGGTTTCCAAGATGTGTATTATGTTTGATATGTAGGGTTATGCTAGGGTAATAATGGAATTCTCAATGGATTAATTATGTTGTATTTTATGTTTGAATGTGTAATGTAACATTCATGTATGTAATATATTTTCAAAGACAAATAAACTGATTGGTTATTAAGGACATGATTCCTTGTAATCATGCCAATGTATTAAAATAGTGCACCAACTCCGGGCTTCTGGGGTCAGGGCATTACAGTTGGTATCAGAGGATGTTTAGTACAATCCCTGGAAACTGAATTTAAGAAAACTCTGATTAGAGAACATTACCCCTAGATAATCTTTGAGGATTATTATAGACGAACTTCCATGAATTTTGGTAATGTGGAGATTTTGTGTATCTTGAAAACAAGACATCAATGTATGTATATGAGCAGGTAGATGAGGGACTGAAAAAATTATATCTATGAGTGAAAACTCCGACAAGGAGTTTCAGGCCTGACCTGGGATATCTTGGTACATGACAACATGCCTTGTTGCACTCCTGGTAACGACACTCCTGGGGGATACGCTTAGGATAATTCAATTTTACTTTTCAAACCTTTATAAAGTATTTAGGAGTAAATACATCCTCAAAGAAAACATTTTTTTATGATTATAGGTTATATGAATAATCATTTCAATTTACGTAAGGTATTTTAAAAGATTGAAATTATGTATTGCGATTCATAAATTAACCTAGTGTATGACATTTTTATGAAATGGAACTCGGTAAAAGGAATGAGAACTCCATCAATACACTTGATCCAAATAGTAAGAAGGACCATATCATTCATGGTATTAATCCAAAATTTAGAAGGGAAATATTTTCCAATGTATTCTCATTATATAATGAAATAATATTATTTTTTAATAAGGTACGCAATGAATTCTTTGTATCCAAAGGCATTGATGGGAAGCAAGTGAAAAAAAGGATGGTTGAGAGAAATATTGATAATGAGAATAGGGAACGAAGGATTTTCCAATTTATGATAACTATGGAATGAATTACCCAGGTAAATGCTTGAAGGGAATGGAAGTTTGTTATAAGTGCGGAGAAAAACGTCACCAAGTACGTGATTTCAAGGGTACAAAAAAGAATTCAAATGTATAATGCTTCATCTGCAAGGAGTTGGGATACTATGAGAATCAATGTCTAAACCATAAATGAATTATCCAAAAGATGGCATTGGATTATAATCAAGTTATGATACTACCACATGTTAAGAGGAATGACTAGTGTTCTTATGTTGTTATTAATGAATTATTTCATTTGACTGTTGTATCAAAGATAGACAAGTTATATGAATTATGGAGAAAAATAAGGATTGTACTACAATACTATTTGATTTAGGATTTGAGATTATATGGTGTTAAGAAAATTGAATCAATATCAAGTTAAATTTTTTGTAAAATACAAGGTTTATGTAAAGATAAACCGTAATATGGTTATGATAATGAGGTAGTGATTTTGGAATAAGATATGATTGAGTTTGTTAAATTATTTTTGATATTCTTGACTACTTTTAAACTTATTAATTGTTTGTTTATAACATTATTGTTGGAGTTTACAACTTTATTGGATATAAGAAGTATATGAAGTATTCTATAAGGAATAAGAGAGCATCAATGTAATAAATATGGTTTTATGACAATTCAGTGTGATACCATGTTTTAAAAGAATACATGATGAAGCTATTTAGCTTTTATTACGTGGAAAAAAAGATCTTCATTGTTGTTAACATATTTTTATATTTTGGACTGTGAGTTTGGACATAAGTATTTTGGATAAGAATAAAGGTTAGAATGGATTATGTTTGACATTGGATACAATTTTTAAGTATAATGAATTTCATAAGATTATTTTTTGGATTTTTATAAAACAGAAAACCTGGAGGTCGGGTGAGAACCTATCGCGTCCGGCAAGGCCGTAAGGATTGAACCCACAACCAAAGGTTGATACGGGTGCATCACCTACCACTGGCTTATGTGATGTATTGGTTTGTATAATGTAGATTATTTTAAATAGTCTGTTATAGGGATTATACATTCATTATTTTTAGAACACTATACGACTATAATAAGTAGAATATTTTTGAATTCTGTTACCGTTTTGAGTGAAAGATGAGTTTGTGGTAGAAATATATTGAAGGATAAAAATGTACTTTTAAAAATATATTTTCTCTCTCTCTCTTATTCTATAAATAAATTAATTATTAAACTTTTGGGAATGTATCATAAAAACAAAAATGTTGTATCTTAATACCTTATGTTTTGTTTAACCAATGATATTTGAAATCAACATAAATTAATGGCATTGAGGCCCTAAATTTTACACTTGTTTGTGATTGATTACCTTTATCACACATTATAAATATTTATGTTTTCCCTCCAATTATCTGTCTCTAATTTCCACTAATGTTTTACTAATATAGATCATAATATGGTTGTGACTTTTTAATTTCCCTTTCTGACTTATTAAGTCTAAATTTTGTTAAACCGATTTTTGATGTGGGTTTTCCACAAAGGTAGTTTCTATTTTTAACAATTTATTTTTGAATAACAATTTATAATTGGGAGAAAGATAATTATTGAAGGAGGAGAGACTGTAACACCCCATGATTTCATAGTATGTTATCTTTTTAATGTAATTCAATAGCTTATGTTACACGCAACACTGAGTTCGAGCGCGCCCCAACATACCAAACTAGCTGTTCAAAAAGAGGTTATCAATATTATTAACTTGATTTTGAATTTTATATACTCTATATAATTTTAACTTCTTTATTATATGTTTCTTAGACATAATAAAATATAAAATACATTTTTTCAGATATAGGAAGTATTTTTTCAGAAAATGCTCTTTTACATTCATTTAATCGAGTACCCTTTTTTTAATCCAATACATGAAACCTTTATAAATTCAATTTGATAAAATAAAATTCTTCTTTACAATAGATACATAAAATTTTATTTTCAAATTTTTTTGGTTTTTTCTGATAACTTTCATATTTTGGTGAATAGTGAAAAATACTAAATTTTAATTGAAAACAACTTTTTTAATTAAAATAACTTATTGTGTTAAAGTATAAATTTAAAAGGTTTTTAAGTATAATTAGATTATATATTGATCATTTAATAGAATTTAGGTCATTATATGTCATTTCACAGAAAAATTAGACATAAACACATTTCAATCTTTTGATAGTTTTTACATTTTAAAAACCAAATTTTTGGTTTTGACAAAGAGAATTACTTTTTTATTCATTAATGAAACATCTAAATTTTGAATTTATTAAAATATACATAATTTTTTTATTTTTAATATAAAAATTATCTTAGGGTGAATTTGTAGTTTTTTACTGAAAACATTAAATTTTTGTGAATAGTGAAAAACACAGTGTTATTGTTTAAAACTGACTTATTATTTAAATAATTATTATTTAAGTATCGATTATTTTTATATTAAATAAATAAATAATACCAATATTAGTTCAATTTAATTCATTAGTGTCATTTTATAAAAAATTTTAGATATATAAAATTTTATTGAAATTTTTACCGTTTTTTACCCACATTCATGGCACATTTACAAATTTTCATAAAATGTAATTTTACCACATCTGTGAATTGAATATCAAAAATCTGAGAGAAATGGCTGAAATTAGTAAGTTATATTTTTTCAATATGAAGAAAATAATATTTTATGAATAGTAACATTTGACTTTTATTTGTCGTAGTTAAAATTAAATATGATAATTAAAGGTAAAAATGATTTTATAATTACCCTAACACAGATAAAAATTCTATTGGATAAGGGTATTTCGACCAAAACCAACCTTAGGAATAAAATATGATCCTTTTGGTCCAATTAGACACGTTTAGGACATTTAATATTATTTTATTTAGAGAATAATTAAAAGTGCTAAATTAAAATTTTAATAACTAAACAATATTTAATGTAGGGTTATACATAAGAAATATTCGACTATAAATATTAACTATAAATATAAAAATATTTACTAAATAATGGGTTCTTAATTATAATTTTTAGATATTAAATAATTGAATTCATTTAAGAAATAATTATGATGCAGTAATTACATTATCAATGAAAGATTTAAATAATTGATATTATAAATATAAAAATAAATGTAAATTGAGGCTTTTGATTCGATAAATGATATTTATAGATAAATAATAAATGTCAGGGTCAAATCAATGATTTTTTTCAAATTAATCACTCTATTATGACTTTCATAGAAACCAAATTGTAAATAGTGTCGGAATTGAGATAAATGCGTTTTTAAAACAAATACTATATTATTAAATGATATAATATTCCTAAAAATATAACGTTCATACAAAGGTCTTCTATAATGATAAATGATTCATTAATTATCCACTTAGGGTTGTATTGGCCTTTTATCGTATGTCTATTAACCATTAATTATAATAATAAAAGAGGATATGGTAAAAGATAAACTATTTAATGAAAAACTAAATCTAAAGTAGAGTGTTGATATGGTTCCCAAAACTTGTATAAAACCTACTGGATGAGGGTATTTCAATCCATAAACACCTTATCTTCGATTTAAATCAATTTTTAGCTAATATAAAACTAAAAATATTTCATAATAAAATAATATTTCAATCTTTTATAAAAGTGACCTTCACCTCTCTTATAAAAGAGTACTTCCCCGTCTCTAAAAATTACACATACAAATCCATTTGGTTTGGAAAAATCCTATCCATATCTCCTCCCAATATCCATCACATCATCCTAGAGGCCTTCCCTTATGCAGAAGGCCATCCTGTGGATCACTTTTATTCAAATCAAAAGGAAACTCCAAAAGAAGAGGTAATTATTTTATCACCTGTTTCAATGTTCATTTCATCTTCCTCTTTCACTTTCATTGTTATTTCCATACCAAAATAATTAATCTAGAACCTTCTATATACTATGATGTTATTATAAATATGGTACAATCATACTCATTGTTTTATCCATCCTATTAATGATCATGTCACCATGTGTGTGTACGTATGGCATACCGTCTCCACGATGTGGTGTAGTTTGTTATTCAACACAATATTTTTAAGATGGATATAATGATGAGTAATATGTATATAAATAATGAAAATAACATGGTAATGTCTCTCTAAAATTAACATGCCATCCAATTCAATGACTTTTAATCATTTAGGAAATGATATCGTCGCTTGTGTGTACGTACGACTTACCATCTCTACAACGCAATGAGATTCATTTCAAGGTTCACATTTCATCAATGATTATAAAAATATATATTATTAATAAGTATGTAATATATTAAATAATAATTCTAATGATGATATATATATATATATATGTACATACATATATCTTATTCAAATACCTTTGTTCTATACGATATGAAAACAAAAACAACATTTATGCGTGTGTATGACCTAATGTCTTCATAAATAGTGTATTACATTTCATATATTTATATATTATACATATTTATATTATATATATATTATATATAAGTCATGTTTTATATTCTGGATGTTTTTAAATCTTGATCTAAATGAGACGATCAAGAATGAAACGTTAAAACATGTTTGATAAAGAAAGAAAATACTAAATGAAATGAAAATTTAACATGGAAATAATTATCAAAGGTAGTATAAAGTCAAAAATGAATCAGTTATATATGAATATGGATATGTTATAATTTAATAAAATACTATGGTCATTATAAAGGAGGTAAATGTACCCTCGAACAAAGTAAAGTGCAAGGTCATGGTCAATTCCTCCGTCTCATTATTATCTGAGATTGTTCATGTGTAATTATTTTTTGGAAATATTTATTATCCATGTAAATGTTTCCAAAAATAAAATTCAAAGTGATACTTTTAAGGTACTATTTAACTAAATCATCATTTTAAATGTTTTAAATATTTATTCTTCAAAATCATTCTCATTAATGTCAATGTTTTCAAAATGGTTTTAAGGATTTATTTATATACAATGATTGTTTTAAAATTTTAATTACTTGAAAAAGATTCAAAGAGGCATGAGACACTGTGAATCAAATATATCTTTTAAATGAATTCATATATAAATGTGTTACTTTTAAATGATTTCACAAATATTTATATTTCTCTCAAAAAAATTTACGAATCATTTTCAACTACATAAAAATCATTTACATGATATTATTCTTGATTAAGGTTGATTTATTATAATAAAATATTCCATATTGTATTGAATGAGTTATGATATTTTGATTGTGGATGTGCTATTTTTGTACCTTAATGTTTGATGGTTGATGTATTGACATTTATTATGCTTGTTTTAATACAAATATTTATGTTATGTTTCTTCATTTTCATATAAGGAATGCAGTAGACATAGTAAGTGTTGAGTGGGGCCTGCAATAACCCCTCAATGCATCGGTAGGTCTCATGAGATAGAATAGTTTATTGGCACAAGGCCTTCACAAAAAAATTATTTCTTACCTTGGCACGCTACCTTGAATATGGGGTAATAATGTCCGCAGTTAAGCAATCCATCATGGTGAAATTAATTATTAAATGTGATTATTTGACTTGTATAATATCCATGTGAATGTTTATATGGAGATTTTTATTTATTTTCTATATATATAATTCATGTTTATGTTTAAAAGCCTATTTTTTGTTAGTCATCTTGCCAAAAATGTTTATAGATTCTATTAAATTATATACCCTTACTAATCATCTGAGCTCACCCGTTTCCTGTGTTTGGTATTCCCAGGATTCCAAGAAGTGCATTATGTTTGATAGTTAGGGTTAATCACGTGGAATAATATAACTTTAAACTGATTATTTATGTTGTGTCATACGTTTGAATTTATAATGTAACATTTATGTATGTAATCTATTTTCTAAGACTATTAAACTAATCAGCCTTTTGGGACATGATTCCTTGTAACCATGCCTATGTATTAAAATAATGCACCTTCTTCGGGATTCTGGGGTTGGGGCATTACAATTATCACCCTTATGGAATCATGCTTTCTGACCATTCATGGGAGACCTATAACACAATTCATCACTATATGCTCCCATTTCCACACTAGGACAGGTAAATATTGCAACAGTCATAGTGACCTTTGATGCTCTAACTTGACATACTTATAATCCAAACATCTTAAAACAACCTTGGCCACCATCTTTTTCATACAATACCACCAATGTTGCGCGTTCAATGACTTATATATTTTCTGAATTCCAGGATGGATATCCCACCCAAATGATGATAATCCTAGTGAATTTCCTCTTCACAAGCCACTATAACACCCATCCGATTCATAAAACAAAAAATATCACTCTCATTAAGTTCCCTTCCCTAAATGATCTCCCAACCAATGAGTTTTGAACTTGTCATGATACACTCAGAATTAAATGATTTTACATAATTATCCAACCCAACCAAATCAGGAAGCAATGATACTAGAAAAAAACTGCTCTATCACCCTAGTTCTCACATTCCATCTGCATGTCGGTAGTGACTAACATCAACTGCCACTGATCAGATGTATGTTTCACCACCTGAGCATACGACTTCCTATGTAATCCATCTGCTACTAAATATCCTTACCCAATGTATACATTAAGTGAAAATCAAACATATGGTTATACATCATCCTTGTCATTTTCCACAAGATCAAATAAATTTCTGAGAAAATATGCTTCAAACTCTTATGATCGGTAAACTCTATGTATTTATCCCAAAAGAGATAATTACACCACATTTTCAACTCATGAACCACTAACACCAATTAAAAATCATGGTTTGGGTATTTCATCTCATGAAAACACTACTACCAAGATAAATATGCAACCATGTGATCCCCCTGTATGAGAACACACCCCGACCATGATATTGATGTGTTTGAATACACCATATACCCTTTACCTGGTTCAAGCACAAGAAATATTTGTGATGATGTAAGGAGACCCTTAAGCTCTTAAAAATTATTTTTAATCTAATCATCCCACTAAAATGGAACATTATTCAATGTCAAATCTGTCATTGTGGTGAAAATATAAGAAATCACGAATAAAATCCCGATAATAGAAAATTATACCAACTAATCTAGTATCTTAGGAACATTCATTTGAAATTTCCATGGACTAACAACCTCTATCTTTTCATGATGAAATAAAACACCCCTTTCAAAAATGACATGGCTAATTAAATAGAACTCCTATATGAAAAAATCACAATTGGATAATTTGGCACATAAGAGATGATCGGTCAATATCCCTATACCTATCTCCATGTGTTTCTCATGCTCCATAATTTTCCATGAATACTCCAATATATCATCCACAAATACCACACAAAAAATAATCTTGATATCTCTAAAATATCTGACTCATCAATGAAATGAACACTGATGGTACATTTTTTTGAACAAAGGGCCTAACCACATAATCATAGTGGCCATATATACATCTAAATGATATTTTCAGAATATCCTACTTCTTAAAACACAATGAATGATATCTTAACCTCATGGAAATATTAAAGATCTTCTAATCTCCCCTAAAAGAGTCCAACAAATCATCAATGTGTGGATGTAGATATCATTTATTTATCATAACCAAATTATATTTACGATAATCAACAAACAACCAAATTGTTCCATCTGCCTTCTTAACATGCAATAATAGCACTAACCATAGAGATGTACTAATCTAAATGACCCCTTTTTTTATAACTCCACCAACTACACATTCCATTCCATTAATTCTATTGGTGACTTCTTTAAGATGTATATATGATAGGACTACTCCAAAAGAGATAAATCATAATCTCTACATCTCTCATGGGTGGAATCCCTAATAATTATTTAGGAAAGACATCCAAAAAATTGATCAACTTCAATTTTAAAGATGCACTATTGCATTTTTTCCCTCAAATCCAATGGCAATGCTGCTAACAGATACAATATCATTCCAACCGCTAGTTCCCACAAATCCATTGCACCTATATTTTATTTCATCTCCACTCTAATGAGATGTATGAAGCCATCCCACACTTTAAACTCACCTTTCATGCATAATTGTCAATGTGGGCCTTAATCATTACCAACTAATTTATTCCCAGGATTACATCATAAGCATCCATCTCAAGAACTGAGAACTCCCAGATCAACTTAACCCCATACATAACCAAAAAAAATTG
This sequence comes from Viscum album, assembly GCA_963277665.1. NCBI lineage: Eukaryota > Viridiplantae > Streptophyta > Magnoliopsida > Santalales > Viscaceae > Viscum > Viscum album. The sequence goes on along the minus strand of OY728162.1, from coordinate 468,558,800 downwards.
TCTATACAATAAGGCCTAATTCTCTCTTCATCCCTGAGGGGTTTGAATTTTCAAATAATAAGGCATCATTTACACATGTTAAACCACCTAATTAATAGCATGTGATGACATAAATTAATGGGAATCAGTTTTATCAAACAATACATGCATCAAGGTATAATATAAAAGAGTATTATATCATATTGTGGATGGCCCCCACTGATCATCTATCACAACCTGATCTTCTCCAAACAATTGCTTTCATGGAACAATCTACACTTTTTTACCCTGCTAAGGAGTCGCGGCATTCCATAAATCACCATGACTAACATTATTCTACTAGTGAGGGGTGTGATTCTACCATTTCTATATATATGCATAGGATGTTTTTGATCCCGGAGGAATGCCACGAACACCCAAACATAGTGTATTTCGACAATAACACTGATGATTAACCATCTTATAATAGTTATGAAATCCTCATGGTTGTGTCACAAAATACGAATTGATGTTACCCTTAGTGCCTCATAGGAAATGTCATGGAATTATATGAGTCTTCAGAGGAAGATTAAGCGATCCTGCTTTCGGTGGAGGAAATTGACCATGTATGAGAAATGTCAGTACAAAGAGCTTGTAGGAAAATGTTTTGCATGTGGACTTCATTTCACATCGGATGTAGCTTCGGTACGTGGTCGGGGTTGTATCAAATCATGATTTGGTAAATCATGATTTATCGATTTAAGAAGGTATCATTTACAATATAAGAAACTCTTATCACACTTATTATAGTAGAGATTTAACATTATTAGAAAGCATATTTCTCTCTGGGATTTCAGCGAAGAATGGAGGTACTTCACAAAGGGAGAACAATCCAAGAAGGCTGAAGTGGTTCATGATGCCTGAAGTGGTTCGCGAAGGACGATGTGATTCATGCCGAATAAATTCCGCCGAAGTGGTTTGTGGGAATTTTTTGCTTGAAAAGGAAGAATGGTACATGGAGGAGGAATTCTAGAACATGGATGAAAAGTCAGTCTACAAATAGAAAAAAAAATTGTGGATAGGAGGTATTTCACATAGGAGGTTTGCAGAATCAGTACACGGTATCGGTACGCAATCACGAAGTCATAGGGAGACCGTAAAAGAAGTGTGGTTCACAGAAGTAACAATGGTATCAAAAGAAGGTGTCCTACATATAAAACATTGTACACAGTATGCGAGAGGATCATGTGGTTTGTGAATTTCCCATGGAGGCTACAAAAGCTTCAAATCAGTTTGTGAAGGAATTTTGTGGTACTTAGCAGTACCCAGGAAGGTGGACGTCATCAATGGGTTAAAAAGGGAACATCAACAAAGCTTCCATTTATAGTTGAGGATTCATGATTTGAATCCAAGCCATTTTTTTGAACTTTAGGTCCACAAGCTGAGTGAAGATTCATCCAACATAGTGTGCAAGTGGGAGTCAATGGAATTAATCTTAGGGGCACAGTGTGATATACCTGATCATTATAATGGTAGTGTGCCTAGTATAGAGTGACTGTGCTAAAATTATGTATTCTAAAAATTCATAATATTAGCTATTTTGGTAGGGCCGACACAATGTCGGCATGTGCTCCTTGGATGTAGAACATAGTGGTGAACGATGTAAAATTGTTGTGTCATTGCATTTCATGTGATTGTTTATTTTATACTTATCCTCATTATATAGGTTTCACAAGTTTCTAAAAATGTGGGAACACGATCCATTAGTTTTAATAAAAAATTTGACACCTAGATTAACCCCTCCCCTCTCAGGGTGTTCCAGGGCACCTCAAGTGGTATTAGAGTGTAATGGATGCTGGTGTTGAATCTGTCTTCTTCTGTTAAAGAGAATCCAGTCAGCATTAGTGGAGTTCCCCTCTTGGATGGAAGTAATTTTCAAATATGGAATAATTGGATGAGATCTCACCGGAGATCTCATGGAATGGTAGTCTTATATTCTACTACATAGGGAATACACATCATTGATCCTACAGGACTATCAAATGAAGATACAGACCATAAATTGATTTATACTAATGCAAAAGCGCAAAATTCTCTCACTACAGCCCTTTCTGATTAGATTTATCTAAAGGTAATGAGTTTCACATCTTCCAAGTCAATGTGGTATAACCTATATAATATTTATGAATGAGATAGAAAATTTAAGGAGGCAAAACATCAAATACATCACATCAGGTTTGATGATCTAATGATGCACCCTGACGAGAATGAATAATCATTTTCCAATCGAATTACTGAAGTTTTATAAGAAATCATAGGATTGGGAGAAGAGATAAAATACATTGAAATAGGGAAAAAATCATGAGAAGACTTCCACCCATTTACAATGAAATGTTGTCAGGCCTTGAGGAATGAGATTTGTCCGAACTCTAAATTGATGTTCTTCTATGCAATCTATCATATAATGAGATGAGAATCAAACCATAAGAAGCTACAAGACATGTGATCAAGGAAATGAAATTTAAGATAAATTTTCTCCTATAGCGATACTACTGTCAATCAGACTATTTCATTCCATGGAAATCCAGATATGTAACAAATAGTATCAAATAAGGGCCAAGACAGCATTTTTAAAATGCATAATGGAAGAATATGTCTACATTGAACAACATGTAGGGTTTTTTCTTAGAACTGATGAAATGAAGGTTTTCAAATTCATGAAATCTATCTATGGATTGAAATAGGAGCCACGGTTATGGTAGTCTTAGTTGGACACTTATCTGAGAAATCTTGAGTTCAGAAGAGGTGGAGTGGATCAAAATCTCTATGTGAATATCTCTCAAAAGGATCAGTTCATGGTATTGGTATATGTGGATGAAATTATTTTTTTCTTGAAGCATACATGGATTAGTGGAAGAATTTTCAAATCACATGAAATCTGAATTTCAAATGTCCATGATTGGTGAACATATATACTATTTTGGGTTGCAAGTACTTCATAGTAAGGAATAAATGTAACACCCCAGGTAAATAAAAAATATAAAATTTTCATATTTATCCATATTTGTGAATAAAATATTGATATGACTTTAAAGGGGATGCTATGCTCGATGGCGTACCCAACACGCAACAACGAGCTTCTTGGGAATCTTACGTTGCACTCTAATAATAAACTAATATTATTTTAAATGGTAGTTAACATGTAGCCGTTGTATTGGTGGGAATGGATATAAATAACTAAAATATGATTATATGTGTTTTTAAATGTTTTTACATTTACCCAATAAAAGATAAATGCTTAAGATATGGAAAGAATTCAATTTTAGGCTTTTATACCCTAATTTTCACTAAAGGTTCACTTATCACCTTTTGATGGCGTACTGTCATTAAATATAGTTTTGATCACTCTAACATATTCTTTTGGACCAAATAAAACTCTTCTTTAGAATCGGGACATTAAATTTTACTTTGTGTAAATTTTTGGTATTTTTATGATAAAGTTCATTTTTTAATGAATAGTGTAAAATGTTGTATTTTAATTCAAAAACTCTTTTTAATATAATTTATTTATATGATTAGATTATCTTTTGAATTGGTTTTAATGTGAAATTAGAATATATTTTTACCATTAAATCCAATAGTGGTCGTTGAAATTAATTTCACTTTGAAATCGGACTTAAACTAGTATCAATCTTTTGATACTTATTATTTCATAAAAACACGCTATTTGCTCTGACATCGGGAATTAATTATTAAATTAATTAATGTGACTTATATGTTTTGAATTTTGTAAAATAGACTTCATTTTTGAATTCTGATTATCAAATATAGCTTAGGGTGAATTTTTCGTAATTTTCTGAAAAACTTCAATTTTTGATGAATAGTGAAACCACTAAGTGGTACTTCTAAAGACTGATTTTCTATTTAAATGAAATTTTGCCATCATTGTGTTTTGAATTTAAAAAATCCGACATACATGGTTTTCATTAAGAAGTAAAATGTTGTTCAATGGGATAAAAATAATTTTTTGGTGAATAGTAACTTATTAAGTTCTTAATCGCGATTAGGGGAAATTAGGGTAGTTTAAGGTATAAATAATGCTTTTATAATATAAAATAACCTAGAAACATGTCCCAACCTTATTTTTTGTTTCATGGCCGACCAAGACAAGCCATGGGACAACTTGGGGACCCCATGGAGCCACTTTAGTTGGAAAATGACAATAATATATTTTTATTTAATGATAAAATTAAATTGACACAAAAATGAGTTGTTTTACTAAAACAGTTTTTAAGTGAGGTTACACAAGTCCACATTTTGATTATAAATAGTCATTAGAAATATAAAAAGATTTCCTACATCATAGTGATTTGTTTATAATTTTTAGGCATTAAATAAAATAAATTATTTATGACATAATAATGATGCAGCAATGACATCATTATTTGACGATTTAAATAAAATGGAAAGATAATGTAAAATCTATAAACAAAACATGTCCAAAACTTGTTGGATGGGTGTATTTCGAACCCATATCACCTTATAGACGAATTATATAAATTTTGGACCTTTTAAAACCGAAACACATTTTCAAATAAAGTAATATTTCTTTACTTTCCAAAAGTGCCCCTCCTCTCCTCTTATAAAAGGCCCCCACCTCTACCTCATTTAACACACTCCTCAAGCCTTTGGCTAGGCCAACCCATGCACATTTATTCCCTCAACATCCCTCTCCTCATCCTAGAGGATTCCCTTTGGGCAGAATCCTTTCAAAGGAAGCCTTTAGGCTCAATTCAAAAGGAGTTACACTTTTAAAGGTAATTCATTCTCTCATGTTCATTTGTTTTATTTTTCTTCTCCAACCCCCTAAACTCTTTTTATTTATTTCTTTTGTAACAAAAACAGTATCTTCAATATACTAGGATTTTGTTATAAGATTTATTCGAGCTACACTCTCACACAACTACATCAAATGGTTAAAGAACATACGGTTTCCGTGGATGGCGAAATTGTGCCTCACGAAACGATGATTGTTCAATACTCATTTCACACCTTCAAAGGTGGACATTATGATGTCAATATTTTTATATATGATATATAATATGTTTATGTTTTACTTATGCTTATTTATTTTTCATTTTTATCTTACCTTTATGGTTTCCATTGTGGGTAAACACGATATCTTCATTTAAGGAAGTGCGGACTACCGCCCCCTCAAAGTGATGTGATTCGTTAATGCCATATGTGGGACGTGTAAAGGATGGATTTAAAGTTATTATATATGATGTTATACTGGAATTATAATATACCTATATATCATTATAATTTCTTTCCATTAAAGTATGATATAGAAATGAAAGTAGAGTTCATGCGTACGTACGGCTTACCGTCTCCATGAACGGTGCATTTCATTTCTTATCCCCAAATTTAATGTACTATTATAAGTACATTTATATAATGGATATATATGATGTATGATACATCTAAATGACTAATATAATTCTGGAATTAAAATATACTTACCTCTCATATAGTTTTAATTCCATTAATACGACATAGAAATGAAAGTAGCGTTCATGCGTATGTACGACTTACCGTCTCCATGAACGGTGCATTTCATTTCATTCATCTAAATGATTATGTGATTTTATAAATACATGTATATGCTTGATATATATGATATATATGATATCCAAATCAGGAATGTCATTTTTTGATATGAAGAACCTTTGACCACATGAACAACATGTAATTGTAAGAAGTCCACTTTCGACTTAAGAACCAAATATCGACAAAACAAACATGATTAACTTAAATGATTAAATAATGTTTATAACATGGTAATAAGTCATATAAAAGGAATAATGAACATTAAAAAGGTTCTTATGAAATTATAAATTAACTCAAGTTTATTATTCAGGAGATTAAAGAACAATCGAGTCAAGTCAGACCCGAGGTAAGGGATCCTACACCTCTCTTTCTTTTTAAGTACACTCTTTTATGTCATTCCTTTTAAGCTCATATTTCTTATTATTGGGAGGTTATTTTATATTACTCCTAATGTAATTTTTATGTTCATGTGATGAGAGACCCAATTCTCTCTCATCAATCCATTTTGGAAGTTTTGAGTGGTGCCGTTAGTCTGCCGAACTTTCGTAAGAGATCTAACCTCTCTCTTTTTTTTAAGTACTCTCCTTTATGTCAATTCCTTTATGCTCCTATTTGAAATGTTGGGGGATGTTATTTTATATTCCTCTTTCTGTACATTATATTGTAATGTTATGAGATACCCTATTTGATCTCATCAATCCATATTAAGAAGTTTTATGTGGCGCCGTTAGGCTGCCGAGTTTTCGTGAGGGATTTTTCATCTCACTTTTATTCCCGTGAGATTTATGCTACATTTGCCAGAAATTTCATTGAGTGGTGTATGTAATGCCCATTATTCTACTCTTTGTGTAATATACTTTCGTTTATGAGTATTTACATCAATGGTCTATTGTCCTTCTTTCATGGGGTGTATGTTTTGAAAGATACCCAAGTCCGTAAGGGAACCTTTCACCCTCCTCTTTTTTAAAAGACTTCTTTTGTTTGGTCTTTTCATTTACATATTGTTATGTTGGGATATGTTCTCATATATCCTTATTTATGTAAATTTTATGTTCAAGTGATGAGATACACTTTTTATCTCTCATCAACTCATTTTGATGTGATGTTGTTAGGCTGTCAAGGGAACTTTTTAACCCAATTTCGATTTCTTTGGGTTCAACATGTAGTCATTGAATATGTCATCCATTGAATATGTGTGAATGACATTTTATTGTTTTACACATAATATCCACTAATATTGGGTGTATTTATATTTTTCAAACATATTTTTGAGATTTAATTGTCCTTAATTTAAGGATACCTTCTTTATAAGGGATTTCATCACATTTGACATTTCTATTGAGGGTTCATTGCTGTTATGCACCAATTCACTCTTATATGGTGTATATACTGTCCTTTGGAGTATTATATCATGAATCCATTTATTCTCATGTTATTATAAAGTTCTGACTAAATGTTATTCCTCAATTATTGTATTCAAGTGTCTCTAATTTTGGTAAAACCCCTTTAACCAAAATGTCGTTTTAAATATTTTAATTATTTGTTCTTATTAATATCCATGTTTTCAAATTGGTTTTAAGGATTTATTTATATGGATATTAATGGTTTAAAATTTTAATATTCAAGGTGGTATGGGACACTTTGATTCAAAAATCTCTTTATTAAATGTTTTAAATGGTTTTGAAAATGGTTTTGATAAAGGATTCTACTATGATATATTGTGATGTGGAAATGTTATCATTCATTTATATTGGTTTTATGTTTTATGATAATATATTGGTACTTGGACATTTTAACGGTTGGTTACGTTATAAACCATATGACGGGTGGTGCCGTGAATACCAGGACGGGTGGTTACGTTATAACCTCCAATGCATTGGGTATGGAAGTCAGCCGTATGGCTATTCCATTAAGTATGTATGGAAATTGGCTATATGGCTATTCCATTTAAGTGATATGTGTGGAAGTCGACAGTATGGTTATTCCACTTAAGTATGTTTATGTCCCATGTTAACTTTATATATGTTATGTGTTCTTCATATGGGTTTTATGGTAATCCTTTGGTTACAAAAAGGTAAGTAATGCTACTTTTTTTAGTGAAATGTTTTTACTACTTCAAGAAGGTGAAAAGTATTACATTGATAAAGTATTCAGGGTTTACATGTTGTTTTGAAAAACTAACAGTTCTCATTCTTTGTGTGTCCCTTACTGAGCTTCTTATGCTCATCCCAAGTTTTTGAAATGTTTTTCACATGAAATAGCGTGGAATAGGGTCAAGGATGGGATCAAGGGAAAGTCATGCTACCTAAAACATGGAACTATACATGTTTCATTTTAAGAGTTTTTATTTTATGCAAATTTAGTAGAAGCGACTACTTTGTAATCTTTTGAGATGTAATAGTTATGTCCTAATTCTCTAAAACTCTAAACCTGAAAAGATCCTCAATGTGAATTACTCATTTAATTCAATATTAAGTAAGGTTTAAGGATGGGGCCTTATAGTTGGTATCAGAGGTCGGTTTAGATAACTTTAGAGGTTAGGGTATTCTTTAAGCATAAGTGACATTACCATAATGGTTAGGATTTCAGAAAGAGTCCTAGTTTCAGATAAAGTGAATGAGTAACTGTATCTTAGTTTTTACCTTCCTCATTAGTACATGATGGTTTTGTTGATATACTCACACTGAAATTTCTATTTTTAGTGAATGGATGGATCTAGCAGGTACCAAAGAGAAAACAGGTTTGAAGGAAACTGTGGTGGTTCTCTGATTAAGATACTAGATAAAATGGAGGATTCAATGAGGAAACTCGTGGTTGTTCTAAACCAAATATCAAGGAGTAATGATCATCCACTTCAACCTTGGTGAGTTCTCTAATGCATCATATACGAGATGGCCAACTCGATGTGTAAATTCAGGTAATAATTATTAAGGTAACCATTAGGGTTTATATGATAATTAATTTTTAGGTAATCATGGGTTACTCTATGATATGATGGAAAATGAAAGGAATGAGATAAACTTGAGGTTAAAATATGTTATGATTATTATTGAAGATTTTAACTCATTTTGGGGAATGTTTTAAGAATTATATAGTTTTGGAAAAAGGACAACACGTAGACCGTGTGACATCCCGTCGCGTCGGACAAAGCTGCGGGAATCGAACCCACAACCAATGTGCAACTGGTATTTATCGCCTACCACTGGACTACGTGAAGTACCTGGTTAGTTTGACCGATTATTTCTAGTTATATGATTTTATGAATTAAGAGTAAGTTGATTTTGGTTTATTTATGAAAATGATTAACCTATCATGGAGGATATGTGATTAGGTTAATTACTTTTTAAAACGATACTTTAGGAGCAACTGATATTGTTTGGAGATAAATGTTACGATTTATCTTGGAAGACTATGCGAATAAATCCTTCAAATATTTGGGTTTCAATCTTATATTGGTTTACATTGAAGAATTTTATGGACAAATTGATTATAGAATGGTCCTCGTTGAACTTTGGGTTTTGTTGGACAAATTTTGGAGATTAAGAGTTGATTTTCTTTTTATAAAGGGTTATCCCTTTCTGGATTATCTGATCTTGTACTAACCTTTTTGGTTTTGGTTATGGTTAAGGTCTAAAGATATGGGAAGTATGTAGTTCTTTTTTGTGGATTAGGTGATTCTCTAGAAGTTGATTATAGTACTCTTAATGCAAACAAGTCTCCCTAAATACTCGTCTTTTGGAAAAAATATGAGTTTGATTAAGGAATATAGTAAAAGTGGAAAGTAAACATGATAAGTGATTATATTTCCTTATGAATAAATTCCTCAATAAAAAGTAACTTAAAACAAAAATGTTGTCTATTAACTTTTCCTTCTGGGGAATCGAATACCATTTAACCCATCACAATTTTGTGATTTTCTCATTGTTAACTTTCTCCTAGACATGTTTACTATCACTCTCCCTCAAGAACATGACCCTTTTCTTTTTCTTCCATGTCCATATTTTCATACTTGGAATCCTAGTATGGGTTAACTCGGGTGACCTTTGTACTTATCTTTATTTATTTTAAAGTGAGTGCTTTACCGACTCTTGTTCTGGTGTGGGAGGTTCAAGGATGTTTCCAAGCTCAATTTTAAAAACTGTGAGGATGCAATTCCCAAAAGGGGGGAAGGATGTAACACCCCAGGTAAATAAAGAATATAACATTTTCATATTTATACATATTTGTGAATAAAATATTGACATGACTTTAAAGGGGATGTTATGCTCGATGGCGTACCCAACACGCCACAACGAGTTTCTTGGGAATCTTACGTTGCACTCTAATAATAAAATAATATTATTTTAAATGGTAGTTAACATGTAGCCGTTGTATTGGTGGGAATGGATATAAATAACTGAAATATTATTATATGTGTTTTTAAGTGTTTTTACATTTACCCAATAAAAGATAAAGGCTTAAAATATGGAAAGAATTCAATTTTAGGCTTTTATACCCTAATTTTCACTAAAGGTTCACTTATCACCTTTTGATGGCGTATTGTCATTAAATATAGTTTTGATCACACTTATATATTCTTTTGGACCAAATAAAACTCTTCTTTAGAATCGGGACATTAAATTTTACTTTGTGTAAATTTTTGGTATTTTTCTGATAAAGTTCATTTTTTAATGAATAGTGTATAATGTTGTATTTTAATTCAAAACCTCTTTTTAATATAATTTATTTATATGATTAGATTATCTTTTGAATTGGTTTTAATGTGAAATTAGAATATATTTTTACCATTAAATCCAATAGTGGTCGTTGGAATTAATTTCACTTTGATATCAGACTTAAACTAGTATCAATCTTTTGATACTTATTGTTTCATAAAAACACGCTATTTGCTCTGACAGCGGGAATTAATTATTAAATTAATTAATGTGACTTATATGTTTTGAATTTTGTAAAATAGAATTCATTTTTGAATTCGGAAAATCAAATATAGCTTAGGGTGAATATTTGGTAATTTTCTGAAAAACTTCAATTTTTGATGAATAGTGAAACCACTAAGTGGTACTTATAAAGACTGATTTTCTATTTAAATGAAATTTTGCCATCATTGTGTTTTGAATTTCAAAAATCCGACATACATGGTTGTCATTAAGAAGTAAAATGTGGTTCAATGGGATAAAAATAATTTTTTGGTGAATAGTAACTTATTAAGTTCTTAATCGCGATTAGTGGTAATTAGGGTAGTTTAAGGTATAAATAATGATTTAATAATATAAAATGACCTATAAACATGTCCCAACCTTATTGGTTGTTTCATGGCCGCCCAAGACAAGCCATGGGCCAACTTGGGGACCCCATGGAGCCACTTTAGTTGGAAAATGACAATAATATATTTTTATTTAATGTTAAAATTAAATTGACACAAACATGAGTAGTTTTACTAAAACAGTTTTTAAGTGGGGTTACACAAGTCCAAATTTTACTTATAAATTGTCATTGGAAAGATAAAAATATTTACTACATCATAGGGATTTTTTTATAATTTTTAGGCATTAAATAAAATAAATTATTTATGAAATAATAATGATGCAGCAATGACATCATTATTTGACGATTTAAATAAAATGGAAAGATAATGTAAAATCTATAAACTACACATGTCCAAAACATATTGGATGGGTTTATTTCGTACCCTTATCACCTTATACACGAATTATATCAATGTGGGACCTTTTAAAACCGAAACACAGTTTCAAATAAAGTAATATTTCTTTACTTTCCAAAAGTGCCCCTCCTCTCCTCTTATAAAAGGCCCCCACCTCTACCTCATTTCACACACTCCTCAAGCCTTTGGCTATGCCAAACCCTGCCCATTTACACCCTACACATCCCTATACTCATCCTAGAGGATTCCCTTTGGGAATAATCCTTTCAAAGGAAGCCTTTAGGCTCAATTCAAAAGGAGTTACACTTTTAAAGGCAATTCATTCTCTCATGTTCATTTGTTTTATTTTGCTTCTCCAACCCCCTAAACTCTTTTTATTTATTTCTTTTGTAACAACAAAAGTATATTCAATATACTAGGATGTTGTTATAAGATTTATTCGAGCTACAATCTCACACAACTACATCAAATGGTTAAAGAACATACGGTTTCCGTGGATGGCGAAATTGTGCCTCACGAAACGATGATTGTTCAATACTCATTTAACACCTTCAAAGGTGGCCATTATGATGTCACTATTTTTATATATGATATATAATATGTTTATGTTTTACTTATGCTTCTTTATTTTTCATTTGTGTCTTACCTTTATTGTTTCCATTGCGGGTAAACACGATATCTTCATTTAAGGAAGTGCGGACTACCGCCCCCTCAAAGTGATGTGATTCGTTAATGCCATATGTGGGACGTGTAAAGGATGGATTTAAAGTTATTATATATGATGTTATAATGGAATTATAATATACCTATATATCATTATTATTTCTTTCCATTAAAGTATGAGATATAAATGAAAGTAGCGTTCATGCGTACGTACGGCTTACCGTCTCCATGAACGGTGCATTTCATTTCTTATCCCCAAATTTAATGTACTATTATAAGTACATATATATAATGGATATATATGATGTCTGATACATCTAAATGAATAATATAATTCTGGAATTAAAATATACATACCTATCATATAGTTTTAATTCCATTAATACGACATAGAAATGAAAGTAGCGTTCATGCGTACGTACGGATTACCGTCTCCATGAACGGTGGATTTCATTTCTTTCATCTAAATGATTATGTGATTTTATAAAAACATGTATATTCTGGATATATATGATATATATGATATCCATATCAGGAATTTCATTTTTGGATATGAAGAACCTTTGACCACACGAACAACATGTAATTGTAAGAAGTCCACTTTCGACTTAAGAACCAAATATCGACAAAACAAACATGATTAACTTAAATGATTAAATAATGTTTATAACATGGTAATAAGTGATATAAAAGGAATAATGAACATTAAAATGGTTCTTAAGAAATTATAAATTAACTCAAGTTTATTATTCAGGAGATTAAAGAACGATCGAGTCAAGTCAGACCCGAGGTAAGGGATCCTACACCTCTCTTTCTTTATAAGTACACTCTTTTATGTCATTCCTTTTAAGCTAATATTTCTTATGATTGGGATGTTCTTTTATATTACTCCTACTGTAATATTTATGTTCATGTGATGAGAGACCCTATTCTCTCTCATCAATCCATTTTTGATGTTTTGAGTGGTGCCGTTAGTCTGCCGAACTTTCGTAAGAGATCTAACCTCTCTCTTTCTTTTTAAGTACTCTCCTTTATGTCACTTCCTTTAAGCTCCTATTTGAAATGTTGGGGGATGTTCTTTTATATTCCTCTTGTTGTACATTAAATTTTAATGTGATGAGATGCACTATTTTATCTCATCAATCCATATTCGGAAGTTTTATGTGGCGCCGTTAGGCTTCCGAGTTTTCGTGAGGGATTTTTCATCTCACTTTTATTCCCGTGAGATTTATGCTACATTTGCCACAAATTCCATTGAGTGGTGTATGTAATGCCCATTATTCTACTCTTTGTGTAATATACTTTCGTTTATGAGTATTTACATCAATGATCTATTGTCCTTCTTTCATGGGGTGTATGTTTTGAAAGATACCCAAGTCGGTAAGGGAACCTTTCACCTCCTCTTTTTTAAAAGACTTCTTTTGTTGGGTCTTTTAATTTACATATTGTTATGTTGAGATATGTTCTCATATATCCTTATTTATGTAAATTTTATGTTCAAGTGATGAGATACACTTTTTATCTCTCATCAACTCATTTTGATGTGATGCCGTTAGGCTGTCAAGGGAACTTTTTAACCCAATTTTGATTTCTTTGGGTTCAACATGTAGTCATTGAATATGTCATCCATTGAATATATGTGAATGACCATTTATTGTTTTACACTTAATATCCACTAATATTGGGTGTATTTATATTTGTCACACATATTTTTGAGATTGATTTGTCCTTAATTTAAGGATACCTTCTTTATAAGGGATTTCATCACATTTGACATTTCTATTGAGGGTTCATTGATGTTATGCACCAATTCACTCTTATATGGTGTATATACTGTCCTTTGGAGTATTATATCATGAATCCATTTATTCTCATGATATTATAAAGTTCTGACTAAATGTTATTCCTCAATTATTGTATTCAAGTGTCTCTAATTTTGGTAAAACCCCTTTAACCAAAATGTCGTTTTAAATGTTGTAATTATTTGTTCTTATTAATATCCATGTTTTCAAATTGGTTTTAAGGATTTATTTATATGGATATTAATGGTTTAAAATTTTAAGATTCAAGGTGGTATGGGACACTTTGATTTAAAAATCCCTTTATTAAATGTTTTAAATGGTTTTGAAAATGGTTTTGATAAAGGATTCTATTATGATATATTGTGATGTGGAAATGTTATCATTCATTTATATTGGTTTTATGTTTTATGATTTTATATTGGTACTTGGACATTTTAACGGGTGGTTACATTATAAACCATATGACGGGTGGTGCCGTGAATACCAGGACGAGTGGTTACGTTATAACCTCCAATGCATTGGGTATAGAAGTCGGTCGTATGGCTATTCCATTAAGTATGTATGGAAATTGGCCGTATGGATATTCCATTTAAGTGATATGTGTGGAAGTCGCCCGTATGGTTATTCCACTTAAGTATGTTTATGTCCCAAGTTACCTTTATATATGTTATGTGTTCTTAATATGGGTTTTATGGTAATCCTTTTGTTACAAAAAGGTAAGTAATGATACTTTTTTTTTCAGTGAAAAGTTTTTACTACTTCATGAAGGTGAAAAGTATTACATTGATAAAGTATTCATGGTTTACTTGTTGTTTTAAAAAACTAACAGTTCTCATTCTTTGTGTATCCCTTACTGAGCTTCTTATGCTCATCCCAAGTTTTTGAAATGTTTTTCACAGGACATAGCGTGGAATAGGGTCAAGGATGGGATCAAGGGAAAGTCATGCTACCTAAAACATGAAACTATATATGTTTCTTTTAAAGAGTTTTTATTTTATGGAAATTTAGTAGAAGCGACTACTTTGTAATCTTTTGAGATGTAATAGTTATGTCCTAATGCTCTAAAACTCTAAACCTGAAAAGATCCTCAATGTGAATTACTCATTTAATTCAATATTAAGTAAGGTTTAAGGCTGGGGCCTTATAATAAACGTTCATTTTATAGGAAAATTATACAAGAGAGCTATTGAAGAAATTCATTATGCATGATTACAAACCAATGAAGACTCTAATTGTATTTTGATTAAAACTAAGAATGCATGAGGAATAGATTTTTGTTGATCCCACAATGTATAAAAGAATCATTAGAATCGTATTGTACATGATGGCGAAACGTATGGATATTTTCATGAAAAATTACTTTGAGGCGCTCTTTCTGAGTAATCCCAAGGAATAACATATTCCTTTAGTGGGAAGAATCATGAGATACATTCATGGATCACATAATTATGGGATATTATTTGATGCAAGAAGATATAGTGAACTATTGGTATTATCTAATGCAGACTGGGGTATGTATGTAGTGGATAGAATGTTTACTAGTGGTGGTAAATTATATATTATGAACAAATTTATGGGCTGGGTAAGAAGGGTAAATGACACTACTTCTCTTAGTAATGTCAAATCTGAATATATATCTTCTACCAAGGCATGCACTCAGTTACTTTGGATGAAGTAGAAAATAACTAATATAGGTGATGAGGTGAAATAACCAATGGTGATTAATCGTGATAAAAAGAGTGCAATTGATCTTACAAATAATCTTGTTCAGAATTATAATATGAAACATATTGAGATTAGATATCACTTATTCAATGAATAATTTGAATAAGGCATGATCAAAATGGACTTTGTGAGAACTAATGAGAATGTGGCTAACCTTATGACCAAACCAGTATCTATAGATGTGTTTGAGAAACATTTATTGCACCTCTGTGTTCAAAAACCTCCTAGTTAATATGGATGATATGAGATTCCCCTCTCCCTAGTTGTTTTAACTATGCTAATATATTTGTGGTTGTGTGTCAGGTTTATGGGGGAGATACAATCCAGGGGGAGTATGTTCTGATCTCAATAATTTTCAAATACCGGTCTTTGAGTTTATTTACAATGAGGTAGAATTGATAAATTCAATAATAAAAGGTATAAATTCAACAATGGAGGTGGAGAAAAGAATATTATTAGAAGTCAATTAATATCCTCTCTCTTATTTTCTACTCCGAGAACTGCTCATCTAGACTTAGAGTGAGGACTGGGTTGTTTCTTTATGATTTAGGTTTTGATCATGGTTAGCGCTTCAAGGAATTTTTCTCATACTAAAAAAAATCCCAAAGGGCGATAATTTTTGAAGCAATGATTTTTGTTTATAACAATGGAGTTTTGTTTCTATTTTTTTTTCAATCAGCTCACGTATTACAAGGTAGTTTTCTAGGTGTGAGGTCATACAATTGAGGATGAAAGCAATATTGAAGTTGGTGCAATTTCCCAGTGGTTGCCAAATTCTAGGGCCTCAAAATTGAAGGTTTGATATTGGAAAAGGATAGATTTATACATAAGAGCTAATTATATAAAGAATTTTAAAGAAAATCAAAAATGGGAAAGAACCATGTACTATAATATAGGGGACATGTACCATGTTCCGGGTATGGAACACAGAGTGGTAGAAATGGTATGTAGGTGAGGTTTGTGGAACAAAAAACAGTTCGCATCTGAGTGGCGATGCGGTATATGGATGATCTGATGTTAGTGGATGAAATTGACCATGTAGGAGCGATGGTGGTATGTAGAGTTCATATCCAAATAGTTTGCGGGTGGCCTATAGTTTGCACCAGTATAATATTCGGTACACAGTGGGGGTTTTATGGAATCGAGATTTGGTAAATCTAAACTTAGAAGATTAAGAAGGTATATTTTTCTATATATGAAATTCTACTCAAACTGAATATAATAGAGATTGAACATCATTAGAAACAATATTATTTCCCACAATTTCGGCGAATACTAAAGGTCGTTTACAAAGGTTGTACCGTCCATAAAGGATGAAGTAGTTCGCGAAGGCTGATGTGGTTTGTGACGTCCAAAGTAATTTGTGTGGAAGAAATTCATCCGAAGTGGTTTTCAGGGATTATTAGCCCGCAATTTATTTTCGGTATATGAGGGAGGATGGTTGGTACGATGAAGTAAAGGAATTCAGCTAATAAATAACAGTTCGTAGACATGATGGATTTCACACAAGAGGGTCACAAAATCGGTACACGGTAGTGGTACACGATCGTGGTGGTGGTGGAATTCCTTGGAAGAAGGCTTGTTCATGGCAGTAACAGTTGTATTTGAAGAAGGTGTCCCACATTCCAAACCTAGTATTCAGTATGTGGGAGGATTGGGTGGTTCTCAATTTTCATAAGGAAGTTGGAAAAGCCTCAAATTGGTTTTCAAAGGAATTTTCCTGTACGTAAAAGTACCTGAGAAGCTGTACTTCATCTATGGGTGAAAATTGAACTTCAACCAAGCATCCATATAGAGGTGGGGATGCATGATTTGATGCAAAAACATTAATGCATCCTTCAATTTGATAAAACGAGTTAAGATTCTTCTAACACAATGAGCAAGGGGGAGTCAATGGAAGTGATTTGAGGGGCGTAGTGTGCTATCCCTAAACCATTTAAAGGTACATTGTGAAGAACAGAGTGATTGTTTTAATATATTGTATTCCACAACTCGTGAATATTCGTGGTTTTGGTACGACCAACAAAATGATAGCGTATTCTCCTTGGACATAGCCAGTAGTGGTGATACAAGTAAAATTGTTTTGTCATTTCTTTTCCTGTGATGGTTTATTTTCTACTTCTCCATGTTAGATCGGTTTAATAGGTTCTCATCAACGTGGGAACAATATCCCTTAGTTTAAAAGAAAAATTTGACACCTTGATTCACCACTCCCCTCTAAGGGTGTTCCGGGGTAATTTAGATTCTCATTTCACCATATCCATGTAATCACTTATACAAAACACTATTATCCTATAATGAATTTCCTACATCTTCATATCTTCAAGAACACATTCCTTCCATGATGTAATACCCTCCACATCAGGTGAATAAAAACCCTGATTTTGTGATCATTGTTGCATATTCCATTAATGACTTGTTCCCTTGCTTCAAGCTGAAGAAATCAATTCTGCACTAAATTCACAATGTATGCGGGTATAATTATTTCTTCAACAATCCCTCAAAACCCTTACATTACAACCATTGGTTAATTAAATATTGGACCATCAACTCCTACCACTGTAGGTAAGGATCTTCTAGAATTCATATTGCAAGTTTAACTTTTGACTCGCCCGATGTTCCCAAGAATTCAAATATTCTATTTATTCTATTCAACCACACTTCATACCTTTTCGGATCTAAATCACCAGTAAATATGGATTGATTCTGCTTTTGAAACAAACCACATGATCTACATGCTTCATCTCATCCACATTATTACAGCTATCCATGGATTGGAAAGAGTTCATTATAATCTCCACCAGCTTTTGCTTCACCTAGGGTCATGTGAAACAGTATTTTCTACAGCCTTCTATTGTTGGTCCCTACAATGCTTACTTGGTTCCATTTTAATCAACAAAAAAATCAAAATAAATGTCACTCCCTAAGCAATAAAAGGTGTACCATTTAAAATTCAATTACATTGTCACTTGAATAATGAGGATTTACACAAGATCACACAACACATGTTGCACCATTTTTGAAAAAATGCATCTTGTTTTAAAAACCAATCCATTTTAAAAATACAAAAACCATCCACATTTCAAATCTGCACATTTGAAAGTAATTTCCAAATTTTTCACAAATAAAAATAATATGAACAAATCATAAATCATTATACCCAATGAAATATACATCCAATTGAGAATTAATTTCTACCATGCATTACATGCCCATCTCATGGGCTATACCCATGACAATGAGATTTGCAATTCCTATATGTGTCTCCAAAACACTTATGTAGACAAATCCCTAGTAACATGATGTTTATCATAAATAGGTTTTCTATGTATTTTTATGCTATAAATTACATGTTCTAAAAATCCAACAGCCTACTACCATCCCGACACAAAGGATATACCAACAATGAATTTCAAAACCAAGAGAAACAATCAATACCAAAGGACTGAACAACTACATTCACTTGAAAGTCAATGATCGAAAAAACCAATGCCACTAGTAAAATCACTCCCCTTTTGCATTGCCTTGAGAAGGAAAAGTGATGATAATATCACATTGAGTGGTTTACATGGTTAAAATGGCTAATTATAAATTCATAGGGTTTCTAGAATAGTTATGGAATTATTTTCACATAGAATAAAAGAATCTAATAAAACATGTCATAAAAAATAGAAACTACATGATGCATGTCAACAAGGTTTTACAATTCAACAATACTAAAGAACAATAAGAAAACAAAAATATCTATAGTCGTCATACAATGCACAAGACTAGAAAACAAAAACCCAAAAATTAATGACAGAAATACACATTTCCAAGCCAAGATTTATGATCCATGCTCCACAACACAATAAAGCATCACGAAACACCTCAAAAGTAAGGAAATAATTTACCATTACCTATATCCCAGCAAATGAAGAATGAAAAATCACCAGACATCCAAAGTTGGAGGTGAGTGCGAATACCCAGAAGGATTTTCCAAAATTACATCCCTACACACTCTACCATGATATAAACCTTTGCATAATTATATGAAAGATTTTATATAAAACAATAAATAGTGAAACAATTACCACAATCCAATCACACCCTGAAAAGGCCAGCTTTACCCATATCCATAGTAAATAAGGTAAATCCAATAAACCATTCCATAATAAATTTATACATCACACATTATCAAAACCATTTTCATCTTTCTTAACAACACACATAGGGAAACTAAACATGGTGGAACTTTCGTTTCAAGGCCATTTTCTAAATTCCAATCTAGTGGTACTTCACGAAAACATATCCTTAATTGTGTACCATCCATCCATTAATCAAAACATTTTATAATTTGACATCCCACCGACATCACGCACAATAAACAGAGGAAATAATAATTAACCAAATAAAAAGAATTAATGACACCAAAGAAACACATTATGTACACAATCATTTCCAACACATTCCAAATCACCTAAATAAATTACACATTTATTGAAAACACCCTTTAACATTCTCCATAATAAAACACATTTCAATAATAAAACATCATTGATGAAATTCATCTTTAATAAACCATTTTCCATATATCAAATAATTATTGATTTTAAAGTCATCATTTTAAAATCACACAACCAAACCCCTTTTACAACAATATCAAATTTTTCACAAAATCCTCAAATCATCCCCAAATGGGTTTACACCAACATTATTAGATCATATTCACAAATAATTTGATGAAAATAAAATTAATCTCAAATAAGGCATCAAGTTCTAGAAAAGAGGATTTGAGAGAGAAGCCGCCTACCTTAGGGTTCCTTTGAAATAGACCCACAAGTGATCGTACCACGAATCCTGGTGAGTGCTCCATGAATACCACTCTAGATCGCCTTCAATATAATAAAAAATCTGTTAAATAATCACTTTAGGATACTGAAACCCAAGGTCTACATGAATCATCTGTAGATCTAGAAAACAAAGTGTGATAATAGATTGGATCTCAAGAAAACCCACAAGCGACCAAGAATGGAAAATATCCCAAGAAAGAATTTCTATCAAAAAACAAAGAAACCCCTCAAATTTACTTCCATATTGGGTGGGAGAGATCATATAACCATTAAAAACAATTAATCCCTTGTTGGGTTCATGTGGGAGACGAAATTTGTGAAATATGGAGAATCTGGAGGGATCCCGATTTTTTAAAACCCATTTTCCCATTATGCACGGTTAAGAAAACCAGGTGCTAACCGTACAAATGCAAATACCACAAAGGGAACATCACATGACCTCCTCCAATGATTAGACAAACCATGTAAAAACCAAGTGATGGTCCGATATCTCGATTTTCATAGTTACATGGGTATTCTTCATGGTTTCCTTTATCCATGCTCAAACTGTGCAACCCCTGAAAAACATCAAAACATTTCCAAATAATTCCAAAACCATCCTAAACACTACCAAATATTACCTGAAAACATTAAACACTTAAAAAGTAATAGTCAAAGGTCATATACATAAAACCATGTGTTCTATAAAAATATATGTTATTTTCCATACTTGGGATGTTATATTTATTAATAGGAAATTTTTCCAAAATTCATAAACAACATCGACACAATGCATCTTAAAATACGATTAATGTCTATAAAAATGGATTCTAAAATATATAAACTTATTATAATG
Organism: Viscum album; assembly: GCA_963277665.1. Classification (NCBI taxonomy): domain Eukaryota; kingdom Viridiplantae; phylum Streptophyta; class Magnoliopsida; order Santalales; family Viscaceae; genus Viscum; species Viscum album. The sequence continues at coordinate 468,537,713 of OY728162.1, read as the reverse complement.
GGATGTATTATGGAATTTAAATGATTTTAGAGAGAAAAATTGTAGTTAGTAAATTATTTAAATTTATAAATTTAAATTACATAGTTAACAAGATATTTGTTTTTTGAAATTATGTAAATAGACACGAAAATTAATTTTAAGGATATTTGATATATAAAAATATTTATAAATTAATATTGAAATAATATAAATTTATATTGATTAAACTGGGATATTATAATTTTATATAATATCATAAATATCAATTAATCATGAACTTTACACATTAAAATTACATTTATATCCCTAAAATATTTATTATTTTTTAAAATACATTTGAATATTGCCATAAAATGGGACTCACACTAACCATTCAAATAAATGACTCATGATTATTTTTCTGTAAATATTCGATAAAAAAACCTCTATAAATTTATATTCACACAATTATCTAACAATTCAAAAAAAAATCTCAAAAGGCTTTTAATTTAAACTAAAGGGGTTGATTCAAAGAATGAGAAAGGGGTTTTCAAACATATGTATCTTTTCATAATTATGATACTTTCTCATATAAATATTTAAACCTTCACTTATTTTCATACCATTATTTCCTTATTATTTTATTTTAAAACTTTGTATACTTAATTGATGAGATATAATCTTTTAACCGTCACCTAACCCCTTCCATAAGTCCTTACTAAATCCAAAAATGGGTTTCATAAATTGATGGTTTTTTCATTTATTTACCATATGATTATTTTCATTAACTTGAATAATATTTAAAATTAACTCTAAAATATCATCTTATTTATAATACAATGTTTCTATTAAACTCATATATTTATTGGGTTTTACCTTATTTAAAACTCTACTAAAAAATTGCTCACCATATTGGTTTTACATTACCTAAGATAATGATGATGTTTTCATTAACTTAATTTATTCAATGATATTCTTAAAAATATTTTTTAATATATAATATATAATATATAATTTTTAATCAAGTAATTTTATTACAATTATTATATAATTACAATGTATCCATATTAATAATGAAATTAAAATAAATTATCCATAGTCGTCATTTAACTCTAAAAATTGGATTATTATGAATGATTCTATGATTAGTAACTATTTTAGGACATATTGAAGATCGTTTATTCTAGAATTATTTTGATATTATAACATTATATACATACATAGATATATATATTATAGAACCCTTGTAAGGATACCTTTTACAATTACAATTATAAAGAAGTAGTCTTGGATATTATGAATCAAAAGACCATAAGAGTTCTAGTATGAACAACAATGGTTTTATAATTGAATGGAGTATTATAAAAAGTAAATTAAATGGGATAATAATATGTAAATGAAGGATAAATTGGTTTTTAATCATATTAATATTTCATAAAATTTTATTATTATGTGGTTTGGAGGATTTATTATGCGATACAGGTCATGAGTTCAGTGTTTTTTAAATCAATTTCCTTTCATTGAGTTATAACCTTATTCATAATATATAATATTTTACGATTATATGAACTATAACATATAATTTTTTGTGTTGAATTCTCAATTTTTATGTTTAATTTTATCTATTTCAGAACATTCTTTATTTGATGAATTCATACCACAATGTTCATGATATTTGTATGGATTTATTTTCATTTCTCTATTATTTTAAAGTACTATTATCTGACTCCCTATATACATTTATATATATGTTATCCATATAATCTAATGTATTACTTTTTATCATTTCTTTAATTTTTATGAATTTATGGTCTCCTTTCCTCCATTATTGAGTTATATTATATATACCATGGTGATCATGATGGGTTCCCATGATCATATTGTTTCCTAAGATATTGGTCTCTATCACACTATATCTCTCACTTGAAATTATTTTTCTCATTAATTTTAATTTTCTTTAATATCATGTATATATTCAATATAATGTCAATTTTTATATTTTTTTATACTCATGACTTATAAATATAAATATTAATCAATAATGTTTGAATACACTTTATTTCATAAAACATATTGAATAATGTTTTTTGAGAATGTAATTCCATTTATTGTCTACGAAAATTGTGGAAATATGTATATTTTTTATTTTAATTTGGATAATTATTTATTATTAAGGCATGATGGCTGTGAATTGTATTATTAATTCATTCTATTCATTTGATTAATTTTCAAATATTTAGTGATGAGTGGGGATGAGAAAATATATAGCATCAAAGTGTATATATTTGTATCATGAGAAAAACTAGTTTGGTTATTTGGTGTATTCATGATAATTTATCTATAATGTCTTGGAATGCGGCCTTTAATGATTGAATTGTCTATATATTAATATGAATTCTATCAATATGATTTTAGTTATTTTTATATATGTGATTATTTGAATTTTTATGTGAATCATGGAAATATTTCTGGGTCTTGAAATTATTTATAAGAAGTTATTTGAATATTATTTTTTCCTACCATATCATTATTTCCTTATATAATCCCTGATATTATTTGTACATTACACCTCATTGAGAAACTACGATCACTCATTTATATTGTCATTATTTTCCTTTGAGAACAATGAATAATTATATAAATTATTTCAATGGCACAGTAATAAGAATAATATGTTATCCTTAAATTATTTGAGTGTTTCAAATATAGAGTTTTGTTTATTGGAATACATTTTGTTACAAACTAGCTAGGGATAACCTAACATGTTACCTGGTCCAATCTTCTACTTTCCCTGAATATAATTCTCAATCGTCACGGGTTAGAAACTAGTGTATTAGTGAAAAATAATACTCCCTTTGGAAAAATATTCCCATCATATTATTTAAAATTAATAAAATATCTATTCAATAAACTCGACATGATGTGAATATAAATTAGATTTCCATGCATCACAATATATTTGAAAAATATATTGAATTTTATTATGTGAATAATCAATTTATATGAATAAATCATTTATATCAACATTCCAAAATCTTCCATAATTAATATAAAATATGTTAGAATAGATGGAAAATAAATATAAATAAATGAAAGGATGACTTAGTCAATAAATTGACTTTTAATAATAAATCCAAACCTAAAAAACAATAAAAAACAATATCTATGGGACCCATGTTTTTCACTATATCCCATATTACCATTGGATATATAATAAAAGATGTGTCCAAACCAAAAGATCACAACTTGGATCCTCTACATAATATAAGGGTTGTATCAACACTCACACACATTTATTATGTATACATGTTTTGAGATAACATTCCTAGTTGTATAATATAAAATATTATATGAAATTCATCTTAAAAATTAGTTTATAAATTCTATAATTAAATACATTAGAAAATATAAATTTTATATTTCAAAAAAATCACTATTGAAATCAATAACATAGGATATACTATAGTTTTTTTCTTTAAAACAAAATAAAATTCTAGATAAAAATCCTTATTTTTAACAAAAAACTATTAAATCCAATTTTGATGTTGTTTTAAACATTAATAGATATTAAAAACATTTAATTAAATCTTTTATATGTTCATTCAAACAATATTTATTAAAATTAAATTTTTAAATCCATTTAAAAGAAACATTCATAAATTAAAAAACATAAAAAAATTAAACACCAAAAACTAAAATGAATATCAAAATTGCATGTAATGAAATGGTGTAATATAAAAATAATAATGGAGGTGATGAAATTAATGGATTCATCAAATACTAATGGAGAACAAAAAATCAAGAATCATGTGTAAGGGACTACACCAAAGGTTCAAAGGTAATACTATCATAAACACTACAAAATACATTGGACAAAATGATGGACTACATTTCCCCATAAACTAACATTTAAGGAACCTCATTAGCCCAATAACATCCCAACCTATCTCAATCAAAGAGTGGTAACTAGAAATATTTTTCATGTGACCTCATGCATTCATCTCTATATACTGGAGGTTCTGACAAGAATTGGGGGGTTTAAGGAGGTTTTTTGTTGAGGCTATACACCATATATCAGAATATAATGTTATAAAATAAAATAAAAAAGAATCACCCATCACAAATAAAAATTAATGTGGAATAAATAATGTAAAAAACACTAATAAATAAACTAAGTTCACTAAAACATATAATATCCATATAATATATAAAACTGAATACCCATTGGGTTGGTTATATATAAAGACTAGAGTAAAAGGAAAACAAAACAATGATGTTCCATCACTCTAAACCATACTAGTAGGCCAAAACCAATGTGGTATTCTACTAACTGCCAATGAATTGACATGTACATGTGAGATTATCATGTAAAATAAAAAAATTATAATTTATAATAAAATAAATAGCCACCATCAATCTGTATGTCTGTTATTCCAATCAACCATACCTTCTTCCTCCAGTACCATGGTGTCATTAGGTACATCTTGATGATCAGGCCTCCTATGTAACTTGTGCACCCCAAGGCAATTGAAATCCCAATTTGATCAATGATACAATGGGGAACATCCCATGATAAGGAAAAAATATATCATCTAAATCAACAGATGAATTTTCATGCATTTGAATCTAACTTGTGGAAAATAAAACCATATGTAGAAGATTTCATGGATCCATCGCATAAAATTCTAGACCTCTTACTTCAAATCCCTAACAGCCATAAACATATCCTTATATATATGGGTACACATACCATGACAGTATATGTGTCTCAATCAAAATAATTAGCACCCATACCATATCTCATGGGTCAATGGACCGATCCCATATTAGTATATGCATCCAACTCTAAATCCATGGAATCTAAATCTATCTCTAGGCTCAAAATCCATGACAACTCCAACTACATTTGGCTCCAAATCCATCGAAGCCCAACCATATCACATATTCCTCAAGGGAACATTCCATAAACCACTATCAATAAAAGAAACCATAAGATCTTGCTAAATTACCACTCCCCACACCATTTTTCATAGGCCCTCGAGATGACTTTCTTATTATGGGTTCCAAGGTGACATCCTCTACCATCTCACATACACCCATTTAGGGATACCTGATTAATGAGAAACACCTAAGATTACCTCTAGTACATAATATAGTATATTTACGCTAAAATGGACCCCATGTATCTATTATAATCATGGGTGTACACCCAGTTTTATAAGGACATTTTATCCCATGAAACCATCTACAGGGTAAAATATCCACACTGGCTACCTGAGGTGTAGCCATATAGGTATCAATTAAGAGATGTCACATGACTTATTTTGATCCTAATGATTACTCATTGTTGTTACAATCACCCATCCTAAACCCAATATATCTAACATATGTCCTTTTACTTTTATATATGGGTTAATAACCCACATGATTATTTCTTAAACTCTAAAGTTGGATGGAAGTTCACGAGTGTATCAAAATACCCACATAGACTGCTTAGTCCAATCATCACAAGTCATACGACTCCATTATCAAGATGTAGTCATGGGCTCTTACACTAGTTACTCTAAGTCTCATCAATACTTTTCACTCACCACATAGGTACAGAGGTCACAAGGCATACTAAACTCTTGGTGTTGACTCTCAATGGCCCATCCATCAATCCATTTTATTGGGGCAATTTTTGCATATGCACTTTGGTATTATTTTATAAGAAATTCTATAGTCAGATCCATTTTTATTTAAAATAATAATTTTTATTTCATTAAAAATTTAGATTTAATCTAATTAACTAATGTATTTTCCATTTTTGGTGACCCTGGGTAATAACATGTAACAAAAAACAATAATATAATCCATATGGATAGTTGATGGACCACATACCTTTAAGGATAATTCCAATGAAATTATTCACAAGAATAAAAATACACTAAGGCCTATAGATCACTATACAAGAATATATAATCCCAAAACATCAACTTGATTTCCTATTTCAGACCATAGCACACAAAATTAATTAATTATAATTAATTTATATATAAATAATTTACCATGTACAATTATAAATAAATAATATTTTTATTTAAAATGTCATTAACACCAAAAATATCATCAGTTAACCTGAGAACACTAGTCTTGTGAGAGAATTACCACCACCAACCCAAGACATACCCCCTATCCTCATTAAAGGAAAACCCTGTAACAAAAGACAATAGAAAACAATTAAATTTATTTAATTTGTGGTCAAAATATTAGGATAAATTTATTTGAAACAAACATCAATGAAATGATATGTAATAACATTTGAGAGTAATCTTGGGATTCCCTCTATACGTGTAGCATATAATCACCATAATGATCTGTTTTTTTCCACCATGCATCAATGGACGTGACCTTAAATCCCTAATTGTTATCAATTGAAAACATGGGATATGAAAAGTGAAATTTATAGTAGGAGAAAAAAGATGAATTTAAGATGTATCATCATTAAAAAAGGATCCAAAAATCAACAACAAATATGTGATATAGAAGAAGATATAATAAATAGGAGGCTCAGGCCAATATACCCCCTCATACCATCTTCCCTATTGAAAATACTGGGCGAATGGCTTGAAAAATTACCATCCTATCCCATTATAAAAGACCTCCCAAACTCTCACAAGATAGAGACTGATATCTATTATGGCACCCAATACACTAGCGGCACCACTAGCAAGGTAGAAGCTATCACAATTTTGACTTCAGTAGCTCAACCACCCCCAGCTACCACAAATTACCACCTAAGCCTCCTCATCATGAATTACCCTGCATTCCCCATACAAGATATGTATGTATAGATTGTAAAACTCTTGCAATTATTATTTGTATCCAAGTTAAAAAATTTATCCATCCATTAATTTGAAAATTAAAACTACCAATAAAATTTCCAATGTATGTACTCATGGGGTATTCCAAAATCATGATGATAAAACTTACAATCCCCAAAAAAGATTTTGGGGTCTTCTAATTATATATCACAACCTATACAAGTCCCCAATTACAATTTAAAATGACAAATTCCATCCATTAATTCCAACATGCTTCTAGCATGTAACTTTGAACATAGATAACATAAACTATCAAAACACAAGACAAAACTCATAACAACTATCAAATAAATAAAATTAGACTAATTGAGATCATCTACCATGAAACATGGTCATTCCATTATCCAAATCATTATTAGATATATTTTTCTCCCCACCATTGAACCATTCTAAAGGAGGGTAATTCCGATGTTATGATTTTCCACACTTAGATTTGCCTTTTGGAATTCCAAACCCACCATACAATGATAAGCCCAGTGTGATCTCAAATGCACTGAACCCATTAAAACACAACAAAAACATTTATAGTTCTTTGTTTTAATGTGTATTAACCAAAATTCAAATGATAAAGATCAAATACTGATCATGAAATACATTCCTTTAGAACCCTTGTTCAATCGTTGAAGCAATCATTTAATATCCTATACAAAACCCACAATTTAATTCATTACTGATAGATAAAAATTATACACGATGATGAATGTATAACCCCCCTAGAATACCATCACCAAAAATTCTCAACTACAACTATAAATGCATCAACAATACATGAAAAATATTCCACGATCCTGAAAGGTATCCTGCAATTGTTCACGAATACTGAGTGAATTCTATCCTCATCTTGTGGAAAAATTTAAAAGTTTAGTATTCATCCATCCACATTATCATTCATCCTCTTCCATACCATGATCACCAATATACATTCGATACAACTAATATTGATTATCAAATTTCTTCCCAATCCCGACACCCATTCTCTAACTCCACATTATACTATATCCTAATTGTACCAATCATTCATCGGAGAATCTAGTAATAATCTATCACATTAATTCATTTGAATTGTATTTTAAAAATAACCACATAACAACCAATCCAATAATACTACAACGCTTCACATGTCCGGGCCACTTGCTCATGGTTAACATCTTTATACCAAGCATATGAGTATCCTTGTACTCACACTACCAAAAAATTATCCAATTCACTGATCAATTTTTATACATAACTAATGGTGTGGATAAGACATTCTCATTCCCAGGCATGAACCCCAATTAGTTTTTCATCACCCATTATCATCCCAATGGAAATTTATCTAGGACTTCCATTACATCTAAAGAAATAAAGAGGTTCAACACTCCATAATGTACAATTTCACCCATATATCATGGAAAACAATGGTCCTCTAATATATTTTCAGTAGGTTTTACTAAAAAACATGTGTAACACACCTCTTAAAACTGGTCACCTAGTTATTAGGAAATACATACAAAAATCAACTAATAATATTTCCATTGGTCTTAGGCCATATCATGATCATTTTTTATTCCAATTCCAAACTGTTCAATACATGTAAAATTTCTATTTCTATAATCTCTCTTAAACATAACAAGTATAAAATCAAATACAACTAGACCCACCAAACATCTATGGAATGCCTTTTACAATATGGTATCTTCAAACATAATGATTTAACATACCCAAAATAGGTTGATCATGATCACAATATGCTTTATGATCATTATGATAGAAAAAATTGATATCCTATTAAAAATCAAACACTTTATCGATGAAATGATTCAACACACACCAACCATAAAAATATTCTTTCCAACAATATAGATGTCCATAATTTCTTTATGTCTTATCTTCTTCATGCACACTCATATATTTCATTCATTACTTTCAAAAACTAAATGCATTTACATGAGATCCCATCTTACTAAGAGGTGTATCCAAGGAACTATCACAGTAGGTGACTTTTTAAAAACCCAAGTCATTACCATTCCATTATCATAATCTCTAAATAATACAATTAAATATATCAAATAACTCAAAGTGATAGACCCCTATTCCAATATTTAAATAACTTATATTCCTATATTTTCCCGTCACTTGGGTTCCCCTCATATGAAATTTTTTGATCTAACACACTAGGGCCCATGTTGTATCATAAGGGTCACTAGGTCTGACCAACTAGCCCAGAGGCTAATCCCTTTAACTAAGGTAACACATCAAAAAACATAATAAATGATTCGATATCAAAACCCCATTCCATCACCATTAAAAAACCCATCTTCAGGGCCTCAACATATGACATGTATAACATTCAAACTCATGTTCTCATGAGGGAATTGATTCTCAAAATCATTCCCACATGGGATTCCCCTAGGATAAAAAATGTATTATCTATTAACATTTATATTAATAATGGTATTAACCTATATTAACTAGTGTGTAATTCCAATATATATAGGGATAAAACCATAGATGTTATTACTAGAAAATTAAATAACAAAAAACAAATCAACCCATAAGTGGTCTAATCTTAATGAATCTTATGCCAATGCCAACCCACAAGGTTCAATTCACCTATTATCCACATAGACAACACCATATCCATCATTTATGAGAACCTCATCATATATTTTCATGATGATGTATTATAATAAATTACATATACAATTCATCATATATGATTATAATTCCACCACATACATATATGAGAAAACATTGTATGAGTAGTTGTTGACATTTCAAAAAGGTGATCCATAGTCATCAGTGAAAAAAACCACACTAGTAGGCCCTTATATTTCATGTGAATGTTTAAGAATGTTGTTTGAGAATCTAAATGCATCTATAGGTGAATATTCATGTATAATCATGTTTCATTACCAATGGTATATGTTCTAGAAATATATACTATAAATTATAATTTTCAAACAACATGTGGATCATGATATTTTAAAATCACAACAACCATAACAATACAACTCAAGTACAACAATCACATTACCATATTAACATTTATTTTTTAGTAGAACAAGTTTTATCAATGCAGCAGTCCAATTTCAACCATAAGCTCAAAACAATTAAAACATATATATTATCTAAAATATAAATATTCTAATAAAAAATATAGAAAATATTCAAATACCACTTTCAAACATCTCCTCCAAACTCACTCTGTGGATTGTTATAGTACCTGATCATCATGTGACATTAGGTCTGCCACCTTATATTCTAGAGTCATGGAGCTAGCAGTGTGGGTCAAGGATTGAATTTTTGGGAGAATATACCCCAATTTTCAGAGTTCAAAAAACAAATAAAATAAAGAACTATCATCCCTAATAAAATAAACTCAAATTTGATGTAATAATGTGAATAAGATTGATAAATAAAATGAATTATTTAAAGTCTTAACCATCCAAGTCATATATAAAAATTACCAACCACTAGGATAGTTTTATATAGAAACCCAAAAAACAAAATAAATATAGTTATACAATATTTCTGAGCCATACGATGTATCAATATCCATATATCTTGTGATATGTCACTCTTAATCATGTTAAACCTGATCTCTAGCCTCAGACTGAACTGATCCTACAATGAGCATGTGAATACTTATTGGGTACCCATGTATCATGGTCACCTATGTAGTTAGTGAGTATTAAACTCATTAGTTTACCAACAACAAAATCCGATACTAAGTGAAAATGTAGTGATATGTGCATGTTACATGATCAGATATAATATGTATATGTTAAATATAAAAAAATTAAAAACCACAATCAATCATATTCTTCATGGACTTGGTCAATAATACCTAATTTATTTATTATCACATTGTCTCTAACCATGTCTTGATGATATTGCCGCCTATGTAGCTTGTTGGATCCAAATCAAGGGTAGCCCCGTCCATAACCTCATGATTCTGGGGATCTATCACATAAATGTCCAAAAATATGAGATCAAAATTTTTGGTATCTCATCCCAAAAAATGGTTCTAACTTTTGGTATCTACAACCATATTATCAAGGATTTTGAGACACATCCCATTATAGTCTATGAATTTGAATCATAATACATAGAAGGCATAAACATATCCTAATGGACCCATGTACCCATCCATTGGTAGTATAAGAATCAAAATCTAAACTCATCGAACCCTTAAAAATATCTCATTTAATTGAGGACACATCCCATGGGTGTTTCTTTAAGGGAACATTATATAATCCACAATAAATAAAATTAACCATAGGGGTTTGAAGAACTCCCACACCCACACTACTATCCATGAAAAAATAGGCTCACATTATTGTATAGTTTCTAGGGTGACACCCACTACCATATTAGATATAGCTTATTAGTTTTGGTAGGTCAACAGGGCACTCTGAAGGGTCCCCCAAGAAAAATTATAGTGGAGAAACCCTCCTATGGGTCCTCAATCTCAATTATAGTATATGGTAAACATACAACACTCTAATTAAATCATGTGAAATAACATCATGTACAAGGTTGAGAAAAATCACCAACTACATGGAATTTTTCCTCTTATGGAATAATAATGAGATGGTTTAACATCTATCTTGATGGTCAAGGACACTCAAGATTTGGCCGCTCATCCAACCTGATATCAATTAACCAAGATCTTATCTATCTAGGCATGTATATGGGATAACAATCCACTTTTTCCATGATCCACCAATAAAGAGGACTAGACATCCTCTTTGTCTCAACGGTCCCACATGGTCCACATGATTATGTCATATAAAGTCACAATAACCCACCCTCCATAGTTTGTTGTAGGATCCTACAATAGGGCCGCTATGTCTCCTCGAACCCAATAACTCTAGTCAGGGGTTTGGAAGTCACAATATATACTATTTTATATGGCCAATCCCTTATTTGGAAAGACATCAATCCAATATACTAGGACCAATGTGTCCTAGTAAATTTGGTATGATAATATAAAGTATTCCATAGTCCAAGTAGTTTTGATTTAAAGCAATAATTTGAACTTAAATAAAACATTACATTTAAATAAATAATCTAGGTAAATTTACCTCATTGTATATATAGTAAATATAAAAACAATAAAAAAAATTACTATAATTCATAGTGGAAAGGAATCTACCACCTACATTTAAGGAGTTTTCCATTTGAATTCCTCAAGGGTCAGGAGCATTGCAAGGCCCACTGAGACCCATATAAGATATAAAAACTTTCATTGACAACTAAATCACTTTTAAAAAAATATAACACAAAAAATTAATTAAATAATATAACTATATATTAATAAATTAACTATATTTTTTCCTAAATAGATACAAAAAAATTTAAAATGGAATTTTCACCGAGTTCTCAGTGGTCAACCTCATTTCATAGGTGGAAGAACCAAATTCCTCCCAACATCACGTGGTGTACCCCCATCCTCACTATGGGAAAAGTCCATAACACATGAAGACAAAATAATAATTACATTAATGTAATTTGATCTATAAATATTTAAAAATACACATGGAAACATTACTCAACAAAATGTATCATGGTGATGTGTGTACGTTAATTTATAACACCCTCCATGCAAGTAATAGGGAATAACCTAGATGATTGGCCAATTCCACCATGCACTGGTGGAATCAGAATCAAATACCTAACAAACAAAATTAAAACAAGGGCTATGAAGAGGGGGGAACATGAGTAGAAATATATTAATGTACCTTGGATCCACTTCTGGAAGGTGACCAAAGAAACCCCTTGAAGGTGTATCCAATGAGAGAAAAGGGAGCATCAAAACTATTGTGTGGCCCCCTCAAAATCCATTTTTTATCCCATAACCCACATGTATAGATGGTTAAATTTCAAGAATCCACTATAAAAAAATTTCACATGCTCCCATCAACAAGCATATGGCACATGTACTGGCACCCAAACAACGTTCATCTAGTTCATGATGTAGTGAAAAATAGTGTAGCCCAACCACCTATGGCTTCGTGTAACATCCTACTTAATCTCTCGATAACTAATTGGACCAAATTATATATTGATAATACCTCCATACATATTAATAGTATTTTATAATTCTATTCCAAATCCTATTTAAAAATATATGTTCTATATAAATTTGAATATTCAATGTTCCCCTTAAATTTCAAACATTCATATAAATGAGGTATTATAATACCACAATAGAATCCTTAGGGGAACATTATATATAGTCCAATTTCACAATAAATGGTAAAGTATCACATATAGTATTTGAACTACTATAGTATAAATCTAAATACCCATAATTGTTCTCAGTTTCCTTAGACCATTCGAATGTAGAGGTGTGGAATCAATAATTTCTAAATAAATCAATAAATATTAATAAATAACTCTTCAAAGCCTATAGAACCCTTTCATGGAAAAATATATTTTTATATGATATACCCATAAAATTGTTATTAACAACCCATATAATGGAATAACAGGAACACATATCATCATTAATGGTATGACAAGTAAAAAACCATCTGTCAAAAGTGCCGAATGACCCTTCAAAATAGAGCAGTATAAGGATTTGGATCCAATTATAACCATTAATATCATAAAATTTAAAACAAATATTTGAATAAACTACTAAAAAACAAAATATTAACTTCAAAAAACATTCTTTAGAAAATACATTGAAAATACAAGACACCAACCTTTCTAAAAAATTCATTAAAATCAGACATTCCATTATTAAAAACCAAACTGGGCCCAAAATCCATCTCTTCCATTAATTTTATTTTATAGAAAATCATAGAAATTATTAAAAGAAATGGCTTTCCTATACATTAATTTTCATATAAATTTTTTAAACTCTTAATGATTCAATTTATTCTCAGACACAATCCTATGTAAAACAATTTATAATCAATCTTTGATTTCATACATAGGAATACTATTGTCATTTTTTTTATAAAACTCAAGGATCTCATAAATATTTATATTTTGGAGGTAAATAGAATCACCTACATCAAATAAGATTTAATTAGGTTATAATTAATTAGAATACATGGATAATACCCAATAGTGTCTATAATCAACCATTATATGACCTCAATGACCAAAACCACATGACTAGACAATTCAGAACCCAAATATGCTTTAAAATGCTATTTCAGTTTACGGGGACATTAAAAGATGAAGTTAAAGAGATATGTAAGAGTAGATAAGATATGGAAGAATTAAAAAATGGTTACCTTGAATAAATTCCAAATAAATCATAAATAAGATTCCACAAATGAAGGGTGGAGGAATAATGGTGCTCTTATAGAGCACCATATTGTCAAACACATGATACAGAGGAAGAGGAGTGTGAGGGAGAATTAAAATTGAGGGTGGAAGAAAGAAGATCGTCTTTTATATAAATATGATATATTTATATGGATATGTTTCATATTTTAACAAACCATGAAAAAACCCAACGAATTTCACAAAACAACATAGAGAACATACATAGATTGGGAACATGGTTAATTTAACAATGTTCCAACTCTAAAAGTCATATTGAAGAGAACAACGAGTAACATGTTTCTTTATAATTTCCCACAAAATGTAGTGAACCATGAATCAAAAATTCAAGAAGGTACTATAAATAATTATATAACTATTACATAGTTAAAACATGGTTTCTATTAACTATGTGCAAACCCTTCGACACCAAAAAATCTAATTCTTTTTAAAAAGACATTATTTCCATAAAAACATGACCCTCTCGGTAATAATATTAAATAATATTAAAAATATAAAATAGTAACATTGGGAATTAAAATCTTCCCAATTGACTACTTTGTACCCCATTAAATTCTTGTTCGATGTTGTAGGTAATGGAAAAACCAAAACCTTCTCACCCAAATTTAATTTCGGAGGTAGGATGGTGAAATTAATATATAGTGTCACATATTATAATTACTCAAAACAATTGAATATCCATACCAATAAAAAACCAATGATCCATAAAATACAATGGAATCCCTAAATCCTTGAATGCCCCTGAACATATCCATTCACAACGAAACTACAACTATGAATAATACAGCCAATGTAAAGGGAGATCAAACATGGGTACCAATATAGAATTCATAAAAAATAGTAATTACAAAAGAAATAGCACATATAAAGATACTAGAACAATGGGGAAAATAATCCTCATAAAATCCGAAATGATTAACATAGACCACCGACCATAAAAAAATACCAAGAAAATAATACCTAATTTCCCAAGTTAAAACAGAAGTCGTAAATTTCATTAAATAATAAACTATGAAATGTCCAAACAAAAGAATAAATCACAAAACAAAAAACGTCCACAAAAAAAAATAGAGGCAACAGTTGGAAAATTGGTGAGATGATAGAAGGTAATGGTGACTGAGGTCCTCAATACTAAACATTGTCTGCTGATGAACCCAATAAAACAAAATCAAACACATACCAATGTGTATCCTGAACTGTTGCTGACTTCATCTTAGTAAACCCAATAATCAACCAAAGGATCTTCCAAAATATTCATTGAAATCATTTTTCCTCATGTCATATAAAAACATTATGAAACAAATTCCATAAAAAGAACATGAGCACCACCCAACAATGCAGTGCAACCATCCGAACACTTTCAAAACTCATAGAAGTTAAATGAAAAAAATACATCCCAATAAAAATATCCCAAACCCAAAATTACATAAAAACATCATTTTTCTCATAAGGAATTCTCAAAACATAACAAAAAAAAACCTTATCAAGAGAACCATCCAACAAATATCTATGTGCCTAAACCAATAAACTAGATCCACATGATCCTTAAATAATTCAATATGTTTCACTAAATCACTACGATAGAACATTGATATCTAAAAACCCATTCAATTGTCGGGAAGAACAAAAATTATAAGGAACCTAAACTAGAGGGGTTTCTCCTAATGATAATAAACCAACCATTATCATTATCTAGTTGGATGTATTAACCAATAAGCATGAAATTTCATCCCCCTCCATTGATATTTTAGAAATAAATGAAAATAATACCTACATAATAAAAGGGAAAATCTAATTTAACATTAACACTTTTGACACATTAACCCTTAACAAGGGTCCCAAAAATCAATTTAAAAAAACTATTAAAACATACCAAATTTTTTTTGAAAACATAACAAATTTTATTTATGATACTTTTCCATGTATTAATCATAAAAATTGAAACCATTAAAAAAATTCACATTTTTCTTATCATTAATTAATTTTAATTTCAAAACCACTATAATCTCTAGACACTAAAAATTAAATATATTACTTCTAATTTATTTAATGATATCAAATTTATAAACAACCCCATGTACTCATTTGGATATAATATCTTTTTTCATGAAAATACCCCTTTATCACAAAAAGAATGAGTGATTTATCAATACCCACATAAACCTAGGCACACTATAATAAATGAACAACCCCCATTGATTGCACAACTATAACTTGAAATTACTCAATGGAAGTTTAAATAAAATAATGGGATGTAATATATACATAAAATTACCATATTATTGACTATCATGTACCCATCATGAAAATGTATATAAAATATTTCCAAAATCATGTGTTTAGTCACTGCAAAAAAAATTCAGACTATGAAATAAAGCATCATAACTCAAATTAAATCTCCAATTTCATCACATTTCTATGATAAAATCAAAATAAAAATCCAAAAATTATAATGAAGATCACAATCCCTAACCGTAAATCTCATCCCATATGATCAATACAAACAATATCAAAATCCTGAACACCCGTTTTGACTCAAGGCTCTGGGTGAGAAATGATTATCAAGGTTCCCACCATACCAACATCTTGAATTCGAAGAGTCCTAATATCCATTAGACTAATTTACCAAAATAAAAAATGTATTTATTTCATTACTTGTTCCTATATTAGTCCCAAGATCTAATAGTATTTAAAAGTAACCAACATGGTTTGATCGGAAACATCACCCAACTAGGATCACCACTAAGACCAATGGGAGTTATCCATCACTATGGGCTAGAAACTATTTCTCAGTATTGAAAGAAAACTAAATTTAGAACAATTTTATAAATAAATAATATTAAATTATGAATTATTATATTACATAGACATTGCATAATAATAATACAAAATTTATTGAACATGCCTCACAAAATAGAAAAATGAATAAATTAAAATTCAAATGATATATAATAAATGTATATGATTAAAACAATTTATATAAAAATTCCATAATCTTATAGAATAAAAAACAATAAGGGGAAATATATAGAAATATAATAAAATTAAACAAATAGAGACCTGGACGGTTTATCGATATATAAAAATAAATTAAAACAATAACTATATCACAAAACCATATCCACATCAAATTTGGTTTCTCACCACATCCCATCTCACTAAAAATGACACACAAATAGATGTGAAAAAAATGAATGTGATAACACTTTAACAAGTAAACAAACCAATGATTTCATAAACACATAGAGTGTGAATGTTGGGTTTGAGCTGGCATTCTTAGTAGGATCACACTACAGAGTATATGAAATTTCATTCATAATGATGTTTATAAATGCTAGTTTCAAATATATTAGAAAATATAATTCATCCAATTCACTACATGGTACTTATGAAACCAACACAATTCTTAATAATACCAAACCAATGAATGTGTAATTCATGAAAATGATAAGATCAAGGAAAAATATAATTATTTTATATAAGAAACCATAAAATCAACTTTTAAAATTCTATCTAACATTTTTAGAAATAATTAATATGAAATTAGAACATTTATCTTTGAATTCAAAATAATTAATTTTTAATCTCATTTTGAAACAATTTCAAAAAAAATATACACATAAACAAATAAAAACCAACAAAATATGAAACCATCAAGTCAAGTGAATATCATAACGGAAAGCAACGAAATAGTGTAACAAAGTAATAAACACATGGTTATAAAATTAATTGGGAATGGAAATAAAACATAGTGAACGACTAATCATGAATATTGTATAATTAGCTAAACCCTAAGTACCTAGGTGAGATGATGATTGACTTTACAAAATAAATTGGAACAACTACTAGCGTACACTTCTTCCAAAACCAATATACCATCCATCCAACTATCCAATACTACATTAATCAATGTAACTCATTGTATAGTGTTATTTAATGATATTGGGGACAATATACGATGTATTCATTAAACTAGTGTTGAATTAATCTAGATCTATACCTATGTTTTGAGGTTCCCATGAACAATCCCATGTGGAGGTGACCAATCAATCAAGACATAGTGCATCATAATAGATAATAAATATATCTCCATGGACTTTAATTATCTCACACCAAACTACTTATTTTCACCCCATAAAACCTATTAGTAATAATAAAATACCCATATGAAAGGAAAAAAATCCCATGGTGTTTTATCGAGGGTTTCACAAAAAATATGAAATTATTCAAAAGATCAAAATAGTACATTATTGTATTGTTTCCCTTGAAAAAAAAATCCATTTATACTATTTAAAATCTCAATATTTAAAACAAAATTTGGAAACCACTATGAAAACACATCCCTTCCCCTTTTAAACAAAATCATTAGAAAATCCCTTGAAAAATCGAAACGACATCTTTTCCAAAACAATTATTTCAATCAATACATTCCTTCATCGAAAATAAAAAAAAATTATAATGAATAAATTTTCCATTTAAACCACTTTAAATATCATAATATGAATTTTGACAAGATGGATTTTATTTCTTGGAAAATAATATTTAGAGAAAATGTTGAAATTATTAAGATATTACATTATTACAAGACAGTACCCTAACGAATAAAATTTATAATATATCTAGAATGTAATAAAAAGGATATTTTGATCAATTTATTTATAAAACTAAATATTCTCTTTAATTAAAAATAATGAATTTATATAGAAAAACCTTTCTCAGGCCGGGTGGAATGAATCTATAATATGTATCTTTCCTTGGTGAACACCCATTATATCCAAGAATCACCCTCTATATACCCATAATGACCAAAACCAAAAGATAATTTAAATATAAACAAAAAATATCAATAAAATAAATATTACAGTTTTTGTGAGATGTAAAATAGATGTGAATGATATATGAAAGAGAGGTGAAGAGAATAAAGAATAAAAATAAGGTTTAGCTTTATGTAATTTATTATAAACTACAAAGAAGAAAATATCAATCAATGGATGCGGAATAATGGTTCTCCACATCACTTCGGGGTGGATGGTTATAATTTTGTGAAGAAAATTAGGTAGTTGGGGAATTAAAATTGTGGGAGAGAAGTCAAAATTTAACCATTGTAAGTAAATATGAGCAATCTCATTAGTCAAGATACATAGTTTACTAACCAATATGGGAGCTAAGAAACATTAACTACATAAGTAATAGATAGAAACATAGTTACACCTACCCATGTTACAACCATAAAAGTCACCCTAACATAAAAAAGTGTCCTATAATCTCTTCGAGGACCCCACATGGCTTGGTGAACCATTCACAAACAATTTAAAAATAACAATTCAAACAGATAAACCACCACCACATTGTTACCTCATGGTTACAAATGACGGCCAAAAAATAGTGAAACTACCATAATTTTAATTTAAAAAAATATAAAATCTATCAAAACATAAAAAAACTAGAATAACATAAAGAAGCCACAAAATTGACATGGTGTGTTACAATTTCCATTTGATTATAGTGTGGGTGTTTTATGTGATAGATTTTAAAAATACTCTAAAACTATAAATCATAAATTTCTTGTCTATGTATGTGATTCAATTTTTTCTACAAATCAGGTTAATTTTGGTTGCATATTCTCGAGGCATTACATTTGGTGTCATAAAAAATATTAGGCAACCCTAGATGTATGTATGTTATTAATTATGTATTATTTAAGACTTGTAGATACAATCACGGGTTATTAATTTTAAGTGTTGTTATAAATTCAAATACATATAAAACCATTTGAGGGATTATGTGACTATATATTGTGGTAATTATTGGTATTTTAGGAGAAACATATCTAGTTGTACATGGAATACATGATTGAGTAATATATCACGTTTTAGTTTAATAAATTTGTTTGTGTGAATTTTATGTGGGAAGAATAATATTATATTTTTTGGGGATATAAGTATAATGTTATAGATAATGCTTTGGGTTTGTATATTATTTGATGTTGAGGTAAATATATTAATTTTATATAATGGATATTTGAATTTAAATATATAATTTATGTGATATAGATATCATTTTTGATTTAAATAATATTTATAGAGAAAATGTTAATGTTATCATAGAATATATTCAATATATTTTTGTTCATATTATAATATTAAGGTGTATATATAAATTTTCTCTGTGCCATATGATTTATAAAATTGATTATTGAAGATTGATTTATTTAACTTTATGTTTTATTTATGCTTGAATTTAGTTCTTTTTGGAAAGGAATAACATATTTTTTATTTCAAAATTAGTAAGGATGATTTTTTATTATTATGGATTAATTATTTGTGGGATAATGTATAAATTAAATTTGGTATAGAACATGTGAAGTATGATTTAATCATTTTTACGACTAATCAATTTTGAGGAATAATAAATGAAGAATTTAAAAATTAAACATCAAATAATCAATGTTAAACTGGTTATATTGTTTATAATGACGGTTTTAAAGGTTGAGGTTATAAGGACACATAATGATATGTTTTACCACATAGAAAGGGGGAATGAATCAATGGTATTATGTTTTTATATTTCTATCATTTAAAATTACCTTCACCTTCATGTAGAGTGAATTGACTATTCTGAATCATAACACAAATGAACAACCATTGAAAAATTGGAATTTATATGGTTTACTACTAAAGAAGAGTGTCTAGTCCTTGACATGTTCTTAAAAAAATATGATCACATAGTCCACACACACTTTTTCATGATCGGTAATAATTGTAAATATAAAATGCAATGTCAGTTACTACATCTATTTCATCATTATTCAAATATTTACAAAAACACATAAATACATAGAAATTAAAATATCCAGAATTATTGGAATTTTAATTCACAATAACTAAAACACGAAACCCTCTTCCATAACTGATTTTAATTAAATATAAAAATTTAGAAATAAAAAATCCTCTTTATCCTTTTCTGAATATATAATTATTCCAAAATAAGTTCCATGTATGGATCGATGAATGAATTCTATACAGACACGATCTTGGAAACATGTATATTGGAAGTATTCCTCATAAATATCATCAAAATTATCCTCATTATTTTTATAATAATTTAAAATTCATCATTTTATTATATCTTGAGTAAATTCATGCTTCTAATATAACATTTGATACTCCATTCACAGAACAGGTCATTCATGGATACATTCTTATAGTTTCCCTAATTACACTATAAAGCACATATTATTGAATGAGTATTTCATGACAAACTCAAAATAAAATTTCTTCTTATTCAACCTATAAATATTGATATTGATAAGACCTTCTAGCTTCTTCTTTTCTTAATATCACTTAACTAGTTTCACTAGTTTTTTTCATTCTTCTTCTACCTTTTAACATCATAAAAAGACCAATTTTAGAAATCTCATTTGTCATTATAAATATATATAACATTTATTTGATCAAATTACTTTTCATTACTATATTCTCTTCACAATTAATTTTATTAAACACAAGTCACACTATATTCTTGTATGGGTGACCTCAAATATGATTTGTATAAAAATATCATAGAGGATATGTACTTCAAGATGGTTTATTCAAAAATATTTCTCAAAAATATAAGATTCATACTCATGGAATATCTATCATTCTTCTCATGGAAGTGCTTAAACTCATGGAAGGTCTATGATGTTCTCACATAAATTTTGAAACTCATGTAATATTTTTCACCTCATGTAGATGTTTATCAAAACATCATCAAATATCATTACATAGAGAATGAATCCATGGATCCTTTTTACATGGAATAATATTCTATAGAAGCATAGTTCATGGAAATATAGTCCATGGATTAATAAAAGTATCCATGTGGTCGATCACTGTTACCCACAAAAGAAAATTATTAATCATGATTTATTAACTTCATCCCATGAATGTTCAGTGATCTTCGTATAGATAATCTAATGAAGTATTCTGAATCAAATTCATTAATTTAAATGAATGTGAAATAATATACACATACAATTGTAATAAATAACTTGATTAAAAATATATCAATCAGTAGATATAATATCTCTTCCTATAATAACATAATTGTTTAGGTGTTAAGAAAAATAGATAATAATAAACACAATCTGAGTTCTTGTTCATGTATTCTTTACTGAACCAATTAATAAATTAATACCTCTTGGTATAAAAAATAACCCCATTTTTATTTTATTATCATTCTATAATAATAAAGGATTAATTATTTTAAAATAAATATTGTGATTACAATTCAATAATTATAATCCATCATGATGTAGCTCAATGTAGGGCAATAAAAGATTCATTGAACAATAATACCATTTTTTCCATAAAATAGTTATCCAAAATAATCACATACTTCATTATTTTCTCAAAACAATACCATAAAATTACCATAAATAAAAAGAAATAAAAAAGTAAAAAATTAGATCTGTCACCAACAAAAACTATCTATTAAAATAGTCCAAACATGCTGAAATAACATATTACATATTTTAAAAAAATCCCCCTCATTCTATAGTCTCATAAAATAGATAATGAATATATAAATTGTCAGATTTATATAGTCATATATTCCCCCCATTTTGAATGTAATAACCATATATTTAAGAGAAATTAGACAATAAATCACACACCTTAGCCTTGGATGGGATGAGGTTGTGAGATTCCCAGACCAACACATCTGGATATGGTGATAAACATTCATATTATACATTTCATAAATTAAAATACCACAAATACCAAATGTTTAATAACTTTTGGAGAAAGTTATATTTATAACTAAACAAATGGTATATTAAACATTTCTACCACAAGGATTATCTCACATTTCATTTTATTATATTCATCCCTATTATTGTAATTACTGGTGAAATTAAAATACATAATTAAAGGGTGATCTATAAAGTATAGTATGGGATAAAAATTAATGTTGACTATAAATAAACATAATGTAGAAAACATAATTCATGATAAGGTAATAAAATCTCGAGGATAATAAGAATAACATGATCATAAGTGAATGATAAATAACATTAACATATTTATATTGATCATAAATACATTAAGTAAAACAATATCTCATATACATGAGGAATAATATGGAAATAAAACATCAAAATAATCATAAGGTATTAATAAAATATCAATATTGAAAGTCACTAGGGTTTTGTAAAAAATATCCTATAAGAGTAACCAGTAACTGATAAACTTCTTCTTCCATTAGAAGTGAGATAACACAATCATCTTGTAGGAGTGAATTCTATCCAGTTAGTTCTATTTCATTACCCAATGCATTAGAGTGATATATTGTTCTCCCATTTATATATCTTAATTCAGGTGTTCCAAATAATGAAAACATACATTAAATAGTCATAAAATGATAAACCTTTTGGAAATAAAAAGGGTAAGAAATTAAATTTTATAAAATTATAGGTAAATACCATTCAATAAAGATAATGAATTATGTGTTATTTACACTGTATAAATAAAAAGGAATACAGTTTTGTTAACAATTTCCCAAATAAATCAATGTGTAGATATCAAGAAAAATAACCTTCAATGGGAAGAATATTGAAGTGGTATTCTCAAGGAAATGAATTGAAACACACAATTATTTTAATGAAATAGAATTTTATGTAATATAATTTCATTCATAACTTTAATTTCACACTACACCATGTTAATCTTGCGCTATACTCAACACCAGATTAGATATCATTACACACAACAATGAGATTCTATGAAACATAATTTCATTGTTTAAAATATTTAAATAATTTTATTATTACCTAGATATTATAATTAAAGGCATGAATAGTATTAATAGAATTTTTAATGTATGGTTTACACCTTTAAAACCCATTTGGAAATAAATAGAAATCTTTTTTTTGAAAAATTATTTAATTTTAACCAAGTTTGTTTTATACCAATAAAATAAATAAATAAGATTTTTTGGATTATATTAAATATATATATATATTTATTCAGTATAATTTTAAACATTCATCCTTTTTTTCTTGTGATAATATAAAAATAAATTCAGTTTTGTGTTTCAAAATAATATTTCTTCTAAAATCAGTTTGATGTCCTTTTATTATCTAACTTATTTTAAATATATATTTTATAATATTAATACTTATATTTAGAAAAATAATCTTCTTTTCGAATGTGTAATATAAAAATTTAATCTAATTCAAATTTTTATAATTGTATAGTAAGATTCATATTTTGATGAATATAGAATATTACTTAATTTTAATTGAATTCATAATTTTTGTCTGAAAAATTTATAGTTTTAAATTATATTTTTTCCTGATTTTAAATTATTAATAGAAAATTTTTTATGTCATTTAGTTCATTTTAGGTCATTGGGATTATTTTAACATTGAAATTGAAAATTAAAAAATTACAAACATTTGAACATTTTTTTCATTAAAACCCATTATTTCATCTTTTCTGTGAAATTAATTTCAAAATAATTTTTCAAAATTATGTAAATTGTTTTTGAAAAAATGGTATTAATCATTGTAATTAGTGGTTTCATATATATTAAACCATTCCCTCTTATTTGTGGCCAATAAGAATAGTAATATTGGTAATATTATTACCATGGTAAAGGGTTTATTGTCTAAGTAATGTTAAAATATAAAGAGATATGGACTATAAAATGACCCTAAAAATTTATCAATTGTTATTTAATTAATTTAATTTTACCCTTGTATAATAATGTACTAAATTTAATAATTTACTTGAAATTTTTTTGGGGAAGTCAATTAGATAATATTAAAATCAATAAGAGTGATATGATATCACACTATTACCTTTAAAAATTATAATAATATTATTTTGGTGTGGAATAACAGATAATATGGAGTATATATATTATTATAAAATATAATTGTTTATCTAAATAAGGGAAATTTATTTTTAATTTATAGTTAATAAATATTTATCATAAATTAGGACACAATAATAATTTAACAATTATTCATCAATTGAAAAAATCAATAATGTTGCTAAAAATAATAATGTAAATGTACTTTGAATTATATAATGTGATCCATGAATTTTATAGGAAAATATTACATATTAGGTGTGTATTAAATTAATTTTTCTGAAGTTATTGATCTTTATTGATTTTCATAAAATCAATGTAATGATCAGTCTCAAAATTGACACTAAAGATGTTATATGAAAAAAATATTTTCTTAAATTAGTAAAAAATAAAAATAATCATAATTAAGGACAAAGGGGATAAACTATGGTAAAACATATAAAAAATCGACCATTTATGGTTCAATCCAATACTTATAATTAACAAAATAGGCCTTTTGATATATAAAATTTTGTATCATAGTTATAATAAAAATAGGTTATCTAAGGGTTAATCAAAATGACATGGTTAAAAATTTCAAAAAAAAAACAGGACTAAAATATATTTATTGTATGGGTTACCAACCCATTAAAAATTATATTTGAATTAATTTCATTTTTTGGGTGTTTGGATTCAAAATTAATTTATAATAATTTAATATTTTACGAAATTCAAATGGTTCCCCCCAAATTCATTGTAATGGGAACCACCTCCCTCATCCAATTTCAACACTTTGTGTCTTTTAATTGGACCCAAATCTTACAAATTATCTAATACACTTCCCTAAAAACATTAAATAAGTGTTTTAATTCGAGAGGACCAACTATATAGTACTTAAGTGAAGATTTAATGGAGACATTTTGAAGAAGAGGAGGGTTTAATGTATATGACGGAATTCAAGACCTATGTTAAGGGATTTGTGTCATATTTTTTATGGTATACATGCCTCATAATATATATGTTACTATTTGGGGTGTATAAAATTCTCAGTAATGTATTTCATAAGTGTTATCTTGATGTTTATGGTCTTTTCGTATCCATATTATTTTCATTATTTTCATGGGGTATACGATTTTACTTATTACAAATTGGTAAGGGTTTATTTCATAATCCCATCTATATTATTGATTGTTTTGTGTTAAATATAGATCTAGTAGTATTTATCAACCACTTCTATGTTTCCTAAATTGGTTTTCAAAAAGGTATTTAATAATATTATTTGAATATTTAAATTTATTTTTACCAATGTTCGATAATTTATGAAATGTATTGAATATATTATTTTATTTCATTTTATAAATAAGACTCCTGGGGACAATTCTGATAAAAAATACCAAAAACACGTTTTTTTAACTTCTACAGAATGAATGAAATATTCTACCTTCATGAATCCTTAATCCATTCAATAATCCCATACAAACAGAGAAGGTTATTTTCAATAAAAATATTTATTTTAAAATTATGTAATATTGTTGGAAAGGAAAATGTTTTAAAATAATAGATGACACTCTCAAATAGATTTACTTTCAAGTGATCTTTCATTATTATTTTCCTTCTATGAAATATTTATTTGATGTTACTTATGATTTACTATGGATATTATTCAAGGATACAATCCCAATTCATTATATGTTCAACTTGTGTAAATGATGGAATGATATTTATGAAACATAATTCTATTCCATGGTTTATGTTGTGACTGAATGATGTTTTTTAAACTAATTTTATTTAATTGGTTTTGATATGTTAAATGATTTATGTTATTGTGGAACAAACATATATGGTTTTCAATATAATATTTGTGGTAACTATATCACCATCCAATGCATTAGGTAAATATTTATATCTTATGATACATAAAGGACTATAATGAGGAGGGAACTTGGTTTAGTAATATAGTGATTTAATAGGGAGGGATCCTAGTTCAATAATGTACATCTTCCACTATGATGATCTTGGAAATTATCTTCGACTAATATAGAAATGAATTTTAATGCAACTTTTTATGCCACAATTCCATTTCATGTCATCATGGAATATGTTATAGGATTATTTATTAACTTATATGATTTAATCCAAGACATGATATCATAATCATTAACACAAATGATATGATTTTTCAATTGTTTTTATGTAATTAGGACATATGATTATTTTATGCTTGATATCATCCTTATTTACCCTTACTAGCAATATAGGACCACCATTTTCATATGTATTTCCCATGTTATAAATAATGTATTTGGATAAGTTTAATAAAGGGTAGTATCTTTGTGGGAAACATTGAAATATTTCACAAAGATAGATGTTTTTGTTCCATGTTTATTTTGGCCCTAAAATAATATGATAATTGGGGGAATTTTTGTTTAATGAATGAAATACTCTATAAGATGATGTAATGTCTATGTATGTTTATATTGGTACATTATTCTTGGTATCATAGAAAATTTTTATTCAACCTTTTTAAATTTGGATGATAAATCTTTTGAGTTATCCCTATATATATTTATAAGGATTTTTCTGGGTAGGTCTCTAATGATAATCCTATGGTGTCATAATTTACAAATATAATAATATATTTTTCATAGTTATGTGGTTTTATGCTATGATAATTGTTTCTTATGATATGTTTTCTTGATTTAGTCATTAGAGGTTACTATAAAAAAATTTGTTACTGTTGAATGTTTTGAAAAAATTTATGATGTGTAGTCAAATGCGAGGAACACTAGAGTGAATGAAATTTTGATCATGCGTAAATAGTTTTAATAGAACATGCTTTAAAATTTTCACCTTACCCAACTCTCAAACTCTCATAGGAAGAGTATGTAATAGTTTTATATAAATTTTGGTAATGGATAAGCTAGAGGAAAGAATATTTATTTTGCTTTAATTAAATAATTTTGGAAAAACATTCAAATGAATAACATAGAATAAAAAAATGATTTGAACATGGAAAAGAATGAAACAAAAAAGGTAATTGAAAAGGAAAGATAAAAATTTATGTTAATTAAATGAATGGGAATATTGGACTCATTAAGGTACTATCAATTAATAAATGCTTCATATGTGGAAATAATTTGAATTATGCACAAGGATGTCCTGTATTGAATAGTCATGAAGATAATATAAAAGGTGGTATATGTAATGGATATTTTTTTGTGGTTATGAGACTATAGGTTAAATATGAACAGAAATAGGTATGATGAAATAGAATGATGTAGCATTGTTAATGCCTAAAGGATGAAGAGAAATAGTCAAAGAGTTAATGTATTTTTATTCCAGAATTAGTTTCTATGAATTTTGAAATATATAAGGATTGATCAATTGATGTTTTTCACATGGTATTGGTAGGAATTTTATGAATGGTTCTATTTTACAATAAGAGTTAATTAATTTAAATTTTATATTCAAGGGAGACACATTATTAATGGAAATATAACCGTTATTATGTTTCAGAGGTTATGATAATTATGCTTGGATAAAGTAAAATCAATAGTAATGATTACATTGTAATTTAATAATGACTTGTTGGAAATGTAGATTATGCTATCATTGATTAATTTAACACCATTTTTTTATATAAGGAATACATCCAATAATATTTGGAATAAAGAATCTTGTAGGTTTTTAATAAAGATAAATTTTAAATTATTTTATTATCATGTTCTAAAAGAGTACATGATGAAGTAAGTCACATGATTGGTTTGTGATAAATAAGATATAGGTTCTGATATATGAGGGATTAATGATAATTTTATATTGTAAATTTATATACCCTATTTTTATTTTTTTTTGTATCTTAATCTATTTTAATGATCATAAAGGTAATAACTTATGAAATTATTTACATTAAAATTTCATGAGTTTTTAGAGATTAATGTATTATATCTCCATATTATTATTTATTCACATTAGATAACATATTGTATCCTATTATTGTTCTTTTAATATGTAAATAATAATGTTTTATTCAATTTATGGATCTCATGATCTATTAATACTTTAAAAATGATAAATTTCACTTTATTTATTAGAATAGTAGATGAAGTGAAAATTTATCAAGGCACAAAAGAGGGTTAGTGTGTGATTAAATAAAGTAATTAGATATTCTTAGGAATATTCATCAAATTTAGGGAAATGGTATTGAAATAAACTATTTTCCCAATATTATTAGTTTTTATGACATCGATGAACCTTTTTAGGCATATTTTAGTAATGGTTTTATGACCATTAACTTTCTCATAACCATGTTCTATGTCACTCTCCATGAGAACATGATAGTTATATTTCTCTTCCATTTCTATGTATTCACATTACATATATTTTATCTTATGTGGAATCCTATTTATGAGTTACATTGGTTATCATTTATTTTTCTAATGTTACCATTTTAAATGGAGTGTTAGTATGCATTTTTACAATGTGGGTTTCTATGAAAGTAACTTTAAATTATTAATCCTTTCATATCGTATATGAATATTGGGGGAGAAATTCATCTTAATGAGGGTAGAATGTTACACACAAATAATTTTATGAAATATATTTTAAATAATCCTATCACATTATTTTGTTTTACTGTATGGAAGAACATGTTAATCTTGGGCTACACACACCACCAAATTAGCATGTGTTACAAACAACACCGAGTTTCAACGAATCAGCATTTTAATATTATAAATTTTTTAAAAAGAAAACTATATTCTAGCAGTTATATTGATGTGTCTTAATAATATTAAATAATAAATTAATGTTTTCTACACATGTAAACCCCTTTAAAAGTTAAAATGAAATTGTTTTCTGTAAAACTTTTTAAATGAGTACAATTGTTTTATACAACAAAAGTAACAAATAATATATTTTAATTATATATATATTCAATATATTTTTTTAAATTAATACTATTTTTCTATACATGATATAAAAATAAATGGAGTTTTAAACAAAAAAAGGAAATTTGTTTTCTAAAAGCAGATTTATTACCTTTTAATGGAGCACTTTTTTATAATATAATGTTTTACATATATAAAAATTTAATTGGAAGGAAAAAAATTCATATTTGAATTAATAATATCAGAATATAATTTATTTGGTGTTTTGTTATTTTTCTTATAAGTTACATGTTTTGATGAAATTTGAAAATATAGAATTTTGTTGAAAATTTCATTTTCATATAAATAATATATATTGTGAAATTATATTTTTGATTTATTTTACATAATAATTAGATCAGTTTTATATCATTCATTTAAATTTAGGTTATTTGAGTTAATTTCATGTTGATATTCTATATTAAAGCATTCCAAACAATTGATCATTTTTACTTTAAAAACCCAATGTCTTGTACAATATGTGGGTTTAATATTTTATTAATTTATGAAATTTATGTGAATTGAATTTTTAAAAATGTATTAATTATTTTTTATTATATGTTAAAACATTATTAAATTGGCCCCTTTTATTTTTTTACAAATATTAACAGTAACATTTTTAATTTTGTTACCATGGTAAATGGTAAATTGGGTAACTTATGTTAACACATAAGGTGATGAGAACTATGAAATTACAGTAAAACGGGATAAAATGTTATTAAATGGAGTTAATATAACCCTTAATAAATACGATTAAAAATTATAATATTTAAGAGTCACTAATCCATGAAAATTTATTTTATATTATTAAAATCAAAGAGAGTAAAAAAATGGAACAATCTAACCTTTAATAATTAAAATATTTCTATTTATTTGTTTAAATAGAGGATATGTAATTCCCAAACCATAAATAATAGATATGATACATTATTTTATTACAACAGAATTAATACATGTAATAAAATCCTGATGGACAAATCATTTTTTGAGTCTTTGGAAACCAAATTAAAAACATAATACACATTATACATTGGGAATTCAAAATAAAACATGGTATAATATAAAATGATACAAATTGAATACATAAAATCCTATAAAATGTTTTATTCATCACATCCTAGGTAAAATAAAAAATAAGAAATGGGTGAGATTAGATGCATAGTAAGGGTAAATAATACATAAGATGTATCCATAAACATAAAAATTATGCATGATAAATAACTAAAAAAATGTTCCAATAAAAGTAAACATTTTCATAATATGGAAGGAATAAAAAAGGATTAAATAATTCCATAAAACAAAACAATGGATATTCAAATAGTATAATCATCCCATGGACTATCAATATCTAGTTTTATAATTAGGTAATGCATAAAGTCGGACATCACAATCATTCTATCAAGGAATCACACTAAGACCATACATAAATAGGTAAAAACCCAAAATAATTTGTCTCATGAGGCCTACCGATGTATCTAGGGGATATAGTGAGTCCAAGAAACCTCTTATTATTTTTAATACATTCCTCTTATGAAAACTGTGAAACATAAAAATTATAATAATAATGTATTGAATAACTTGTGTAACAAATGTGAATACTTTAACTATAACCCATGAATGGAATAAAATTGGCACATCCAAAGTCAAAATTATTATATAACCTACAAAATATGGTAGATGATATTATATGATTAATACCTCAATGAATTACATGCTTCAAACATGATGATGACATTGATGAAGATACTCTTAAATGAGAATATCAAAAAGTTTATTTGGAAGTATTCAATAAACAATCCAAAGTGTCCCATACCACATTGAAAAATTAAAATAATAATCTATTATAATTTAGTATACTAATTATTCTCATTATATGATATATCAAATTGAATTACAAACACCACATGTAAGGAATAAGTGTTGAACAAGGGATAAATCTAACAAAATCTAAAGTGAGACGAGAAAAATCATCTTTACATTTGAATAAAGGGTTGTTTGGGAAAATCATTTTATTTTTCATAAAATAATATTATAAAAATGGATATAAAAAAGATATATGGAAGTTGAATATATATTTTAGGCATAAATGATGTCCCACTTAAGTGAAATCATGTAAAATGAGTTCTTTAGAAACATTATAAATAAAACATTTTAGCGCGGTTTATAGGAAATATTAATGAGTTTGTAAAGTGAAAATGAATGTTTGATTTCATAAAACCAGAAATGAAAAAAGATTTATATTCCTTAAAAAAATAAATATTTTAAAAATATTATTATCTTGAAAATTGATTATACAGTGCACTTGAATATGGGTATTATTTCGGGAAGTTATCTTTTATAGGGCTTGTTTATCAAGACAATTTGTAGGGGAACCATTTTAAGAATAAAATTACCATAAATGAATGATGAAATTAACTGAATATATTATATTATAATTTATTAACATAATATATAATAATTACTTATAAATAAGTAAATATTACATTTTGATAATGATAGTGATGGAATAACCTGATGGAAAAATTATGGTTCGGGGGGAATCCCTTGCTAGTTTGTAATTAATGGAAACATATGACCCCAAGTTAATAATAATACAATGACACACTGAATAAAATGAAAATAAATAGATTCATGATATTATACATCAATCAGATGTAAACATACCCTGTAAACGTAAAATAGTTGGGAATAAGAAATATCACACAACAATGGAAGTGACATGAGAAAAATCTTAATACTTTGTATTCAATTAAATCATTTGTACAAATGTTAACGATAATCCAATGAATAATTTTATACCATAAATATAAAGAGAATAATTATTTTATATATTGTATTTCAGATTGCATACACCGTATACAAGAAATAAGTGGCTAATAATGGAAATCATAGAGAATAAATGTGATATGAGAAACCCCTTACTTTATGTTTTTACTTGTTCCAAACATTATAATAACATACTAGATAATCAAATTAAATCAATTAACTAATTAATTATGAACCTTATATACATGTATTTGAATTACTATAATTTTATTATGTTCATTTATGGAATCATGGATGAGTTATTAGATAAACAATAATTTTTCAAGGGCTTTTGTTTCAATGGTTTTCACAATTGTAAAACATTCATATTCATATAGTAGATCATGCAAAATGGATATTATTTTCTAGAATTGAATTTATATAATATTAATGATAATATATAAGTTCACATGGTTATATATATATCATATTTATACATGTTATATGGACAAATAATTAGATAAGTCATTTAGTGATAATCGTTGTGTTTATTACAATTGTTGTTGATCATAACAAACTCATTTGGGTTTATCCTTTACTATTATTTAAATATGTTAATTATAGAAAATAAAAGTGGTTATATTATAAATTTTACAATCTATCTCAACCATTAAAATGGTTTCATGAATATCTTTTAATAATAATTTGAAGAATAAAACTTCATCATCCAAAAAGGTTGTAAATTCGCACCTCTGTAACAATGGTTTTATTAATAAAATAAAAGAGGGAGAGTTATAAGATTGATAATGGTTATTACATTAACACCATATAATTACATAAAATATATTATTATAGAGTTATCATTATCAAATTTAGAGATAAATCTATAAGATAATAAGAAAATATGATAAATTGAAATGAAATTAAATGAAAAATAAAGAGGATTTACCTCTTCAAATAACTTCCTTGAGAACCTCTTTAAAGAAATGTGTTTGGGTATTTTTTCAAGGCCAAGGGATCCTGGATGTTTAGAGGTACTAGGGAATATTATATAGGAAGAAAATTTAAATTCTTCATTGCATGGATGAGTGGAGAGAAGAGGGAGTGATGAGAGATTTTTATATTGGAGGAGATGATGATTTGTAAATTATATTAATAATTATATTATTATTTTTGATCATGATATTGTATTTTCTTGATTATTAAATCATAAAATAATAATAATTACACGTGTGTTTGAACCATGTGTTCTCACATCAGTCATATATCACCTATGACTGAATAAATCTTGTATTTCTGATTTATCATCTTTTATCGTATTTTAAAATTCTGTAAAAATTCATCTATTTATGAAAAATAACAATAATTCACCATAACAATTTTTTAAAAATTTTAATTCAGAAATGGACTCCCTTTTAGATGAATAATTTTTTAAATATGTGAAATATAATTTTTAAATAAATCCATTATTATCATGGAAAATACAGATTTAAAATTTAAAAAATATTTTATAATGCTTCCAAAAATTAAATGAGGTCTCATAAAATTATACAAAAATAATAGGGAAAAAAATTTATTTAGTAGTATATTTTAATAATATTAATTTTAAAAATTTATATATTGTAATTAAATATTTATTACACATATAAATACCAAAACATAATTAATAATTTTTAAAACATTCACACACATTTATAAGGTTCATGTATTTTATTTATACTTCCAAGGGTGAGGTTAGTATTTCTAAGGGTCATATTACTATTAATAAGGGTTACATTACAATTCATACGGGGAAATTACTATTCATAGTGGAATATTACTATTAATATGTTTTAAGTAACTATTGTCCAATAATTTGATAAATCTTTTTATACTATAAATAACATACTGATCGCAGAGGTGCATATTTTTTTTTCAAACCTCAAATCATAGAAGTTGGAAAATTATGTTTTACAACTCAGATATAACTAAAAAATGTGTGGTTTCACAAATACGCAATGATATTTTCATATAATATATCTATTGAATTGATATTATTTATGAAGAAATATACTATAAAATATTGCGGTGTTATATTAATTGTAAATATATTCATAACATAATTTAGTTTTTATCAAAATAATTGTAATTGTAAACATATAAATAATTATTTTAAATAATATATTAAATAATATATAGAAAAAATTGAATCAAATACGTATATTCACATTAAAATATTCTTTTACATAAAATAATACTCTAAAATAGTCATATTTTAAAAATTAAATTTTTTAATTTGAATTCTATAAAATATAATTATTTATAAGTATTAATATTAATTAAAAAACATAATATTATATAAATATTTTTCATAACATGATTTATATAAAATTATATATCAAATAATTAAGGAGATACATTATTCCCCCATCAACAGAATTACATCCTCATAATTTGAAATTGCACCTCGAAAGTTAAAGGTTGATACTTGAAAATTGCCTTTTGTGAAACCCACCTTAGAAATAGGGTTAATAAAATATCTTCTTAAAATATTTTTTGGGAAATGAAGTGGTAACAACAAAAAATTATGCATTCAAATGTGGTGACATTGGTATAAAGTAAAAACCTAGACATGGAAGAGAAATCAGACTATGATGTTCTGATAAAAAATGATAGAGGTCATGTCTGGATGAAATATGATTTCTACAAAACTATAAATTGTTTTAATGAAAAAGAATTAATTTATACAATAAAATATTGTAAATATATGATATTGTTTTTAAATTATATCTCTTTTTCTTGATTTGATGCATTATTCCACTCTAAAATAGTATAAATATAAATTTCTATTTCATAAACAAAATCTTATCCTTTGATTTCTCCTTCAACACTCTATACTTCATCTCTTAGCATAGGATACAACATATGGTAAAGTAATACATTAACCAATAAAAACTCCTATAATGATAAACATAAACCATTCAAATATGGTTATACTTTCAAAAATATTATGATCCAACCCTATACAAATAAGGTCACTGAATTTCAATCATGATAATATAATTAGACTTAAGTCAACATCAAGGAGCTCCAAATTTTCACATTCCAAACATGTGAATAAACTCATCATGTAACCTTATATATTATTATAATAACGTGAATTACCATAAAAACCTATTAGAAACATGAATTCTTCCATATTACTTATATAAGCTATATGTTATTGGATATATTCCAAAAATCCAAATGTGCTGCAAACTCTATCAATGATAGCATAGACCAATTGTTGGCATGTCAAAAATCAGTTCCAAGGTAGCAAATACTGATCCTAATCATTCATTTATACATTATTATCTCAACATTAGAAATATATTAAGGGGTTTTATTAACCAAATCAGGGTTTTTCCAAAAAATTAACTTTCAATGGAATATCTTTTCACGGTTCTATTCAACATATGGTCTCAAATCATTAATGAGAAATAACTACAATGCAATCGTCAAATATGAAATAATTATTATAACCAGTCCATTGCTGATAAAATATTGAAATGAAAGAATTCCTGAATAGAACAATTAATTATTATTTTTATATGTGGTACTATAATAACTTTTTCATTATCCAACAACATCATTTGGGGTATATTTTATTGATTCTGGCGACCTTAATTCACATTGTGCACCACCTCTACATAGTTGAATCATTATACATTAGAATCCTCATTATTACCCATGAAATTATAAACATGTTTTTGATTTTCTCCACACTAATTAAAATCTCTCTTTCTCTTCAGGAATTTTCTAGTTAAAATCTCCCCATATTTATGACATTTGGGAAGGACCTTCATTCAATTATTAATTTAATTATCATTTTCTCTTTAGTCCATTTCTTTTCTTCCATCCCATCAAATAAGCAGGAATGAGATAATTATTTACTTCTATTGTTAACTCATGATACCATTTCAAAATATGGTGATGATAACTTAGAGACTATTTCCATTAAAAATATTTTGTTATGACTATGAAAGATATTATAAATATTACTCTTTTCATCACATCCATTAGTGTTTTCATCATTCCTTATTCTATGCACCATTTCTATACAATGAAATATAATATATTTGTAACATCCCAAGTATGTAATGAATAATAGTTATTTTTATGTATGTCTATTAATGAATTAGATAGTGTTTTAGAGGCTTAAAATGAGAATAAATCCAAACATAAGCATGGAATACACTAATATTTTTAAAAGATTGTTTTAATGCCTTATGATGGAAAACCATTTTTAAATCAATATTTTGACAAATTTATAATCTCTATTTTTCAAAATAAACTTATTATTTATGGTTGGAACATTGAAATTTTCTTTGGGTAAATTTTTTGTATTTTTCTGATAAAGTTCATTTTTTATTGAACAGTGAAAAATGTTGTATTTTAATTCAAAACCTCTTTTTAATATAATTTATTTATATGATTATATTATCTTTTCAACTGGTTTTAAATTTAAATTAGAATATATTTTTACCGTTTAATCCAATAGTGGTCGTTGGAATTAATTTCACTATGAAATTGGACATAAACTAGTGTCAATCTTTTGATACTTATTGTTTCTTAAAAACACGCTATTTCCTCTGACAGTGGAAATTAATTATTAAATTAATTTATTTAACTTATATTTTTGAAATTTTTTAAAATATACAACATTTTTGAATTTGGAATATCAAACATATCTTAGGGTGATGTTTTTGTATTTTTCTTAAAAGCTTCAATTTTTGATGAATAGTGAAACCACTAAGTGGTACTTATAAATACTGATTATCTGTTTAAATGAAATTTTACCACCTCTGTGTGTTGAATTTGAAAAATCCAACACACATGGTTTTCATTAGGGAGTATAATTTTTGTTCAATGGGATTAAAATATATTTTTGGTGAATAGTAACTTTTATGTTTTTAATCGTGATTAGAGGTAATTAGTGTAATTTAAGGTAAAAATAATGTATTAAAAATACCAAATGACCTAGAAACATGTCCTACCCTTATTTGATGTGTCATAGACGACTATGAAAACCCATGGGTCGATTTGTTGGACCCCATGGAGCCACCTGGGTATGATAATGACATTAATTCCTTTTATTTAAAGTAAAAGTAAAAAAGACACAAACATGATTTATTTTTGTAAAATAATTTTTAAATAGGGTTATACAAGTAATGTTTTTTACTATAAATAGTCATTAGAATGCTAAAAATATTTTCAACATCATAGTATTTTTATTTAATTTTTAGAAATTAAATAAATTAAATTATTTATGACACCATGATGATGCAACGATTACCTCATTATTTAACGATTTAAATAAAATGAAAAGATAATGTAAACTCTAATACCTAGACTTGTCAAAAACCTATTGGATGGGTATATTTAGAACCCTTATCACCTTATCCTCGAATTATATCATTGTGGGACTTTTTAAATCTGATACTCATTTTAAAATAAAGTATAATTTCTTTACGTTCAAAGAGTGCCCCTCCTCTCCTCTTATAAAAGGCCCCCACCTCTACCACCTTACACACACCTATCAAGCATTTAAATCGGCCAAAACCTATCCATTTTGTCTATCCACATCCCTATATTACTACTTGAAGCCTCAATTTTGGAATTAGTCTTCCCATGGATGCCTTTGAGCACAAATCTAAAAGATTTACCCGTTTTAAAGGTAGTGTTTTCTCTTGTGTTATTTTGTTTTATTTTGCTTCTCCAACCCCCTAAACTCATTTTATTCATTTCTTTTGTAACAAATACAGTATATTAAATATACTAGGATGTTTTTACAAGAAGTATCATAGCTACACTTACACACACCTACATCAAATAGTTAAAGAACATATTGTTTCTGTGGATGGTGAATTTCTGTCTTACAAAACGATGATTGTTCAATATTATTTTAACACCTTAAAAGATGTCAATTAATTTGTCACTATATATATATATTATATATAATATGTTTATGTTTTTCATAAGATTATGTATCTTTAATTTATGGCAAACCTTTATGGTTTCCATTATGGGTAAACGCGATATCTTCATTTTAGGAAGTGCGGACTACCGCCCCCTCAAAGTGATTTTATTCGTTAATACCATATGTGGGATGTATAAAGGATGTAATTAATGATATTATACATTATATTATACTTTAATTATAATATACCTTTATATAAATATGATTCCATTCCATAAAATATGAAATAGAAATGCAAGTAGCGGTCATGCATATGTACGGCTTACCGTCTCCATGAACAGTGCCTTTCATTTCATACATATAAATGTTATGTAATATTATAAATTCATGTATATAATGTATACATGTGATATATATGATATCTACATAATGAATATAAATCTGTATATAAAGGATATTTTACCCCAGGAACAAACATGTAATTATAAAATGTTTATTTTTGACTCAACTTTCCAGGGTCGACAAAACGACCATTATTATCCTAAATAATTACATAGTGTTCATGAAATGGAAATAAGTGATATAAAAGGAATAATTAACTTGAAAAAGGTTATTAAACAAGTATAAATTAACTCTAGTTTATTATTCATGAGGTTAAAGAACGATCGAGTCAAGTCGGACACGAGGTGAGGGAACTTCTCAACATAATTTTTGTTCTTTGGGTTAATCTCCTAATTTCAAACTATGTGATGATATTATTATGTCCTATATTGTATTTGTACATTCATTATGTGTAATTATAGTGAATACACATAATAGATCTATTTTATTTAAAAAATTATCTTTTTATGGGACTTTATCTCAATCTTCTTTCATTGAGGCTTATTTTTTTTTACACAACATTCATTTATACGGTGTATAAACCCCGTTGAATTTCACGTTTATTCAAAAGGAATAATTTTTATACGATTTGATTACTAAACAACAAAAGGTAATGTATTTTTTATCGTACGTATTCGGAAAAAATGACTTCTCCGCAGCCGTGACTATTGGGCAAAAATCCCTCAAGGCCTTGTGAACATAACAGTGACAATTATTTGAGTTTCGGCTTCTTCTACAAGACATACCATTTTTTTAATGAAAAATAAATACCATGTTTTACTTTTCTTTTATTTTGGTATTGAAAATTGTTTTCATAATGTTTTTTTATATCAATATTTTGTATTGATATCTTGTGATTGAAATGTGGAAATGTTATGTTTCCTTTATGCATGTATTATTTGATACGATTATGTTATGGTTATTGGGAGTTCTTATGAAGACAGGTGGTTCTGTGATAAACTAAGGGCGGGTGAGCCCGATATATCTTTCTAATGCATTGGGTAACGTGAAGGAGTTAAAAGTTATGGTTTCTTTGAAGAGATTTAGAGAATATACTGTGATAGGTATTCCAAACGTAACCAAGAGGGTTACTCCCTACGTAAGAATGTTATGAATGCCTCAAGTTACCTTTATGTCTTATGATTTCTATGTTTTATTCATGATTTGATGAGGTATGTCAATGTGTTTATGTTTTATGAGTAATGTATGATTTCATTGATTCTAGCGTATACATGTACTCATGTTTCCTTTCCATAATTTTATATCCCTTACTGAGATTTTTATGCTCATCCCATGTTTTTGAAATGTTTCTCACAGGTCAAGGGAAAGGTACATGATGTGATGATAGTGTCAAGGATGTGTCAAGAAAAAATCCATGTTTTATATTAAATATGTTTCCGTTTATGGGAAAAATGAGTACTATCGTTTATGTAACCACTTTGTTTAAATGTGGAATGTAATGCATGTTTTATGACCTAATTATCTAAAACTCTAAAGCTGAAAAGATCCTCAATGTTTATTCTTGAAGTAACTCAAGATTAAGTAATGTTTAAGGCTGCGGCTTTATAATATTTTCTCAAAAATTATAATAAATCTATAACTGTAAACATGGTATTTCACATAACATAAATTTATGCATCGTAAATCCTAAAACCGTATACATTGATTAATTTGGAAGAATAAATCCTTAATAATGGTATTTATAGAAAATGTGAATTATCTTAAAAATATCCATCAGTAGTGTCAAACTAGTTGCGTAGTAAGGACCATTGTCATGTACCGTGTTACCTTATGTCATGCTCGAAATACCTTATCAGAGTTATCACACCATGGTAGATTTATGCAAGATCTATGTCCACTTATACTATCAAGACATGGATATATTTACTAGGAAGATCCACATTATCTACACCATTCAAAAATTATGTAATATTCTTATATTCATATCCTCAAATTTAATCTTATGGTGTTTTCCATTAATATGAACATTCTAAATCTTGATTCAGATGTTAATACTAAACGTCATCTGATACTAATTGTAATGTCCCATCGCCAGAATCCTAGAGATGGGGGAATATTTTATTACATTTTAATGATTACAACAAATCAAATCCTAAAGGACCGATCAGTTTACCAGTCACAAAAAACCAGATTTTATACATGATACCCATAATAAATTAAGAAAAGAATAAAACATGTAAAATATAAATTAAAATAAAATTCATTCTTGAAATATTATAAAATGATTTATTAATTAAAACATGAGTAAAAGTAACATAATAAATGGTTTATCTTAGATTATTATTTAGGGTAAATAATATAGTGGAAGTAACTATAAACATAAATACTATGCATGATGAATAACTAAAAAAACATGTTTTTTAAAATAAATTTGAGCATAATATGGAATGAATAAAAACTAATTAAATAATTTCAGAACACATAACCATGGATATTATACTATTCTAATAATAACATGTACTATCAATCTTTAGTTTTATATTGAGTTAGTGGATAATTTTAGACATCATAATCATTCCTTCAATACCTCGGGCCAAGACCATAAATTAACATGTAAAAATACATAAAATACTTTCATGTGAGGACTATTGAGGCATCATGGGTATATAGGGTGCCCCACTCATCACATAATAAGTCAAATACATTCCTCATATGAATATGGGGAATCATAAACAACATATTCATTTGTATTGAAAAACTAGCATACAAAATGTGATCACTTTAACTATAACCCATGACTGATATCAAATTAGAACATCAACAGTCACACTAAATATTATTTCTTCAAAAACATATTGTAGATTATTTTATAATATATATAACTCAATGATGTACATGATTCAATAATTGATGTTCATATAGATGAAAATGCTCATAACTGAGACAAATGAATATTATGTGAAGAAATATTCTTTACACATTCAAAAGTGTCCCAACCACATTGAATTATTCAAATAACAATCCCTTATAATATTAGGATAACAAGGAGACTATTTAGGTGATATATCACAGGAAATTATAGACACCACATGTAATGAATAAGTGGTGATTAAGGAATTTATCTAATTAATGTTTAATTGAGAAGAGATAAATCCTTTTTAATTTGGAAGGAAACGCTCATTGGAAATTAATTTGTATTCATCATAAAATAATATTTTAACACTATATTTGCAATAAGAGGGAAGAACATTTAATGTACATTTGAGGCGAAATTGTTTCCCCGCTAAAGTGAAATCATGTAAAAAGTGTTTTTATGAATATTTATA
This sequence comes from Viscum album, assembly GCA_963277665.1. Taxonomy (NCBI): domain Eukaryota; kingdom Viridiplantae; phylum Streptophyta; class Magnoliopsida; order Santalales; family Viscaceae; genus Viscum; species Viscum album. The sequence continues at coordinate 468,495,490 of OY728162.1, read as the reverse complement.
AATAAAAAATTTTAGTGATGTTCAAGAGAAATATTAATGATAATTAAAAGTGAAAAGGAATATATAATTTCATAAAACAATAAATTAGAAAAATTAGTCCATTCAGGAAAAAATGAATAATTTTAGAAATATAATTATGACTTAGAATATATTATATAGTGAAATAGAAAATGGGTAAGAATTCGAGAGAATTTACCTTCAATCAGGCTTGTTTGTTGGGTGAGAAATTAGAAGTGAACCATTTTAAAACATAAAATTACTATAAAAAATATTAAATGATCTTAATATGTGATTTTGGGACCAAAAAAATGAATATATAATAAATAATGAAAAAATTATTACATTGTGGTAAAGACATAAAAATAATAAATCGATGGAAAAATGATGGTTCGGGTGGAAACCCTTAATAGATTATAATCACTCAAAACATATGTAAATAAATTAATAATCACAAAATGATACATTTATTACAATTAAAATAACTAGAATCATGATATGTGATATTACTTTGGAATATAAATAAAACATAAAAAAATAGTCGTGAATAAGGAATATCTCGCAAAAATGGAAGTAAGATGTGAAAACCATTACAAAATTGTAATCAATAGAACCATATTTACCAAAATTAACAATAATACAATGAATAATTTAATTCCATGAATATAAAGAGATTCATGATATTATATATAATATGTTAGTATATATACACCACATATAATAAAGTTTTGGTCAATAATGGGAATCTCATGGAAATAAAAGTGAGATGAGAAACCCATTACCTTATATATGAAGGTTTTCTACACTTGACCATAACATCCTAGACAATAAAATTATCTCCATTAATAAATTCATTCTGAACATTATCTACATATATTTTACATAGTATAATTTTATTAATTTTATTTACGGACTTTGGGAAAAGTTATAATCTAGAAATTTATTGCTCCAAAGTGTTTATTTCTATTGTTTTCACGATCGACAATCTTCTATATAAGTATAGAAGTTCTTGTGGAATGGATATAATTATATAGAATTGAATATATATATATATATATTTAATTAACAAGTATAAGTATAAATTGTTTTATTTATCATTTGGCTTTGTTCTATACAGATGAATCATTAGATAATTCATTTCCAGATAATCATTTAGATTATTACAGAGGTTATTGATGATAACGAACTCATTTTGTTTTATCATTTACTATTACGTAAATATTTTACTTACAAAATGAAAAAAGGTTTATATTATAAATTTTAAAATGTGTTAAAAAATTGAAATGGTTTCATTAATATCATCGAAGATGAATTTGAAGAACGAAACATGGTTTTCCATGAAGGTTGTAATTTGGCACCTCTCAGACGATGATTTGATTTATATAATAAAAAGGGAGAGTAAGGATATTGATAGGTGTTATTACATTAACATGATATAATTCCAGTATATAGATGATTATGGTGTTATGATGATCAATTTGACATAGGATGTTTTTAGAGAATAATACAATATGATAATCTAAAATGAAATTAAATAAAAAACGAAGATGATTTGCCTCTTGAAATAACCTAATTGAGAACCTTATTAAGTTAAAAGGTGTTTTGAAATTTTTAAAGACCAAGGGCTCTTGGATGTTTTAAGGGACTATGGAAGATTATTTGGGAAGAAAAGATATATGATTTCGGGATTTGAAATGTTAATATAAGAGGTAGTGTTTTGTTGTTTTTATAGTGGAGGAGATGAGGAGTTTTCCATTATTTTAGTTAATTTTTTTATTTTTTCTCAATAATATGAATAATATTGATTATTGTTAACTATAATAGTAATAAGTGCATGTTATTTCAAACCATGTGTGCTTAAATTGTCCATACGTCACCTATGACTAGATATATCATGAAATTAGCATTTATTTTCAATTATCGTATTATACTATTCACTAAAAATTCTAGTATTTTAAAGAAATCACAAAAATTCACGAAACCCATTTATTGATGTTTAGAATTAAAAAATTTACTAAATTTTATAAAAAAATATTATTCTGAAAATTTTAATTCTAAATTTTTAATAAAATAAGTACTTACATGAAAAATAGTGATTTTATATTAAAAACTGATTTAAAAATGCTTTCATAAATTATATGAGGTCTCATAAAATAATCCTAAAATAGTAGGAAAATAATATTAATTATGGGGTACATTTTTTATAAATTATTTTCATCAATTGTTTAATTTTAATTAAATACTTATTACTCACAAAAATACAAACACTTAATTGTAAATTTTTTAAACATTCACTCTCAATTATAAAATAACTAAATTTTATTTATACTTTCATGGGTGAGGTTACTATTTATAAGGTTAATATTACTCTTCATAAAGGTAACATAACTATTTATAAGGGTACATTTCTATTCATATGTGTACATTAATCTTCATAAGGTTTAAGTTACTATTCCTCAAAGATTAATTTCATCCTCTTAGACTCTAAAACATTTTTTATCGCAACAATGTATGTCCTTTTTTCAAAAATCAATTTATAGAGTTGGGAAAATTATGTTTAATGGCTAGGTTAGAACTATAACAAAGTGATGTTTTACAAAGAGACAGTATTGTGCGCATATAAGCTATCTAATGAATTGAAATTATTTATGAAGAAATATAACATAAAATATTGGGGTATCCTATTAATTGTGAATATATTCATAATATAATTTTTTCTTTATCAAAAAAATTATAGTAGTCAATATATACATTTTTTTTATAATATTTAATAAATAATATATTGATAAATAAAGGATGTTTGTGGTGAAGAGATGAGGTTCATAGGAAGGCTCGTTGTATGTAGAAGATATGAGAGTTTGTAGGATGTTCTGTCATTCATGAAATTAAGGTGGAGTTTTTTGAAACCATGAAGGGTGTCGTTTGTAGAAACGAGGTAGTGATTTGTGTTGTCACATAGGGAGATGTGTGGTACACTATGAAGGTTGTGTTTTAATGATGATTTGATAAATCTTGATTTAGTAGATTATGTAGATCTATTTTCCTATATAATTATAACTAATACCTTTATTTGTGTGTTTCTAAAGAATTAAATATTTGAGATCAATTCATAAAAATACGGATGTAGTTCATGAGAATAAATTACCAAAAATCCATTAATTAAAAATCTAAAATGAATTCATTAAATTCTAGAATAGTTCAAAAAAGACAGTAAGCAGAGGAAGAAGGACAGTTTGTATGAATAAATGTCTATGTGGGAGAGGTAGTATGCAGAAGAAGATCTCTGTATACAGATTTATTAAATTATGTAGAGAGGAAGTGAAGAAATTCCATAGAGTGAAGGTGGTTTGCAGAAATATGAACTATGCATAATTTTTACATAGAAGCAGTGTCTAGAGTATGTATACAAACATGGTTTGGTAAGGCAGTTCACAGTTGCGTCTTTCATAGGTAGTATGCAGATAAATCAGAGTATGCTGATCAGTTAGGTACGCCGAGGTAGAAGGATAGTTCATGGTGGAATTACACAAAGGAATGGTTCATAAACAACATGTACATAGAATAGTGTATTATATCTATAGGGGATGATTGAACTCGAATGGATCATCTTTCTATAGTTTTAGATGCTTGATTTAATTACAATCCATTAAAGTGACCTTAATGTAGATAAACTGAGTTCATATGTTTCCAAATGTAGTGATCAACGGGGAGTCAATAAAAGTGATCTGAGGGATGAACTGTGTTATCCATAAAAATTTTGTAATGATAGTGTGTTTGGGATAGAGTGACTGTACCTAATCCTTTGCAATCAACCGATAGTCAAGATTAGTGAATTTTTCTATGATCGAAAAATTTTCGGCGTATGAACCTAGGATATAGCCCTTCTTGGTGAACCAAGTAAAAATTGACGTGTCATTGCTTTTCATGGGATATTTTGTTTTTCACATTCTAATCAGGCAGGTTTAAAAAGTTCATACAGATGTGATAAAAAGATACATTAGTTTAAAATAAAATGATGACACCCTTATTCACCCCTCCCCTCTTAGTGTGTTCATTTTTCCTTTACGTGATATCAGAGGCTGGTTCTTGGGGTTAAATCTTCCCTTGTTTTCTACATTGGAGAATATGGTAAATGTCAGGGGAGTACCTCTATTTTAATTAAAAAAATATAAATAATTAAAGAATAGGATGACATATCCTCTATGATCTCTTGTAATGGATGTCTTTTTTACTACTACATAAGGAATTCAAGTCACCCAACAAACTGGAATGTCTGTGACAAATACAGGAAGGAAAACACTTGATATAGAATCCAAATCAAAAAATTACCTCAGTGCATTATTTTTTATCATATATATAAAAATGGGAAGAGTATTATTTCATAAAAGATTATATAGAATAAAATGGAGAACATATATGAAGGAGACAAAAAAGTGAAGGAGGTGAAACTCCACATTTTCAACAATAGAAATGATGATCTACAAATGGGTCCAGATGAAAATACAGATACATTTTTTAATCTTATGAACAATGTTTTTGGATAAATACAAGTACTAGGAAATGAATTTCCATAATTATAGTCTTCAAATATTGAACAAAACTAAAACTAAAATGATTAATATTTGAATAAGTTGACGATGAAAATGTATTATTTGAGGAAGAATTAGAAGAATCTATTTTTGGAAACCATGAATCAATGATGAACACAATTCAAAAAACTAAACCATCATAATAAAATGTAATAGATAGTTAGTTGACCACTAATGTCGATCCCATATTGCCACATAAGGATTATTTTGGTAATATTGAGATTAAATTTAGTAGATGAATAAATTGAAGATCAATTGTAGAAGAATCATGAGAATATGCTGATCACATTAAAGTTGAAATTGAACGACTGAAATAATTTGTAAATTTAAAATCATCAATACTTAAGAGAACAAAAATCATAGTGGAACTAAATCATAGAATATAATAATAGGGAAATATAATCAATGAACTTACCTCCAGACTAGAAGATATGTCCATGATTGTTGACAGTCTATAGGAATAAGTTGCCACTATGAGGAGTAAAGATGAATGTGAATCAATATCAAAAGAAACAAAGGATAAAACAAGGTTTTAAAAATTCTCATATTTTGATTTACTGGAGAGAGCTAGGTGTGATTCTGATGGAATTGAAAATAATTATAATAACCAGAGACCTGCATGCATGGGTAATAGTGGGATCAGTTGTGATGTCAAAACATCGAATGCGGGAAAGAAAATGAAGAAAAATAAAGGAATGTTGAAAGATGAAAAGGATGAAAAGTAACCTAATGAGCTGATAATAAACACCTCAATTTAAACTAAAATAAGAAAAAAACTATTCTCAGGCATCCTAAGATGATAGGTAGTAAAACAAGCCTCATATGGAAATGGACATGAGATGGAATATATGAGGTAATGCATTCCCACTAATGAATTGTAAATTTTGTCGAAATCTAGGACACACCATGTCATAATGTGAAGATGCATGAAGGTACATGAATGTGGAAGAGCTAGGAAGTAAAAAATGGATAATGAATTCATATACTAATTCTAATATAAGAAACAGTTTTGGTAGATATTGTTTTCAATGTTCCATTATTGGCAATAAAGCTATTGATTATATGTAGAGTAATGACAAAAACAATTCATACAGAACTCATAGACAAGTAAATACTATCCAAGTAGATGGTTCTTATCATTCAAGAATCTTTTCTACCCTAGTAGAAGAATATTAATTGGATGAACCTAGTAACATGGAATATATACTTGAATTGACATATTCTCTGCTTTACTAAATCTAATATTTCATGGAAGGAAAAGAAGTAAATTGAAAAATACAACCTCACAAATGTATATCTCAGAACAACCTAATATCACCTCACATAGATTTTTTTATAGTGGTTGATCACCCCATAAGATAGGAATTCCAAACCTATTAATCAATATCATGAAAATTTTGATGGAATAGTTATATTCAGTAATGATAGTACTCTGAAGATCAAAGGATATAGATGTACTGCACTATCCAATGGTGAGATGAGGAAGACCGAAGTTCTTGATATGGATGGGTTGAATCACAATATACAAAGTGTGATAAAACTCTGTAACTCAGGACATGTGGTCACATTCAATCAAAAGGGGTTCACTATAAAAGGAAGAATATGTAATTGTCATATGTAGGGATGTAGAATAGTTGAAAAATTATATCGAGTTAATAGAAAAGAGAATATTTGTTTCGTGATAAATGAATAAAAGAATAACATGTGTCCCTGAATGTTGGGTCACATAAATCAATATGATTTGTAAAAGATAAATAAACGAAAGATTGTTGTGGATACACCAAATCTAATTCATGAATAGGAAAAGGAATTTAATGCTTACATGCAAGGAAGGTTGGTGTGCAGTTCATATCATCCTAAGAGGAAAAGATCATGAAATATTTTTTATCTCATTCATATAGATGTATGTGGTTTGATAAATATTGTTGGAATAAATTAATAATGATAAATCGTAATTATCATTGATTATTATTTTATAATGTATTATGTTATGGTTATACACAGGAAACAACAAGTACATGATTTCTTGAGAAATTACCACTGAATAGTGGATAATGATACTAGAAGGACATTCGATGTTCTGTGGTTTGATAAAAGATGTCAGTACACATCAATTTAATTTGGAAATTGCCTATGGAATTGTGAAATACAATATTAGGTGGCTTTTGTGAGAACCCCATAGAAAAATGTATTTGTTGAGCTCTATAATTGATAGGTGAATAGTATGACTATAACTATACTGATTGAGAGTCATATATCTTACCATTACTAGAAATAGGTTGTTCAATATGTAGTTTATTTTTAAAACCAAACTGGTCTATATATGGTGGAAACCAATACACCCAATGTTTTATGGCATGTATGGATGCCCTCTTTGAAATATTTTCATGTTTTTAGAAATAAATACTTTATCCAAAATAAATAAAAAATCATGAATATTATGGTGATGCTGGAGATTAAATAATATTAATCATATATTCAATTAATATAAAATCCTATAAATGTTTCAATAAACAACATTGCAAATTTATTGAAATAATTATTATGAAGATAATTGAAGCTAGAACCATGAATTTCTAATGAAATTCATCTGCTGATGTGGTGGACGAAGTGGAATAATAAGGACATAAAATAGAGTCAAACATAGATGTAGAGGATTGTATGAATAAAACTCCAAATTCACAACATGATGTTGACTTCAAATAATAATCAAAATAGTAAACCGTTACTAATTAAAATTCTTATGAAACCCAGAGGAGAAAAAAGAGATTAAAAATTGATTGATCCAACATCATTGAGTATTGGATAGATCTCACATAGACATAGAGAATGTGGAATAGTTCACAATATATATTCCATTCGGTTGTGAAAGCATCCTCATTTGAAGAAGCTAAAGAGTATGGATCATGAATTAAGGACATCAATTAAGAATTGGATATGATCAATAAGATCCAAACATTTTATCTAGTTAAGAGACCAGAAACCCACAATGAGATTAGTACGAAGTGGATTTTACAAAATAAATTTGACAAGAATGGAAATATTATCAGAAATAAGGCATGGAAGGTTTGTAAATTTTATCCACAGATTGAAGGTGTTGATAAGAAATAAACATTTTCTCTGGTGTCTATTCTCCAGTCAATCATACTATTTATTGTCATGGAAATTCAAAGAGGGTAAAAATTGTATCAAATTGATGACAAGACAACATGATTAAATGGTTTTCTGAAGAATACGTCTACATTGAAAAATTAGTGGGTTTTATTTATGGTAATAACGAAATTATGGTTTCCCGGACTAAATAAGTCCCTCTATGGTCCAGAGTAGGCACCATGAGCATTGGTTCAATTAGGTAGATTGTTATCTAAGGAATCGTGAATTTTAAAAGGGGATGAGTGGATCACAATTTCTATGTGAATAATTCTATGAAAGACCATTTCATGGTTATGGTGTACTTAGGTGATATTATATTTGGTGGAAGTAAGCAAGGATAAATTGATGACTTTTAAAATAACATCAAATTATAAATTTAAATCTCTATGATTGGTGAACTTGTATATTTTATAATGATCGAGGGGATTTAGAGGAAATACAAAAAATTAATTTATCAGGATTAATATACAAGAGTGTTTTTGAATAAAATCACTATTCAAATTCCAAACAAATTTGAAACTGATTTTGGTTGCGAAAAAATTCGGAAATTATAAATATGGGACATCTATAGATCCCAAATTATATTGTAGAATCATTAGAAGCTTATTTTACTTGACTAATACATGGTGAGATATTGCCTTTTCCACATGCTTAACATACCTCTTTCAATGTAACATAAAGGAAGAACATATGACAGAAGTGAAAATAATCCTATGATAAATTCAAGGTACTCAAAATTATGGATTATTCATTTATACATGAATATATAGCTATCTATTAGCATTTTATGATGCTGACTGGGCTGGAGATTTGGTGGATTGAAAATCCACAAGTGGTGGAGAATTCTTCATTGGAAAGAAATGTGTTGGTTAGTGGAGTAAGAATCAAGAAGGAACTGCCCTCAGTACGGATGAAGGTGAATATTTTTCTGCTACAAAGACATACACATAAGTAAATTGGATAAAGCAACAAGTAAATAATATTGGTGATGAGGTGAAACACCATAGGTAATTTTCCGTGATAACAACAGTTAAATTGATCTTACAATTAATCGTTTTCCATAATATAATATAAAACACATTGAAATTAGATAGATCATCATTAAGGATAAAAGTGGAATAATGAATGGTTAAAATTGATCATGTTGGTATGGATGATCATGTGTCTGACATATTGACCAAGAAATTGTCTACACATGTGTTCGAGAGGCATCAGTTGAACCTCAGTGTTCAACCACATCCTTGTGCATGTAGAGGTTATAAAGGTTTTTCCTCTCCCTAGTTATGATAGTTTTTTAAATATATTTTCTAATGTATTGTATATTTATGGGGGAGATAAGATCCAGGGGGAGTGTTCTTAAAGAATTAAAATTCCAAATTTGATTTTATGTGATTATTTCCATCATGGGAGAATGGAGAAATTCAATGATAATGCAATATTTTTCTAGTTGGTTGGAAGAATATGTAGAATAGAGAAATTAAAAAATGTTACAATGGGGGAGAATGATGAGTTACAAGACATGGGAAGCAAATTTATGCTGTTCTTTTCTATATATGGAGTAAGGTTTGTTTTTTTTTCAATCTACATTTTGTTGATAGAAGAGTTTTTAAAGATATTGGTCTTACGATTAAGGCCAACTGCGAAACATGAAGTGTGAATAGAATAAAGGCCGCATTGGAGGAATGGTTGGTTGAGTGATGGAGGTTCACAGTGAAGACTTTTAGTTCATGGGAATAATTATTGTATTTAGAAATCATGATATTTTTCAGGATGGTGTGTCATTCATGATATTGAGGAAGAGTTTTCTGTAACTACGAAGGGAATTATTTGTAAAAACAAGGTAGTTATTTGTGACATTGCATATGGAGATGTGTAGAACCCGATTAAGGTAGTGCTATAATGATGATTTGTTAAATCTTGGTTTAGAGGATTATGAAGATATTTTTTCCTAGATAAGGATCAATAATCCCTTCATTAGGGTGTCTCTCAATGGTTATATATTTTATAAGAATTTGGAGAAATCAAAAAGTAGTACGTGGGATGAGAAGCCCCCAAAGAATTTATTTAAAAAACAAAAAGGAATATAGTGAAGTACACAATAGTTTATGAAAGATAGTTTATGGGGTATGAAGGCCAGTTTGCAGGAAGAAATGTCTTCCCAGGAGAGCCAGTTTATGTTATAATAAATCAATCTGTGGATTTCATATAGTATGAGGAGAGGAAGTAGAAAAAAATAATGTATAGTGAATACGGTTTGAAGAAAGGAGTAGTACGCAGAAGCATTATGTGGAAATAGTGTTCAAAATCATTATGCAGACGCAATTTGGGGAGGAAGTATGTGATCGTGGTTTTAAGAGGTAGTATGTAGAGTACTCGTAGTATATAGGGAAGTGAAGTACATGGAGGTAGAAGGCTAGTTCATAGGTGGAGTACAGAAAGGACATGTTCACAAATGAGTAGTATGTGTGAATAGTAGATTATATCATCAAGGGAAGATGGGACATGAAAATTTCATCTTTTAGTAGTTCAAAATGCATGATTTAATTTCAATAAATTAAAGTGACCATTATTTTATTAAACTGAGTTCAGATTCTTCTCAATGAAGTGATGAAGGGGGAGTCAACAGTTGTGATCTGAGGGATGTAGTGCGCTATCCCTAAAAATTTTGTAAATGGGGTGTTCCTAGGATAGAGTAATTGTGCTTTAAAGTTTGTTGTACAATGATCATTAATATTAGTTTACTTTGTGATGACTGAAAACTTATCGGTATGTGCTCCTTTGAAATACCCCTTCATGGTGATGAAAATAAAAATTATTGTGTCATTGCTTTGCATGTGATTGTTTATTATCTAAACATTCTGAAAGAGTTTTAACATGTTCATAACAACATGGGAACAACATAAATTAGATTAAAAGAAAAAGTTTACACACTAATTAATCCTTACCGTCATAGGGTGTTCTCGTTTCCTTCAAATAATAATTCTATGTTATAGTTTAGCATGAACGCAATCCAGTTCCACTACCTCTGGATCATGTCTCTCTACATGAAGACATACATGATAATTTGATAGTCTGAGTAAAAAAATAATGAGATCCCAAATATGGAAGTGCCTATATATTTTTGGGGAGAGGACTAACACTATCATATCTAGGATGTTATTTACATATATCTTCCAATGGGTTCTAAACTACCTCGACCCATATGCGATAAATGGTTGTCCCTGCATAAACATGTCATCTAGCCTAGCTCTTAAGGCATCAAAATGCAACACATACTCCACAACCTCATCTAGTAGTTTCAAATTAATATCAACCATTTGTATTAGACTTAACTCCTCAGATGAAATATAACATTTATCATCTTGGGTAAACGGATACCTTTTTGTATCAAGGTGGTCAATGTGTATATAATTTTTGAGATGTTTTCCACAAATTTCATATAGTACATACCTAAGACAAGAAAGCTCTGTAACCCTAAAATACACTTGGGTTGATCCCATGTAAGAACTACATTGATCTTCACTGGATCCATTGCTAATATATGAACATAAATCACATGTCCCATAACGTGAAACTAGTGAACCATGATTTAGAAAATTGAGATATTTCCATAAATTTGGTTCTTTTAAAGAAAATCAAGAACCATCATTATCTTCAATGCATTATCCTCATCTAATGTAGATTAAATGTGCATATTATTGATTATGTTGACCAAAAACACACCAATGTAATGCCGAATGATCTGGGTCATCAAATCTAAAAAAAAAATTGGGGTATTTTTCAATCCAATGTGTATCACTAGGAACCCATACATTTAATTCAAATATCAGAAAGTCATCATTGGAATACCATCCATGTGAACCCTCAACTGGTGTTATCCAAACTAGATAAATATTATCAAGAACCATCTCACACATCATAACAAGTCAATGAGTTCATCAATCCTTAGTAATGGGTACCTATCCGTTATTTTTTCCTCATACATGCGATGATAATCCAAAAATATCTACAATTTTCAATCTATAATTTTTTAGAAACACACTGGATCCAACTAGGGGACACACTATGTCTTATGAAACCATTCTATCAAAGGACTTCCTAATGAAAATGTATCTCTTATATCTCATTGGGGTCAATCTAATATGTTTTAGAATACATAAGATCAGTATTGTGATGTAAGTTGATGAAAAACTCCTTCTCCATCCCAAAATGTTGTCTCGTGACTTCATCGGCGAAGATGACTATATTATCCTACACAAATGAAGTAATATGGATGAATGAGGAGCATGCTTCACTATGATATATAATCATTAACTAACGAGTGATTGGATGAAATCCCCTGATCATTGAACCCAATCGCCCAACCATGAGATCAGTCTCTCTTAAAAAGGAGAATCTTATCCCATCGGTTTGAAGGAAACTAATATTTCTACAGTGAAAGTAAATCTAGAACCAGACTGTAAAAAACAGCTGCATACACAGAATTATGTAATAGGGTTCAATTATGATAAAAAATATCTCATGTGAACCTCTATCCACTAAGGAATATCTCAGACTCTAGGTAGATAAATGATATTGAAAAAGTATTCCCTATATGAACCTCTAGATGATGTTGTTGGGATGGCTCCTCAACCAGGATCTCCAGCACTCGCACAAGGAGAGTATAGATAACGTAATGACTGGAAATTATGACTATCAATAATTCATTACTATTTGAAAGATTATAGATCATACCTATGATCATTTAATTCAATGTAAGGTCATAAGCCGCTACCACCTTTTGTTGTCCACGACCTGAACTGCAATCTCCCTATGACTGAGTTTGGATTCCTAGTGGTGGTGGTGGAAGGATATCATTTAATATTCTACCCCACATACCTCCATTTGAACCTCTTATAAATTTTCCTCCATGGGGACCACCCAAACCCCTCCTAGAAGATCCCAAATCATGATAGTACCTTTACCCAGGGAGTCTGTTAGTTATCTGGTTGTGTGAATTAGCACATATTTCCTAGAATTATCATTCTATGTGACCATTCCAATTATAACCCCCCTATATGATTACAAGGACCTCTAGGATTCCTATAACCACATGTTTGGGCCCGATCATTGGGGGGTCTTCTGAATTGATATGCTGACACCTGTCATCAGCTAGCTACCAGAGGCGACTCAACTCTGTGTTTCCCACTATTGGATCCAACTATTTAGTTTCCCTCTCATAGAAATATCTATGTCACTAGTTCTTTCTAAAGAACACCTATATATTTGGGGATTCTCAAGATGACCACATACAAATGGATCTCTCTATAAAGTCTCTTCTCAATCATATGTGCTCTGATGGATCTGTATCTGATCATATCAAGGGTATACCTCATAGGTAATGTGAACATCACTATATACTCAACAAACGTTATCCCTCCCCATTTTATCTTTGTAATCTCTTTGATCAAAAAAGACCATAATGAGGAAGTGTGTTTGTAATTATAAAATAACATCTGGAATTCAGTCTATGATAGTGTCTACTAATCTTGCATCTGGGAATCAAGGGTCTACTAACTCTTAGTTGATCCATGGAAATTTATAGTTACTAGTGCAACCACATGAACCATTAGTGTCAATAAAATACCTAATATATATACCACTATCTCTATACTATCCTCTACTACATTTGGATCTAACTCTCCATGGAACCTATGACACCTCTGGTTCTAGAACTCATGATATGCATGTATACTATGTGTATATTCATCATACTCTTCTTGGATGATATGATTCTTGATAGGTGGAGACACTTCTATCATCCCACCTGGAGGAAAAAACTTATTGGATGGACCCTTAATTGGGGCCTCATCACTCATTGGATAATCATCATGATACATTATTGGTTTCATGGAATGATATCCTTGTAGAGTCATCATGAAATTATCAACACATTCCATGGTTAGATGGGAATATATATATTGAAAAAATGGTGATATGAAACAAGATAGAATGTTAAATACTCAATATTATATGATGCAAGTACTATTGATCCATGAAATCAATGTATCGATATGAATATTCAACAAGAAGGTAGTCAGGATCATAGAGAATATATACACCATCCACCCCCATCATCAATAGAATCCCCATCCTGAGAGCAGCACACGAGACACATTTACAGTATTTACTAAGCCCAGACAAATCCACTTAAGGGTAGCTATTTGAAAAATGTTCCAAGGAAAAATTACACTAATACCAATATTTCACATCCCACCATAAGCTGGGGCATGAACGGAAAATACCCAAGGACTACCTCCATAGACCAGGTGGTGGAAATAAGTTCCAAAAGACATATCCTAAATATGAGGTCTTTTCCAGAGTACCTGTGTGCACATACACATCCATATCATTTCATAAGTGTTGGGAAAAATAATAAAATGATTCAATAGCTATAAGGAAAACCAAATATGAAAAACCACTAGGGTGTAGACGAGTTTGATAGTGTCGAGTGAAAATTAAAGTGAAAAATATACCACCATCCTGAAATATCTCCCATCCTAAGAGAAGTGAAAAATAAACGACTGAGAGAGACCAACTCCTAATCTATAATCTATGACCATTGTATGTGTTATAAAACACATATTATGCGTATGCCCCTCTAATATCACCATTGGCATGTCCATAATCTCTATAATACACAAAAAATGTGGGAAATGATCATCAAGGGGTGAGTATATACATACCCAGTAAGATTTCCAAGAAGATGAAAATGGAATAGTAGAAAATACAACAAGAAAAAAATAAAATAGATAAAACATAGCATGGTAGATACATTAAAAGAGAATAATTCAACCCAAACCAGTAGATCATAGCATAATAAAAACCTATGGGGATCAATATCATCTGTATATTAACGACAAATAGTGTCTTTTTCACCTATATAAAGAGAGTAAACTCATCAAACCATGACAAGCTAAACATAGAATGAATGTGGGATACCCTGTCGGTCACTACATCTTATGGAAGGATAATAACCAATTCCAATGGTATAGATATAAAATATGTATATATAATCATTCCTAGTAAAACTATGCACAAATTAGATATTAAGTGGATCTCCATCACAAATCTCATCCCAATAAGAGGAGTCAAAAATAGTTCAATATGTTCCTGAATTATTCCCATCATCTCACAACTCTTCCCAGAAGTAATTGTACAATTCAATCTATTCCTCGTCACTATGTCACATAGTTGAGGGGACACAAAATACATGTAGAACACCTAATCTCTAGTTCACCATGGGTCCTCTCTAAATGTACTCATAGAGGACCGAATCCCCACTAAACCAAGTGGGTTACCCTTTGTGTCACAAAGACATACTACTTATTTGATTTGGGTTCCAATCAGTTAGTAGAGGAAATGTGTGCATGATGATAGCTGGTTCTTCTATATAGGTCAAGGAACTACACCAGAGTAAAATTTTGGGGGGGGGGTGTCATCTTTAATAAGTGATGATCTACAACCTATTTCACCGACATTCAAGAACAAGGAATTTGGGGTAAAAAAATATTGAAATAACAAAATTAATTTATGTTAGAAGAATAATTCAAATGTGACAATTGGTGTAGATCAATATAAGAGGTTGATCTGATCAATAAATTATATAAACGAGGATGTAGACCAATAAATTATGATTCCTACTTAGATATTAGATCAATTTTCATTAATGAATTCTTATAATAATTTTTGAAGGAATTATTTCATTTAATGCATCATGATCTCCCTTAATTTGGCATTTTTCATCAACATATTTTATTTTATATCTATATGAGGACGGAAATATCTGGAATTCTCACATGGTTTATGTGGCTACCCTTTGATAGTTATTTATAAAAGTGTTGTTATATAATTTAAAATAAAGTTTAGATGAATAAATAATTTATTTAAATAATCAATTAATTCATTAAATGTATCACTGACGAACATGATGTCCTAATTCCTCAAGTTGTCGTATTATAGGTCACATCTAATGTAAACACTATATTTTGGACTGAACTGATGTGTCAGATTTTTTATCTTTTCTTTTATTTATGATTTATAATGTTTTATTTAAGAAAGTTTGCACATGAAATATGTAATATCTTTAATATTCTTATTGAATCAATTCCGAAAACACAGCTGCTCAGAATCACACACTTTCTCAGTGCCTAAATAATGATATATATATATATATATATTAATGTATTACATAAAAAAATTGGTATCTATAATATCAAAAATGTCCACAATTTCATTAGATACTAAAGTTTATCTTTTTCAGAAAATATTAATGGACCATGTTTAGTAGAAATGATGAGAGGTAGTCACATAGTTATTAATAAATGTGAAAGATATGGTCTATGAGAAGAAGGATCCCACATAGTTTGATAAAGTGTGCAATTTTGGGCACATGCCAATTCAAAAAATATGAAATTTTTACAATGGTTATTTTCATAGTTTACATTTTTCTAATCAAACAGTGTGCACTAACCAAGTAATTTTACCATTATTGCAATAGTTCTCACAAGATTTTAGTTAGAGAGTATTGACTACTCTCAGGCATCCCAAGATGATAGGCAGTAAAACTATCCTCCTATGGAAACTGACATGAGAAGGAATATATGTTATAATACATTCCCTCTAATGAATTTTAAATTTTGTTGAAATCTAGGACACACCATGTCATAATGTGAAGATGCACAAAGGTACATGAATGTGGAAGATCTAGGAAGTCAATAATGGATAATGAATTCATATCCTATTTCTTATAGAATAAATAGTTTCGGTAGGTATTGTTTGCAGTGTTACATTTTTGGCCACAAATATATTTATTGTAGGTAGAGGAATGACCAAAACAATTCATACATAAATCATAGACAATTCAATACTCTTTAACATGATGGTGGTGCTCTTTCATACATTTTTTCTACACAATAAAAAGAATATTACTAGAAAGATCCTACTAAAATGAAATATATATTTGAATTGACATATTTTTTCCTTTATTAAATAAATATTTCATGGAAGGAAATGAAGGAAATTGAAAAATACAACCTTGCATATGTAGATATCAAACCAAAAAAATAGTATCTCTTAGATTATTTATAGTGGATGACCACCCCATATGATAGGAAATGAAGACCTATTAATGAATATCATGAAATTTGTTTATGGAATAGTTATATTCAGTAAATCTGGAGCTCTAAAGATCAAAGGAAATAGTTTTACTGAACTAGCCAAAGTTGAGATAATGAAGACTGAAGCCCTTTATATGGATAGGTTACATTATAATATACTGACCGTGAGAGAATTCTGTAACATCAGACATATGGTGACATTAAATCACAAGGTGTTAACTATAAAAGGAAGAACATGTAATTGTGTTATGTAGGGATGTAGAATATTTAAAAAATTATATCTGATTAATAGAAAAGATAATATTTGTTTCATGATAGATGAAGAAGTGAATAACATGTTTCACTGAAGGTTGGGTAACATCAATCAATATTATTTGTAAAAGATAAATAAAAAATATTTATTATTATGGATTCACTAAATCTAATTCATGAACAAGAGAAGAGATTTGATGAATACATGCAAGGAATGTTTGTGTGTAGTTCATATCATCCAAAGAGGAAAAGAGGATGAAATATTTTTGATCTCAATCATTCAAATGTATGTGGTCCGATAAATAATATTGGGAAAATTTGATAATGATTAATCATAATTTTCAATGATTATTATTGTAGAATGTATTTTCTAATGGTTATACATAGGAAACAACAAGTGCTTGATTTCATGAGAAATTACCACTGAATAGCTGAGAATGACACAAGACAGACAATCAATGTTTTGTAGTCTGATAATAGACATCAGTACACATCTATTTAAATTGGAAATTGCCTAGGGAAACATGAAATTAAAAATTAGCTGGTAGTTGTGAGAACCCCGCAGAAAAATGGAGTTTTGGAGATCCAAAATGGAAAGGTGAATAGTATAACCATAACTATGCTGATTGAGAGTAATATCTCTCACCATCACTGGAAAGAGGATGTTCAAGATGTAGTTTATTTTTAAAACCAAACTGGGATATTTATGGTGGAAACCAAAACACCTTATGTTCTATGTCATCTAAGGAATCCCTCTTTGAAGTATTTTCATGTTTTCAAAAATAAGTACATCATCCTAAAAAAAGAAAGAAATCATGAAAATTATGGTGATACTGGATATGAGGGAATATTAATAATATATTAAATTAATATAAAAGCATACATTTGTTTCAATAAACATCACAGAAAAATTGTGGAAAGATGTAATGTGAATATAATTGAATGTAATCCCATGAATTTCTCAATAAATTCATGTAATGATGTGGTGGATGATGAGGAATAATAATGACATGGAATGAAGTCAAATATAGATGTAGAGGAATGTATGAATAAAACCAAGGAATACCATCAGGATTTTGACTCAGAATAAGAATCAAAAGAGTAAAACGTGACTAAATAAAATTATTCTAAACCCCAATGATGGAAAAAATGGAAAAACAATTGATTCAACATCATTGGGCATTAGATAGTACCAACATAAATATAGAGAACGAGGATTAGTTTACAATCTGCATTCCATTTGGTTGTAAAACCATCTTCATTTAAAGAAGTTGCAGAGGATGAATAATCAATTTAGGACATGGATTAAGAATTGGATCAGATTGAAAATTACCAAACATTTATTCTAGTTAAGAGACAAGAAACCCACATTGTGATTAGTATGATGTGGATTTTCCAAAATAAATTTGACGAGAATGGAATGTTGATCAGAAAAAAAGGCATGGAATGTGTGTAAAGTCTATTCACATATTGAAGGTGTTGATGTTGAAGAAACCTTTCATATGGTGGATATACTATAGTCAATTAGACTATTTCATGCCATGGAAATTCAAAGATGACACAAAGTGTATCAAATGGATGTCATGAAAACTTTATTAAATGGTTTTTTGTAGAAGAAGTCTACATTGAAAAATCAGTGGGTTTTGTTATTGGTAATAACAAAATTATGGTTTTAGGACAAAATAAGTCCCTCTATGGTCCAATGTAAGCACCACTAGTATGGTGCAATTAGTTATATTGTTATCTAAGAAATAATGAAATTTAAATGGGAGGAGTGGATCAAAATTTCTAGGTTAATAATTATAAGAAAGTTCAGTTCATGCTTATGGTGTGTGTAATTGATATTATATTTGGTAGAAGTAAGAATGGATCAATTGATGAATTTTAAAATCCCATGAAATCAAAAATTGAAATTTCTATGATTGGTGAACTCATATACTTCTTGGGGCTCGAGGGGATTCAGAGTAAATACAAAACATACATTTATCTGGATTAGAAAACAAGAGTGTTTCTGAAGAATTTCAATATTCTTGATTCCAAACCAATGTCGAATCTGATTTCTATTGGGAAAAAATTGGGAAATCATAATGAAGGGACATCTATAGATCCCAAAATGTATAGTAGAATCATTGGAATCTTATTTTAATTGACCACAAAATTACTAAATAGTGACTTTCCCACATTCTTAACAGACCTATTTCAATGTAATTTAAAGGAATAACATATTACAGTAGTGAAAATAATCCTGAGATAAATTCATGGTACAAAAAATTATAGATTACTCTTTTATGAATGAAAATATAAGGATCTCATTGAATTTTATGATGCTAACTGGGATGAAGATGTGGTGTATTTAAAATACGCATGTGGTGGATCATTCTTTATTGGAATGAAATGTGTAGATTGGTTGAGTAAGATATAAGAAATCACTTCCCTCAGTATGGATGAAGCCGAATAATTCTCCACTACAAAGACTTTCTCTTAACTACATTGGATGAAGCAACAACTAACTGATATTGGTGATGAGGTGAATAACCATAGGTGATTCTCTGTGATAACAATAGTGAAATTGATATTACAAAGAATCATGTTTAGTAGTATCATATGAAACACATTGAAATTAGATAGAACATTATTAAGGAAAAAGTGGAACACTGAATTATTAAATTGGATCATATTGGTACTGATGATAAATTTTCTGACATATTGACCAAGCAATTGTCGGGACATGAGTTTGAGAGGCATCGGTTAAACCTCAGATTTCAACAACCTCCCAATGCATGTGGAGGTTATAATGGTTTTTCCTCTCTCTAGTTATGTTAGCTATTTAAATATATTTTATAATGTATTGTGTTTTTATGGGGGGGGTATGATCTGGTTTGAGTGTTATAAAAGCTTTAAAATTCCAAATTTTATATTATGGGTTTATTTCCATTGGGAGAGAATTGTGAAAATAAATTATAATGAAATATTTTTCTAGTTGGTTGCAGGAATATGGAGAATAAGGAAATTCAAAAATGTAACAATTGGGGAGAATGATATGTTATAAGACATGGGAAACCAATCTATTCTCCTCTTATTTTATAAAATGAGATTCTCTCATGTAGACATAGAGCATTGTATTTTTTCTATCCTGTATATCAGGATTTGTTTGTTACAGGTACATCATTGAAATTATCAATTGATTTCCCTCAAACAAAAATAGGATGAATTTTTGAACCAATACCGTTGTTAGGGAAAAAATGGAGTATAATTTGTCTTTTTTTTCAATCAGCATTTTGTTGATTGTGGATTTTGTATGGAATTTGGTCTTACGATTAAGGCCAACTTCACAACACGAAGTGGGAATATTATAAAGGCCGCATTGGAGGAATGGTTTGTGGAGTAATAGATGTTCACAGTGATGACTTGCAATTCATGGGAAGGATTTTTGTTTGTAGAAATCATGATAGTTTTCAGGATGGTGTGTCATTCATGAAATTGTGGTATAGTTTTTTTGTGACTATGAAAGGCATCATTTGCAGAAACAAGGTTTTGATTTGTGCCATCACATAGGGAGATGTGAAAAACACAGTGAAGGTTGTACTATAAAGATGATTTGGTAAATCTTGGTTTAGTGGATTATGAATATATATTTTCCTAGATAAGGTTCAATAATCCATTAATTAGGGTGTCTCTCAAAGGTTAAATATTTTATAGGAATTTGGTGAAATAAAAATTTAGTTAGCAGGATGAAATGCCCATAGAGATTTTAATCAAAAAACTAAAAGGAATTTAGTGAAGTCCACAATAGTTCACAGAAGACAATTTATAGATGATTAAGGTCTGTTTGCATGATGAAATGTCTGCCTAGGAGAGATAGTATGGGGTATAAGAACTTGGACTATGGATTTCATGTATTACGAGGAGAGGACGTAGAGATAAAAAATGTAGAGTGAATGCGGTTTGCAGAAAGGAATAATACGCAGAAACATTATGTTGAAATAGTGTAAAACATCTGTGTGTAGACATTGATTGGGGAGGAAGTATGTGATAATTGTATGCAGAGGTAGTATGTAGAGAACACTTAGTATGTGGGGAAGTGTAGTACATGGATTCGGCGGCCATTTCATAGTGGTAGTACGCAATGGACATGTTCATAATCAAGGAGTATTTGTAATTGTAGATTATATCTTCAAGGGATTTTGGGACATGAAGATTGATTCTTTTAGTAGTTAGAAATTCATTATTTAATTACAATCCATTGAATATGCCTTCAAGATGATAAAACGAGTTTAGATTATTATCAATGAATTGATCAAGGCGGAGTGAACAGATTTGATCTGATTGATGTAGTGTGGTATTCCTAAACATTTTGTAAATGTAGTGTGCCTAGGATAGAGTGATTGTGATTCAACATTTGTTGTTAAATGAAAATGATTATTAGTATAATTTTTTATGACTTAAAACTTATCAGTGTGTGATCATTAGAAATAACCATTCATGTTGATCAAAGTAAAAAATATTGTTTCATTTCTTTTCATGTAATTGTTTATTATCTACACTTTGTAATCAAAGAGTTTTAACATGTTCATAACAACATGGGACTAATTCTCTCTGCATGAAGACATACATGAGAATTTGATGGTCTGAGTAAACAACAATGAGATCCCAATTATTGTTGTTCCTTTATATTTGTAGGATGTGTACTACCAAAATCATCTATAGGATTTGATTCATATAGATCTTCCCATGGGTTATAAACTATCTCGACCCATATGCGATTGCTGGTTGTCCATACATCAACATGTCATCGAGCCCAGCTCCTCAGGCATCAGAATACAACACATACTCCACGCCCTCATCTAGTAGTATCAAATTAATATCAACCATTAGGCTTAGATATAAATCCTAAAATGGAATCTAACATTGATCATCTTGGGTAAATGACTACCCTTTTTATATCAAGGTGGTCAATGGGTATGGGATTCTTGATATGTTTTCCTCAAACTTCATATATTACCTATCTAAGCCAAGAAATCTATACACCCCTGAAATACACTTGGGTGGATCCCATGTAAGAAATGAATTGATCTTTACTAGAACCATTCCTAAAATATGAACATAAATAACATGCTTCATAACGTGAACCATTTAAATCTAGAATTAGAACATTGAGATATTTTCATAAATTTGTTCTTTTAATGAAAATCTAGAACCATAATCATGTTATATGAATTATCCTCCTCTGATTCAGTATAAATGTGCATATATTTGATTATGATGACCAAAAAAATGTAAATGTATAGGCCGATGATCTACGTCAACAAATATATAAACACAATAGTGGTATTTCCAACAGCGAAGTGTATCACTAGGAATCCATACATTTCATTCTGATATCAGAATGTCATCATTGGAATATCATCCATTTGAACCATCAACCGATGGTATCTGAACTAGAAATATATATTCAGGAACCATCCAACCCATCATAACTAGTCAATGAGGTCATAAATCCTTGGTAATGGGTACCTGTCCTTTAGTTTTTCCTCATACATGTAATGATAAACGACACATATCCACAATTTCATATCCACCTTTTTTCGAACCATAATAGATCCACTGAGGGGACACACTGTGTCTTATGAAACCATTATCTCAAAGGAAATCAACCTAAAAATGTATCTCATACATCTCATTGGGGTTAATCAAATATGTTTTAGAATATATATAAGATCAGTTCCATGATGTAAGTTGATGAAAAACACCATATTACTCCTCAATGGTTGTCCCTTGACTTCCTCGAGGAATATGACTATATTATCAGCCACAAATGAAGTAATATAGATGAATGAGGATAATTCTTCACTAAGAGATATAATCATTAACAAACAAGTGATTAGATAAAATCTCCTATTCATTGAACACAATCATCCCACCATGAGATCAATCTCCTTAAAAAAATAGAATCTTATCACATCAGTTTGGAGGAAACTAATCTTTCTACATTGAGAGTCATTCTAGACTCAGACTGTATGAAACATTTTCACACCCAACATTATGTCATAGGGATCCCTCATTATGTAAAAAAGGTCTCATGTGAACCTCTATCCACTAAGAAATAGTTCACACAACTGGTAGATAATACATATTGAAAAGGTATTCCCTATACGAACCTCAGGATGATGTTGATAGGATGGCGCCTCAACCAGGATCTCCAGCTCCCACAGCAGGAGAGTATGGATAAGTAAATTACCGTAAACTATGACTATAAATACTTTAGTACTAGTTGAATAAATACAGATCATACCTTTAATCATATCATGCAATGTATAGTCATAAGCCTCTAACACCTGTAGATGTCCATGACTTGAACTACAATCTCCATATGCCTAATTTGGGTTTCCTAGTGGTGGTGGTGGTGGGAGGATATCTTTTATTATTCTAACCCACATACCTATATATGATCCTCATCTAAATTATACTATATAGGGACCACCCAAACCTCTCCTAGAGGATCCCTAATCATTTCCCGACCATTACCATGGGAGTCTGTCAGTTATCTAGTTGTGTGGATTAGCACATATTTCCTGGAATTATCATTCTATATAACCTGTACCATTACAAATAAACCCCCCCTATCTATATGATTACATGGAACTATAAGATGCCTATGACAACATGTATGTGATCGATCATGGGGTGGTCTTCTACATCGATATGTTGACACATGTAATCTGCTAGCTATTGGAGGTGACTAAACTCGGTGTTTCCCACTACTTGATCCATCTATCTGTTGACCATCTCAAAAAAATATTTGTGTAACTAGTGCCGTCTAAATCACCCATACATATGTGGGGATTCTCAAGTTCTCCACATACAAATGGATCTCAATACAAAGTAACTTCTGAAACGTATGTGCTTTGATGGATCTGTCTCAGATCATGTCAAGGTAGTACCACATAGGGGATGTGAACCTTAGGACATAATCAACCAACATTATCGCTCCATATTTCATCCCTGTAATCTCTTGGATCCAAAAAGACCATAATGAGGAAGTGTATTAGTCCATCTGTAATAACTTTTGGAATTCATTCTATGATAGTGTCCACTAATCTTTTATCTATGTAACAAGGCTACACTAACTCCTAGTTGATCCATGGAAAATTATAGTTACCAACGAAACCACCTAATCCATTAGTGTCCAAAAAAGCCTGATGATATAGACCACTATCTCTAGAATATCCTCTACTTCATATGGATCTAGTTCTCTATGGAACCTAAGTCACCTTTGGTGATAGAACTCACAGTGTGTGCTTATCACATGTCCATCTTTTTCATACTCTACTTGGATGATATAATTCTTGGCAGGTGGAGACACTTCTATCATCCCACCTGGAGGGAAAAACTAATTCGTTGGACACTTTATTGATGCCACATCACTTATGGGATCGTCACCATGATATATAATTTGTATCATGCTATGATATCCTTGTAGAGGCATCATGAAATTATCATCAAATTATAGGGTTAGATGAGAATATATATATTGGAAAAATTGGGGATATGAAACAAGATGAAAATTCAAATACTCAATATTATATGATGCATGTACCATTGATACATGCAATCAATGTTTCGATATATATATTCAACAAGAAGGCCATTAGGATCTTGGTGAATAGATACATTATCCACACGCACCATCAATATATTCCCTTTGCTGAGAGCAGCAAATGGGACACATTGAACTATTCACAAAGCCCAAACAAATCCATTTATGGGTACTATTCTGAAAAATGTACCAAGGAAAGAACTGCTCTGATACGGATCTTTCAGAACCCGCCTCAATCCAAGGCATAAACTCAAAATACCCCATGTAAACAAACATATTCTAGGTGGTGGAAATAAGGTCCAAAAGACATATCATAAATAGTAGGTCTTTTCCAGAGTACCTGTTTGCACATACACATCCATATCAATGCATAATTGTAGGATAAAATAATAAAATTTGTCAATAGCTATATGGTAAAAAAAGAAAGAAAACCCACTAGGATGTACACGAGTATGATAGTGTAGACTGAAAAATAAAGGGGAAAAATATACACCAAACCCGAAATATGTCCCTTCCTAACAGAAGTGAAAAATAAATGATTGAGAGAGACTAACTTCTGATCTATAATCTATGAACATTGTATGTGATCCAAAACACATAGTATTCCCATGCTCCTCTAAAGCCCCCATTGACATGTCCATAATCTCTATAAGTCTCAAAAAATATGGGAAAATCTCATCATGCGGTGAGTATGTACATACCCAGTAGAATTTCCAAAAAGCTAAAAGGGGATCAGTAGGAGATTCAACAAGAAAAAAATAAAATTGATAGAATATAGGATGGATGATACAGTAAAAGAGAACAGTTCAACCTAATCCAATAAGTAATAGTGTCATCCAAACCTATTGGGATCAATATCATGTGTATATTAACTACACATAGAGTCTTTTTCCCCTATATAAAGAGAGTAAACTCAACAAACCATGACAAGATAAACATATAATGAATGTGGCATACCATGACGGTCATTGCATCTCATTGAAGGATAATAACCGATTCAAATGCTATGGATATAGAATATGTAAATATAAAAATTCTCAGTCAAACTATGCCCAAATGAGATATTAACAGGATCTCCATCACAAAACTCATCCCAAACAGAGGAGTCAGAAATAGTTCTACATGTACATCAGTTATTCCCATCATCTGACACCTCTTCCCATAAGTAATTTAACAATTCAATCCATGCCTCGTCACTATGTCACATAGTTGAGGTTCCACACAATACATTTAAAACTCATGCGCCCTAGTTCTCTAGGGGTCCTCTCGATAAGTACTCATGGAGGACCCAATCCCTACTATACCCAGGGGGTTCCCATTTGTTGTCACAAATATATACTACCTATTTGATTGGGGTTCCACGTGGTCGGTAGACCACAAGTGTGCATGATGATAGCAGGTTCCACTCTATAGGTCATGTACCTGCACCGATGTGAAATTGGGGGGGGGGGACGTCAACTCTAGTATGTGAGGATCTACACCCTATTTCTCCAACATTCAAGAATAAGGAATTTGGGGTTAAAAAATATTTAAATAAAAAAATTAATTTATGTTAGAAGAATAATTGCAATGTTAAAATTGGTGTAGATCGGTATAAGAGGTTGATCTGGTCAATCAATTTAATCAACGAGGGAGTAGACCAGTAATTGATGATTCCAACTATGATATTAGATCACTTTTCATTAATGAATTCTTATTATAATGGTTAAGGGACATTATTTCATTCAATGCATCATGATCTTCATAATTTGGCATTTCATCATTGACTGCTTTTATTTTCTATCTAAATGAGGAAGGGAATATTTGGAATTCTCTCTATGATTATGTGGCTTCCCTTTGATAATTCATTATGAAAGCATAGTTATATAATTTATATTAATCTATAGATTAATAAAAAATTTATTTAAATAATCAATTAATCCTGTAATTGTATCACCAATATCCATGATGTAAAAATTCCCCATTTCTACCTATTATAGGTCACTTCTATGGTAAACAATGCATTTTAGACTAAACTATTGTCTACTACTTCTGATCTAGGATTTTATTTAAGAGTTATAATGTTTTATTTAAAAAAGTGTGCACATGAAATATGGAATATCATTAATATTATTATAGAATAAATTCCAAACACATAGGGGATTGGAATCACAAGCGGTCTCAGTGCCTAACTCTGGATATATATATATATATTAATGTATTACATAGAAGAAACAAGGTATCTATATTATCTGAAAAGTCCATTTTTTTAGATCCTAAAGTAGAATTTTTTCGGAAAATAGTAATGGAAAATGTTTAGTAGAAATAATGCAAGGTAGTTGCGTAGTATTTAATAAATGTGAAATACATGGGCTAAGAGAAAAAGGAGCACACATAGTTTGATAAAGCATGTAATTTTGGGCACATTACAATTCAAAAAATCTTCAATTTTTACAATGAATTTTTGCATGTTTTACATATTTCCAGTCAAACAGTGTGCACTAACAGTGTAAGTTTAGCATTCTTAATTAGTGCTCGCACAGTTGGGTAATTATTTTTCCAACCATGTGGCCAAACCATATTTCCTAATAATATGGGTGTTGTTACAAATTAGTATTTAATTAATATTATATATCAAAACTAATTTTCTGTCTTCCTCTACAAAAAAGACTCACCTCTTGAGGGATCCTCATTGTCACATAAATTATGTATCGATTGATATCCTTCATCTAAGCTCACAATTATGATTTGTCGGAAGCATCAGATCAATCTTATTACAATACACATTCATATTATTATGTTACTCATTCTTCTTGGTATCTTTTATTCTATATAGGCATAGAAAAATACACCTTATTTATATATTCCTCATATTATATTAGTTTTTCTCTTTACCTAAGTCAAATCATGTACTGATACTGGACGATCACTCCACTATAGACCTAAGGTAATTGGTATCATTTTTTCCTTTCAATGTAAAAGACTTAATTTATATGTTTTTGAGATGCACGACCAATTTTATGAAATATTACATTATAATGGAAGTTAATAATTTTTTAAAATAAATAATAATGTCATATGTTCTTAATGAAACACATTGTTAAATTATAATAGGTTATAGACCACGAATTCAATCTACCCCTTGGGTGTGTTTCTTAAATAATTAGACCCACATCGGTGGAATATGAATTGGAATACCATTTAGGATTATCATTTACCCATTCCTAGGGGTTGTTAAATGGTGAATTTTGACTGTGAATAATTTTTAAATGAAATTATTAAAGTAAGGGAATGGAATGACCATGATCCTTGTCTCATTCCATAGAATTTCTTATGAAGTGTTATCTTCTCTTGTAATGAAATACCCACATGATATAGTTAGGATTATAATCCTTCTAAGAATATATAATGCCTTTATCCACCTACTAAAGGTTGGATAGACTGAAATAACCATGGTTATTTCCTTTCAATTAGATAACTGAAATTGTTTGAATTTTGTTAATAATCCATGTGTGATACATGGGTTCATATTTAAATAACATAGATGGGATCAATTGGAAACTGCCCTAATTATTCCCCTAGGGCACATTGAATTCATAGGGGACTCCCAAGGTTGGACTCATAGATTATAATTCACTATATTCATGAGTGATTATTAGACACCATATGAATTTTCTAGAACAAAATCGAAGTTAAGTTGAATATATATGCCATTGGTGGCCCTCGTGCTCCATTTATAGACCAATAAGGATGTACTATGTGTGAGGTGGTTGTATACCAAACCTATATATATACCCAGTATCCTATTAGGTTCACTATATATTATATTATAAGGTGGTTGGTTTATGATAATCCTAGACGGTTACCTTGATTACATATATTAAATTCCAGGGATGAGTTCTGGTTCATAAATGATAAATAAATGGAATGATCTATATGACACATATTCCAGGACAAATCTTGATCTTGAAATCAATAAGAGACTTTCATAGCAATGATGGATTGGTTAGGAAACAACTGATCACATCCTTATAGGTGACACTAAGATATGCACCAGGTCCTGATACTTTTTTATTAAATGACCATTATTGTTAATTAATACTGGAATAACTATTATTTAGAGGCATTCTAGCTAAAGATGTAGTAGGTAATAGTGTATAGATGTCCCTGGGAACCTCAACATTTACTTGTTATTTTGATAAAAACCTTATTAAATGTTATATTGCTGAATGAACATTCTAATTTTTATATACTACTTAACGGGATGAATATAGACATTTGGGTGATAGCCTACTAGGATTGTTTCTCACACCTTGTTTGGGCCAACGATGGGTACCCAAAAAAACTGTGTGGATGAAGGTAGGGATTGGGGAAATCGCTCATATATAATTGGCAAAATTTGTGTCATGATTAAGAGAAGGGGAGAACAAGACGGATCTGATGCTTATGATGTTAGGAGGGATTGTTTTTGACCTTTCTAGTATTTTGTTACATGTAGTGTATAATTGTATGTATACCAATTTTGGATTCATTGTGGAAACATGATATGAAATGTATGATCATTCAATCCTCTCTAACTAGAATGACTATTCACGTATGAACCTAGAAAATATAAATACCCAATATATTTCTTTATATTTCAGGAACCACATACCATATGGTCATAAGATGTATACCCTCATGTATACTAACATGGTTTTATAGTTATTTTTTATAAAAGTGGATATTATTAACAATGATTTCTTGTTATTTTCAATATAAAAATTACCTACAATAGTTTAAAAATACATCAAATGTTTAAATAGATAATTTTAATTTATTATATATCTGATTAATGGGGAGATCTCTATTGAGGTTTTTTGTTATATTGACATAATGAAACTCTTCTCTGTCTACAGTTCCATTACTATATGATCGTAATGAATCATCATTTTCCATTCTTTTAATGATGTTGTCAAAGATCATCATCAAAATTATGATATTCATCTGTCATTAATTATTCATAATTTCATTTTTATTTTCATCATTTTATATTTTATATTTTCTAGTTTTATTGTAAGTAGTCAGTTTATTCTCTTCCAAAAAAATCACATCTAGAATCAATTATAAATAATAGATAAATTTTAGGCGATGGGGTTGTGACTCCTAATTTAATGGAAAGTATTATAGTTGTGCCACTAGGTATGAAATAGGAAGTTTCTATATAATGTTATCAGATATTTTTAAAGTGATGTTTCTTAGTGAGTACCATAAATCTCCCAAATTATAGAAAACTGAATAGTTATGGTAAAATCTTTGTGATTATAAATACTACAAAAATCCTATATTCATATCTTTTATTACCAAATAATTCTATCATTAAATAATGAAATACATATGAATGGGATAATATTATAATAAGTGATTATATATTTTAAATAATATTCATAAAATTTTAAATGGTCCATTAACCCCTAATATAAACTAGTTTCCCATAACAATTACGCTAATAATTTTTAATAAAATTGTGTTCTTGGTAATGACAGTTTATCAATTAAAATGATTATAATTTTTAATAACATTTAAATCATATAACTTACAGTCAGAGGAAATTTATTTTAAATGATTTTATAATTGAAGTCAGTTTCTAGTTGGATCCCACAAAATCCATAGCATTTCGATGGAAATGACTATGAGTGTCAGTAAGACTGAATTGAATAATACCTAAAACATTTTAGTAATTATATTTTTATGGTAAATTAATGAATATATATTTTTCCTATTAATTGAATTGTTTTTATCCTTTTTTCATATTCTATGAAAGCCCATTATATCTAGAGATTTATTAAATTAATGAGTGATGGTTCAAATAATATTTATATATTTTATGTTTTAAGGTTAAAAGTGTATTAGCATGATTCTAAAATGTGAGAATAAGATTTCATGAACCATGATTCACAAATATCAATAATATGACGAGTTCACTTAGTGAGGCACTATGAAATATAGATTTAGTTAAATAGTCAATGTGGTAACTACATAAAAATTTGAATTTAAAGAAAGTGTAAATAAAAAATGTTTGATTTTAATGAATATTGTTGACATGAACTAATTACATAATTATTTTAATAAGAACATAACATAAAAACAATATAGATAATGACATATCAATGAATATTGATATTAAATTAAAATATATTTAAAATGATTCTTGTAATTCTTAGAAATGTGAGTTATAGAGAAGAGAGTAGGATTTATCCCATCTATGAAAAAAAATTACAACTAAAAAAAATGTATTTCCAGAGTTTGGAAAGAAGAATAAAATGGAAATAATGAAATAAAACACTTCTATGTATAAAGATGTTTCATATATAACCATTTATGAGTGAAAAAATATAGGTGACATCATATTACATTTTCCTATACTCAATCATTGAAATAGAGAATACGATAAAAGGAAAATTAGAGGAAATGTTTGTTTGGTGTCGGAAAAATATTAATGTGTCAGATATAAGTATTGAACCTATAATTGATGAAGAAAATGGTAACCAAGAATTAATGTGAATGTTTTTTAAGGAAATTGAAGCTAATTTGACTCAGTTGTTAAAATATAATAATTTTATTTATAGTTATATTACTAATTATTAAAAAGAATCTAATTCTGATTCAAGCATGATTTATATTTCTAATAATAAATTATTTTATGTTAATCAACTATATGAAGGGAATATAAAATTTTCTAAATATGGTTTGAGAATTATTGACAACCGTGAATTATTATAATGAAAAATTATTTATTTAGTTAAATAAAATGAGAAACATAAAGGGAAAATTAGAAAGTATGAAATTGTCTATCACTTGAAAGGAGAAATATAAAATCTTATTGATTACAAAATATTAAAACTCAATGAGGAAAATAAAAATATTAAATATTTTCATTATTAAAATAATGAATACTATGAAAATATATTTAACTTTTCATAGATAATTTAAAAAATTTTGAATGTGAATTTATGAATCTCTTGTACAAAAAAATTATGAAACCCAATTTCATGATGAAATATTAATGTTTGTGATGTTTATATGTTATTGAAAAATAAATTGAATGTTTAATGATGGTGTTTTAAATTTAATGATTTATTTAACTTCTTTTGTTAAAAGTAATTAAAAATATGATAAAATTAATTCTATGATGAAACCTAACAATAATAAAAAATGTATCATATATTATAGTAAACATCTAAAAATGACCATAAAATTATTTCAAAAAATTTCTAGTGAAATGGAATCAAATGTAACATGTTCTAAGTGTATAATACATGGGAATTATTTGTATAATTGTTATTTATATTTATTAGTTATTTGGGAATATTAATATATCTATCTATATGAATTTATTTTCTTGAAATAGTATAAATAGATGTTTCGAATATTATTTTTTGCGGCCAAAAAAATCTAATACTAACCCAATTGGGCTAAATATTGAAGAGATACTGAAATAACATTTTATGTGTTTAATTTCTATAAATATGTCTTCAGAGTCTCAAATATTTATGTTTTATTCCATGTGGGTGTTCCAGACACATGAATAGTGATATTTCTATTTTGTTTAAATTTTTAATGAATGTGAAAAAGGCCTAAACACTTTTGGAGATAAATAAAAAAGTCATATTAAAGGGTCTATAGAAGTATGAATCTAAAAAAATATTATAATTTCAAAATAAGTACATGTAGAAGATTTGATAAAAAATATAATTATATCATAATTCTGTACAGACAAATGAATGTGTATTTTAAATTGATAAGTATCAATTTTTCCTTATTTATTTTTTTCAACCAATATAATAGACAATATTTAAGCTATTTAGCTATAAAAACTAACTCAATAGAGGCTTATGTGTTAAAATGTTTTAGAGAATAATGATTTTATGTGTAATTTAATACTATAACTTGATAATCTCAAGATTTTTTATAAATTTTCAAAACATGGATAAGAATAACGTTTAAAATAATTAAATGTATGTAATTTAATATTATTATTTTTGTAATGTTAAGTAACAAAAAGACACTATGAAATCAATAAATGAATTTAGAACTAATAGACCAAAAAAAAAATTTATCTTGATTTATTTGTTTCTATGCATAATGTTGGATTATTTGGAAGAAAGTTTGAATTTTTTATTATTGATGATGATAATTTATTCTCATAGAAATATTTATTAACTCAAAGAATATAAAATTTAATTAAGTTTATTTTTTTCAATTTTTTTAAAAATATTCAATGATTTTATTACCACTGTAACATCCCATGAAGTTATAAATGTAATTTTATTTTAATGAAGTATTTGATTTTTTAAATATAAAATAGATATTTTTAAAAATTGAAGTCTATGGAACTAAATAATTTTTTGTTAATCAAAGTGTATTTTTATCTAAATTACAAAATATAAAATTTTATTTCATGAAATGGTAATATTATAATTCAATTTATTCATATATGGATTCATTTTCATTAAAAAAAGGAAATATAAGGTTCTTTATTTAAAATTTAATGGTTTTGAATTCATTCTCCTATTTAAAGAAAAAATATTTAAAAGTAATTTTTGAAATTATATTTTTAATGAATGTAATAGATTTTTTCATTTAACAAATTATTTATTTTGCAATGATAGGAATAATATTTTTGATATATGAATATATTATTTTTTAAAAATAATACATTAGCAGATGTACTAAAAATGAATTTGAGATATCTGTGGTAAAAACATACTTTGAATAATTAATTATTGTGTTTAATCAGAAATTATTTTATTTATGGTTATCAGAATTTGAGTACACTAAAAATTACTATTTCAAGAATCAAAAATTATAATATCAAAATTTTTAATGTTTTGAAGGTAGATTATTTTAATGTAAGTATTAAAAAAAATTGTCTAAAATCTATTACAATTTAAAATAAAAAATTTTAAATTAATAAATTTTGAATGATCATATTAAATTTATATTATTTTAAAAATATAAACATATGTAATATGATATTTTTTAATTTATAATCATATATAATAACATAAAATTTTATACATATGTATTAGAATTCAAAAGTTTTGTATTAATATATATATTTATGTTACAAAAAATTGTATTTAAATATAAAGAAATGTTACATTTTTTCTTTAAAAATTAATATAATATGATACAAAAATGTTGAAATAATGATAATAAAACAAGAAATTTAAAAAACATTCCATGGAAAATGAGATAATGTGGAATATGAGATTAAAAAAACTTATAAGATAAAACAATGGATACAAAATAATGGAATGACAAAAGGCAAATTGAAAAGTGGGAAAATCATTTTTTTGGATATTTTTAAAACTAACACCACTTATCAGATGTTTTATATTTAGTAATCAATATATATATTTAAAAATTAAAAAAATATGGGTTTATGTTGTAATAATAAATTATAAATTTACCCTTCTTATTCATCATTCAAGCTTCCTCCATATCCCACAAAATAATATATATATACAAAAAAAATCTACCCCTATTGCTGAACATGCTAGATCAGAACAACACAACTTGCACTATCTTATGCACCCTTCAAACTACACTATTGGTGTGTCTAAACAATGACAGTTGGTCTGAATTTATTGTAAGTGATTAGTTTTAATTTTGTATGTATATATTATTTCATGGGTTTTAAGGGTCCAATTTTTTGTATTATTTTAGAATGATATATTTTCCTAAATATATATATATATATATATTAATAAAATACTATATAATGGATTTTTTAGAGGTATTTATTTTTTTTTGAAATTTCTTATAAATAACTTAACTTTTTTATTTTTAAGGGTTGTATTTTAATTTAAAATATATATTATCTATATGTATATATTTTCAAATTGCATAAGGATATAAAAAATTCATTATCGATTATCATGTTTTGTTTTCAAAAATCTATGTTTCTATTTTATTTCAAACATTAATTGGAATTTACGCTATTCTAAAAAATCAAATCATCTTTCTAATTTAAATATATATATATATATGTATATGACATTATTTATCTTATAAACCATGTGCGAACATTGTTTTCATAAATCCAATATCTATTAGAAATTAAATTTTATCCTATATAATATGAAACAATAACAAATCCCTATTTTGTTATTGTTTGACATTCAATTTTAAAGGGGTATTTAATTTTATTTTGAAATAATTGTAATTATTTCATTTTTATAGTAGCTATCATTTTATGCGTATTTTTTAATAAATTTAATTTTTAATAATTATTTTCATGTTGTTATATCATTTTATTTTTATCATTTGTTTATAAATGATAAATTCTATCATTTTATGTGATAATTACAAATGAATGTTATTATTCCTTGTCAAAAAATGTCTACTAACCTCCTTTCATGTCCTTCATAATTTTTATATGGCCATCATCTATGTTATCATCGTCATTTCCTGAATTATTATTCATGTAATCATTTAATTTATTATGCATTTATAATTATGAATTTAAAATAAGTATAGTTTTTTATAGGAATGTATATATCCTAAATATGATTTTATAAATTAAAAAAAATAATGAAATGTTAATATATATGTAAGGTAATTTTCTTTTAATGAAAATAATTTATGTCTGTATTATTTTGAATCCTTTTTTTGTTATGATTGAGAAAGGTAAGGCAATTAAAATGTTTTAGTAAAATTGTAAGTTCAATATCGAATGTTATGTTATGGTATGGGCAGTGGACCCATGAACTTAAAGGGTCATTGTCCTATATAAGACATCGATATTTGGTCCAAATTATTTATTATATCTTACTGAGTATCATAATTGATCCTTTAAAATTATTATTCTAAAATGGATAAATAAAAGATATTATTTTCAAAAGATACTATTTTGGAAGTTTATAGTTTTCAAAATTGAATGAAAATTATAATATTTCAATGTTTTGAAAAAATATTTACAAATATGTTAAACATATTTACCACTGACTCTTAAAACACCTTATTTGAAAAAATGATTTCTGAACCTATGTTTAAACTTTATTTTCCACAGGTTTTGTGTAATTAAATTATGGTTTATATTTCATTGAGGAAGCAATAGTTATGATGAGTTTATTTATTTATGTATTATTTTTTTACTTTTTAATATATGTATCTAATTCTATAAATCCAATATCAAAAAATTTCCAAGTACGTAAAAGTATTTTTTGTATTTTTTATCTGTATTTTTTTTAAAATAATAAACCATTTTCATGTGTTAAACTTGGAAGTGTGGGTTTAGGGCATCATAGTTCGTATTAGAGTGATGTTCTTCTAAAATATGGAGATTTTAAGTTTTTGGTAGAGTGTATATGTTTAGAGATTCTAGTTTTTCAAATTTTGATGATGAAAATTCATAACATTCTAGAAATTGATTAGATAATTTCGAGGGAACAATTCTTTTAAGGGGGATGAATGTAATATCCCATGAAATTAAAATGGAAATCATATTTTTAATAAGTTTCTATTTTTTTACAATTTATAATAACTATTTATAATAAATCTTTAGGGATACTAATGCATTTTATATAATCAAAATTAATTTTTATCTAGATTATAAAATATTACTATTCATTATTAGAAATTTTGTTTTTATATATTATTTTTTTCTTTAAATACATGTATTTTCTTAGAAAAAGAGTTTATATTAGGTTGTTTATTTCATATTTGAATGTTTTTAATATATTCTATTATTTTATGGAAAACAATTTAAATATTCCTTTGAAGTTGGAATTTGAATGAATGCATTTATTTATAAATTTAGACCAATGATTTATTTTATAATGATATAAATAATACTAGTAAGATATATTAATATTTTATTTTAATAAAAAAATAAATGAGTAGAGTACTAAAACATCGAATTGATATTTTTGTGCTAAAAATGAATTTCATATAGTAAAAACAAGTTTTTATTTAGAAATAAATTTATTTATGGTTTTAAAAAAGATAGTACATTAAATAAATTAATTTTTTTAAGTATTATGAGTTTTAATAATAAAATGTCTAATGTTTTTAGATGAAATTAGTTTCATGTATGTTTTAAAACAAATTATCTAAAATAAATTAATATTTAAATAAAATAATTTTAAATTAATAAATTTTGAATGTCCATATTAAATTAATATGATTTGTAAAATAGAAATATATGACTGTTGATTATTTTAATTTTATAGATTTAAATAATATATAAAATAAGATAAAAATACAATAAAAAATTAACAAATTTTGTTTATATATATGACTATATAAATATAAAAATATTATATATATATATATATAAAGGTTACAAATTCTATTTAAAAATTGATTTAATATGTTTACAAAGCATTAAAATAATGATAAGATTTTTTGAAATAATAAAACACCATGACATGAAAAATAGAAGCAAAGTGGGACATGAGATAAAAAATAACATGAAACATGAAAGGTTTAAACAACTAATAAAAAATATTCAAAAAAATTGTAAAGTGAATGGCTCTTATTTTTGAATTTTTTTAAAACCAACACCATATTTCGGAAGTAAAATATTTAGTAAACTGAATTATTATATCTAAAAATTTATAAATCATTGGTGTGTTTTTTGTCAATAAATTATATGCTTACCCATCCTATTCATCAATTAGGATTCCTCTTCATGCCTCAAAATAGCATATATAAATATATGCATAAACCTCATGTTACACACCCTTTATGAGCACAACACAACCAGAACTGTCTTTTTCACACTTCCTACATCCCTTTTAGTGTGTCTAAGATTTGGTATATAATATAAATGTAGCTTAAGGGATTATTTTTTATTTTAATTTTATATTTTCATTTATGTTTTATAACGGTTTATTTTTTTTATGTTATATAAATGTGTCTCTTTGTGTATAAATTTATATATATTAATCTATTTGTTTTATGATATTACTTTGTAATTGATTTGTTAGTGATTTATGATTTTATGTGATTTTATATAAATCAAATAACTTTTTTAATTTGAAAGGATTGTATTTTAATTTACAATTTACATGTATCTATATGTATATATATGAAAATTCGACCAAGATGTTAAAAATTCATAATTTTAAAACATGATTTGTTTTAGAAATACTATTTTTCTTTTTTATTTCAAACATTGATTGAAATTTATGATCACTTGAGAAATCCAATAACCAATATAATTTTAGCCAATTATATATATATGTATGTATATCTATAATACCATGATTTATTTTATAACCATTAAAAAATATTGGACATATAAAAAAAATTTTTATTAGTAATATTATTTTCTTATCTACAACCTAAATGAATATAAAGCCCCAATTTAGTTATTCATTAAAATTAAAAAAATTAAAGTTTATTTCCATTTACTGTGGTTCTATAGTTATAATTTCATGTGTCTAATATTTATCATTCGATATGTAATTTATATTTACATTAATATAAAATAAAATTTGTCATTTTATGGTTTTTAATTTATGTGAATAATTTGTTTACAAATGATAAAATAGATAATTTTATGTTCAATATCTATATAAAACATATTATTTTCTGTGAGAAAATATCACTACACCAATTTTAATGTCATTAATATTTTTGATATGGTCATCATATGAGTTATTATCAATAATCCATGGATTCTAATTAAAGTATTAATTTAATTTATAATTCATATATATTTATGACTATTAAATAAATATAGTTTTTTATAATCATGGATTTCCCATAAATACGTTTTTATATTTTTTAAGAAATATATTATTCCATTTCAAGAATTATTTAAGAATATTTCCTTTTAATGAAATTAATTATACATGTATTATGTTGAAATGTTTTTCGGTTATGATTGATAATGGTAATACTATTAAAATGTTTTATGAAATTTTAAATTATAGTATCGAATGTAATGTTATGGATTTGGGAGTGAAATCATGACATAATGGGATATTTTCTCATTTGTGATACAAATTTGTGGCCCTACATCTTTCTTATATCATGTTTAGTATCATAGATAATCATACAAAATAATTATTTCTAATTGGATATATTCAAGGAGTAATTTTAACATGTTGTTATTTTTGAAATTTCTTGTTTTGAAAATCATATCAAATTATTGTATTTAATTTTTTTTAAAGAATATGTATTTTTTAATTTAATTGTACTTTCCAAAAATATTAAAACTCTTCATTGGGAAGCATAATTGATCAACCAATGTATAAATTATATTTTTTACAGGTTTAGTGGAATTTTTATTTAATTTTTAATTCATTAATGAAGAAATTATATTAAATAGAATTGATTTATTTAATTTCATTTTTAATGTTATGTAAAATTATATTGTATATATATAATTATTAAAAACATAGACCAAATAATTTCATGGAATATAAATTGTTTTGGGTATTTTTCCTTTCTCATTAAAAAATTCACAACATTTTCATGTGTGGGTTCAGGGATTCACAATCCCTTTCAAAAATGATATATTTGGTGAATTTTTTGTCCTATAATTTTTTTTAATTTTTGAATAAAATTTTCATCAAATTTTATTTTATAATTATAGGACACCAAATAAAAAAAATAAATAAATAAATTATAGATCAATTAATTAAATTTTTGGAACAACTATTAATGTATTTGATTGGACTGTATTTTTTTATGATATTAATAAATCACGTTTTCTTGTTTTAAATCAATTTATTATTATAAAAATAAAAAATAATGCACTTTATGAGTCGTTTAGATGATTAAAACACAATGTTGGTTTTAAGAGAGTTTGGTTGTAGTGATTTTGTATTAAATACAATAGATAATCAATAAAATCTTGATTCAAAATGTGATAAAGTAATAATTATATGATATTATAATTATAGTAAATATAATAGAGTTTATAACAATAAAAAAAAATTTATAGAAAAAATCATTGCATGTTATGCTTGATGAATTTAGCAATATAATGAAGAATACAGATTAAAATCATTATAAAGATGAATTTATGGAATTTAAATATGCAAAGACAAAAATCTAGATAATAATGATAATGTATCAGTTGTGGGTAATATTATTACTTCTCAAAATGATCCTAAAAACTAGATGAATTTTTAATACCACTAACATGAAAATATTATTGGTATTGTTTAAAATGGAATTCAAATCAAAAAAAATTATTTAAATTTCTATGTTAATTGAAATTTCTTTAAATTTTGTTCTTAATAATGTTAATAATTATTTTAATTACACAATTAGGTTTTTCATTTTGAATGATTAACTTAATCATTTTTATATAAATATATTTTGGAACTTGGTTAAACTATCAAAATAATTTTTTTTATCTAAACGTACATTCGAAAAGAAACATGATTATATGAGAAATATAATTTACAATTAATCATGGATTGTTTCCATGATAAGTTCTCTAGAAGAAGGAATCAATTTTGAAGAATCTTTTTCAATAATTTATAGGATTCCAATGATTAGTATTTTTTTATTTTTCATGTTTCAAAAATTTTAAACTGTTTAAAATGGATGGTAAGGATGAATTTTTAATGGGATAATTTATAAATAGGTGAATATTAATCAACCATATTTTGTTATAAATGAGATATTTCAATATAATTTGTTTTAAATATCAACATTTTTATATGTTCTAATGAAATAAATTAGATATTTAAATGACAGACCTGATTAGCTATTATTGAAAAATGTTTTTGTTAATTGAATGGTCTATTCTATATTGTTTAATAAGAAATATTGTAATGATATTTTTTTCATATGTATGTTGATGAATTATTTAATTCTAGTGGGTATGGTTCAAGAAATTATTTTTCTATCTTAATGATGTAATAATTTTTTAATAGTTTACTGGGTGAACTAAAATTGATTTTCAGTCCTCAAATATCTCAAACTAAATATGGTATATCTCAAATTCAATCATTATATTTTAATGAAATTAATTTTTTTTGGATTCATAAAAAAATTTAAAACATTGTTGATCAAAAATTAAAAAATATAAATAAAATTAATATGGAAAATATATTAATGATAAAATATAATAATTAATGGTGGGTAGTTTAATTTATTTTAGGGCCTAGAGATATGATATCATGTTGTCAATTTTATTATATTATCAATTTCAATATAATCCAAAAAAAATATTTATTATGATATTAAATGTATAATTAAAAACACAAAAGGATAATTTAAATTTTTCATTTTTTCTCCAATAATAATTATTTCTATATGTTATCCAATTATTATTCTTATATTCGGGTGTTGTGGGATTGATAATAATTGTACATTAGGTATTTATAATTTTTTAATACAGAATATAATTTCATGGTGTTCTAAAATGAAATATTTTTTTTCTATATCTATATAAATTTTTTTGTGTATCCTAAATTCTAGTTATCAAACTCAAAGTATAAAAGTTAAATAATGTTTTTGCGATTATGATATTTTTTTTATAAAACTACATTTTTTATTGATAATTATATTGTTATTTCTATCTAAAAATTCCCTTAAAACACTAGTGAATGAGTATATATTGTCATTTTCATTCCACATGAGAAATTGTAAAAAAAATGTGACATTGTGTTAGAATTTCTTATATCTGAATAAAATTATCAATCATTAAACATGTGATGCTATAAAATGTTAGGAAAAAAAAGTTCTTCATAGATTGATAAAAATTTAGTCTTAAGCTGCAGAAATTTTAAATTCATTACTAGTTTTTAGTTTCTATCAAATAATTTTTATATATTTCCCAAAATAATTTTATAATATATAAAAAGTTTTAATGATTATATATTTATTACTAATTGGTGTATTGTTATGTAATTTTTCATCAGGAATTGATTCGGTAGAGTCAAAAAATTTTAAATATTAATATCTATTAGATTAATGTTTTATATATTACAATTTAAGGGAATATAAAAATGTTTTTATTGAAAATATCTTATCATAAAATAAATCTTTCATAAAATATTATCAATCATAAATTTTTATTAATTTTATTGTTCTAGTATCTTAATAGTCTAGATAATTTTCAATTTTTTAATTATTTGATTTACTCATTGATAATTTCTAAATTTTTTGGAATTTATTTTTTCATATTTTGAATTATAATATCAAATGTTGGGGATATTAGTAGAGTTAAATTTCATTATTGGGGATATTTTTATTGATGTTTTTATGTTAATTTAATTATTATAAATTCATATCATTATTAAAAAATACCTTACATGTTTAAATACATAATTAAAGTTTCTAAAATTTTTTGTATTTCAAATTATATGTATTATAATGTTTATATTGTTCTACAATGGATTTTATAGTCATTTTATTTTATTATTTGTTTCTCTTTTTTTTGTATTTTATTAAAATTCATAAATAATTTGATTTTGAAGACTTATGAATATTTTTCACAAAAGAAATTTCAAACTCCTATAATTTGTTTTAAGTCTTATAAAAATATCTCAATGGTAAAATGAAATTTTTTTCAATGTTCTACAATATCATTTTAAATGAAATATGATTTGAAAAAAATGATCTTTTATAGAATTGCATTATTTTCTCAATGTGTAACCAAATGATTCCAATGGTTTAAAATGGAATGGTATTCTTTGTCATGTCATAGTACAAATTTTTTTGATGTATATATTTACCATTCTAAAATATACAATCCAAAATTAATTTTGAGTTTTTGTAAAATTTGTAATGGTGACCATGGATCATAGGAAATTTAGTTAAGAAATATCCATGTGGAGGTCAACAATTCATGGAATGAAAAATCATCCACACACTAAAATGGCACATATGATGTTTGAAATCATTCATGAACAAGAATAAATAACAATTATATATATTTTGAAAATCTATTCATTGATTTGAAATGAGTTATACGAATATTTGGTTGAGTCATGCAAAATATGAAAAATGAATCATATGTTAAATAAAAAATCATTAATATAGAATATTTCATTATTCATTTTAAGTGTATTCTGATACTCTGTTTTTAGAAATTTTTTATATTTTAATTTACTGAATTCCTATATGAGTAATTATAATTGTTTTATTAATTTTCAAAATACATATATAAATAAAATCTAATGATTATATTAGATGAAATTTATAATTGATCATGAAAGTATTAAGTTCAAAATTTCTCTCTTTATAGGTAAAAAATAATATTAATTATTATTATTATTTAAAAATATGGAATTCTATGAAATTTTCTCAAAAGATATCCAAATTATTAATATCCTGGAATCGATTAACATGCCATTATAATGTGGTCTCAGTAACTGCATGAAAACTAAGTATTGAAATTTGATCAAAAGAAGATCATATATGATAGATAGAAAATATATTTATGAGAATATCGATGTATGGAATCTCTGTTATATCTACTACACCATTATTGTGTGAGCATGAAGTGAACTCATTGTTCATTATTTTTCTTATGTGAACAAAGTGGTGTATCATCATTTTGATCTTCATCACTCTTTTTTCATCATTTTTTAATACTTGTTCTCTTTATTGATCTCTTATATTTCATGATTTGGTAGTACATATAAGATTTATTATTTTTTTAGCAGAAATAAATTGTTGTATTAGTTATACATTCTTGTTAGTTCCTTGGGATGTAATTTTTTTTAAAAAAATACGGTCTTCTATTCGTGCTTTTTTACTATAGAAATTATTGTTTCACATGTTGGGTTACACCATTAGGTATGTTGATGGTAGTGTCTATAAATGGATATCATACCATTCAAATGTTATATTCCTTACCAAGTACCATTATTATCAATTACTCGATAAATTTTAACCGTAGATGTAGGGTCATGGTGATATGGACTACTATAAAAATATTGTGTTCATTTTTTTATTTCACCAATAATTCATCTTTGAACACAAAACTATTAATTTCATCTAATATATAATAGAAATATTCTATTTTTGATATGTACATGGGCATAAAATGAATTCCCACACATAATATGCATTCCTTTCTAGAATCTCATTCATTAAACAATACTCAAATGAGTAAACCTAAAGTGGTATCCTCCCTATGAGCCATATAATTACACTTATCTGAGGTAGTACTCATGAAATTCATCAAATCTATCTATGATCAAATTTTGACAACATAGACTTGTTCCAAAACATGTTGTATCAATTTAAAATAAAAATGTTAAATAAATATTTCATGATTTAGAATCCAAAATGACATTTTAGCCGCTACTAGTTTAGTTTGTTGCACATGTCAACAAAAGTGTCTTCTGAAATCCCCCATAAAAAAGGGTTCTACCCTAGAATAATCGATAATATGATCCTCATAAAAACATTATCAATATTGTTATCATGTTCCTATATATTCTCAAATATTTGGCATCTATTAAAAAATTTCCGAATATCCATCATTATATATAACATTAACTGAAATTGGTATTTATAAACATGATACTTAATTATTTCATTACCAATGATACAAATTATTTATAATTA
Source organism: Viscum album (assembly GCA_963277665.1). Taxonomy (NCBI): domain Eukaryota; kingdom Viridiplantae; phylum Streptophyta; class Magnoliopsida; order Santalales; family Viscaceae; genus Viscum; species Viscum album. Next base: position 468,451,229 of record OY728162.1, on the reverse strand, counting down.
ATAAATAAATAATTGACGATAAAATTTATTTCCATTCATGATCCCAATGAAAATATTATGAAATAACATGCACCCCCTCCACATAATAAACATATTCCTGACTATCAAATTTCATGACATCTCAATATGATTATTATATAGCTACGATGTTCTTTATATTAAATGTATCTCACCCCAAAATTGAAGAAATCCTCATGATCAATAAACGTATTGGTTCCTCTAATATCAGATATTGTCCTTCCACAAATGATCCTCTAGACCACATAATATAAAAACAATCCATATAGTTTTCAAGGACCATCTATCATTAATTTAAAAAACCATGCCTTACCTATGTATTATCACTCCAAATACCCTACTATTAGCCCATCCCTTATACTATTAAATCGTTGATAACCTTGAATGTCCTATAAAACATTTATAGTTAAAGAAACCATAGAAAAATACCTCTCAAACCACCATGATCTAATTTTACCAAGGTTCTCATTCATAGGGTAACATTTTAAAACCATGAAACATCCCAAAAATATCTCCCAATATAATGTATCCCCATCAATTATAAGAAAGGGGAATAACCATAAACTTAATTAGATATTTCATAAGAAACCAAACATTCAATTAATATAGACATCTATAATAATTAATATAAAATTTATTTAATATGCCCACATTAACTATATTTTTCTCAGGTCGTGTAATTATTTGAGACACACATGATACCATAACACAATATGATTTCTTCTAAGGCATGTTGGAGTCACAATTTAACTCTACCCATCACGATAGTAAATAAACTACTCTCTTACATTCATGGAAAGAGAGAGTTCCCATGACTAAATAATGAAGCTGATTTCCATTGCATCCATGCATCTATTATGGGATAAGAATATACTCTATAATGAATACATGTAAAGTGGGTATCCAAAACATCCCTATCCCAAAATTATTTTCATGCATACTCACACATACAAATACACACAAATAGACTCTTATTTTGACTTTTGTGAAATTAACAACTAGAAAACACACCCCACTTCTAGTTTATTATGCCAAGTATAAAACATGTGCACACTAGCTTATAATAATCTACTACCAATCTCCCAAAATGAGAACATTAGTCCCACATAACCTAAAAATAGGATCATTATTAGAAAATAATGATATGAATATCATCAATACTACCCACATAAAAAAATGACACACCTTATATTATTCAACACGTGTTATTTATTCTATCATATCAAAGTAAATCTATACACATAAACTCAAAACCATCACTAGTTTTCGACATTACATGTACCACATGCCTATACCAAATCAAACCAAAGTCTTATAACACTAAAAAAATTCATACCATTAAAATCAAATACCAACAGTCAACTACTCTATGTGTTCTTCATAGTTATGATTATATCAATAAACGCACAAAAGAATTATTAATCAAATAAAAAATTATCAGAATTGAGTCTTATTATTTATCATAACCTTAATAGTTTTCTCAATAATACATTGAATAATTAATTTTTTTATTTTCATTATCCCAAGAAACTTTTTCTATAGTATTCTTTGGAAAAAAATTTCAAAACATTTTCATTCAAAAACAATTTTACAATCCTTGAAATTAAATAAAATTTTGTGTGATCCTAATTATAAAAATTTGATTCATGTAAAGAAGAATCTTACCACCATGATTTAAGAGTAAACTAATAAATCATTCTAAAATCACTATTATGATCATTGGAACAAGGCCAATTTTTTCCCAAGTTCAGACCAGTCATAGATAATGTATTTACAACTATTATCTAACCATATAACTAAAATACCAAATTTTTATAAAAAATATCTCATGCCATTTAATTGTTAAGTCATTCTAGGAATGATCACTTATAGGGTTGATCATATATAAGAATAATGAGGGAAAAAATATGGGATCCCATATTCATTGTACCAAGCCTTGATCTATTATTATATCATGAACTCCATTGGGTTAGTTTTTCTAAACATCTCATATAACCTACTCATTTATATGAAAATATATTGTTTTCTTGTCCATGAAGGTGAACATGTAGGGTGTCAGAATACATTTCATTATAGTACCACCAATGGGGGACCAATGATACACCATAATATACTATGTATATTCATATAAAATAAACAACATAGTAACACAAAACATGTAATAAATCACATTTGGTCATTGTGTGCTAACTAGGAAAGAATGATCTATACCTACCTTTATAAAATAGTTATAGTGAATCATGTCTATCATAACCTCTAACAAATTGGGGATTTGATTAAATGATCTAGAAATTATATCATGGAAAATGTGTAATATACATAGTACTATGAAATGTAATCAAACATGTTAATACACTTAGGGTCTTGATTCTATAGGATTATCTTTGGAGTAGGTCAAAACACTATGAACTATCACTATCCAATCAACATCAAACCTGAACTGGATATGCATGTCGATTTGTGGCATGGACCAAAGGGCATTCTCAATCCCCACAGGTTGACAACTATTGTTGGGAATCAATATAGTACACGAATAGAATGATTTCTCCCAAGAATAAATAAAACGAATAGTATAATGAAACTAAATATCAAAATAGAAAAATAAAACCTAATGGAACATCATTTACATATTTCTATAAGTTATAATAACTATACAATTAAACTGATTGAGCAATATGACTACATGATCCCCATATCACCCCATGGGTCACTCTCCAACACAAAGATCAACCATTTCCTATAATGATCAAACTGATTTTGAAAACTACACTATGGAAAAAGTCAAAATGGAACAATAGGCGTGAGTATAAAATCTCAGTAGGTAAATATAAATAAATCTATTCCCAATAAACATCCACTAAAAATAAATAAATCAACATCAAATTTGAAATATAATATAAAAAATTAATATTTACAAACATTTTACATGAAAACAATGTTTTCAACTACATGAAATTATTTTAGAACCAAGATCATTAGAAATATTGAGATGTTAAAATTTAAAGGGGAAGTGATGCATTCATTTTCAAATGTCACAAGGGAGTATAGAACAGTTTTTTCTTAAAATAATTGTTCATTAACCCTTTGGATGCAAAACATCACATTATAGGAATACACTACACAAGAGAGCACCATGATTGTCATGAAATAAAGGAAATGAAAAATAAATGTGTATGAGTATCAATGTATTTCAATCATCAGTGTAAGTAGTTATATATTGATGTTCATGTGTGACCTTGGGAGATCGTGAATAATTTGTAACATACTAAAAAAAGATACTATTCTATAGAAGCATGCCTTTCATCATAAAAGAAAAAATTTTCTTACACACTCAAACACACTAACACAGGAGAGACCAATGGGACATCCCCCTAGAATTAATCATAATATATACACCTACTATTGTCCACCAACTACTACATAATCTATCCAGTGAAGCAATCATGGTAAGAAAAGTTTCTCACTATTTCGGGTTCCCATCCCTCATATATATAAATTTGGGTGAACCAAATGATTCCAACCATGAATCCAATCAAAAATATATATCATGAATAATAATTCATTGAAAATAATCACTCAAAATAAACACTTCCACAATTTTCTCTATATTTATAAAATGTCCTTTAATCTTTTTTCACAAAATCATCACATTCAAAACAACCAGGTACACCTTTGAAAAAGGGGATAAACACCCCATCAACACTTAAAAATCATTTAAAAACACTTTCTATAACTTTTTCATCACATTTCCATTCCAATTCCAATTTTATAAAAATTTCAATTGGTCTATTAAATAGAAATACATTCTAAACCAAATCAAAATATAGTACACATCCCTTTATAAAAACCTAAACCACAATATAAACCCATACAAGGAATTCACAACAACATTTGGAATGTTTTAAATATTTTTAAAAATCACAAACATGTATTTTATATACATAATCACCCATAAACTACAACTGGTGTTTGATCATATTATACCAAATATACACAAGAGGGGGGGGGGGTGAATTGTGTCGTTCCATAAATCATTGAGATATTGTGTTAAGCTCTTTTACATTAGTCATATGAATTCATACAGTGAAAATATGAAGTGAAGAGACACACAATGTATAGTGGTTCGGGGAATAGAAAGCCCCAAGTCCACTCCACCAATGCTCTACATCATGAGCTTGGTGATTTTCACTATCTAGTCCTCGTTTCAACAGATCTTTCAACAACTGAGTACATGCAGTTGACGCCTTTACATTCTAAGGAAATACAAAGCCTTCTGGTTCACTCAAAAAACCAACACAGCTTAGTAAGAGAAGCTGGTTACTAAAGAATAGAAAATAAAGATTATTTTATTCTGAAAATGATTTTTAGATGTTCATCACAATTGAAACAACATGAAATTGACAGTAAATATATCATCACCTTCAGAAATAATGATCATAAAAAAAGAGTAATTCTGAGTCAATCCTGTTGCAGTAGATATAGAAATATAATTCACAACTTCATCAGTAGAAGATTCACAATACATATTCGATGTAGAATGATTGAAACATCTATTGTGATTATTCTTCTTCAATAAACAGAGGTTTTTCATTCTTCTTGAATTAGCAGATCTGTGTTTTTTATAGTCTCTATTTTTATTCTTTTTATAAATGTTTGAAAGAGATTAATAGAGAGATCTCTATCTTTTTGTTTGGAAAATCTCATGTGTATAAATAATGCCAAACACATCGTCAAAAAATATATATCCACAAAAGTCACCTTCTGAATCATGATATTCAATCATTGGAATTTAAAGATTAGTAGTAACATCCATGAAGACTCAACATAGAAATCTACTTTTAATTCGATCCTTAAGACGTTGATAATACGACTTTAAATCAGTCAAAGTCACACTATAAAATCAGCTTTAAATCCGGCATGAAATTAGCCTAATAATCATCTTGTTGATCGCTGCATAATAATATTGACTTTAAATACTCCAACATCAAACCTAAGGTTGATTTGTACAGTATGAATCCTCTGAATATAATTTAGATCATAATCGTATGTTTTATGACGTATCCTTCAAACGTAGGGTTGACAATGTATGGTTGATCACAATCATAGGGTTGGTCATCCAAACTTTTCTTTTCAATATTCAAACGTATAAAAAAAGATCCATACTTTTACTTGATCCATAATTTTATATGAACGTATGGTTGTTCACAAATGTAAGGTTCCTAAACAATACTTTTGAGAAATAAACATAATGATTAACACTTATGTAAGGTTCTCCTTCCATACTTTTCTAATATCCCAAACGTAGGGTTCCTTCCTAATGTTGTGTTCCTCTTCCAAAATTTGTCGATAACCTATGGTTGATTAACCAAAATTTTCCATTATCTCATAAAATATACACTACTTTTCATCCTTATGCTAATTTTATCCTTGTATGGTATGAGAAGTGTTTCCAGAACATGCTATAGCAGATCCCAAATATGTAGAGCATGAACAGTGTTTCCAGAATGAGGTAAATGTGAATACCTTAGAAATTAATTCTCATTGGTCATGAATTTAAATATCTCATCCCGAAAAAAATGAAGTATAATGAATAATAAATTCCTGAAATATTCTTAAAAAATCATGAGAAAACAATTAAGGGTATTTTTTAGCATCAAAATTATCATAAGGAGATAGAGTATTGTTTTTAGTAAAACAAAAACAGAATGAGTTGTTGAAAACAATACTTTCACAACAATCTCCCCCTTTTTGATTATCACAAAACCCATAAAATAACCAATAAAATTAACTTCAAGAAATTAATTACATATAGTTTATACTTGTTAAAATACAATAATTCTAATTTCTCCCCCAATATAAAATGAAACAAAAAAATGTTGTGTTTATCCAAATTTCTCACCATTTTTGTGTTATCAAAAAGAATGAAAAAATATTGAATATAACACATATTAATGTATCACTGAACGTAAGTAAATGAAATATCATTAACATTATGTCAATAATTAAATCTGGATTACTGGAATATCAAACCAAGGGTAGTAAAAAAAATAAATAACAGGAATTAAAATTTTCATTGAGATTATTGAATAATTATAGTCATGAAAAACACATGAATCAAGGTTTGGGAAGGATATGAGATAGGGTCTATCTCCTCTAATCTACAAACATTATTTCTATAAATATCTCCCTCAGCCATTTCATCATTCCATCACCAAGCCTAATACAAGATCCTTGGTCTCTGGAGTCATATGAATATCTTCTTTGATGTTGAATCTAAAAAACTCATGAAGCCTTTCTTTCTTCTCTATAAATAAAGACAACTTCTCTGTGAATTGCATCAGCACATGTCTAAGTGATGGTTAACTTGATATCAACAGATCAACCAAAAATTTCTGATTATCTAACATGATTGACAAAGGGGCATTGTGTCATTTAAGATCTTACAATCTTTCATTCATGTTGCTCATTGCTGTTGTGATATCATGAAACCTTTTGATTAAATTAGGTTAAATACCTGATCCACTAGAATCACTAGTACCGATAAATGCATATTGTGTCTCCATAAATTCATTAATTTCTATTAGATCTGAATTATTTACCATTTCTAATTTCAGGTTGGAATCATATGTCAACATATCTTATTTAAATGAATCAACTTGTTGTTGTAAAACTTTACTTCACTTAAGTCTCTGAAATTTCAACTATTCTGATTCTAAGTATCTCCTCAGAGTAACATTTTCAGATTCCAAAAGAGATAGCTTTCTGTATAGCTCTTTGACTTGATTCATCTTGTCCCTCTTTGGTATTAGTAGACCGAGCATGAGCACTCTCTGTTTCTTCCTCAGCTACTACTGGAAAAAGATTCCATTTTAAGGTGCACCAGATATAACCAATTTTTCTTGAGGTTCTAGAATTGATAACATTACTATGATGATATTTAAATCTAGCATCCTTCAGTCCCACCATATCTTTTTTGAACAAAGGTTTGGAAATAAATCAACCAAAAGGGTATGAATACATTATGGCTTCACTGTGACAACAGTATCTCAGGTAAATGACCATGTACCTAGGAAAACATAGCTTTATATCAATTATGAATAGAAACATTATACATATATATGGATACAAATTTTTTTCCAACTCAGACATCCTCTGTGAAATCTTTGTTTGCACAAATTTTACTAAAATTTATTATCTAGTTCCAGGTCCTTTATTAACATATTATTTTTAGAAGTATAACCAAAAAGAAAAGTCATAATGTCCACAGATTTATGCAAAAAATATCCTATATTTTTCATATCAAAATGAAACTCTCCCCCATGAGGGCAGTTCAGAATCTGACCAACTTCCACAGAGGATATCAAGACCACTCTATCTTCTATCTTAGGTACCATTGTATCCCCATTGTCTCCAAGACTAAATTACACAATATTAAAGAAATATCATAGTTTTGATTCATACACAATATCAGACTTCTCAGCATTGAAGGTCTTCTCTAGATTTTGAAAAACGAGATCTTATTTCAGTAGAAGGTTCGTCTGCTATAGCCATTCCAAGTCTATGACCTTTCCCTGCAATATTTTTCTTCCTTCTGAGTGATGATTCCTGTCATTGCTACCCTAGGCCCCATCAGGTCTCTTAGTCATTTCAATTTTTACTAGAATATCTAAAGGATTAAAGGTTAGGGTTTCTGAGGTTCAATGATTAGGGTTGACGAGCAGTGGTGTAGTTTCACAAGTTTGTTAAGGTTTTTGTAGAAATGAAATACTTTAGAATTAAAATGGTTTCTGATAGCCATGATTCCCATGTTTTTATTAATCATTACATAAATTTTAAAAATAAATAAAATTCATTACCTAGGTTAAAGAAGAAAAAGGGAAACAACTTATTATATTTAATTAACTAAATTATTTAAAACATTATTAAAAAAACAGCACAGTCAAATAATACGTTATTTAAAATTAAATAAATCTAGCCCCCCACTTAATAAAATCAAACCTTACAGTGGGAAGTGGTTTAGTAAAAATACAAGCTATTTGAATATTGCTACTTACAAATTACAAATATATATCCTTTTTAAGAACATGATCTCCTGAAAAAATGATGTTTGATATCAATATGCTTTGTTCTAGAATGAATAATCGGAATTTTTGATGTATTTATAGCACTAGTATTATCACATAAAATAGGTGTATTATTAAAATTTAGTCCAGTGTACATAAGAGTATTTTCCATCCACAAAAGTTGTGGCCAGAAACTTCCAGCAGAAACATATTATGACTCAGCTATTGATAAGACAACTGAATGTTGTTTCTTAATGACCATGACACTGAGGATTTTCCTAAAAAGTGACAAGTTCTGGAAGTGCTTTTCATATCTAATCTACAAATCCCAAAGTCTGCATCTGAATATAAAATTAAATTAAAATCAGATGTTTTCAGATAAAGAAGAGAATGAAAAACAGTTCCCTTTAATTATTTAAAAATTCATTTAATAGTATTTAAATGAGATTATTTAGGATTTGATTAAAATCATGCACAAAGGCATACTGAATACATTATATCTGGCCAACTGGGAGTAACATATAATAAACAACCAATCATACCTCTATATAACTTGTTGTCAACTAATTTTCCAGTTTCATCCAAATCAGGTTTTATTTTAGTACACATAGGAGTTGTATTTGTGTTACTATTTCAAATCCATATTTCATTAATAAATCACTAATGAATTTTCGTTGATTCAAAATATTTTCAAAAAATTGTTGTGAAATTTGAAGTCCTAAAAAGAAATTTAATTCTCCCATCATGCTCATTTATAATTATTTTTTCATTAACATTGAAAACTCATGACAAAGGGATTTATTAGATGATCGAAGCATTACATCATCAAAATAAATTTGAACCAACAAAATATAAAAAAATTATTGTTTCTTTAAAATGTTTTGTATCTTCCCTTCTAAGAGTAGAATCATTTTTCAATAAAAATGAGCTTAATCATTCATACCAAGCTCTAGGTTCTTGTTTAAATCCATAAATTAATTTATTATGTTTAAAAACAAAATCTAGTTTTTGAGAATTTTCAAAACCAGGAGGTTGCTCAACATAGACATCCTCAATTAAATAACCATTTGGAAAGGTATACTTAACATCCATCTAAAATAATTTAATGTTCATATGAGATTCATAGGCTAAAAGGATTCTAATGGCTTCTAATCTAGCTACAGGTGAAAAGGTCTCATCATAATCTATATCTTCCTTCTGATTATATCATTTTGCTACAAGTATAAATTATTTTCTAGTTATTATTCCTTGATCATCATGATTATTTCTAGAGACCCATTTGGTTCCAATCACTAGATAATTATGCGGTCTTTCAACTAATTTCCAGACATCATTTCTTTTGAACTGGTTTAATTCTTCTTGCATTGCTATAATCCATCATTCGTCATCAAAATATTCTTCTATAGACTGGGGTTTTAATTGGGATATAAATGTAGTGAATTCTACAAGATTCTATATATTTATTCTAGTTTTTATTCTAGTGTCTAAGTAACCTATTATAGTTTCTAAAGGATGATTATTTAGAGTTTTAGTCTATTTAGGCAGTACAATTATAGGTTCTTCAGTATCATGTTTTTCTAAACTAGACAGAATTTAATTTATATATTTTTAAAAATAATTTTTCATGTTTTCATGTCTCATGTTATCATTAGAGTTAGATTCATCCATTTTATATGTCCTTATCTAGAAGGGATCATATTCATCTAATTTCACATGAAATGATTCTTCCAAATCCATGTCTTCTTATTATAGACACTACAAGAATTTGAGGTAACTAAATATAATAAGTAAATTCCTTCATCAGATTTTGGATCGAACTTACCATGATTGTCCTTGGTGTTCAAGATGTTAACATTACATCCAAAAACGTTAATGTAATTTAATATATGTTTTCCATTATTCCAATGTTCATAGGTTGTCTTTATCAAAATAGGTCTAATTAAAACTCTATTCATTATATAGTGGGATGTTCTTAGAACATCTACCCAATAATAGGTAGGAATATTGTATTCATTTAACATAGTCCTTTCCATTTCCTGAATAGTCCTTTTTCTTCTTTCAATAATTCAATTTTGTTGTGGTATTTTTTTCCAGAGAAGGTGTGTTTAATTCCCATATTTGTGAAGAAGGAATTAAATTCCTGATTCTCAAATTCTCCACCATGATCACTTCTTAACTAAATTATTTTAAAACATTTTTCATTTTCAAATGATTTATAAAAACATTCAAATAAAGTAAAATCTTCATTTTTATATTTTAGAAAGAAAATACTTGTAAATCTAGAATAGTCATCATCTAAAACATATAAATATAATTTACCAGCCAATTATGCTACTCTTGAAGGTCCCAAAAAATTCATATGGATATGTTCTAGAGGTTTAGATGTAGTAAATCTATTAACAGATTTGATGGATGATTTGTGTTGCTTGCCATGTTGACATGCATCCCAGAATCTATCTCATTCAAATCTGAGACTAGGAAAAACAATAAATAATAGTTTCTTAGATAATTTATTTAAAATATATACATTAAAATGACCAAGTATCCTATTCTAGATCCAAGATTCATTTAATTTAGCAGTTAAGAATTTTACTTGTTATTTACACAAGGAATTTAAATCCAGTGTATACACATTGTCAGTTCTAGGTGCTCTAAATTTAAGAAGTTTTTTTCAAAACAGAACATCAATTGTTAGAAAAATCAAAAGAATAACCACCATCACATAGTTGATAGATACTTATCAGAGTGTGTTTTAATCACTGTACATAACGTACTTTGTTGAGTGAGACAGCCTCAGGGTCTCCAACTGTTCCAATACCAATGAGTTTCCCTTTGACATTGTCACAAAATGTGAAAATTCCACAATATTTTTGATTGAGTATAGATAAATTCGATAATTTCCACTCATATTCCTTGAGCAGTCAATTTCTATATACCATATGTCATTTTTGATTTGGTGACCTTATCCCTGAACTATTTCTGCCATAAAAAACATGTTAGCTTTCAGATTTGTTTCTTCCATTTCTGATTCTGAATCAAAAGGGCTATTGGAGTCTTCAGATACACTCCATGTATCTTTAATTGCTTTCTTGTCTTTATTTTCATAATCATTTCTTTTGAAGAATTTCTTTTTCTTGTCTTCATTTAGCTAAGGATGGTCAGGTCTGATGTGTCCCATTTTCTTTCATTCATAACATCTGACTTCATTGTCATTATTTTTGAAGGATATTCTGAATCCCTTCTTCTTTATATAGAATTGATTCAATATTTTGGCTGGCAGAGCCAGTTCCACATCAGAATTTGATAAATTAGAGATTTCGTATTTCTCCATTACACTTTTGTTAATCTTTCTATTTTTACCCTATGAGGGCACGTTCAATGCAGTGCCATCTCTTTTGATAAGCACTTTATGTTCATTTTCTTCATCTTCCATCTCAACTTCATACATCATTAGTGTTCCAATAAGTTCTCTAATTGTTATGTCTTTGATAGGTGTCGACTATCTCATTACAGCAGAGATTCGATTCCATCTTGTAGGTAGTACTCTCAGTACTTTTAATGCTCGATCAGCTTGTTTAATGGGATCTCCCAAAGCGGTTATGTTATTGACAATATCTGTAAATCATACATTAATTTGGGTAATACATTCACCTTCAACCATTCTGAAAGTATCAAATTTAAGCATACCCGTTTCATACCTCATTTCCCTGATATTATTAGTTTCTTCAAAAGAAATAGTAATAGTTTCCCACATTTCATATGTTGTTGCACATTGATATACTCTATTAAATTTATCATGTCCTAGAACACATATAATTGCATTCATTGACTTTGAGTTAATATCTTATTCGGATTCAGTAGCTGCACCCCATGTGTCATTTTTTTCTGGTATTTCATATGGAGCCAAAATATTAGAATATACTCTGTATCCATGGTTTTTCAGATAGATTATCATTCGAGACTTCCAGCCCCAATAGTTTCCTCCAATGAAGTACGATGCTCTGACCATAGACATTCCCACTCTTGTATCACTCATCTTGATCCTTGTATAATCACTTTCAACTTGTTAAGGCTTTATCAGAAAGATCAACCTACCAATGATACCAATTGTATGATTGAATTATACCAAATATAAACAAGAGGGCGGTGAATTGTGTATTTTCAAAAAATTTGTGAGATTGTGTTATACTCTTTTACTTTAATCAGAGGAATTAATGCATCTGAAATAAAATGTTCACACACACACACACACGATGTATAGTGTTTCGGAGAACAGAAATCCCATTATACACTCCACCAACGCTCTACATCACGAGCTTGGTGATTTTCACTATCAGGTCCTTGTTTCAACATACCATTCAACAACTGAGTACATGTAGTTAATCCTTTACAATCTAAGGGAAAAAAATCCTTCCCGTTCACTCACAGAACCTACATTTCTTAGTACGAGAAGTCGGTTACTCAAGAATAGAAAATAAAGATTTTTGTATTCTAAAAATACTTTCCATATGTTCTTCATAATTTCAACAGCATGAAATTGACAGTAAATAGATCGTCACATTTATAAATAATGATATTCAAAAAAAATTCTTCTTGAGTTTATCTCATTGCAGTAGATATAGAAATATATTTCACAACTTTAGCAGTATTAGATTCACAATAGATTTTCAATGTAGAATGAATGAAACTTCAATTGTGAAACTTCTTCTTCCATAAACATAGCTTTGTCGTTCTTATTGAATCAGTTGATCTATGTTTTTTTATAGTCTCTATTTTTCTTTTTGTATAAATGTTTGAAAGAGATTATGAGAGAGATCAACCTTTATTTTGGAAAAGCTCATATATATATATAATAACAACAAACACTTCTTCTTCAAAATTTGATCCACAAAAGTCACCTTATAACTCATGATATTCAAACATTTGAATTTACATAGTAGTCGTAACTTCCCTGAAGTCTAAGCATTAAAATCTCCTTTTAATGTTATCCATAAACCACTGATAAAATGGCATTGAATAAGTCAAAGTCTCACTTTAAAATCTGCATTAAATCCCGCTTGAAATCATCCTAATAATATGCTTTCATACCGTTGCATAATAATATTGACAATAAATTCTCCAACGTCAAACGTAAGGTTGAGTTATATAGTATGCATCCTCTAAACGTAACATAGATCATAAAAATATGGTTGATAATGTATCCTTCAAACATAGGGTTTACAATGTATGGTTGATCACAAACATAGGTTTGGTCATCCATATATTTCTTTTCAACTTTCAAAAATATGATAAAAGATCCATACTTTTACTTGATCCATACTTTCTTTGAACGTATGGTTGTTAACAATTGTAATGTTGATGAACCATAATTTTGAGAAATAAACATAATTATTGACACTTATGTACAGTTCTCCTTCCATAATTTTTTAATATCCCAAACATAGGGTTCCTTCCTAACGTAGGGTTCATCTTCAATACATTGTCGATAATGTATGGTTAATTGACCATACATTTCTCTTATCTCATAATGTATACATTGCTTTTCATATTTACTCTACATTTCTCCATGTAGGGTATGAACAGTGTTTCCCGAACATGCTAAAGCAGATCCCGAATATGTAGAGCATAAATAGTGTTTCCAGAATGTGCTAAAAGCGAATACATTAGAAATTAACTCTCGTTGTTCATGAATTTAAATATTTTATCCTGAAGTAAAATAAAATATAATGAATAAAAAATTCCTACAATATTCGTAAAAAATCATTAGAAAATAATTAAGTGTATTTGTGAGAATCAAAATTATCATCAGGAGAGAGAGTATTGTTTTCAATAAACTCCCTTTTAAACAAAAACAATATGTATTATTGAAAACAATAATTTTTAAAAAACTGGGTAATCAGTCAACCATTTGGTGTGCCCAATAAAATAAAAGAACCACTATTTATCACAAATCAAGGTACAAACCAGAATGTTTCGCATCATGTAATTAATCCAATGTTCACAGAACAACATTTTACATTTATGGATGGTTTGAAAATCCTGAGTGAAATTATTCATAAATTATAAATGATTGTTCACAGGACTCCTACCTCGAATCCATTACGCATCAACAATGAATGTCCAAAATCATCCCATGATGGTTCCAAAAACAAAGATCTACAAAGTGGACCCTAAAAAAAGAAACAGCCAACAAAAATCTAGGGTAATACAAAATCTAGGTCAAAATAACCATGTAATAATTTAAACACATGAAGAAATGGAAATAAAGGTAAGAGGAAGAAGAGGAGAAGAGATTTTTTCAAACAATCACCCTCAACACATGATGAAATCCATGAGAAATAACACTTAAAGGAGACGAGTTATGCAAGGAAGATGGGAGAACCATCCTTTGGTCGTATGAGATGAGTGGGGGAGATATATATTTTTTTCTTCATATCATTAAAGGGGTAGTTTATAATATTTTAATATTTTTTGTTTTGGGAAATTCATATGCTTTGGCATCACATTTTACCAAACTGTGTTCCAACCATGCGACATCCACTACTTTTGAAGAAGATTTATAGCACAGACAACCCATGTTATTTAACCTACCATGCATAGACCATGTGGTAGGTTCTACCCAAACAAACTACCTTCTTCATGGGTAATGGGTTCGGCTATACGGGTTACCAAATAGTGCACCAAACATATGGTAGGTTATGTCTGAGGCCTATACCTGCCAGATGGTGACTTGGTTTCCGTAGCATGGTTTACAAATCCATTTCTAACCATGTGCATGCTACTATGAAGTCAAAAATCCAATACATTATCCAAAAACTCCAAAAAACTGACGGATAACCATGAAATTAAGAATAGATAATGAAACACATTAAAATTTAAACCCACATCACACCCCAAATATGATGGGAAGACCATATTTCCCAATGAACTAGAAAAAAATAATAAATGAAAGAAGTTATCTATGATAATTCTCCCCACTATGAATTCTTTAGACCCCACGAGTGCCACAAACATTTCTTGTTGATGGACCAACACTTAAATATTAAATAAACAAATGACCAAAAATCTAAATGTAGGAACATTCCACTGGCTTCTAACAAAACTAATTCCCCCTTCATGAAACTGAACAACAACACAATACCAATTCTATGAATAAATGGAATGATCAAGACACCACATTAACAACTATATTTATAACATGATCATTGGTCCTTATCCAATGAATACTTGTGCTCACACAAGATGAAGATAACAAATGAAATATATTATGGGATTTTTGAAAGGATTACCCACAATTAGAAAAAAACTACGACTTGAAATATTCTTATGATAATACTCAAAGAGACCCATAATGAATGTCACCACAATTAAGAACTAACTTGAACCAACCAAACATGAACTCCACATGACACAACACCAAGCCATTACCACGCAGGATAACCAAAACCCTTCCACATTTAAAAACAATCCAAAAGATAGAAGTATGAAACAAGAACATTTAAACCACCTGCCCCTGAATGGAGGGGACATGAATTGTTCCAGCAGACCCCGCACCACTAAATGTATGTTTTATGATTAAAATATTCACTTCATGACCCAAGAATATAAATATGATGTTTTAAGAATTTATTGTATCACAGTCAGGGACTGATAATAGATACTGGGAACATGCATCGACCCCTTAGATTAAAAGAAGAATCAGAATTCATGAAATGAAAACCACACTTCTATTAAAAATATTAGTTCATTAAAAAAGATCACAACATTCCCTTAAATTTCAAACACAAAAACACCACCAACTCATTCATCAAGACAAAAGAACCCCAACACTGAATAAAAAATAAAACAATGAATATTTAAATAATTTCCCAATAGTAAATCACTTTTGATAGTTTGCTCTAGGATGTTTCATAGAAACACCCCGAAAAAAAATCATGAATGTGACCCAAGAATTGACATTCATGGAATGATTTTGCAGTACAAGGACATGATGGATTCATGGGACATGTATTTCCACACTAATAACATACCAATAACTTAGGCGAAGAAGAGTTTGATGAATGATCATAAGGCATCTGATTTCATGTCCCCCTCCATCAACATTCAATAGCATTCCTATATCCTTATCAGAATTTCCCACAAATATTCTTGAGATTAGTGGAGGGATGACTACATCATGCACTCCTACTATCATGGAATCAACATGAAATGATTACATCACCCCATTTAAAAAATAGGTTAGATTGAAATTAAACAACTTTGAGTGAATAATGGGGAAAATCCCAATCTCAAAACATCAAGCCTTCATGGGATCATTCACATTATACATCAAAAGCTCAAGAACTAGGTCCACAACATGACCGAGATATTACAACACTAATCTATAATCCTACTATAAACAACACATCTCTACCCACTTTATCACCAATCATTTCTCAAAATAATACTGACAAATGAATTAGGCATGAAGAGCTCCAAAGTAAGCTCTTAGAGAGTCTTGATCAGAGATACTGACTTCCATCACTTCTAAGGTGAACCTTCATGTATGAATGTTACAAAACTAACATTGAACAATGTGGGAAAAATGATGAGACCAACTTCCCTTTTGATATCTCGCTTCCACTCTTTCTCATTGAGGGGATCTACTTGACCATAGTAGATAGGTGGATTTAGATTCCAAAAATCATGAATGATATACTTTGGTTGATCAAATGGAAATACCATGAAGGGGAAATCACACGTAGCCGCATCATGATCACATGTATAATATCTATTGGAGAATCCATAGTACAAAAAAATCCATGAACTAAATGATTATAAAATAATCAACATATTTCTTTAAGAGAAATCTACAAATAGATGTCAATCATTAAACATAGGGAAAAAATCAGTTATTAACGTAAAAAAATTCATTATTAAATAATATTTAATTTAAGAGAAACCTAAGGGGTTGAACTGTCATCATTGGTATTCTAAAAATTATCAATCACATTCATGTTTCCATGCCACCCTGAGCAGTCAACCACCATGCCATACCGAGAATCTATCCACATTCCAATATACCACCAACCATGTGAGAACCCATTAGAACACCATGGAAAAAACAATACATTCTCATTTTATCAAACAAATCATACATACCCAATACAAACATCATGAAATATTTCAAAGGGTAACTATCCACCAAGTCAAAAACCACATCCAGGTTCAACACATCACACCATTTTATCATTCTTCAAAATCAAAACTCCTAGATTTCCAAAAAAAATACATTTTATTTCATTAAAATTTATTTATATAAATTTAACACATCTAATTTCAAATAGAAATATTTGATTAAAAAACTATTCATTTTCATTTAAAAAAATTCCCAAAATAAATCCTCTTTAAAAAACTATATTTTATAAACCACTATTTTTTTATAAAAATAAAATCTCTTTAAATCATTCCAATTTTACCCCATATAGGTCATTTATCTTTGTCTATATGCATGGTTAAATTGGAAAATCCTTTTTCCCACATTCCCAAATCCAATAATTACCACTAAAAACCTGGTTTTTACAATTCCTACACAAGGGTTTTTCAAATCAATTTTTCAGGATTCAATGAATCCTCAACGAGACTCACAAGGGATAATAGTGTGGAAGGGTTATATGAATATTTGGTTTTTTCCCATATTCTAAACACACCAATATAATAGTGAGCATTTGAGGATATTTTATTTAGATTCACATGTATTTTTAGGCAGTAGGAGTTGATAAATACTAATAGTTTAACTCCATATTTATGTTCCATGCACCAAAAAATCCAAAAAAAAAACCAATAAAACTAACAAAATTAGACATCCCATTGAATCAGGATCATCAAAAAAAGAAATCTTTCATGAATTCCTTCTTTTTAAAACCTATAGTGTCATGATAATCTTACTCCATAGACCATGAAATCACCAACTAACAAAGTGTGCTCTGGAAATCATAGTCATCTATGTGTGAACATCCATTTATACCATATTTTCAAAAAAAATGTACTTCACCCCTAAAAATATCACCTGATCCAATTTGTGGCATGACCTGAAGGGTGTTCCTAATCCCCATGGGCTTACAAGAAGTGCTAGTTAACAACAGAGTAAACAAAGGGAACAATTTTCCCCTAGAATAAATACATAAACTGAATTGTTGAACGAAACCACAAAACCAAATATAAACAATATCAAAAGGAAAATCATTTAATTATGGTTGAATGGTGAAAAAACTATACAATAAAACCAAAAAAACAAGATGACTATATGATCTCCATGTGACCGCTTAGTTCACTCAGAAACAAGAAGATCTATTTTTGCCCACTACATTCTATCTCATGATGGAACCTCCACCAAGGCTAAAAAAGGATACTATAAGAAAGGAAATTAATAATAATTATGTAATCCAAAATAAATCTTTTCCTAATTCACTTCCTATAAAATAAACAAACAATATACTTATTTTTATAAAAACAAATTCAATGATTTTCCCTGCATTGTTCATTAAAAAAATCTATAATTCATTTCCCTAAATAATTTTAAAACCAGGTCTGTCACTAATAGTGAAATAGTACAATTTCAAGTGTAATATTATGATTTAATTTTCAAATGGAACAACAGAGTATGAAACAAATTTTCTTAATTTTTTGTTCAGAAAACTGTTGGAAGCCAGTATATTACATTCCATGAAAAGACCACACTAGAGAGAACCATAATGGTCACACAATAAGTAAAATGTAAAATATAAACAAAAAAATTCCAAGTATCTCATTCATCACTTCATGTATTTATGTTATAATTGAAATGGGTTGACCGAATAGATCATGAATAATCCAGAAAAAAATAATACATGAGAATCATCCCTAGAATCATACCTCAAATGATAAAATCAAAAACACTATAAGACCCCCATCCACCCTTACTCAGGATAGACTAAGTGGAAAAAACTGTAGCGATAAACTCAATATATCCACATGATATTGTCCCACAAGTAGTGAATAATCTAGTTGGTGTAGCATTCCTCATCAAAACATTCGCTCATTATGCATGGTTATCATGTATCATATTTATAAATTTGGGTGAATAAACTAATTCCTACCAATAATCCTAACAAATATATATGTATATATATAATAGTAATTCTTTATCAACACTCACCTCGATCCATCCCAAGGATCATTCTCATTACATAGAACAAATAGAACTTCTGGATTCCATACTAATGATCTCTAATTATTGTGATGGATCACAAGGATTCCATATTTTGGAAATATTATACATTTAACATAAATATGGTATGGGAATCATCCAATTGATGTTTTCAAAATAAAACATACACTTTTCTCAAAAAAAATCATAATGGTCCTTAATGTAGTTTTTACAAAGCCATCACCTTCAAGAGAACCAAATCACCCCTTCAAAAAGGTGTAAACTCACCATTTCTACATCAAAGTAATTTAAAAAACCTTTTAAAACAATTACACCCCATTTTCAGTCCTAGAACATTTTCATAAAAATTCCAATCGGGATATTAACTAGAAATAAATACCAAACTGAATCAATATCTGATATACATCCCTTTATAAAAACCAAAACCAAATTGGAAACCCACACAAGGAACTAAAAACATCATTAATCACATTTTTTATATATTTAAAAATTCAAAACATGATTTTTATATCACAAATCACCCATAAATTTTAACTGGGAATTCAATCAAACACTTTGTGTAACTAATATAAAAAATACAAAACTATTTCTCACAAATCATGGAATAGACATCTATTTTCCACATCATGAAATTAATCAATTGATAATACAACAAAATTTAGCATATATGGAAGGTGAAAAAAATTATACAATACAAGATTCTTAAATTATAAAGGCATGTTCCAGAGAATCCTACCTCGAACCGATGTTTCATAAACAATGCACAATCGAAATAAGCCCACAAGGGTTTTAAAACACACGATATAACAAAGAAGAACCCTTTACATGTATAAAACACCAAATAAATTGAGAAAACAATAAACCCTTGTTTAAAATTACCATGGGAGAAGAGAAAATAAAGAACCAATGGATGAATAAGGATGGGGGAGAATAAGAAATCAGATTAACATAAATAATCACAATCATAATTTAATGAAATTCACATGAATTCTCCCTCAAAAGAGATATGAGGTTTCAGGAAGATAGTAGAGGTCTCATAGGGTTTAATGAGCTATATAGGGGAGGAATACAGTGTTATTGGATAAAATCCATAAAGTGGTTATTTAGGATTTTTACTGACTTTATGTTTTGGAAAATACTCAGTGTTTGCGGTATGTTTTACCAAACCGAGTTCCAATGATATGGTATCTATTACCCACGAAGAGATAGACAACATGGGAAAACTGCATGGTTTCACCTACCATGAAGAAACTATGTAGTAGGTTCTTCCAAAACCTACAACCTATCACTTGAAAACCAAGATTTAGACACATAACACTTCAAACTTAAACCCCCAGTCACACCCAAAACCTACAACCTATCACTTGAAAACCTAGATTTAGACAGTGGTTCAACCACATGACTTACCAAAGAGTGCATCAACCATGCGTAGGACAATCCCAAACCAAAAACCATGAGTTTTCTGGAAGAGAACCCAAATGAACTGAGGGGAAACCTTGATATTAAAACTAGAGAACAAAACACTTCAAACTTAAACCCCCAGTCACACCCAAAAGCTGATGGAATGAATGTGATTCTAATGTACTACAATATGATAAGAAAATATGAAATATTAGGTGTGAAATGACCCATCTAGAATATCAATGTTTTAAGGGTGGAAATAATAGAATGAGGACTATAGGGGGTGTGATTAGGATTTTTAAAGGATTTACAATGATAATAAGTGGAAATTAAAATTAATGAAAACAATATGAATTTTTATAGTGGCTCATAACAAATTGTACCTATTATACTCTTACACCACTCTACTTAGTGACAGAAGTTTTTACATTACATGATTTTTAAGGGAAAACATTATTGAATACAATGATTTCCTTTTCTAATGCATGTATAAGTAGAAAGGAAAACTAAATAGTTAAGGGGGATTCACAACCCTTAAAATCTTATAGAGTATGTTTTAACCTATGTAGAATTTTAGACATTGGTTGTCACAACCCGAATGACCTGACATTAAAATCAAGGAGTCACAACCAAAAAAAAATTATATCGGAAAACCCAAAATTGATAGATAACACACATGTGATAGATGGAAAGTGGACTTAAATACACAAGATAAAAGGTCAAAAAAATAGATTATCAAAAGGTGAATTATCAATTGATCATGATTATTGGACTAGCTCATCTAATTAACGGAGTAGTTGTCAGAGAAGACATAGTTTAATAATTAGTTGATCATATAGATAATGATAAAAACATCATACCAGACATTACAGTGTTTTAAATATATATATATGATGTTCCATATATCCTTTAATTCCTTTATATAAATCTTCTGAAGCTATAATAACTAGATAGATAATGAAAACTGTTAAAATAATTCCAAATTATAAAAATAAGGTCAAGAATTTTAATCACTATTAAATCTAATAAAATAAATATAAAAATAAGTCAAATTATATTAGATAGTACATTTAATTTTCTTTAATATGATAAAATTTTTAAATAACCCTTAAAATGTAATCTATAATACTCATTCAAATATTTCTATCAGTTTTATTAGAATGTTGATAGTGCAAAAAGACTTTCTAAAAACATGAAAAAATAGACACATCTTATATATGTTTTAATGATTATAAAAAATACAATTAATATTATTTTACAAAATTAATATAGACTAAATAAAATTTTAAATAGAAAAAAAATTATATAAAAATTATATTTAAATCCACAGGAAACATGTTAAGTATGTTTTAAATGTTTACAAAAAAATGTATTAAAGTATCAATACATATAATTTATATCAATATAAAATAAATTTAAAATGGCTAATAATAATTAATCTTTAATTTATAAAATATAAAAAATATATAACAATATTTTTAAATTATTCTTGTAATTTTTTGGAGCAGATGATATCTTATTTTTTGAACTAGACATAGCGGAAATTATTAACTAATGACAACCTAAATTATAATCCAATTATAATAAATGTTTTGAACTAATGATAGTATAAGTTTTTCCGTATTGGTAACATAAATTTTGGACAAATGGTATCATAAGGATTGAAATAATGTTTGAATAATTTTGAACCAACTGTATTAAAATTGTTAAATTAATAACAGTAATAACATTTATAAATATCATAAGAAGAAAATTTGAAATATATATCTTCCAAAAAATAACCCAAGATAAATATATATTATATAACTCAATAAATTTCTCAAATATTTTACATATGAGGATTTTAGTGACATAAATCATGTGTGGAATTAAAAAATAAAACAATGAAAATTTAATGATGTAAATTAAAATAATCGCCAAATGTAATAAAACAAAACAAAACATAAAAAATCTCACACTTTTTTTTACAAAAATTACTAACTAAATAAAAAAATTTATTTCATCCATTATTTTTTAAATAAATAAAAATATAAAAAAGAAAATCTCTTTAATTATATGAATATATAATATAGTTAAGATTCAAACATGACTTTTCTTAATTTAATTTGTTTCAAATTTAAAAAACTCTATAGGCATAGAAAATATATATTAAACTTTATTCTTAGTAAGGATAAATACATAAAAACCATAACCTTTATTAACATGATATGTAATAAAATGAATTCAAACAAGAAAATTTTTTATTCTAGAATGCAGAAACTGATATTTTTTAATAGATATTACATATGTATTATCAAAATAAGTAGGTAACTCAACAAGATAAATAAAAAATGTCATAAATTTTCCTTAATCACCAATCATTAAGAAAATAAAATACGGACAAATATAATAATTTTCATTAGTACAAAAATTAATATATAATTACTTCATAGCTGATCAAAAAAAATTCACACAAAATTACACCTACCTGATGTTCTTTTTCTATCAATTCTAGAGCCTTGAATATCAGAGTCAGAATTTGATATTAAACCAAAACGGTTATTCTCCAAATAAAACAAACTAGAGTTTATAGTTTCATTAACATATCTTATCATTATTTTTACATCTTTAATTTTAATTTTATTTTGATCATATTGAAACCATGTCCAAAAAATCACCAATCATGATATCTTAACTAAATATGTTTAATAAATGAAAATTACTTATCTTGAATCTATAAATAATAATAATAATATATTTTCTATAAGCTCAATATCTAATTTATAACTAGTAATCATAGGAGTTTTCATGTATTTCTAATAATTTAGGGCAAACCATTTAATCAATAATTATGCATATGTGGACCAATTAAGAATGAATGCATATTTACAATGATAAATTTGAGATATAATAAACAAATTAACAATCCCACTGTGATTATTTCTAAATTATAAGACATTGGTGGTGAAAAATTACTACAAATTAATTCACAATAAGTGAAACTAACTATATCATTACATAGATATTCACAATTAAAATATCATTAGAATCTATTATTATAAAAAAATTATAATCCACATTACATTATTGAAAACATTATTTAGTCAAGATAATTAAAGCCACATATACTAAGAATGAGATAATTTTTCTAGTATATACAAAGCTTTAGATAATTCAAAAACCTTAATTGAAACTTAATTATCTCTAAAACCAAGGGGATGATTAACATTACCTTCACTTGATACAAACCATTTTTGAAATCACTTTTAACATCATTTCTATAAAACATAAAATGTTGAAATAAAAAATAAAAAATGATTATAATATACTCTAACCTTGAAACATGTGGAAATGAGTTATCATAATCAATACCTTAATCATAAGAATATCCATGGGAAAGAAGTATTCATCTATTTTTAAAAATCTATCCATGTTCATAAATGTTTTTCTAAACATTCATTTAGTTCTAATTACCACCATACCCTGAAGAACAACATATAAAGTCTAAAAATTATTTAAAACAAAATGATAAAGCTCAACTTGTATAAAAACAATCTAGTTAGCATCATCAAAAGAATCAATATCACTATTTGGATTCTAATCATACAAAATAATATTAATGTAAAGATTCATGATTTCATACTAGAACCAACATTACTAATATATTTATTAATAGGATGATCATTATGAATCCCCATGATCAAGGATCATATAGAGAATCATCATTCTACCCCTTAATGGATAAATTATATTGTGGGTGTTCGTTTCTAATATTTTATTCCTTGAAATGAACTTCAATATTTTTCAAAATAGATTTCATATCATCAAAAGATTCATCAAACATTATATGCATCTATTCATCAAAGTCATGTTAATAATATTATAACACCTATAATGTTTAACATTAAAATAATAAACAATATATATACATTTAAAAATTTTAACATCAAACATATCTATATTATCCTTTGTATTAAATAAATATATTTATAACCAAAAACATTAAAATAAAACCCATTCATTTTATCATAATAAAAAATTCATTAGGGATTTCACTCAATAATTGTATAACATAAACATTATTCAAGAAATTTCATGTGATATTAACATATTCTACCCAAAAATAATAATTACATTATATTCATTAAGAATAGTTTGATCCATTTACTGAATATTAATATTTTTTATTTTTACAAAATCAATTTATTTTGGGTTTTTAGGATAAAAAGAATAATGTGTATACCCATTATATTTAGGAAATTTTTCAAATTCAATATTTTAAAAAAATTACCACCTTTATCAATCAAATGTCCCAAAGTCCCTAATTATGTATTGATTTTTTATAATCCACCTTTCAAGGGATGAGGTGGAACCATTACAAGGCCCATAGGCATAGGTATTGTGTGGCACGTTGGCATTAGAATAATTCATTTTCCCATAGGCTTCAAACATTCCATACAACCCAGACTAATTACTTGTAACTGCTCCTCCCCAGCATCTTCATCATGAAATCAACTCTCCGCATTCGAATGGTTGTTTGGCTAGGAATTCCCATGAATGCATAGGCTTGTCCCAATGGCAGGTTCCATACCCTCACATTCTTGCAATCCATTTTGCTTCCGCTGTGGTGAAATCTCTTTACTCGTCCTCCATGTAGAGCTTGTTCTTTGCTGGTCATCTAGTTTCTATATGCACTTAAGGTGACCTGAAGGTGTTGAGGTTTCCCGAAGGCCTTACTGACCTGATGGCCTGGGTGGCCTGAAGGCCTTAATGGACTCGGGGACCAAATCGGTGACCCGGAGGCCCAAACTGGGGCATATTACTGGCTACTACAATGCCAAATAGTACTTTCTATAGTACCCACTATGGTACCTACTATAGAAATGCACATTTTTGCAACAGTAGCTGCTAGAGTACCTACTACAGTACCACCAGAAATAATGTCTCCACTAGGATTTGATCCTGGTTCACCCGGATGCACTTATGGAGTCCTTTCCAACTAGGCTAAGCATCATGTTCAAATCACCAACTTTATCATTTATAATTTAAACAATTAAACAAACTCTCATATTTTGAAATAACTTAAAAAAAATAGTAAATATACTTTAGTTTTCATGCTAAAGAGAAAATAAAAAAACCCATGTAAATCTAATGAAATGATCATTTATAAAAGAAAATATTTATTACCACCCAAAAAAATTAGTATTTTGATGACTATTAAATAAATATGTAGTCAATAATGTGTATATTAAGAAGAATCATTATTGATATATTTTAATGACTCACTATGTTAACTAAATTTTATGCATGAAAAAAAACAAGATCATTTCATACATTGAATTAAGGAAAATCTAGAACATGGACATGCTTGTATAATATTTGTGACATTCAAAAATTATAATTCATAAGGAATATATTCTAGTGACCATAATTTGATTCAATTTTATTAATAAAATAAATATTTTAATTTGATAGATCATAGAAATTAATAGAATAAATTTGGTCCATTATATGGGCATAATAAAAATTGTTTACGAAACAAATTATTATATTCAAGATAAACATGAATAATATCTCCAAAAAATAAGGAGATAATAATTTGATTATTTTTAATCCCATCAATATACAAAAAAATATAATTTTAAAAAACATTATAAATACACACTTCACAGAAACCCTTATAAATTCCATTAGAGTTATCTCAAAAAGTGATAGATCCCCCATAAAATTTGTTATAAGAGAGGTAATTTGATATGTCACTGGTTATATATTGATAAAATACATTGTTAATTCACTATGTGTCCTTGAGGATCTTAAGGTGGCTATTTATAAAAGATAAATTATGAAGATAACTATTTTTTACCCAAGCTATTTTGGGTCCAATTCGGTTTTCAATATAATTTTTCAATAACCAGGTATATTTTAAAATATAATTATAATGAACTATAGAAGATAAATTCAATGAAATAAATTCTCTATTATATCAATGAAATTTAGTAAATATAGTAAAATATTCATTAGAATAATTTCCATGCAAATGAAAATAAATGTAGGTAAAAATAGAAAATTTCCCTCTATAATTTTTAATAAAGGTATTCTTGTTTATCATAGGAATATATAGATTATAAGAAATAGTAGTTTTATTGGTTATTATATTTATCATAGAAACTACCTTTTCATTTATTTTAATTTCCTTTACTAAAAGTATATAATGTTTTTTTTAGTATAAGTAGTTCCTTCTTAATATTATCAATGTAATTCAGAATAGAATCATAAACATCATAGATCATACTTTTATAAAAATATATTGAATTTCTTGTCACTTCCTCGATAGAATCATTTTACATATTAAATTTATTTTTTCAAAAATAATTGCATTATTTTTTTCGATTTTTTATATAACATGGGACATATTAAAAAATATTATTTAATATCTTCATTTTCTTGAAAAAAATAACCACATTTATAACCATCACAATCAGAATAACAACTAAAATCATATTAATAATATACTATATTTATAAATGTGTCTATAAATCATAGTATGGATGACACTTTCTCACATAATGATTCATTACATGAATATGATTATCCAATACAGCTGCATCAATCATGATAAGCATGTTTCATTTCCTTCTTTTATTCATGATTCCCTTCTACTTTATATTTGGATATTCTGGTTTGATGATACCCTTAATTCCTAATTAATAAATAGTTACATATGTTCTCTATGTAGTACCCTTTTTTTCATATCGATGACTAATTTTTTCATTTCTTATTATCTTATTGTATGTTTTATATATCTTTATAATGTATATATCCTTGAAATAATATTTCTTATTTATCCATTATCACATTCTCAAACCTCATATTTATAATATTTTGGAGGAAAATTTATATCATATTTTAAGGGACTACCTTTGATTTTCTATGTGACTTATTCAGTTATATTATTCAATATTAGTTCATATTTTAATAATAATCTAATGAGTTAATATAGTGTGTACTCATAAAAGAGATTACATTT
The DNA here is from genome assembly GCA_963277665.1 of Viscum album. Taxonomy (NCBI): domain Eukaryota; kingdom Viridiplantae; phylum Streptophyta; class Magnoliopsida; order Santalales; family Viscaceae; genus Viscum; species Viscum album. The sequence goes on along the minus strand of OY728162.1, from coordinate 468,423,553 downwards.
TTCTATAACAGACTAATTTTTGAGTCACTAATTTGGTAGTTCTTGAAGAACCCCTTCATCAAGTATATGGTTATCTATGATTTCTCTATGTGAATTCATCTCATTCATTATCTTAGTGTACCAGTGGAACTTTTTATTTACGGTATCATCTTCAAGAATTTAAAAATCATCGAACATGTCTAATAGAATTTTATTTTTGAGTAATAATCATATTATTAGGATGTATTCCTTATTTCTTAAATATTCGTTATACACAACCTATGACATATAGGAATAGTTGAGTACAAAGATAGTTAAAATGCTAAACTGATATTTTCTAAAATTGTTATCCTTTGATAGCAAATGTTTTCTAGAAATAAATGGTAGAAGGACTAGGGGATGTCAATTTTTATAAAAAATTTTAAAAATGGTATAGCATGAGAAATAAAAATTAAATAAAATATAGGTAATCTTTAAAGTGATTCGAACGAAAATGAAACTCTTCCATTATTACACATTTCAACTAAGTGAGATTTGAATGTGTTCTATCTGATTTTATGGGGAATAAAAACACAACACAATGAATGCCTTTTCTGGTATAAGTATAATAAGAAAGAAACACTTAATATTTATGGGGTTTCAAAATTCATACAAACTTTTTAAGGGATCTCTTACCTTTCATGACATTTAGAATCTACGAATCACTACTCGAATGAATTGACATGTGAATATGAGATTCACATCCTAAAAGACGAGAATGATTTTGTATGGGAATGTAATAAAAAGATAAAGAACATACATGTGAGTGATGAGATGTTTTGTTATATAAAGAAGAGTCTATGATGAAATATATACTCAAAACAATGAAGGACTAAGACTGGTTCTAGCATAACTGATCAATTCTTCTCATAAATGAATTAGTAGTTGAATGAATATATTTCAACGCATTAGCGATCATCCATATTATGAAATAGATATCACACCGTACATCACAAATTGTATAACACTATAAATTTTTACAGATTTAGTATAATGTGAAATATTAGAATTCAATGATTTTTATGATGATATTCACACATCCTATAAATATGTGAAAAAATTACACTATGCAGTAATAATTAGAGAACTCATGCATGTGGTTAAAATAAAAGTAAATAATAAACACAAATCCCAAAAATTTTATCAAAGATAAAATAAATTTAAAAAATACCACAATAATGAAAATTTAATTAAATACATCATTTTGAAAAACACATGTAGTTTAAACAAATAAAAAAGACCATTCAATCAAATTTGTATAAAAAACAATCAAGTAATTCAATGAGTTTCACCTGTGAGTTGATTGTGTAAAAATACATTCTATATTCATGTTAAAGAAGGGAAAATATTAAATATGTATTTTTATATTCTAAAAAATTAATTGAGAAAAATCTTAGTCATGTAATATTAAATAAATAACACCTATAATGTACAACTCTTGTAATAATATTTCCATTTAAATGTTCATGAAGCATGTTTTTTATATTTTTTTATGGAGATAAATATTGTTTTAACCGCACCACTACAAACAATTTTTAATACTATATAATAAATTCAGAAAGAAAAAAATAAAATTATAATTAATTTAGATACAAAAAATATTAACAAATGATGAAAAGTACAAAAATAATTTTTGAACCAATGGTAGCATATTTTTTTATGTTAAAGTAGAAAATTTTGTGAACTAATAGAAGATTCACTTTTTAACTAATTGTATAATAGTTCTAAAATAAAGGTAGTATATATTTTAAACTAATGGTAGGATATAATTTTAATAAATGGGACATATTTTTTAATATAATTATAGAAATGTATTTTTATAAATAATTAAAATAATTTATAACTAATAATAGTAAAAAATTATGACAAAAAGTTGATAAAGATTCCACACAATATTTTTTTACAAAATATATCAAGATAAATATATGTGATTTAACATACTAAAATGCAATAATTTTTCATATATTTGTATTTGAACATCATAATTCATGTGATGAATTATAATAAAAACAACAAAAAATCCTGAATATTTTAATCACCCATGCACAACAATATACACATTTAAACAAATAAAACAAAACATAAATAAACCCAAGCCACTTTTAGTATATAATTTATGAAAAACAACACAATAATTTGCATAAAATACCTATCTCTCTTTCGTAATATTTGTGGTGTATAAAAACATAGTGAGACACCAAAAATCTCTAAATTATATCCAATGGGTAGAGAATGGATAATCCCAAACCATTATCTCTTAGAAATAATCTATAATATCCTTGAGTATTATCTGACCAAAGAAATCTTACTTCAATAATTTCAAACCCATCCCATGAATATAACTTATCTAGAACCCACTACCTTTTAACTCAAAGAAGTAATAGCCCCATCATGGGATACCCACACCGTAACTCATTCTTTTCAAGGCTTGATCAATCCATGATACCATAAATTACCTTTCATTACTCATTACCTATAACAAATCCATGAAGATAAAGTACCACATTTCGTACTTGTCTCGTTATTCAATCTTAAATGAAGAAACTATTAAGTCTTTCTTTCAAAAGGATGACGCCCTTACCATTCCCATAGTATAATTCCTACTTAAAATATATTTCCCTGAACCAATAATAGTCACAATTATAGTAAATTCACAATCCTATAAGATTACCCATAACCCACATCAAGCGTATAATTAGAATGGATACATTTCAAAACCATTAACATGACCAATAGTTAAAAAGCGGTTGTGATTATTAAATTATATAATAGCTACTCATCAAGACCTTCACCTTATTTGTAACTATCATTCTATAAGGACAATCACAAATTACATAAATAATATTGAATATAATAAAGAAATATCTTCCTTTTACATTGAGTATATTTTCAAGTTTAGAGATTTATATAATTAGGACAATACATTCTGAACAATACCCATTATTATAGAGTGGTTACAAAACAAACTGTTTCCATTTTTTTCAAAATATAAAATGTTAAAACATAAAACATAACTCCTTGACAATTCATCAACATTTAACATGGATTCCTTCCTTGTATTACACATCCATTAACCTATGAAAATCATTTAAAAACTTGGGATGAGCACAAAATCTTAGTAAGGGGTGAAAATGAAGGAAATAGGAAATTAATCCATGAATACTCATAACATATGAAAACATTTTCAAAATACATTCTTATCACCCATATATGCTTAGGTTGTGTAACAAAAGATCAAATAAAAAATTTAAACATAAATTTAAACATAAATCTATCTTGGGGCATTACTCACAAAATCTTGTAACCATTCTTGGCTACCTTATAATTTTTAACCCTCAGAGCTGCCTTACTTTGTGTAACCATCACAGTTACACTTGGAGTAACAATACGGCCGACCTCCAACATAATCATACCCAATACATTGGAGGGATATATCTCTCTAAACCTTCATCATAAATAATTCCCATGAACCAAAACATAATCTTTCAATATTAATAATCCCATAAAATCATTACTTTGAAATTTTGTAAAACCGAATTTAAAAAGTGGATTTGTAAATTAAATCCCCTTATAAATATCATACAATTGAATTGAGAATTAATAGAGTAGATGGAGTTTTTATATATACATTAAATACCCATAATAAAAAATATATACAAATAACCCACCACAAAAACAATTTAAATAGCACATAAATGATGATGTATAAGGTTAACCCAAAGAATGGAAATTGAGTTATGTATTCCCTTACCACGGGTTTGACATACTTAAAAATTGTTTTAAAATAATGTATAATGGTTAAAAGGGTTTTTTTAGTATTTTAAATAAACATATTAATGTTTATAACATCTTATATTATCATTTAATAATAAAATTTTACCGTTTAATTATTAGTATTGTGCTCCTTGAAATTTTTTTTGGGTGAGTTCTTAACATGATTTCCTTGATTGGTTCATGGTGGGTGTTCCTGTCGATTGGAATTGAAAATCCATAATTGGAATGAAAATGTATTTACATATTCCCAGTACCATAAGTTATACCATTTATAATTTTGATTTTAAATATGATGATGATTCCTATTTTAAAACATTAATGATGTTCATTTAGATCATTTTAGTGGTTCTTTGATAATAACAATCTCATTTTGTCATATAAATTAGAACCATGAGTAAAAAAAATTCCAGAACCATGGGTGAGTCATTATACATATATTATAAATTGGTTCAATCTTAAAAATGTTTTCATGACCATACATTAAATATTTAATGGAAATTTAAATCACATCGTCCATGATGTAGGTAATTCAACACATCATGGACAATGATTTTAATTTCTCAAACAATTGGGGGAAGAGAATAATAATGTTGAGTAATTTTCCATAAACATGATAAAATCAAGAATATAAATTATTTATGGATATTTCATTCCACTTGGATAAGAATTTATGAAGAAACAATGAGAATGGATCCCAAAATAAAAGAATAATTGATAAATCCCTTATAAGGATTTGGCATCCTAACGGCTACGCAGCATGGTTTTAGAAAATATTAAAAAGAGATTGGACAAGGGTAACCCATCCTGAAATGAATAATAATATATATTAGATCAGTAATAATAAATAAATAAATAAGAACATTGTATGGAAACATGGATGTTATACAACATAAAAGAGAACTTGAAAGGAAAAAAGAAAGAAATTGGCAAATTTTCCTACCTTGTATTGAAACCCTCAGAACCTGATGTTTGGGATATTGGGGGTTTGAGGATACCATGGGAGGACTAATATAAAGGTAAGGAGGTTAGAGCTTCGATTATGAGGAATTGGGAATGAATTCAATGAAGGGAAGAGTTGGTAATTATATGAATAGTGAGGGATTATATTAATAAATTTGAAGGGACACCTCATGTGTGGTATTTGAAAAACCATGGGCTTGCACATGGTATTTGAAAATTGAATAAGACATTTGGGACACATCACATCTTATATAACTATACATAAGTTTACCAGATTTATGAAATCATTATGAAATCATTTTTGATGTCATTATCATACCGAAACGAAAAACTGTATTTTTTTTTTCAATTCATAATGAAAAATTAACCAAGATGTTATTATCTGAAATCCTTAAAAAATAATAATAAAATATACTATTTATTAGGGTTATATTACTATTCATATTACTATTCATATGGGTATGTTACTATTCACAAAAAAAGCAAGTTGGTTCCAATAGACTCCAAATAACACACTGAACAAAATTATTGATGAATGTTAAGTGAAATTCAAAACAAAGAAGTGGAAAAATTAAGATTAAAGGCTTGTAATAAATGTATACTTTAAAATAAGCTTCCATTAAATTCAATTTATTTTTAGAAAAACTAGGGATGTTACATTACCCCAATATTCTAGAAATTACATTCCCATGATTTTATTTACTTATTAAACAACTGAGGGTACTTTTCCTTCATAGCATTTTTAGACTCCCATGTTGCTTCTTCAACCATGTGGTTTCTCCACAAAAATTCTACCTGGTAGATTACCTTATTCCGAAATAATTGTTCCCTTCGATCAAGAATCTGAAGTGGTTTATCTTCATATGAATGGTTATCTTCCAGCTAAACTACTTCTGGGTTCAAGATATATGATGAATCTGGCACATACTTTCTCAACACCGAAACATGAAAAACATTGTGTACCAGAAACAAACTCGGAGGAAAAGCTACACGGTATGAATCTATTCTAAATTTCATTAAGATTTCAAAAGGACCTATGTACCATGGACATACCTTCCCTTTCATACTGAAACACATCACACTTTTCCAAGGATATAATTTAAGGAAAACGTGGTCACCTACCTTGAATGAGAAGTCTTTCCTTCTATTATCTGTATAACTTTTTTTCCTGCTCTGAGTTGTCCTCATGTGATGCTGGATCATTCTAACTTTCGCATCCGATTCCTCTTCTAATTCTAGCCCCATCAACATTCTTTCACCAACTTCATCCGAAAACTATGGAGTCGACACCGCTTCCCATACAAGGCCTCAAAAGGTTCCATCTAAATACTGGAATGAAGACTGTTATTATAAGAAAAATCAACTAATGAAAGATTTTGATCTCAACTTCCCTGATAGTCCATTGAACATGATCGAATTGTTTCCTCCGATGTTTGAATCGTTCATTCTGGCTACCCATCTATTTAAGGATGTAAAGATGTACTAAAATTTATCATTGTTCCCAATGACTTCCGAATCCCCTTCCTTAAGTTAGAAGTGAACCTAGGATCTCAGTAATATACAATGGAATGATGAACACCATTTATCCTATCAATATCCTTGTGGTACAATCAAGAAAGTTGATCCAACATAATTTTATCTCAAATAGAAAAAATGTGCAAACTTTGTTAGCCGATCAACAATAACCCAAATCACATTGTTACCTCAAGAAGTATTTTGTAGTCACACAACAAAATCCATGGATATGTTCTCCAATTTCTACACTGGAACTAGAAAAGGCTGAAGCATCCCTTTTGGTAACAGCTGATCTGCATTAACCTATTGACATATCAAACATCTCATGGTAAAATCAGTAATATCTCTTTTCAATCCATCCAAACAATAATACTTCAGAAGGTCTATATACATCTATGTACTTCTAGAATGAACAAAAAATGGAGAACTATGAGCTTCAGACAACAATTATTTCTTAAACTGGGAATCACAAGGCACACACTACCTTTTACCAAATCTCAAAACACAATATTTATCAAGATTAAATTCTGGAAACTTGACTATTTTAACCAATTCTACCTTTTTCTGCAGCTCACAGTCTTCCTTATGTGCTCGCTTAATTCTATCTCACTGTTAAGACTGCACTGAAACATGAAACAAATCAGATGTATTCCCTGCCCTAAAAACTCACTACTGGAAAATGGGTCTATACCCATGGTTTTGTGTATAACCTTGGGTATAGGCCCCCCCTATACCCCCAGTTTGGGAAACCGTGGGTATAGAGATAGTATCGAGACCTATACCCACGGTTTTTCCAAAACCGTGGGTATAGGTGTTGTTTGGCAGACCTATACCCATGGTTTTTGAAAACCGTGGGTATAGGTGGTATATTTTTCAAAGACCGATACCCACGGTTTTTCAAAACCGTGGGTATGGAGTTCCCACATTATGGCGGGAAACTAAACTTAGGCGGGATACGAAAAATTTTGCGGGTAGACATTTTTTCATATATTAAGATATATATTCTGATATATTAACATATAATAGAAAATAGCTGTAGGTTGGTTGGTCTGTTGGCGCGTGCTGGGCCGCGAGACTCTACACAAGTCGCGGGATCGAAACCTCGCGAGAGGTTTTTTTGAATTGAAATACACAATATTAATATATATAGGCAGATAGATGGATATATAAAAGATATAAAATCCAGCTCGGTTGGTCCACTACTATGTGCGGCGCTGAGACCTTACGTGTGGCGCTGGTTCGAAACCCGCCGTTTACGGTTTTTTATATAACAGCCTTGATGTTAATATATTATAATGAAATTATCTTTATTTAAATGAAAATAAGTTGGCTCGGTTGGTCTGCCGAGTTGCATGGCGGAGCCTTCCTACGGGAGGCGCAGGTTTGAAACCGGCTGCTCGCAATTTTTGAAAATTTTAAATTTCCCATGGTTTTCAAACCGTTGGGTATGATCCCTGCCATGCTATACAGAAACCCGTTGCTATCTGTAACACCTATACCCACGGTTCTACAAAACCGTGGGTATAGGTCAAGACCCCTATCCCGACGCCGTTCCATCCCATGGTTCCCAAAACCGTGGGTATAGCCAATACCAACGGTTTTGGGGGCTATACCCACGGTTTTGAACTATGGGTATAGGTCATTTTTCCAGTAGTGACTTCTAATACAAAATTCATTAAATCATTAATCCAGGGATCATGTTCTAAATGTAACATGGTTAATGATGCATGATGTTTCCGAATCAAGGAATATGCTACTTTTTTTGATTTTCTAGGATGGTAATTGATCATGTTGTCATAATCCTTTATCAATTCAAGCCATCTTCTCTACCTAATGTTTAATTTCTTCTAAGTGTATATATAATTCAGACTTTTATGGTCAGTATATATTTGGAATTTGGTTCCGTATAAAGGATTCCTCCAAATTTTTAATGAAAAAACCACAACGTCATATTCCAAATGATGTGTGTGATAATTTATCTCATGTGGTATAAGTTGTCTCAAAGCATAATCAATTACCATAACATTCTGCATCAAAACACACACTTTTCCCTTCAAAGAATCATTAATGTAGATGAAAAACACACCATTTCGGAATGGAAAGGACAAAACTGGATCATTCACCAATCTCTTCATCAGTTCCTGAAAAAAACATCACATTCTTCCGTCCAAACAAATTTAACCACTTTTCTTATCAACTTTTTATCAAGCTACATAACCTTGAAAAGTTCTTAACAAACCATCGGTAATAACTTGTTAAGCCTAGAAAACTACGAATCTTTGTAACATTTGTGGGTCTTTCCCATTCATCAAATACATTTGTTTTGGAAGGATCAACTATTATTCCATTTTTATTTACAATGTTCCCAAGAAAATAAATCTGTTGCAACCAAAAATAACACTTGATAAATTTTCCATACAGTTTCTTTTCTTTTAAGGTTTGTAAAACAACCCTTAGATGTTTATCATGCTCCTCTTTATCTTTAGAAAATACCAGAATGTAATTAATAAATATAACCAAAAACATATCCAAGAACTCATGAAATATTCTATTCATAATATTAATGAATACAACAAGTGCATTAGTTAATCCAAATGTCAAGACAACAAATTAATAATGCCCTTATCTAGTATGAAATACTATTTTTGGGATGTCATCCCTCTTCACCTTCAGCTAATGGTATCCATATCTTATGTCAATCTTGAAAAGTACTGATCTCCCTGGAGCTGATCAAACAAATCTTCAATATGAGGTAAATGATAAATTTCCTAAACTATGATGTTATTCAATGCTCTAAAATCAATGCAAAGTCTCATGGATCTATCTTTCTTTTTAACAGACAAAATAGTGGCTCCCCAGGGTGAATTGCTAGGACGAATGAAGCCTTTGTAAAGAAAATCATGTAACTGATTTTTCAATTCGAGAAGTTATATTAGAGAAATATAATAAGGGGGTTTTGAAATTGGCATTGCATGAGGAACTAAGCCAATTGTGAATTAGACTTCTTGATTAGGTACGACACCAGGTAACTCATCTGGTAAAACATCACGGTATTCATTTACCAATGGCACATCATTAATTTGAGTAGTTCCATTGTTTAAAATATTATGAGCAAGATATCTTTCAATTCCATATTTCAATAGTTTCTCTGCTTCCTGATATGGTATCAATTGTTTGGGTCATTCTTGTATACAAACTGAACTCTTTTTGAAAAACAGCTTCTATACCTCTACAGTCAATCATAGCATAATAATCAGAAAGCCAATCCATCCCCTGAATTACATCAAACTCAACTAAGTGTAAAACAATAAGGTTTTTCGGCAATGTCTTTCCACAAACCATAACAAATATATTCTTATGATTCCTTTTTTCTATAATATTTCCACTTGGTGTTTTAACAACAATGTTCGGGTATCATTTTTTGAGGTGATATTTCCAATTTACGAGAATCTTTCTCAGAGATTAAGGAATGTGTAGACCCCATATAAAAAACAATTAGAAAAAGCTGACTGAACAAACAATGTAACTTATTAAACTTCATTGGATGGCCCAACATCTGCTGACGTAGTCACAAAGGATCTCACTACACCTTTCTACTTATAGTCAAGCATCTTTGCATCATTCAGATCTCTTTTTGGGCAAAAATTTTCATAATGACCCATCTCAACACATTTGAAACACTTTCTAGTATGCTTATTATGATTAGACTTCAGATCATTTTCGTTACAATCATGGGACATATGCCCATACATACCACATTTAAAACACTTCGCATTTTTTCTAAGATATTCCCCTCGGTGCTTCTTACCATACATTTCACCAATTAGAAATTGAATTTTCTTACCATAATATTTCATTGGTTGATTCTTACCCATTACACACTAATTAGACCTCTTCTTCTCTTTGTATCCAAAAAGCATGTTAACATTAGAAAACTCCATATCTACCCTCACAACACATCGGACAAGATTCTCATAACTTTTGAATTCATGAGAGGCCAACCCACATTGATACCTTATCTTCAATCCTGAGTAAAAGAGGTTAATTTTTCTCTCTAGATCCAAAATATGATTTGGAGAATACAATGCTAGTTGGGTGATGTTTGCTTCATACACGGCCACTGAATCTTCTTTCTTCAATTTCAATATAATGAATTGCTTCTCTATTCTAAGTGGCACCACCTTAGAAAAATATTTTTCTAGGAAAATACTTTAAAATTCATCCCACTCTAAGATATCAAAATCATCTTTACCCCTAATATTCCATACCATTGACCACCACTGATCAACTTCCCCTTTTATATGATAAATTTAAAGACTTACCATTTGATTTTTTGAAAATATCTTAACATCGAATATCTTTTCATGGGATTTAATCCATCCTTCAGCTGTACTGGGTCCGAAGATCCATTGAATGCAGAAGGACGTTGGCTCATAAAATTTTCCACTATTTCCATGTTCTGTTCTGGTACCTCTATTGGTTCTCTTGAATGGATTCCACCACCATTTATTTACTGCACTAGTTGAGCCATTACTATCACAAAATGCTCAGTTCCAATCCATACAATTTCGGGCTGTAGTTCCGAAATGATGTCATTCTGTCGGTGCCTCTCCACATCAGCATCCATGTTCCTTCTACGAACAACCATTATGAAAAAACATGACTTAGATGAAGAAACATGGTAATATTTAAATTATATAACAGTTGAAATTAAACATTGAGTGAAAATCATTTATGGTATTCTATTCACATCACCCTAATACCTATAGTTACCAAAACCATCCTCTGATACAAACTATAAGTACCCACACTTATTATATACATAATCTAGAATTTAATAAAGAAAAATCTTCATTTTAAATTGAGTTTATTTTCATGTTTATGGATTTATAAAATTAGGACAATACATTCATAACAATACATGTCATTACAGAGTGGTTACCATAAAAATATTTTCCATTTCTTTCAAAATATAAAACGTTAAACATAAAACATAACTCCTTGACAATTATTCAACATTTAACATGGATTCCTTACTTGTATTACACATCCATTAGACTGTGAAAATCATTTTAAAAAATTTTATGTGCACAAAACCACAATAGGGGATGTAAATGAATGAAAGAGCACATTAGTCCATGAATACTCATAACGTATGAAAACATTTTCAAAGGACATTCTTATCACCAATATATACTTACATTGCGTAACAAACGATCCAAAAAAAATGAGAACATAAATATAATCATAAATTTATCTTGGGGAATTACTTACATAATCTTGTAACCATTCTTGGATACCTTATAATTTGTAACCCTCCAAGCTACCTTACTTTGTGTAACCATCACAGTTACACTTGCAGTAACCATACGGCCGACATCCAACATACTCATACCCAATAAATTGGAGGGAGATATAGTTCCAACCATTAATCATAAATAATCCCCAAGAACCAAAAAATAATCACACAACATGAATAATTCCATAAAATCATTAATTTTGAATTTTGTAAAACCGAATTTAAAAATAGTATTTTTAATGAAAATCCCCATATAAATATCATACAATTGAGGAGAGACTTGATAGAGTAGATGGAGTATATATATATATATAGTAAATACACATTTTAAAACATAATATAAACATAATACATCACACAAACAATATAAATATCCCATAAATGATGAAGTAGAATGTTAACCCGATGAATGGAAATCAAGTTAAGTATTCCCTTACCTCAGGTTATGTCTTAATTCCAACTGGTTTGTCCCTCCTATATAATGTTTAAAATAGTGTTATTAGTATTTTATAGAAACATTTTAATCTTTATAACATATTATATTATCATTTAATAACATCATTTCACACATTAATTGTTAGTATTTTTCTCTTTGCACTGTTTTTTGGGACAGTTCTTAACATGATTTCCATGATTGTTTCATGCGGGATATTCTTGTCAATTGAAATTGAAATTAAAAAATTGGGTTGTAAAGGTATTTAGATATTTCAAGTACCATAATTTATACCATTTATCATTTTGATTTTAAAAATTAGCATTATTCATTAGTTTAAACAATAATGATGCTTGTTTAGATCATTTTAGTGGTTCTTTGATAATAACAACCTCATTTTGTCATATAAATTATAACCATGAGTAAAAAATAATTCGAGAACCATGGGTGAGTCATAATACATATATTAAAACTTTTTGAAACCATAAAAATGTTTTCATGATAGGACTTGAAGGAATTAATGGAAATTGAAATCACATCGTCCACGATGTCGGTAATTCAACACATCATGGACAATGTTTTTAATTCTTTTATCATTGGGGGAAGATAAGAATAATGTTGAGTAATTTCCCATAAACATGAAAAAATCCATAATTTACATAATTTATGGAGATTTCATTCCATTTGTGTATGAAGAGATGATGAAATAATGAGAATGAAACTCAAAATAATAGAATAATTGAGAAATCCCTTTCCAAAATTCTGCATCGTAATGGCTACGCAACATGGTTTTAGAAAATATTAAAGAGAGAGGGGAAAAAGATACCCCATATGGAAATGAATAATAACATATATTAGATCATGAATAATAAGTAAATATGAACATGTTATGGAAACATGAAAGTTATACAACATAAAAGAGAACCTGAAAGAAAAAAGAATGAAATTGACAATTTTCATACCTTGTAGAGTAACCCTTAGTGAATGAAGTTTAGGACCTTGGGGGCTTTAAAAAATCTTGGGAGGACTACTATGAAGGTAAGGATTCCTGAACTTCTTTTTGGAGGAATTGTGATTGAATTCAATTAATGGAAGAGTTGGTATTTATAGGAAAAGTGAGTTATTATTTTAATAATTTTCAAAGGACACCTCATGGGTGGTAATTGCAAAACCATGGGCTTGAACATGGTATTTTACCATGGTATAAACCACATAGGACACCTCACATCGAATTTAACTAAAAAAAGTCTACCATATTTATGACATCATTATTATATCATTAATTATGTCATTAACACACTAAAACCCAAAACTGTATTTTTTACTTTTCACTGAAAAATGAAAATATTCTAAATAATTCCAAAAATTCACCCTAACCATTTTTCGACTTGTTTATTTCAAAAATGAAGACCGTTTTTTGAAAAAAATTTCTAAATATTATTTATTTAATTTTTAAATAAAAGATTACTTAATTCAAAAATTAACAATTATAATTTAGTAACTACTTCTATATCACAAGGAAAAATTAACCAAGATGTTATTATCATAAAGCCTTAAGAAAATAAAATAATAATAAAATTTACTATTCATAAGGGTCATATTACTATTCATATTACTATTCATATTACAATTCATAAGGATATGTTACTATTCGCCAAAAAAACAAGTTTGTTCCAATAGACTACAAATAACATATGGAACACAATTACTGATAAACATTTCATGAAATTCAAATCATAAAAGTGGATAAATTATGTTTAAATGATAGTTATAAATATCTACATTAAAACAAGGTTCCATGAATTTATTTTTTATTTTTAGAAAAACATGGGGTGTTACACATTCTCTCTCTATCTATGAGAATCTAAGGTTCTTAGAACATATATTTTTTCTTCTTGAGGGTTACCACATTTAATGCCCATAGTAAAATAACCTTGTGAGATTTCTCCCCAAGAGCATTCCCATTGGAAAAAAGAAAATTCACTTGGATTTGTATGGAAATCCATGTTTAAACATGCATCAATAACTAATATGTAAATTCCAATGACTACGAGCATTATCCACACTCTTACTAAAGCACACCATGACCTCCCATGATTTACATATATTTTATATATTACATAAGCACCCCTAAATAAATTTTGGTCCTATAAGTCATGTTCATCCAAATTATATGGAATCACATACCCTATTGATCCTCAAGATAGACCCAAAAATGCTTACCCATCCTAGGCATATAATCTAGAACACTAGTATCCATCCCCATCCAATCATTATTTATTACACACTAAAAAAAGTTTTTTTGGGTATTTTGTATAAATACATCCCATGAACCCATTGTTGAAGTGATTTTTTAGAGATCTTAATATAATTTTATAATGTGTCAAACAACCATTAAACCACCAAAATTATTCACCTATTACATATATTGAACCTATATAATCTGGGTCCCCATTAAAGTCACGTTGACATGAATTAATAATTATACATGTACACAAAAAACCCAGTGAATAAATATATTTGTTTACAAATTAGGAATAACCTTCATTATAGTCATAAGTGTCATGATTTATTGTATATTTACAAAATTGATCCATTTTTTCTGAACAAAAGAATACTTGAATAAACCAAAAAAAGAGATAATTAGGGGATTAAAATAAAACATGAATCATCAGGGAATGAAATTATTAATTAATAGGTAAATAATTTTGTTGTCACCATTAAAATTCGACAACAACATATGTTCCATGAATAAAATTATTATTAAATACAATATAGTTGGTAAAAATAGTGGAGGGGGTGGCTCATTCATCATGTCATGTGTTTAATGTAAGGGGTTTCTCTTTTAATATTTTTTTAATTAAAATTATTAAAATATATAACTGCATAAATCAAAGCCTAACATAAAAATACTATATTATGTTATTTATTTTTGATATATCCTTTATTATATGGATTTTCATAAGTTATTTTCAAAATAAAATGATGATGTTATTTCATAACAAAATAATTTCACGTGGTTGATGAATTGTTATGAGAAATGTTTCCCCAAACATGTTCTAATTATTATGTTATACCATTGCACTTTACAGGCTGCACGATTGAGAACAATGGTGTGCACCTCTACAATACATCACATGTGTCCCTTTTTGAGGTGCATTCATTAGAACAGTAAGTGCATGATCTAGAAGACTATGCGGCCAAAAAAATTTCAATTTATACGCATTAGAAAATGTTTGAATTATAATTATTAATAATTATTATTATTAATTTATTATTATTGTTTTTATATAATTATTATTATCATTGTTTTTGTTATTATTATTATTATTATCATTATATCATAAAGGGGTCTTCTCTTGTTACCCATGTGACACCCCCTCTTTCCTATATTTCTCAACTGGACTCCCATAGGGGCTCCTAACATGCTTGACCCCCCTCCTCCTAATAGCTCTCCTTTTATAATTTATTCCACATCTAAAATTAAAATTTCATTTTGTAAGTTCCTTCCTCCCTCCTCCTCCTCCTTGATATATTTCTTTGTCTTCCAATATGTCCCTTCTAGTGAATGTGACCCAATCAATCCCTAACCAAAATTTAGGTAATTTTTTGGTTAATTTTTATTAAGGATTGTAGGGTCATATTATGACATGTTCTAATTATGATTATCAAAGGTAGTGGGTTTTTTTAATAGTTTATTCTGTTATGTTTTAATTCATTGGTCAACTTCTAATTTTTATTTTTTTCAAATTTTTAGGTTCCTTGTTTTTTCTTGTATACCTTTTACCTCTTTAGGATATCATTGGATAGTCATTTTTGTTCGAATCATTCTTGTTTATACATGGGTAATAATATTTATTTATACTCCTTATACATTTTTCCTCATAGATATGGGAATATATAAATTTGTCAAATGGGTATATATATATATATATTAAGGTGTATATACGTGTAAGAGGGTTGTTTTTTTGGTTATAATCCTCAAAATAAGGTTGTCTTTTGTGGTTTTATCCCCATTTTCATGACTTTAATTTGAATTCATTAACTGGCTGAGTGTTTTTAAAGTGTGTTTTTAAAATTAAATAATATATACATGCTATGAAAAATAGTGGTTATTCTTTCTATTGAACCTCTTTTTCATGTGTACCTTTATGTTTTTTGTGTATATTTATTATTTTAATATGTTTCTAATCTTGTTTTTTGAATGGTCATCATATTAAATTATTAAATGTTGTTTTCTAAATTATTTTTATTGTTTTGTGGGTATTTTCAATGTTTATTTGGTGTGAAGTAAATGTTTAATGGTGAATTTCCATTTTAAATTAATTTTTTTGATAGTAATGGTTTAAATTTTTTAAAATTTGAATGTATAAAGAGTTATTTAACTAGATATATAAATTGGAATAGGTAACATAGGGACCTTTGGTATCTAGTTATGTTATTATGAACTAGTATCTCAATTGGGTTGGACAAGAATTAACCTAGGATCTTTGGAAATTTCATCACAAAACCTTAACTAAAAGAAATATTATTCCTTACGGACCACTATAACATTAGTTATGACCTATCCAGTTTATCATGCATGAGAAATTTCCATATGGATAGATCACCAAGGTATGGGGATCCTAGGCACTAAAAACTTGACATCTTCTATATTTCCTATGGTTCTATTTAAATTTTACTATTTTTAAAATTTAATTTTCTATTATGTTTCCATACAATTTCATCCATTATATAAATTTATTAACATCCATAAATAACATTTATATAATGTCTTTTAGGATTAATTAAATTTATGAAAATATTTCAATGAGTATTTTTCATAAAAAAAGTGATTGTTTATTACATTTTTTTCATAAATATTAGAAAAACAAATTTTTAATTATTTCATATTCAAAAAATAATGAAAATATTTATTTTTAATGGTTATGAATAAGGTTGTAATATGGTTTTTCAATTCGTACTAGTAATTTTAATTAACACACCAATATTATATTCCATTTTCTTGCTAGTTTCTAACTTCCTCTAGTTCACTCATAGAGTGAGTGCTATTATATCTATTATGGTGACCCACGTGGTGACATGAAGTTACATTTTGTTTATTTTTAATTCTACCAGATATATTTTTATTTGTTTTACTTTATTTATTTATAATTTTATTAATCACTAAATCATTCCCAATTGTTTTGTGTTTGATGGTCAACAATAGTTTCCATTTTTAGATACATCAAGAATGATTTTTTGGCCTAGTTGTAAGATGCATTAGGTGAACGGTTCTGGTTTGACTTTGATTGGTTGTTAGAAAATTGTACAAAAAGAATTGTCCCTTTTTATTGAAGAATTTTCGGTTTTATGGATCGAGGATTTCCAAATTCAAGTTTCCAATCATGGGTATGTTCTTGGTCAGCACATATTAGGAAGGATGCTTGAATATTTTGGGTGGTTAGGGATGTATTTTTCTCAATATAGAATATATTTTCTTGAATGTTATTTGTATTTTAGGATTTTTATTGATAATTAATTTGATCAAGGGTATATGGATTATTTTGATTTACCCAAAATGTTGAACATGATTTCTGGAGAGATTTAATGTGTGCATTGTTGTTGTTCCCACACTAAAAAACCATGTATATGCCATGAAGCCACCTCATCCAAATTGAATAGTTCTTTTATTATTGGTGAACCTTTTGATGTATTGTGCAACCATGATGTGTACAGCATGTGTCTTTATATGGTTTATGAACATTAATCTTCTTTGTGTTGAGTAGTTTTTATTTATTCTCAGTGTGAGTTTAAATTTGTTTTGGGGTGTTTATGTGGAGTTATAAAATGAGGCCTAGTATTTTAATGTTTTACATTGAAATTTAAAAATGGTTTGTTGTTTTGAAAATGGTGGGAAATTGGATTTAATTTAGAATGGTTATAAAAAAATATAAATGTGAAAAAAATTTAAATTCAATGTTTTGATGGAAAACATTATATGTGCGACCCATGCAATATCCTATGAACACTCAAAATTATGTATATTTGTGTGTGTGTTTGTTGAAATTATATTTTGATATATACATATAGATATATATAAGAAAAATTTGGATAAACACATATGTGACAAATCATACAATTTCACATTTGGGTATTTAAAATAAAATATTTGACATGGTTACCCAATAACTGTTTTTGAAAAGGAAAATTGTTTCTTTTGAAAAATGGAATCTATTATAATGGGAGTTGTGATTATAAAGGAAAAATTGTGGTAATGTTTTTAATTTTAATATATATATTCTAAAATTATTGTTAGTCTCATAGGAATTGAAGTGATTAATTAAATTGAGGAATATGCTTGATTTTTGAAAACATTTTTATGTTGTAAAATGGTGTCTTATTTAAAATAGATAATTATAGTTTTTAATATAATATTTTAATTATACTTTGTTATGTCTTTTTGTTTATGTGGTTGAAATTTTGAGTTAATTTTTCATTTGATTTTGGTGTGGTTTTCAACTTTTATATTATTTTGAATATGCTGACCGGAATGTTCTAGGAGTATTCAAATGTGTCTCTTTTGTTTTTAGTCATTTCTATTCTCCCAATAAAGCGATTCATGGTTTTTTTGATGTCTTAATGTTTTGTTCGGTGTGAACTCTTGGGTCACTTGAAGATATTATTTAATTTGTGATCCCAATAGAGGATTATTCAATTAAGAAGATAAAACTCCTTAAAGTTCTGAAACAAATGCATCAAAACATCATAGCTTCATACATATGACACAAGGTGATTATTTTCATGAATTAAATGATCTACTAGGAATGATATAATTAAACAAAATTTATTTTCTTCAACGTTGAAATTGAATATTGCTTAGTATTTAATTGATTTAGTTTTCTATTTCTAGAAATCTTGCTGGATACCATTTAATAGTTTAAAATTTTCATGTTTGAGATGCTTTGAATCATTGAAGTGATTTTGAATAAATTTTTTGGTATTTTCCATAGATAACTCCTTGTAGAGTACCGTTTGATTCAATGATTATACAAATTTGAAGGATTTTTTTTGGAAATTCATAATAATGACATTTTTTATTAATCTAATTATTTAGTTATAATTATTTTAATCATAATATAGTCTTTTCAGTTATTGTGTTTTGTTTTGTCTTTATGTTTCTTGGTTAAGTGGTCATGGTGTTACTAGGAAGATTTTTCTTCCTTGTGTTCATCATCTCCTTTGGTGGATTCCCATAGAATATAATCTAAACCCTATCCCATGATGAAATTGATTTAGGATTTTGTGGAAATAGTTTTCATTTTAATATCTAAGGAAGTCCATTAAAATGGATGTGTATTTTTTGGAGGTTTTTAATTTTTTTACGGATAATGATATTTTTTGTTTTCTGTATCACTGCTTTGGGATTTTAAATTTCATATGTTTATGTGAAGTTTGGAATTGGTAAATAAAAAATGGCTTGAATTAATAAATTTCTGGGAGTCCACTATAGTAATACATAAGGTTCAACCTATGGTTCATTGACTAGATTATTAATACGGTGTGGAGTCCACTGTATTACCTTGTGTGAAACTAGGTTTCCATCTTATCTTGATAAGAATATTTATTGTCTCTTCCTAAAAAAATGTGATCATAATGGTTCATATAGTTTGGGATGTGGTTCACATGAAGAATTATCATGTAGATTCTAGAAAATGATGACGTGATTCCTTTTTGATTTATATATTAGGTTTAACAATGTTTCATGTTCTGAGGTTATGTTAATAGATTTTATATTATCACTGTTGAATATATCATTTGGCGGTTTGAGTTTTTGGATCGTACTATTTGTTTCTTAAGATGGTGATCTAGTTCCTTGAGGATGGTCTTACAATATTTTTTGGGTCTTGGAGTTTCCTATTTTTTGGGGAATGTGAGTTCTTAGATCTTGGTCTCTGAATGATAGAGGTTTTTCTTTGACATTGATTTTTTTATTTCTTTATGCATTAATCATTTGAGTATTCTATGAATTTCAGGGGAATAAAGTATCAATGGTGGAGAAAAATGTCACACCCCGATCATTTTGTATTTTCAATATTCTATAAATTTATATAGGTGGTTTTCAATAAAAATGATTGTTTTTTGGGTGGATAGAAGATGGTTCACGGTTGGCACATATTTAAGAAAAACCATTTTCCGACCAAGTTCTAACCATTCCTCTAATAAGGTGGAATTTTATGGGTCTCACATTCACGAACTTGGGAATGTTCCTCTCTCTAGTATGTCATGCAGTACATATACCTCCAAAATGAGGTAACCGAAAGGCTATCCCATAATTTGGAGGACTATTCGGCCAAGCAGTTCCATCTAGTCAGGATTTTAGAAAATCTATTAATTATTATTTTTATTTTTTATATTAATACTATTTGATTATTATTATTGTTCATATTATTAATTCTCAATGGTTTTTTCTCCCCTACCTATAGAACACCACTCCCTCCCTCTCCTCTCGCTCGAGTGGAAACCAGAGGGGCTCCCCACGTGCATGATAACTCTCTCCATACATCTCTCCTTGGCCAATTTTTTACTTGTGTCTCCCTGAAATTACCTATCGGGTGTTCCTTATCCTATCATCCTCATCTTTCTTCCATTATTTCAGGGATTCCATTTATCTCCCTCGTGGTACAAATGACCCACCTAAGTTTTCACTATATTTTGGGTATTTTTATTAATGTTTATTTGTTATTAAGGATAATAGGGTCCAACTAAGGCATGTTCTAGCTACATTTGTCAAAGAAAGTGGGTTCGCCTTTCATTCCAAGATGGTTTTCATCCGATTAAATTGTTTGGTCAATTATTAATTAGTTTTATTATTTTTAGTTCCAAAATTTTTCTAGTAAACCTTAGACCTACATGGGATGGATTTAGACCACCATTGTTAAAGGTCACTTGAATATGTATACATGTGTAATCATATATGTATACAAATCCTCATTGTACATTTCCCCTCTGAAATGGGGAATATGTACATAGAAAACTAGGGTATATATATACATATATATATATAAATGTGTATTTTCATGTATGTATGAAGTGGTTTCAGGTTTCAATCATCAAAATTAGTGTGTTTTAATGTAGTTTCCCCATGAATGAAATTTTAATTGAGTTTCATAAATGGTTGATTATTTTAAATTTATGTTTCTAATATTATATAGTTTTTTAATGATATTAAGAATTGTGGTGTTTTTTGGTATTTGTCTATCCATTGTTCTTTATGTTTGTCTTTATGATTTGGAAGGTGTATTATTTCGTTAAACATGATTTTATGTTTGTTTCAAAATTCACAAAAATTTTAATTCATAAAAATGGTTTCCAAAACATTTTTTATTGTGTAATGGGTTTTATAAAATATTTTATAGTCTGATTTCAATGTTTAATATTTAATTTCCTTTGGTAAATGTTTTATTGTCAATCCTGTGTTCAATTATTAAAATTATGAATATATAAAAATAAGTATTTAGCGTGATATAGAAATTGGAATAGAATAATTAGGGTCCCTATGTATATCCATGAATTTCGATGGAGTAATACATAATTTGTCTCAAATGGTAAATGAGCCGAGCTCTCTATAATGTTCATGCTAAAACACTAAATAAATGAATGATGACGACTTGGGGACCACTATAACATTGTTTGTGACCTATGTTGTGGCACATGAAAAGGATCATTATATATGGATTGACCACGAAGGTATGTGGATTCTAGGCCCAAACAAGCTAGATGTTTATGAATTTTATCATGGTGTTTGATTAATTTTACTCATGTTTTCCATTGTGTTAGTTTTAAAATAAACATTGTTGTTATGTTATATTACCATCAAATATATTGTAGAAAGTAATTATCATTCACAGAGAATTTTTGTGAAATATAATCTAGGAATTTAAAATGAATTTGAAATTATGTTGAAGAGAAATTTTCTTAAAAAATGGATATTAGGTTCTTCTTTTTCTTAAATAGTATATAACCATATTTTTATTTGTCTTATTTTCAAACTATCATGACTAAATTTCTTTCTCAAGGTAATTCGTTGGGAATTTTTTTCTTTTGGAAATCCTTATTAGAATTTTAATGATCACATCTATATTTTGAATCAATATTCATATTATGTTCTACCCAAATCTAGTTCACTCATGGAGTGAGTGAAATTCTATGGTCGATGGTGACCTTTGACGTCACATAGATGTTTATTGAGTTTATTTTTTTATTCTAGTTCAAGTTTTTATTTTTAAATACTTAATTTATTTATTATGGGATAAATCAGTCCTAATTTAGTTTATCGTGATTCCCAATACTTTATTCAATCTAGGGATGATCAGGAACAACTCTCATATATTATTATGGGCTGACTTGGGGGACAAGTTCATAATCAACATGGATTGGTTCATGAATAGTGGTTAGTAAATAACTTGTTGATATCTATCTAATACTCGATGGTTATCTAGGTAAACACCCTATTTTATGATTCAAAATTATTAAGTAGTAAAATAATATTATATTTTTTGTTCCATGTAATAAATTTTGTAGCTAATGTCACATGCTACAACATTTAATTGAACATTGAAAAATCTACCAATACCACCATAAAATACATAAAATTCAAAACCATCGTTCATCTAAAGACCATAATTTACCTTAACCTCTAAAAAAACTGGACCTATCATTTAATTTTTTCTCTCTTTGGATACTATGCATCACTGAATTTCAATGTAAGGTAGGTTATGGATGTAAAAAAATAAAATGTATTTACATCAAAGGAATAATTACATATGGAATATTTTATAACAATTCTAATAAGTATAATCCAATTGATTTTATAGATATATAATGGGAAGATTGAAGAGATGTTAAAAATTAAACATCATTGGTTGATTTGATTCCCTAGTTACAACTACATTTATAAATCAAATTACCGTAATATTCAATGACATTGATATTAATAAATAACTCATCAAATAAATATTTTCATTCTTAAAAAAAATAATGTGAATATTTCCCCAAATTATTTTTTAACATGAAAGGGTTATAATAGTTCAATATAATAATGAGAAATGTTAAGTTAAATAAAAATATACATAATTATATGTTCTGTAGTCGGATGACATATATCTTATAAGACGTAGATAATTCATGACCAATTGGTATTATAGGATCATAATACATCTACACTTCTTCTCATGAAGTTTGATCTTGGTGGCCCATATAATTGGATGATATAGGAATATAATTGGTGATAGGAATTCTTAATGTTATAGGATTCATTGGATATTATTATTTATAGGTGTGTGTATTGGTCCTTAAACATAAGATTATAAATAATATTTGTCATTAATAACATTATTTTACATATTTTTGAAATCTATTAGGATATTTTCTCATGGTGAAGTGTGATATATTGGATATATAATAAGTGATATGAAATTAATGAATGTGTAAAGAAATTATGTGCCACTTATGTATTATTAAATGTACATATCTGGGAACCTTTATTTAGAGTCAAATTATTGTATTAATTGTATTTCCTTGGTTATTAGTCAATGATTTCATATCATATATACAATGAAATATGTGTAACAATATTTTTCAATGGCATAAGTATGAAAATTGATTTATTATATATCAAAAAATGTATAATATTACATATTGAATGTTTGTATGAGGATTTTGTGATTGTGACATTAAAATTCTTCTATATGGGTTCATTGAGATTTTTATAGATGCTAATATTATGGTTTAAGACATTTATCCCAATTCCATTAGGAAAGAGGCCTAAAGGGATACACACTATATGTATCTGTAATCTATGTTACGTTCTACCTAAATTTTATAGTATAAATAATGATTTATTGTGACATGTGTTTTAGTAATTATTCACCTATTGATAATCATATAAATAAATTCACTAGTTTTTTGCATCATGATACCATTGAGATGAATATTAAATAAATATATTTGTAACTAATAAAAACAAAAATGATAATTTATCACTTTTTTTTATTCTGAAGGAAATTAATAATAATTTATTTATTCAAAAAATATGTATTTTGTTGTGATGAGTAAATATATATCTGTTCACCATTTATTGAGATGATATTATTTTATTTAGCATGAAAATAATATAAATATTCTAATATAGAATAACAATTTACTATTCATTTGATTAATAAATGTTAGGTAGGATAGGGGGTAACATGGGTTGTGAATGAATGGTTAAATTTTATTAAATATAATTTAAATAAATATTTATTTATTTATTTAATAAATTATATTTAAATATTCGGTGATTTAGTGTATTCCATGGAATATAATATTATTTTTATTTTTATTTGACATAGGTATTATTTAAATTTAATGACTAGATAAGTGATGATGTGAGGTTACTAATTATCTAAAACTATGTATATAACCTAATATATATCATTTCATGGACTAGTTTATAATTTTTGGGCATAAAGATATTCTATCAAAGGTATTTCTCTTTAGACTAATAGTACGTCTCTATAATGATTTTAAGTTTGAGAAGAAATTATTCACCTCTCTCTCAAGAATGATATAACAAGAGAAAGAATTATTCAAATACAAATAAATTATTGTCGTGACCAATGCTGAACGAATGAATAAAATATGGTCCCCCAATCTATAACACATGTTATATTGATGATATCCTGAGTTTCAGTGATAACCTATAGATATCTCTAAAGGAATACTATTTTTTTATCCATTTTAACAATGAACGGACAATAATAGAGGCCACAAAAATCATCAATCGAGAAAGAATACTAATGATGTGTTAATTTTTATATAAAATTAATTATTAATTATATATTAAATGATTCTCTCTATGAATTTTTTGGAGATTCTTCATTTTGTTTTAAATATTTTATCTAATAAAATAGAAAAAAATTATTAGGAACAATCTCACCCACTTCCACTCATCCCTATGCCTTTAAGTGTTATCAATATGATCAGACATTAATTTGTAATTATTTTGTACTTATTGATCAATTAGAAATTTTTTTTAGTTCTAAATATTAATTTTTACATTCCTTAAAGTAAAATATGATATATTATGATTGATCATATTTATGTAATCATTATTAGAAGAGTAAGTTAGAAATATTTTGTCCCATTTTTTTGATTATATAGGTAAATTAAAATAGATTCCTGATGTATGACTAAAAATTATATGTCATGTTACAATGTTGAATTGCAACCGGATGAGATATTTAAATCACAATATGTTTGGTGGGGGTTCAATATGCAGCATTAATATATTCCATGTACTCACCCTTACATGGAATTAAAATTTAGAGGGGTAAAAATTGTGTATCATGTGGGTACATCATCTATACCCACACTGTACCCCCTATTTGAATCAAGGATACCAGGTGGTTAAAGTTTCTTTTGTGTTGTGAATAAATTAATCATATTGAGTTCCATCCATGTTGCATGAAAATTTGAAAATTTAATGGCATATAGATGCTTTTAAATTCCACGTACCATGTAATAAACACCATTAAATACTCATTGATTCCCTATTCATGTAATTCAAGTGGCCAATAATGAATAACTTATTATGTATCAAGAAGTATATTCCATTTAGTTCATGAAAAATCATTCAAGCAACAAATTTATATTCTCATGTTATTTGATTCTATATGTGGAGAATAATGATTAATTGTAGAAGAATATGACTACATGACATATAGAAGGCTGTAAATTCCCTAATATAGGGTTTTACCACATGTACTATACATTCAGTAATTTGGGAGGCCATGTGTGAAATTAAATTATTTATTAAATTGTTTCCATATTGTTCTATACATAAAAAACATGTATGGTTTGTGAAAACATCATCTACTTCATGGGAACATCTAGTAGTACACATTGTTCATATATAAAGCATATCATATTGCCATAAATGGAGTGTAGTCTATATATCTTGAAAAATGGGACAACGCACCATGCATATCAGGACACGATGTGTATGAACATATTCCATGTAAGTACATATTACATAATAAGGAACGTACACATTGTGAGTAACATTTCATTTTGTGTTGAGGTACATTGCATGAGATAGTTTATTTCAATAAATGGTTTAAGAACATGTATAGGTGTACACACTATATTTCATCAAATAAAAATGGTTTATTTTTGTAATTTTAATTAAAAAAAATTTCTTTAAAATTAATGTGGATTGTAATCTCATGGACTATTATGATGGATAATTAAGTTAAAATAAATAATTAATCAATAGTATGAATAAATAATAATTTGATAAATATATTATCATATAAATATTAAACAAATTCTATAATCCTGTAAATTCCCTATCATTGTGTGTGTTGACGATCATGATCTTTAACGACATATGGATTTGTTAAGTATATCTTTAATTTAATAATATATTTCATTGGGTTGTTTATAAATAAATGATTAAATTTAATATGATGTTTTTCTTATCCAAGAATATTTTTTATTATATATGGGCATGTATGACCAGAATTTAATTTATGTAACCCTGAACCCTTGGTTCCCTCACATACTAGTGAGTACGAATATGTAATTTAAGGACCTCCTCGTTGAGAGTAAATTGTTTTAAACTGAGAAGAGGTGAAACTAACCATGGATATACACATGTAAATGGTGGAATACTACAACTTGATCCAAACTTTTTTTGAGGTGTCATTCTCATATGGTTCGTGGATGGTTTATCACCATCCCAATAATATTATGATTAGTATATTCTAATGATCATTCCATGTGTTTATTTTAGTTCTTCCAGTTCATGTTTATTTATATATGTGATTCTTGTTTATTTAATAGATATGAAATAAATTTAATAAATTAATAATAACAAAAGATCAAATAAAACAAATGGATAATTTATAATTTATTTTAATTCAGAATAGTAAATTAATTATTTAAAATTCACCTAATAGTAACATTCCAGTAAAAAATTCCTACCTAAATACCATTTTGTAATTTTTATGAATGTAGTTTGGGATTTCTTAAGGGATATAAATATCATAATCACTAGAATATCTATGTGACAATATATTTTGAGTGAAATGGTGGGGATACTGATTTTTGATAAAATAGTGGGAGAGTAAAAAATTGATTCATTATATCACACTAGATACGATGATAAGGTACTAAATTTATTTATTCTAATTATAGAAAAAGTATATGAATCCCATGATAAAAATGTGATCATTTTTAGAAACATGCCATATCCTCAACTACTCAAATTTCCCAAATTGGTATTTTTATTTTTACACTTTAATATTATTTGAAAATTTCTACTATATTCTAGAGTCCCTTATTAATGATCATCCATCTCACTGAGTAACTGTTTGTGAAAATGATTCCTATAAGAGATACATAGAGGATTCTTCTAATGGACATTTCATCATTTTATGTAATATTTTTAGAGAGTTCAATATTAAACATTAATATATGGATTCATACACCATAATATCCCATCTCATTTATCTTGAGAATATGAAAGCCTGACTTATGATATATGGGATAGTCACTACACTATACCAGTGTACACTAGGGGATATGTATATCACTATTGATATTTCATTCAACATTATATGTACATTGACAACTAAGATAAGATTCTATTTTAATAATAAATTATCTATTAATCGAATATTATCTTTGTTATCAAAAAAATGATTTATATTACCCAAAAATTATAGGACTAAATATATGGAGAATCCATTGATGAATTATTTGATAGTGAATTTACAATAAGGTAGTGAGTAGTGGGAATATGGTTCCTCCCTCCTTATTGGGAATGAATTGAAATACAATTTTGAAATATGATGATAGTTCAAAGTCAATGGTGCTTTTTGATAATCATTAAAAATAGAAAAGATTAATATCTTGGGAAGACAATAAAAATATATATTCATAATTAATACAATGAATTTTTATTAAAAATATTAATTACACAAAATTAAATAATAATTTAATACTAGTATATACATATACTACATTAATGATTTCATGCAAAAGATTTGTTTCCATTAAATATGTTTTTAAATAAAATTTGTATTTAATGTATTTTTATTCCAATTCATGAAAAAAAGAAGTGAATAGACATTATAATAATTATATTAGGCTCTTTATTGTTCTTTGAAATTATGATACCAAAGTAATCTAAGAAGAGGACACACCTTTTTATTTCCTAGTAAATTGATTTTAAGTCACCTGTCATTTTAAATTGAGTGTGACCAAACAATGTATCCCAATTTTCAATTACAATCCATGATAAACAATTAAATGGTTTGAATCAATGATGATTATGGTGTTTTATCAATAACTAGTAGTTCAAAAATACATAAATTACATACATTCAATATAAATAATGATGTATGAATTTAAATTATAAGAATTATACTCATTTATGAAATGATAATTCATTACCCTATAAATAAATAATTTGTTTTCAAGGATATACGTAGGTGGAGATTAATATCATAGGAATTAGACTTATATATTACATTTTTTATAATGAGATATTTAGAATGTAAGATGAGCCACGAAAGTATCCTAGATATTTTTAGCATGATCATCGGAACTATTATATGGTGAAGTTAGGGGAAAATTAATATACACCATTATATTCAATTATGAATGTTTTGGACTGATATCTAAGAAAGGAATATTTTTGGTAAATTATAGAAGAAACTATTTGTGGGATTTCTTGAGAGTATCTTGACCAATTATTCATCGATCAATTATTATTGATAAGAGTTTATACACGACTCACATTATGTAACATATCTGGTAAATAAAGAATATGAATTCCTCATGAATATTAATATTTTTAAATTAATTATTAATTTTACAATAAATGGTATTCTATGTTTGATGGTGTACCTGATACACAACAAGGAGTTTCATTGTATTATTACGTTGCACAAAACATTGAGTTTTACTAAAAAATAATATAGTAATATTATTATTTTAAATGATAGTCAATTCCTGACCACTGTATTTATGTGAATGAACAAAACTTACTACAAAATGATTATATATGTTTGATAAATTATTTTTATTTATCCAATAAATTTTATAGACTTAAAATAATAAAAAATCTGATTTTAAGTATAAATACACTAATATTCAATAAAATC
Organism: Viscum album; assembly: GCA_963277665.1. NCBI lineage: Eukaryota > Viridiplantae > Streptophyta > Magnoliopsida > Santalales > Viscaceae > Viscum > Viscum album. The sequence continues at coordinate 468,394,362 of OY728162.1, read as the reverse complement.
TCGATTTACTGCATTTTGATGGAGAACCCTCTATAAAAAAATATTTGGACACTTTAATATGTTATATTTGAAAAAAATATGAAATTATTCTTTAGAATAAGGACATCAAGAATTTAATTTGGGTAAATTTTTCATATTTTTGTGAAAAATAAATAAATTTTTAAAGAAAATTGAAAAATATTTTATTTTAATACAAAACTACCTTTTAATATAACTTATTTATATGGATAAATTATCACCAAAAAAGGTTTTAAATTATAACTAGGTTATATTTTTACCATTTAATCCAATTTTGTTCATTGGAAGATATATCACATTTAAATTTAAAATAAACAAGTGTCAATCTTTTGATAGTTATTATTTATTAAAAACACATTTTTTGTTTTAACAATGCGAAATAATTTTAAATTCATCTTCCAATGAAAATATTTGGAATTTGATAAAATAGATATCATTTTTGAATTCAAAATATCAAATATAGCTTCAGCTATATTTTTTGTATTTTTTTTGAAAAACATCAATTTTTGATGACTACTGAAACCACTAAGTAGTAGATAAAAATATGTCTTTTTCATTTAAATGAAATTTTACCGTTTTGGTGAATTTAATTTTGGAAATACAACATACATGGTTGTTATTAGTATGTAAAATCTTGTTCAATAAGATGAAAATAAATTTTGGTGAATATTAACCTTTAACTTTTATTGACCGCGATTAAAGGTAAATTGTTTAATGCAAGGAAAAAATAATATTAAAATAATATTAAATTACCTAAATTTTTTTTCTAAACATATTTGATGAGTAATTTATTACCAATAAAATCCTTGGGATAGAATTTTTTCCTTTGAAAGCCACTTGGGAAATATAATGTTATTAATAATGTTTACATACATTAAAAATAAAAATATCATAAACAAGTATTGTTTTGATAATAAAATTTTAATGTGGGTTATATAATTGATATATTTGACAATAAATATTAATTATAAAGATAAAAATATTTCCTACATTTTAGTTTTTTTATAATTAATATTCATTATATAAATTAATTTATTCATGAAACAATAATGATTTAGTGTTTACCTCATTAATAAATGATTTTAATAAATAAGATCATAAAGATTAAAATAATATCCAAAACCTATCCAAATCATATTGGATGATGTAATTTCGACCATTATCCATCTTATCTTCAACATTGATAAATTATATATATTTAGAAACAAAAAATAATTATATGAAACAATAATATTTTCACACATTCTGAAAGAGCCCCTCATCCCCCTTATAAAAAGCCCCCCCACCTCTAAACCATTTCTCACAACTCTCAAGCTCCTTGGATCGTCCAAAATCTTCCCAAATAATATCTCATGATAACTCAATTCATCCTAGAAGCCTTACCTTAGGAATAAGGCACTACATGTAACCCTTTTGGTTCAAACCAAAGGGAGTTACCCAATTTAATGGTAACCTCTTATCATAAGTTCATTTGTTTTATTTTATATTTCCAAAACCATAAAATCTTTTTATTCCTTTATTTTATTAAAACACCAGTATCCTCTATATATTATGTTGTTTTTATGAGAATTATTCATACTAAACTTAAAAACACCTCCATCTAATGGGTAAAGAACATATTGTTTCTGTGGACGACAAACTAACACCTCACGAAACAATGATTGTTCAAGCTTCTCTTACGACCACTTATGGTGTCCATTAAGATGGAACTGTATTTATATGTGATATATATTATATTTATATTTTTTTATTTTCTTCTTTATTTTTCTTTTATATCATAATTTTATGTTTCTATAGTGGGTAATTACGATAATTTCATTTGAGGAAGTGCGGTCTACCCCCTAAAAGTGATACGACCCCTTCATGCCATACATGGGATGTATGGAGGATCGAGTTAATAAAATTATATATTATATTATACTAGAATTATAATATACCTATGTATCATTATTTTTTCATTCCATTACATATGAAAAAGAAATGAAAGTAGCATCCATGCGTACGTATGGCTTACCTTCTCCATGAACGGTGCATTTCATTTCATACATCTAAATGTTACGTAATATTATAAATAAAAATATATACTGGATAATATGATATATATGATATCTAAATCATGAATATAATTCTAGAGATAATGGAATCTTGACCACATGGAAAACATGTAATTATAAGGTGGTCATTTTTTACTTAAGTAACAAATATTGACAAAACAACCATTATTATCATAAATGATTACATAAAGTTTAAAACATGGAAATAAGTGATATAAAAAGAATAATAAACATGAAAAATGTTCTTAATAAAATATAAATTAACTTAAGTTTACTATTCATGAAGAATAAGTAAATTACATGTCATGTCAGACACGAGGTAAGGGGTTTCTTATCTCACTATTAATTTCGTGAGATTTCTTATGTTCGTCACTTAATTCTTGAATGTGGAGTATTGAGTACTGAAATATGATAGATATTATTGTGATAATATTTATATGCATGGTATTCTGTAATTAATTTTGTGTAAATTAACTTTTGGTCATATGACTTGATTGATTACAACATGGTAAGGGGATTTCATCTCACCTTATATTCCCATGAAATTCATGCTATATTTGCCACAATTTTATTTTATGTCATGTATGTAATGACCATGATTGTATTATTTTTTTAATATAATTTAATCTATGGGTATTTACAACTTCATTTAATTATTCTTCTTTCATAGGGTGTATGTTTTGTATATTTCCAAATCGGTGTGGAATTTCCAATTTCAATTACCACTCATTGGGTTTTACACAAGCACCATTGACTATTTTATTCTGTGATTATGTGTAAAATCACAATTTATTTAATTATTTTGTAATTTACACAACCCTTTATTTGAATATACTTTTGATACACATAATCACACCATTGAAAAATTCCCATGTCATCGATATGAACTTGGTACGAGTAATTTTAACTCAATTTACTTTCATTGAGTTAAACATCCATGTAATTGGTTTTTTATTAAAAAGAACATGTGTGACTATCCTCTTATTTATTTACAATGAATATCCAATAATTTTGAGTTTATTTATGTTTTTCAGACATAAATATGTAATTGATTTATCTTTAATATAATGATACTATCTTTATAAGGGATTTCATCTAAATTTACATTCAATTAAGACTCCATTGTTGTTATGCAAAAATTCACTATTATATAGTTTATATACTATCCTTTGGAATATTATATCATGAATACCACTATTCTCAAGATAATATAAAGTTATGACTAAATTGTTTTCCTCAATTATTTGTATTCAATCATCTCTATTTTTGTTAAAAATCATTAAATAAAATATGAATTTAAATGTTTTAATGATTTATTCTTATAAATATTTCTCAGAAATGCCCATATTTTAAAAATGGATTTAAGGATTTATTTATATGGACATTAATGTTTTACAATGTTCATTCCTTTAAAATTATCACAGTCGTATGGAACAATTTGATTAAGAAATCTCTTTATTAAATGTTTTTAATGGTTTTGAAAATTTTTTGGTAAAGCATTTATTATGTCAATATCATAAAATGATATATGGTGATTGCATTGTGGAAATTTTATCTTTACCCTATGCTTGTGATTTTGTTATGGATATGTTATCTTTATTGGTTATTTTTTACGTATACGGGTGGTTCTATGATAAACCTATGTCGGGTGATCCTGAGATATCTATTTAATGCATTCTGTAACATGATAGAGGTAAACCTTAATGTTTCTCCTAAGAGATTTAGGGAATATGCTATGATAGGTATTCCAATGTAACTCCCTACATAGCTGTGATAGTTAAAGTGTAAGGTTTTTATTTACTCCATAAGTTACCATTATGATATATGATTTTTGTGCATTATTCATAAATCTTATGATTTCAAAATGTATGTTATTTTTTAAATGTATGGATTCTTTGTTTTGTATTTATTGATGGGATAATGTTTTAATTTCTTATTTTATATCCCTCAATGAGATTTTTATGCTCATCCCAGTTTTTTGAAATGATTTCCAAAAGAAGTAAATATTAATAAGGATCGAGGATGAGATCAAGGAAAAGATATGTTGTCTAAAATATAGAAATTGATATGTTTGTTTTTTATTTTAAAAAAATGGATATTGAGTAGTAGTGTCTACATGTAATATTCAAGTTGATATGTAATAGTTATGGCACAATTCTCTAAAAGTTTAAACCTGAAAATATCCTCAATGAGAATTATCCATTTAATTCATGATTATGTAATATTTTAAGGTCGGGTCCTTATAGTTGGTATCAAAGTCCATTTTAGATAATATTACAGGTTATGGTGTTCATTAAGCATAAGTGACATTACCATAATGGATAGGATTTTAGAAAGAGTCATAGTATCTTTAAAAAAAGTGAATGAGTTTAAGATAACATGGATAAGTTTATCTTAGTATTTACCATTCTCATAAGAAATTTTATGATAATTTTACTGATATAATCAAACTGACCTTTTTCGTTTTAGTATATGGCTGGATCTAGCAGGCACCAAAGTAAAAGTGGATGTGAAGAAAACTGTGATGGTGTTATGAATGTGGAACTGAATGAAATGGGATCTGGAATGAGAACTCTTGTGGTTATTCTTAAGATACTATCTAGAGTAATGATTTACCACCTGAACAATGGTGATTTGTATAAGGAATCGTATAAGAGAGAAAAAAATCCAAAAAAACATATCAGGTAATAATCCTAAATGTAAGTATGTTAAAAAACATATGTGTCAAGGATGTGGAATGAATCACCTCGTAAAATTCTTCAAAGCGACAATAAAATTCTATTGATGTGGGAAATATGGTCAAAAAACATGAACATGCCATGGAAATAAGAAGCATCCAATTGACAATAGGAAAGGGATAGATGTTATTTTTGAGGTATCAATTGAATGTTTTATATGTGGTGTGCATGGTCGTTATAGAAAACGGTGTCCGATTAAGAAGTTTTGGGAATGAGATAACCAGGATGGTACAAATATATGTTTACCAATACCTAATTCCATTCTGAGTGAGGATGAAGAAACTGAAAATGACCAATGAATGATATGGATTATTTATTAACACATGTTCGGATATTATTGAATCTTATGATATGATCCATGATTTTGTTTTCCGGAAAGAAATATTTTAGAATAAGTTGGTATAGAATGGTTAATGGATCATGAAGAACGTTTTATGAGTAAGAAGTCAACATATAAGGGATTCAAGAGCTATGGTATTTTTTAATATTTTTAAATGCTTAAAGTTATTAAGGATCATTTTAGGATGACATTACTTTGGAATAAATTTTAAAATATGTGTAACCCTTCAGTTTGATATAAGAAAATGTTATTCAAGGAATAATTATCCATTCCATTGATGAGTAATGGTGGAATATTATTCTAGAAGAATCTATGTTTTTATTGTACATATATAATGATTTGGTTTATTTATTGAAATGTTTAACCTATCATGGAGAATATGTGATTAGGTTAATAACACTTAATTATGAGACTTTAAGAAAAACTGATGTTATTTGGAGATAAATGTTAATATTTATCTTGGAAGAATATGTGATTAACCCCTTCTACGATTTGTATTTCATTTTTAGTTTGACTACATTGTCAAATTTTATGGGCAGTTTTTTATTTAATGGTCTTTTTTGAACTTTGGTTATTGTTTGACAAATTTTGGAGATAAATAGTAGTTTTTTTAAAAAAGATTATCCATTTTAGGGATTATCTAATCATGTACTATCCATTTTGGTTTTGGTTGATGTCAAAAGAAAGGGGAAATATACAGTTCATCTTTTGGGGATTATAGGATACTCTAGAAGTCGATTCTAGTGGTATTCATCTGACCAAGTCTATTTGATTACTCATCATTTTGAGAGAATATGTGTTTGTGGTAGAAATTTAGTAAATTATGAACGTCTAAATGACATGTTAGTATGTTTTCATATATTTTTAGACAAGCTCATAAATAATTTCATCAATGAATATTAACATAAATCAAAAACATTTTCTCTTATAATTTCCCACTGGGGAATCAAATAATGGATAACCCATCTCAAATTTTTTATTTTTCAGTTTTTAACTTTCTCTAAATCATGTTTTCTATCACTCTCCATCATCACATGATGATTTTGTTTCCCCTCCAAATCCATGATTTCATTTTATCATAGTATCTTCTATCTTGGGTATCCTTTTTTACTTATCTTATATTATTTTAATGTGATATTTTTATTTACTCTATTTCTGATTTGGTAATTTCAATTACTTTTCTTGATCCAAATTTTAAAATTGGAATGATACAATTCCTAAATGGGGGGAATTTTGTAACATCAAAGGTATATAATGAATATGACATCCTTATATTTATTAATATTTTTAAATTAATTATTAATTTTACTCTAAAATGGATTCTATGATCGATGGTGTATCTTATACACAACAGAAAGTTTCATGGAAATCTTAGGTTGCACACAATGTTGAGTTGTATTGAAAAATAATAAAATATTATTATTATTTCCAATGGTAGTTAATTCCCAGCCATAGTAAAAATATGAATTAATATAACTAACTAAAAAATTATAATAATATTTTTTAAATGTTTTTACATTTATCCAATAAATTTTAGAGGCTTAAAATAATAAAGAATATGAGTTTAGGCATAAATACTCTAATTTTTTTTAAAAGGTCGATTTACCACCTTTTAATGGAGAACCCTCATTAAATCTTGTTTAGGTCACTTTTATATGTTCTACATGAAAAAAATAAAATTCTTGTTTATAATCAGGACATCAAATTTAACTTTGGGTAAATTATTTGTATTTTTCTTATAAAAATCATTTTTTAATGAAAAGTGAAAAATACTGTATTTTAAATCAAAAATACATTTTAATATAACATATTTATATGGTTAAATTATCTTCAATAATTGATTTAAAGTTTAATTATATTTTATTCTTACCATTTAATCCAATTTGGGTCATAGGATGAAATTTCACTTTGTATTTGGGTATAATCAAGTGTCAATCTTTTGATAGTTATTATTTATTAAAAATACGCCTTTTGTTTTGACAATGAGAATTAATTTTAAATTAATTAATCCAACTTATATGTATTGAATTTTTTAAAATAGGCATAATTATTTAATTTAAATTATCAGTTATATCTTAGTCTGAAGTATTGGTATTTTTCTGAAAAACTTCAATTTTTTGATGAATAGTGAAACCACTAAGTTGTAGTAAAAAATCTGACATTTTCATTAAAATGAAATTTTACCACTTCAATGAAATGAATTTTGGAAATCCTACATATATTATTTTTATTATTAAGTAAAATGTTGTTCAATAAGATGAAAATATTTTTTTACTGAATAGTAACTTTTGACTTTTATTTACTGCAATTAAAGTTAAATAGGGTAATTCAAGAAAAAGTAATATTAAAATAATATAAAATTACCTTAACACATGTCCTAGTTTTATTTTATGAGTAATGGAAAACCAATAAATTACATGGGTGAGGATTTTGGCCTTTAAAAGAAACGTGGGTAAGATAATGATATTAATAATTCTTATTTAATGTAAAAATAAAAATATCATAAACATGCATTGTTTTGTTAATACAATTTTAATGTGGGGTTATATAATTGATATATATGACTATAAATATTCATTATAAATATAACATTATTTCATATAATATGGTGTTTATTTATATTTTTTAGACATCAAATCAATTAAATTATTTCTAACAGAATAATGATATAGTGTTTACCTCATTAATAAATGATTTAAATAAATAATATTATAAAGATTAAAATAATACAGAAACCTGTACAAATCTTATTGGATGATTTTAGTTAGACCAATATCAATCTTTTATTCTACTTTAAAAAATTATGGGAATTTAAAAACATAAATTCATTATGTCATAAAATAATATTTTCACACATTCCTAAAGAGACCCTCCCCCCCTTATAAAAAGCCCTCACCTCAAACCCATTACTCACACCACTCAAGCCCCTTAGCTAATCCAAACACTGACCAAATAATCTCTATTGATCTCTCTCTTCATCCTAGAAGCCTTAACTTAGGTAGAAGGCACTTCATGTATCCCTTTTTGTTCAAACTAAAGGGAGTTACATGATTTAATGGTAACATCTTCTATTAAGTTCTTTTGTTTTAGTTTACTTCTCCAAAACCATAAAATATATTTATTCCTTTATTTAAAAAAACAGTATCCTAAATATAATAAGTTGTTTTTATGAGATTAATTCAAACTCCACTTACACACACCTCCATCTAATTGGTAAATAACATAATGTTTATATGTACATCAAACTAACACCTCACGAAATGATGATTGTTCAATCTTCCCATACAACCTCTTACGGTGTCCATTAATATGGAACTATATAAATATGTGATATATATTATATTTATATGTTTCTTTACCTCTTTATTTTTCTTTTATGGCACACCTTTACGGTTTCCATAGTGGGTAAATATGATAATTTCATTTGAGGATGTGCAGACTACCGCCCCTCGAAGTGATATGACTCCTTCATTCCATACGATGGATGTATAAAGAATAGAGTTAATAAAATAATATATTATATTATACTGGAATTAAAATATACCTATGTATCATTATGTTTTAATTCAATTAAATATGAACTAGAAATGAAAGTAGTGTGCATGCTTACGTACGTCTTACCGTCTCTATGAACAGTGCATTTTATTTCATACTTCTAAATGTTATGTAATATTGTAAATACATATATATATATATATATATATATTGGATATATATTATATATATGATATCTAAATTATGAATATAATTATGTATATAATGGACACTTGACAAATGGAAAACATATAATTATAAGGTGTTCATTTTTTTACTCAAGTACCAAATATCGACAAAATGAACATTACTAACATAAATGATTACATAGTGTTTATAACAAGGTAATAAGTGATATGAAAGACATAATAAAATTTAAAAACGTTCTTAATCAAGGATAAATTAATATAAGTTTATTATTCATGAAAAACATGGAACGAACATTTCACATCGGACATGAGGTAAGGGGTTTGTTATCTCACTTTTAATTCTGTGATATTTTCATTGTTCGCCATTTAATTCTATTATGTGGTGTATTGTGTACTACCAGTTGATAATTATTATAATTATTTCCTTTATATTCAGTTTATTCTGTGATTCATTTGGTGGTTATTAAATTTTTATCATGCGACTCAATTGATTACAACGTGGTAAGGGTTTTCATCTCACATTATATTCCCGTGAGATTCATGCTATATTTTACACAATTTAGTTTTGTGTAGTGTATGGACTTCCCATGATTGTATTATTTGTGTAATATAATTTAATATATTGGTATATAAAACTACATTTTGTTATCCATCTTTCATGGGGTGTATGTTTCGTATGTTAATAAATTTGTAAGAGAATTTTCTAATTTCAATTCTAATTTATTGGGTTTTACGCAAACATCATTTTATATTTTACTACAAGATTATTTGTGAAATAAATTTTTATTTATTTGTGTAGATATTTCCACTACTATTTGTGTTGATATAATTTTTATACACATAATCACTCCATTTATAAATTCTCATGTCATTGATTTGAACATGATAATATTAATTTTAACTCAATTTCCATTTATTGAGTTAAACAACCAAGTCATTAGTTTTGTCTTAAAAATAACATGTGTGAATATACTCTGATTGATTTACACTAAATATCCAATCATGTTAACTTTTTTTATATTTTTCTCACATAAATATGTAATTGATTTATCGTTAATCTAATGATACCATCTTTATCAGGGATTTTGTCACCATTTACATTCCATTGAGACTACATTGTTTTTATGAACCAATTCTCTCTTATATAGTGTATAAAATACACTTTTGAATAATATATCATGAATTTCATTATTCTCATTATATTAAAAAATTTGATTAAATGTTATTCGTCAATTACTTGTATTCAAGTGTCTTTCTTTTTTTTAAAAACTCTTTAACTAAAATATCGTTTTAAATATTTTAAATATTTATTATTCTAAATATTTTTCATTAATGTCCATATTTTCTAAAAGTTTTTATGGAATTTTTTATATGGATATTAATGTTTTAAAATTTTATTTCCTTTAATATCTTCAAATTTCTATGGGACACTTTGAATCAAATATATCTTTATTAAATGTTTTAAATGGTTTTGAAATTGGTTTGATAAGGCATTGATTATGTCAATATCATGAAATGATATATTGTGATTGCAATTTGGAAATGTTATCATTCCTCTATTCTTATATTATGTATTATGTATATTTTATGGTTACTGGGAATTGATTACATATTCGGGTGGTTCCGTGATAAACTTAGTGTAGGGGGGCCTGAGATTTCTCTCCAATGCATTGGGTAACCTGAAAGAGGTAAACGTTAATGTTTCTCCTAAGAGATTTAGGGAATATACTGTGACTGGTATTCCAACATAACTCCCTACATAGCTATGATAACTACAATGTATCTATTTTATGTATGCCATAATTTAACTTCATGATTTATGATTTTTGAGTGTTATTCATAAATATTATGATTTCAAAAGTTATGTTATGATTGAAAAGTATTATTTCATTGTTTTGTATTTATTGATGCGATAATGTTTTAATTCATTATTTTATATCCCTTACTGAGATTTTTATGCTCATACCATTTTTTTGAAATTTTTTCCACAGTATTTAAAGATGAATATGTGTCTAGGATGAGATCAAGAAAATTTCATGCTATCTAAAACATGGAACAAGAAATGTTTCTATTTTATTTTAAAAACATGGATACTGATTAGTAATGTATACATGTAATATTCAAGTTTATATGTAATAGTTATGGTCTAATTCTCTAAAACATTATACCTAAAAAGTTCTTCAAAATGAATTTTCCATTTAAATAAAAATTATGTAATATTTTAAGGCATGGTCCTTATAAATTACCTTAAATATATCAATTACCTAGGAGCAGTAACATGACGATAAATGTGTAATCTTAAATATATTTCATGTATTCCATGGGCCCATTTATGACATTTTTCAAAATAACATAGAAATAGCTAAACCTATGGAAAAACATATTGAATAATGGTTCTATATCAGTTATTATATTGTAGAAATTAATTATTTCACATCCCATCATTTTAAAAAAACCTTTATTCTAATGATGGATTTATCTATAAACATAAATCATGGAAAACTCCTAGTGCATCCAAGTTTATTTTCAAAAACATACATGGGATATTACCATTTATAAAATAGGGTGGTATAATAAATATTATATTTTATACATAAGGGGTAAAACTTATGTTTTGAGATAGGTTGAAAAAATGTTTTATATGAGGTTAAGGCTCTAGAAATACATGATTTTTCATTAGAAAACGAGACTCCATACATTTATATTGAAGGAGTTATTATAAATACAAATAATGTATGTGACCATTAAAAACTAAGAGGACGTTTTTATATTCACTATGAATTTTTGATATATTATTCAATAATAATATTGATTCAAACACATATGAAGGAAATTGAAATAGGCCGAGATTGGAAGGTTCATATGAATTTTGAGATAGAACCCATTGTGAAAATACTAGTATTATATATTTTGTGTTTCACTAGTGGATGTAATTTCATTGGATTTTATTTAATATCAACCCATACATGGATAGTAAAATATAGTTATAATACCTTTCAATTAGTTACTAAAGTTTTTAGGAAATTTATTGTCTCTAAAAACCATACAGTATTCACCATTCTAAAAATCCAATATAATTATACATTTCAAAGCCATATTAAATTATTATATATTATTATTATTAATAAATCAACAATTTTTTTTGTTTTATTCTATAATAAAATTGATCCATGTTTCTTGAAGTGGATAGTTGGATTTTTATAGGTTTACCATATATATATTTTGATAACATATGGAAAATATATTATTAGTTTTATAGCTAAGAAAGTATTACGATACATTTTTAATGAAATAATTTATTTAGAAACCATTTTCTCATGAAATTCTATTTATAGAAATAAATTTATGGTGTTTTTAAAAATAGACATTTTATATTAATATATAAGGAAATGAAAATAAAATATATAATAATGGAAGAAGAATTTTTTTCCCATGTCACATTGTATGAAATATCTCCATGTTGATGTTTGTAAAAACATGAGCATATTATTATGCTAAATAGACTACAGATTCCTAAGACTAATTTGGAATATATCTCACATTACATTATATTTGACAAGGGTAGATATTTATTGTGCATAAATAATATATGGAAATTATTAATTAGAATAAAAACAATACATATACTTGTGGTTGGAACTATTATATTGTACTTGAGAATGAAAAAATTAATGAGTTCATTGTTATTATAGAAGAGGAATTACTATTTTTAAGGGGGTATAAAACAATTTTTATATTTTATTATAGAGTCATATGTATAATGTAATATTCAAGAAATACTTATTATAACTAGTATTATAAATATCTATTCATAAAACATATGGTATGGCATCTGATGTGGATTAAGAAGATGTTTATTAATGTTTATTTTGAGTTAATAATTTAACCATGATATCCGGTTTTTAATAGGGAAAATATATAAATACATACATGGATTACCTCTTCAAGTATTTTCTCAGAGAGGTAATGTTATATAAAGTGAAAAAACCTTGATATCATTTTTGGGATAAAAGTTATAATCATACTTTAGAAAATGTATATTTATCATGTCAGGTTAACCAATTTGTTAATAGTTAGCCCAAGGTAACGTGTGTCTCATTTGGAGTTGGTTCCCTATAACTAAATGAATTTTTTCTATTTATTCCATTATTATTCATCGATGTAAAAATTAATAAATATTTTATCATATGATGATTTTTATTTTTTTTAATATTAATTTTTATAATTTCGATAGATTACTAATTGTATGAAAAAGTTTAGTTGTTTCATGCTATAATGAGATCATTTAAATGCTATTATGTTATTCAAGAAAAAATTTATGGAAAAAATACATATTTATGAAAATAAAAATTTATTTATTTATAATTAGATGTTGTTGTCTCATAATAGATTGAGAATTCATCTCATGAACTTCACACTTGGTCATCTCCACGATTGGAGTTAATTATAATAGACCTGCCAAAAGGAATTCCATATGCTATATGTTTCATTGTACATTCATATCTACAGGTGTGTATATTGGTCTATATAATTTTTATTATCATTAATTTATATAAAATAATGGAGTACTTTGATTTATTTTTGAAAACCATTGTGACATATATTTGAAGTGAAGTATGATATGATGGGTACGTCATAAGTGATATGTAACTTTTGAATAAGTAAAGAATGGATTTCCCCATCCATATTATCAGATGTAAATATCCCTATCACCTTTTATTTAATACATAACCATAGAGGATCATTAATGAGTTCATTTAAGATACTCAAAGAAATATATTTATGTATATAATTTAATGAAACAAATATGAACCCTAATTAAAAAGATATAGGAAAAAATGTATTATATTATATAGCGAAATTTTGTATGAGGATGTTGTAGTTTTGACATTAAAATCCTCTTATATGGGTTCCTCCATGTGTTTCCTTATTCTAATCATGTAAATAATACTATATTGCCTAATTCCACTAATAAAGAGACCAATATGGTCACACACTAATTGCATCTTTAATGTCTGTTATTTTTTGTCTAAATTTTAATAGTTTGAATAAACTTTTTTACTGTATTGTGGATTATGAATTATTTAGTTTCTCGTAATCATATCAATTCATCAAAAATTTATTTGGTTTACAATATATGTGATTTGAATATTACTTGAACATTATTTTCATTATATAATAAATAAAAATGTTTGTTTATATATTGTTTATCATTCACAAGTTTATAAAAAAATTTACTTATGAAAAATTTATTTATTTATTTATATAAATATTTAATAAATAGATTTTCCCCAATTAGTTATTATGATATTTATTTATTCATTAAATTAATAATATAAATATATTAATTTATAAATTTTTTATTATTGATGATTTGATAAATTTCAAGGAGAATTGACAGGATAAGATATATATCTTTGGAAATTGTATACTTTTTATAATACCAGTTAATTAAATATTAAATTATTTAATTGATAAATTATATTTTAATATTCCTTGAGTGAGTTAATGTTATGGAATATAATATTAAATATATTTTTATTATATTTCATGGGATGTATTTGGAGTTAAAATTAGATATGACCCACTACAAAGACCAAGAGTTCTTCTTTAGAAATTTTTCAAGAATGAGTGGTGATTGACTACACTATCAAGACCAATAGAATAAGAGAAATAATTCCTTATGTATAATAGAAATATAGTGGATATCAATGGAAAAATAAACAATGTGATTGATTCCACTATGCAAACTCATGATGTTCTTTAGATGATGTTTTATGATTTATGGGTCATGTGCAGTTAACACTGGGTGGATGCTATTTTTGATTCTTCACCACATTTAAAGGGTTACTATAATGACAAAAAATACATCAACAAAGAAATAATACTAACGTTGAGGTAACTATTATATTAAATTAACTATAATTTATATGTGAAAATATAATCTTTATAAATATTATATGATTTATTCATTCAGTTATGATGATTTTATAGAAATAAAATAATGACTGAAAACATTATTGGGAATGATCCAAATGAATTCCATTATACCCCAAGACAATAAATATTGTGACTTTATTTATTTAAAAAAAATAAATTAGCTAGTTGAAATGAAAATAATATTCTATATATCTTAGAATAATTGATGCATAATTAATCTTTTTTATAAATTCTTTTGGATAACACACATAGATAAAACAATATATATAGGTCCTATGTGTAGATGTATTTAATATAATTTTTAGGATTTAAAATCATGTTAATGAAATTAATTTAATTAAAAATAATATTTAAATTAGAGAAAAAATCATATATAAATTAATTATGAATTTATTATTGGAAATACAAAGAAGAATATAATACAAAAATAATTTGTGAAAACAATATATCAAGTAAGAAGTGTTCTATGTATAATGAATAAAGTATAAGTATTTGAGAAGGATTAGTTACATCATTGAATTAAACATCCTCTCTTTAATTACCAAAACTTATCGTACATCAATTTTTAATATTAATATATGAACATTCATTGAATACAACAATGATCCACACTAGAATCATTTATGAATATTAAAATTAGAAAAATGGACATGTAATAAATCAATCGATAAGTGAGTTTTGTCATCTCCCACTAAGTTATTTATTAAAAGTACCCTTCTTAAATATATCATACCGAATTACATTTATCATAAACTAGGGAAAAAAATAAGAAAAGATGAGATAATATTATTTTTAAGGGTATACATAGAAGATATCAATCTTTGTCTCATAAATGAATTATATAAGAATAATGTAATTTGAACTTCAATATGAAAAATGTACTTCATAACCAACCTATCATACTTCATAGACATGATTCATGGAATATAAAATTATATTTTCAGAAAATATGGGATACATAGGTGATAAATCATCATAAATAAACCATGAAATATATTCTCTTCTAAAAAAATATAAAAAAATCATAAATATATAGAAACAATTAAAATATCAAGGTTAAATTCCATGATCTTCAATATAGTGGATCATGAATCATCACTTGTTTCCCATTGTAATCCCATGAGACACAAAGAGTTACCCAATTAATTGGATGGACATATTGGACTCACTGGTCACATAATAAATGTCATACATACTTCTACCCTAATATCATTATACATTCATCACCTCAGAACCCATGAAAAGAAATGGGGTTCTTAAATCATTCAACATATCCAATCCCATGAAAAAAATGGATTTAATAAAGCATCGCATCATATCATAACCCATGAAAAATAAATGGTTTTCAAAATAATATTTTTATTATAATAATTATCCATTTAGAGAAAGAAAAAAATGGCATTCTTGGATCATATCCCCAATAAATAATAGGAACATCAAAGGATTCCATCTTAAATGGGCAATGATATTGAAGGATCAGATGGAAAATTTATTATGGAAATTAACCACTCCTTAAATATATTCTTTTACAAGTTATAAATTTATATAATAATATAAAAATGAATTTCATTGAAAATAAAAAATTAAAGGAAGATTCAAATAAGATTTATGGAATTTCATTTGGAAAATATCTTTTACACTTTTGAAAAAACACTATAAAACATAAATCATTTTCAAATTCATTTCCCTTGAAATTATCTTTCAAAAGGTATAAAATAATAATTATAAAGTTTTTTTATATGATGGTGGGAATTATATTTCATTCTGTAATTTTTAATACAATGATTCTTATCAAATTTTTCGTAAAATTCCAAATATGAATTATTGGTAACTGGACATAAAGATTACATTGATTTTATTATAAGCCAACAAGTGTAATATTTTCCGGAGAAATAATTTTATACTAATATAAATTTTATTTAAACCTTTTTTTTAAAACATAGATATTGATGAAAATGGGGTTTTTGAACAAATAGAGAAAAATTGTCAATTTTTAAAGAAAAATATATTTTGAACACTAATGTACATAAAAAAGAGAAAGATGAAGGTAAGTCATGTATTATAATTACATAACTACATATAAATAAAATTAATGATCTTATTAAGAGATGGAAAATTATTTTTCATTCAAAAAAGTATAAATATTAATAATCTTGATAAAATATGATATTCAATCATAAATCCATTACCACTTTGGTAATATTGAAATTTAATCCCCATGAAAGAATAACATTAAATGAAATATAAAATAACATGAGAATAAATGAATTAATGATATAACATATAAAAGTGGATTTATATACTCCTCAAAAAAAATTTAGGTACAATGTATAACGTTTTTACCAACGAAGATAAATTGCGACAAAAAAGAACTTATCGATGTGGTAACATTTAAAATTTACACCCAATGGAAGATAGATTATAAAATTTAAAATAAAACAACCATAAATTTTCTCTATTATAATCATCAAATACGTTAATAGAAATGATAAAAAGAATATAAATGAAACACGAGGTGAATATAGAATATTTCTCATAGAAAATAAAATTGAGATGAAAGTATCATAACTTATGTCCCAACTTCCACCATTCAAATTTGAAACTAATAAGTTCATTTTAAATAAATTGCCCAAAAATAATCATATTTATCATTCCATATATTATTTAAAAATTACCTTTTAATACCCTTATATGAATAATTGTTTTCTAAAATCACATTTCAGGTAATATCATCATTGTGTTTCATTTATTTTTTGATTTTTTATTTTCGGTCCACTGAAAATGATCATAGTTCCATAATCTAATAAATTTTAACTGGGATACAAATTTAATATATAATCATTATATTATTATATATAATAGTTCATAGATTTAGAGATAGAAAATAAAATACACCATTCATGGAGGCTGTAGGTCTTACATACGAATGAACACTATTTCCATTTTCTTGTTGGAAAAATAAAATGAATTTTAAACAATATAGTTTTTTAAAAAATAATTTTTGCATCATATATTCACATATATTTAAAAATTTAATATAATTACCTTCCATTCAATGAATTATAGAAAAACTAATATCATCGCTTCACGAGGTGTTAGTCCACCTACACACTAACAAAGTTATTTTATCCCCATGGAATTGAATTTATTACGGTATATTTTATATAATTTCTAAAAAGGTATAATTATTTAATAAATATAATGTATATTAATTTAATCAATTCTTATTATGATCTAATTAAAATGGAAATGGAAAACACATCTCGTCTGTTCAGGAGGTGGTAATCGACCATACAAACATGCGAGGTTGTTATTTTCCATTAGGCTCACAGGTAAGAAAATAGATGAGGTTTTATTATTACATAGGTATAATAGTATCAATATTATTTTATATAAATATTTAAAACATTATTATATCTAGGATTGAGAGTTGGGATTGAAAACTATTAACATATGTTCACGAGGCTGTAGACCACATTATACAATTATAATTCTTTCATCTGTCATTACATTGAAAAGTAATGTTCTTAGGTTAGTAAATTAAAATGTTAAAATAAAATTATTGTGGAGATATCAGTGGTTTTATATGAACATATTTGAAAAATATTTTTTAGATTTACAAGAATATTTAATTAATAAATGAATAGTTTAAAAAATTACCTACACTAACAACAACCTATTTAAGATTAAACTAAATCTATCCAATATTCTATTTATGATATTAACTTGTCATATAGTATTTTTAGAATTATTTATTGAAGTTATTTTTTTTGGTTATTTATAAAAAAATGGGTTTTTATGTGATAATGGGAGAAGAGAGGGGGTGGACTTTTTTAAGTGATGTGAGTGGTACAGTTGTGATTTTTAAAAATAAAAATATTAACCCATGTTTTTTATATCCCAAAAGGATCCAAAATATTCAAATATCAATCATTATAGGTGAAAAGGTCGAAATATAACCATAAAATGGCATCTAAAAAAGATTATATGTCATTTTATCCCTTATTCTTTTAGTCTAGCCCATCTTAAACTAATTTTCACCATAACCATGATAATTAATTATTATTGATTTTATAGTTAAAATTTATAAAAAATAAATATGATAACAATAGATAATATAAATTTTATTATTGATAATATTTAATTCATTTTTTAATTTAAATTCATAGATGTGGAAGGATTTAATTTAAAATAAAATGTGTAGATATAATGAAAATGTTGTTTTCTAAAGAAAAAATTTATATAAGTATATAATGTTTTAATATCTTAATTTAAAATATAATTGATTCAATTGAGAAAAAATCGATTAGTAATTATATAATTGAATTAATTTTTCTTCTAAAATAATATTACAAATTTTCGGATGTATTTAATTGTTTTAAAGAAAAATAAAATTCCTTATAAAAACTAGTATTTTAAATATTAAATAAAAATTCTAGCAGTTCAAAAAATTATCAAAAATTAACTCATGTATAATTTTTCTTTACATTTTTATAATTTTGTAAATTTTTTTGAAATATTATTTATTATATTGGTGAAAATTAATTTTTCGATAATTGCACAAAAGTTGATGATGTTTCCTTTTAAAAACCATACAGTTTTTCAACCATAGGATCAAATTTATTCTCATCTCATATATATAAAAAAATAAGATAAATTGTAAATATTTTATAGAAAATTTAATATATTAATTTTTTTAAAATAAATAACCAAGAGTTATTCTATAAATTTTCTGGATAAAACTTTTTCTTTAGAATAGAATTTATTTTATGAAAATGATCTCTTTTATTTTTAAATGGATTCTGTTTTAATTTTTTATTAATTTTTTATCAAATTATTCATTTAATATATAGTTGTACCATATATATTTTCATAATTTATATAATCAAATTCTCACCCACCCTTCCAATAGACAGGACATACTATCATATTAAATAATACTATTTTAAAATTATGTCGTGTTACTTTTCAATGTAATATTGTGTATAACCCAAGCTAGTCCCAGAATTAAATGTATAAAAAATTGAATTATATGTTTTATATCATTAAATCTATAAAAAATATAATTTTATTTTAAAAAAATATTTCTCAATATCATAAGGTGTTACATTCCACTACCTCTAAAATTAATTTCTCCCTTCAGAATGATCAATTTTTTACAAAAACAAATAAGGATTCTTTTTTCTCACAACATCATCAGGTTCACATATAGCTTCTTCAATATGGTGTTTTCACAGAAATCTATTTCCAAGTGGGTGGTAGATCGTCTCATCAATTTCATTATATATTCTACAATCTCAAAACCAATTAATTATAATAAATTTCATGCTCTAGATGTATGAACTTGGAGTAAAGTACATGAGAAGGATTGGGTATGTACTTATTCATGAGAGATTCATGGAACATGTCGTGGATGTGAGATAGGTTTGATGGAAGTTAAAATTCAGAGCTTATCATCCTGATGTGATAAATAATTTTGACGTGGCTAATATACCTAGTGCATATCCTTCAATCATAACATAAGAACAATTTAATTCTTCAGTTGTGATTTGACAAATTTACTCTTAATCTCTCACACAAGGTCAATAAGATTCAATTGTTATTCTTGAAGCACTAAAGGATAATAAGATTCACAGTAGAATGATAATTGATTCCTTTTACCTCTATTTATCATAATGATTATCACATTTTATCCATTATGCTAAAATCATCATAAGAAGACGAAAAACATCAATATCTAAAACCTCAACCATAGTTCATCTTAAACCACTCCATAAATGGTTAACCTTAGGACCCACGGAAGATTCTATTATTTAAAATTGTGTACTATAAATTCCTTAATATAATCATAACATAGATCCGTTAAATATAAATTAGTATATATTAATTGTTACATACCAAATAATTGAGGGCCTAGTTCTTATAATTTCTTGAATCATTGTAATGACAATAATTATTAAAAATCCTCAGTGAAAATACACATCCTTCATCATTCCATAAATAAGCCCACCTAATATTGAATATATTTGGTAACTAAAATTATGATATCAAATCAATCAATAAAAACATATAGCTATTTTTCAACAAATCATTAATTATTTTTGTGGTCATCAATAATATCCAGTTTACTTAATCCATATTAATCATCTATTTATCAATAATAAACACTATTTTCCCAATGTCAGGAACATATTAAGGATTATCTTGACTTAATCATTAATTTTCTATAATATATTACCCTATCATTAAATAAATATTTAGGTAATTATCACCATTCATCATATTACATCAATCCATACTGAAAATATTCTACAAAATAAACCTTATATATCTCAAGATTAATATAACATAATTCTCTAATTCACATACAAAAACACTTGAATCATTAAAATTAATTACTGGAAAATTATCTAGGATTTATCTATATATTCCTTAGTAACAATTGTGTACAATATCAAATATGAATCCTGTCATTAAACAACTAAAATATTATTAGGCTTTATTCATTTAACACAAAACATACTATTAAAACTACCCATACCTTTCATATGGCATTTGTGGTTTCTTCTTCATGAATAGTATAACCATTAATCATACCACAGTATTGATTTTATTCAATAATTTTACCCTAGGGATATTTTTTTCATATTTTACATACATTCAATATTTTAAATATTTATTTTTTTATAATACCTTAGGGATATACAAATATTCCCTTCAATTATGTTAAATGAACATTTAATTTTTTCTTCTACAACTAGTTACACTATTCCAATCTTCCCTACACATAAAATTTCTTCTTGTTCCATCATGAAACTAAATATAGTGATTCTTCCCATATTCATGAAATATATAAAATTGAGTTTTATTACATCCACGGGCATCACCTCCTAAACTCTGGGTGAACTATACCCTTCAATTAATTTGTGAGTATAAGGGTACGTTGAGGTGTATGTTTTTAATCATATATTGTGATAACATATTAATTATATTCATAGTATCCTCTACTCTATTCATCAAATAATTTGGATTATCATAAAAATATTATATATAAAATTCAATGTTATCACAATTTATTAAATTACTCAAAGTTGACTAAAACCATAAATCATAATGTGTTAAAAAATAATCATTGTCTGAAACCACATAATCATATAAAATCATTTATATTATTTCTAAATCATGAAAGAATAATTTAAATCTACGACTCCTTAGGCTTAACCAAGGTCATTATTCAAATCATTTATTATGGTTCATAAAGTGGTGATGACTTCCCAAATCCCATCGCTTTGAAGTGTAAATCAAGGTGCTAGTAAGACCTATTGCTGTGTACTAGGTAATGCATGAATTAAGCCCAACATGTGTTTTTAAAATTTATCACCCCCTGTCAGATTTTTCCTAAAACCACACATAATTTTATTATATATATAGTGATCTATTTCTAATAAAACCACTATCCATTATTTATCATAACTTAGGATGCACTGCTATACATAGTATAATCCACAGTTTTATTTAATTATTTCTTATCCTAGTTTCCAAAGGTAAACTATTCATTTCTATGATACCATCTTTAAAGACCCAAACTTCTTAAACATAAGTTATACATATTATAAGAATAATATCCATTACATATCGAAACGATCAACACCAGAATAATTTATGTATATTTCGTTAGAATAATGGATATTTAAACAACTTATATATAAATGGGATACTACATCTCCCACTAAGTTTTTTATAAGGAGAATCTTGATTAAAAATATCATATGTAACAAATTTCATCATAACCCATAGAGGGAAACATAATATAGGTGGATATCAGAGGCTTAGTAAGGGTAAACAAAGGATATATAAATCATATATCATATGAAAGCACAATTGATAAATAATGGTCTCTGATCCATAATATCAAGTCATAAAAGTGTTGAACTGTAATACATATAATTTTTTTAATATTTTTCGGTTAAATAAAATGACCGCTAAAATATTAGATTATGACACATAACCTATTTCCTACTATTGATCAGGACATAATACTATTCCTTAGCGGAGCAGGACCCAACAATTTCAAAAATTGATTAGTCCCTTTATACTTCATTCCAATTGTTATATAATGAGATATAAATATTTAAACAAATATTTTACGGGATATATATATATATATATATCACCCTTAAAGTAACAAAAATCATAAAAACATGTTACATAAGATCATAAATCATTCATTATCTCAGAACCCAGCAAAAAGAAGTGTGATTCATATTATATTCATAAAATTATAACTCTTGAATAGAAATGGGTTTCATTATACATCACATAATTAAATATGTAGTGGGAAAAATGTTTCTAACATATATCATGTAATCATTAACATAGAACATATCGAGAAAGAATAATAATGGAATCCTTGGATAATATCAGCATTCAAACATAAGTAACATCATAGAATGTCATCATAGATGTAATATTTTTTTGAAATATCACGTGGAATACTTTTTAAGGAAAATAAAATCTCATTGAAAATATCCTCATTAATGTTTTAAATTCATAAAATAATTTTTATGTAATTTTATTTTAAAATAACATAAATACATACAAAGTAAGCTTTAAATGTCATGTAAAATATTTATTAAGAAAAATAGGCTTTCAACATTTACAAATACTTTTTAAAAAATAAAACATTTTTCAAATCTATTTCATTAAAAATAAATTTTTTAAATATATAAAAAAATCATAAAAAAATTGTTTTGACATTATTTTAGGAGATTTCATTGATTCCATACCTGTTAAAACAAATATTATGTTCCCATTTTTTCAATAATATAAACTAGCATTGTATGGAAAATGTCATTAATATTCCATTTTGTAATTTATAAAAATTCAAAACATGGATGAATATTTATTTTGAAAATAATTTAATAATATTAAAATAATTGTTCAAAACATTTTTCTTTAATATAGTGGGATTTAAAGAAAATGGGTTTTTGAATGAAGTGAGAAATAAAGTTATTTTTTCATAAAAACATTTATTAAACCCTAGAGTACAAAAAAGAATAAAATGAAATAAAATCATGTATTATCAAGAAATAAAAATATAAGAATCATATAAATTTGTTTCTTTAGGGATGGAGAATAATATATCATTAGTGTATCTATAAATTAAAACAATCCAGATAAATAATGAGATTTTATAATTAGACCTTTAATACTATGGTAGAATTGAATCATTGTAAAAATGATATAATAACCTTGAATGAAAATTATAATTTAATGAAAATAAATAAATTCATGATTTTAAAATTCAATGTGGTTTTATATATTCATCAAAAAACATGATGGTCTCATAACATAATGTATATAAAAAAGTGAAATTGAGAAAAAGATACCTTAATAATTTGGTAACATTTGAAATTTAAACCCCTTTAAATTGAGATGTTACAATGGATTAATAAATACATATAAATTTAAGGATAATAATAAATTAATACATTCATCATAATTACATATTCCATATAAATGAAACATGTGGTGAATATGTCATGTCTCTTATAGAAGATAATCCCTTACTATACATTCCATTGTACACATTAAAAACACATATATAATATATATATGTTTATTATAAACCTATTATAAAAACATAATAATATGTATCATACCATTTATTATTTTCATTTTACCCTTTATTACACATTTATTAGTAATTCATTTTTAAAACTATATTACATGTAATATCTTTATTGTTTTGTGTGTGTGTTTTGATTGAGTATTTTTGGCCCTATTACATTGATCCTTGTTATGTAATATAAAAAATGTTATCTATTATATAAATATCATATATATTCATTATATATATATATATATATTTATAACATAACATAAATTTAGTGATAGAAAATGAAATACAATGTTCATGGAGACTATAGGACATACGTACGTAGGTAAATTATTTCCATTTTATTGGAAGATGAAGAAAAAGAAATTTAAATAATATTTTAATTTTAATTAATAATTATATATATATATCATATATATTTATTAAATAAACTATAATTAACATAAATTTAAATAATTAATTAAAAATATTCATTTATTCACGAGGCGGTAGACCGCCATACACACGAATGATGTTATCATGTACACCACATAATTGAAATTAGGAAGGTATATTTTATATATTTATTATATATGTATATTTATTTTAAAAATATCATATTTATTAATATAATATATCCATATTAGAATCATATAAATATGGAAATGAAAAAACACATCACATTGTTTTATAAGGCAGTAATCCTCTATACACACGAGTGATGTTATTGTTTACAAAATGGTTGGGAGGTAAGAAGGAAAATGTAACATTATAATTTAATATTATAAAAATATTGTAAATACCATATATAAATATTAAATATATAATTATATACATCTCAATAGGTCCTTTAAATTGTTTTTATTAATTTTATAAACATATTTGGGTTGATATTTTTAGAAACAAATGGTTTTGGAATTGTGAAGAGTATAAGAGAGAGGGTGTCTTTTTATTAGTGATTTCAGTGGCACACTGGTATTTTTTTCATCAAAAATATACAACCACATTTTTATCAAGTAAAAAGGCACCAAATATTGAAATTTTATGGAAATATTGGTTATAAGGTTGGAATAAGGAAATCCAATTGGTGGTTTACATGTTTTTTGTAATTTTACCACTTTTCTATTTTTCTAAACCGTTAGTAAATCCATTTCCACCTTAACTGTGTTAAATAATTATTATGGGATTAATTATTAATAATTTTAGAAAATTATGTTGAACATATTATAAAATATAAAGTATTCTTATTTATTTTTTGAGAACTATTTTTCAAAATTTAATTCAATGAAGTGGTGGAATATAATATAACATTAAACTCACAGACATGAAAAAGGGATTTTTCTAAAGAAACAATTCTCATAAGTATAGAATATTTTGATATCCCAGTAAAATATGTAATTTATTATAATGAAATTAATTTGATATATAAATATATTATTTTAATAATTTTACTTTTAAAACCATTTGAAATAAATTTTTATGATTTTAAATGATGAAAATGAGAAGTAAATTAGTAATAAAAATTAGTATTTTCAACTATACACTAAAAAAATATCATTTCATACAATTATAAAAAAATCACTATATTTTAAAATTAATATTTAGATTAAATAATTAATTTTATTTTCTCAAATAAAATATAATGTTGTAAAAATAAATTCCATGATAAGTGTGAAAAATGAGGCAAAACTGATTTTTGAAAAAAAAAATTAGCATATAAATGGGATTATTCATACGTCATATATAGAAAACCAACTAAGTATAATTTTTTGGATTTTATTGAAATTAAGATAAATTAATTTCACTAATATTGTTAAACAATAGTTATTTATTTAATTTAATGACATGAAACTTGATTTTGAGAATAAACATTGTTATCAATAAATCATTTCAATTATTTTAAAATTTAAATATTTTAAATTTAAATTATTTTTTAACAAATAACTCATTGTATATAAATGTTTAAACTATATATTTTCATAATTCAGTTAATCATATTTTTCCATTCCATTCCAATTCTTTCCAGATAATAATAATGTTACATAAAAATATCCTATTAGTATTTCGTGTTAAGTTTAAACGTGATGTAGCATGTAATTCAAGATAATATCAGTGTTTCATGTAGCACGACCTATATTGTTTTTGTGTTTAAAGAAATATATCAAACAAATTAAATTTATTTGAGAAACTATTAAAAAATATTTAGTGTGTTACACTTTTTCTACTTTAGGTCATGAAAAAAGGTACACATACCCCTTCAAGTTATTTTATATTATTTTAATATATAAAATATAAATAAAAGATGATTTTTTTTTGTTTTGGAGGAGTTTAATGTTGTTTTTTGACTTTCTTGTCTGATAAATATATATATCTAATATTTCTTGTTTTATTTTTGGTAGATAAATAATGTAGCTTATGATTTATTTCATTAATTCTCATGGATTAGAGTTCTGAAGTTACCATTCATTTATATGTTTTTTCATGTATAAAATGTTTTGAATTTTTATAAATGGGGAACTAATTTAGGTACTGGGTCATAATTTTTTTATTTTTACTTAATATATCACGGAAGTATTTCGGGTGATTTATATTTATAGTCTCAACCATCAGGATTTCGTTTTGTAGTATATATGAAATATGATGTTTTTTAAATATTTTTTTAGTTCCCAGAAAATCCAAAAATAAAAATTATTTTTCTTATTTATTTATTAAATTTTTTTTCTAATGGATGATTAATGATTTTATGTAATATTTTGTAATGACATGATGAAGTTTGTAATTAAAGAATTCTTTTGGAGTTGAGTTTCATGAAATTCAATAAGTAGTTTAGGTGTTATGAAGATAAAAATCCGACTCAATATAAAAATTTCTTAATCATGTAGAATGAAATTAGTTGAAAGCATATTTAGTGTCATGAAATAAAAATACAACTTCTTATATAGAATTTTCTATTTTATTAAAGATAAATGTTATTTTCTATCATGAAACTATGTGAGTTTAACATAAAATGAAATATGGCTCATCATATTAAGAATATATGTGGAAAATGAGAAAGTCAACAATGAGTATCATTTTGGGTTGAGAGAAAATATATTTTAATTCCACTGATGATATAAAATTAATATATAGTATTTTTTTAAGAAATAGTTATAAAAAATAAAAAAAATTAAGGGGTATTATAACATACAATGAGATGAATTAAAAAAAATAGAAATCCATAATCAATATAGATTAAATGAATTAATTAATTTAAATACTAATGTATACGTCATCTTATAATAGAATTAAAAAATAAAAAAAATATTCCTAAGAGAAAGAGAATAACAATGTCTGTGTTTTTTAGGAGTTTATTTTGACTAAATCACAAATTTAATGATAATATGTTTTATTTACGGGTTAAGGATGAATATTTATTAGTTGAGGAGCTTATGCATGGGGAGTAATGATTATTTGGAAAATCAGGGAACCATAAAATAAATATTTGGTATTATGGTAAATTAACTTTTATTAGTGGGAGAGTCTATCTATGTTTTTTTTAATTAGCAGATATAAATAGAGTTATAAAAGTTTTATGTGGTGGTCAGTTCAGAATGATATTCATAAAATCAAGAGACATAATTTGATTTTAAAATGATCTTTTTTATATGACTATGAATAAAATTGAGGATAATGGTAACAACATGTGATAAATACCAATATAAAATATTTTCTATTTTTAGAAAATAGGCTTAAGAGTTTAGTGAATATTATGATGCCTTATTAGCATCGCTGATCAACTTCTATAGTTTTGATAATCTCTAGTTGATTAATTTGTATAATTATTTTGATCCCTTTTAGATTGTAATATTTATTTAATAATATATTACCTATGATTAATGATTAGAAAAATTTGTAACATTATAAAGGGGAAAAAATCCCATGTTTGGAGGAAAATTTCATAAGTGTTATCAATAGTTTTTTATTAGAGATTTGTTCATTTATGTCGTAATTTATCCATGTACATAAGATTAAACTACATATTATAATAAATTAAATATATATATATGTTAATTTGGATTTTTTGATATGAATTTTTTGAGAATTATTATATATTAGTTAAATATTTATAAAAAATATATCAATTGGACTAATATTAGTATTGAACGGAGTTAGATTTGAGTGAGTTGTGTTTTGATTTACCTTGATTCATTGCCTCTCAAGGTTACCCTCATAAGCAAAAATCCAAAAATCATGACACAATTCAAAAACATATTTCAAAAAAATTTATAATTTAAAACATTCTTATGACATAAATTAAAAATTTAACATAGATTATAATATGGGAATTTACCATATTCGGCGACACTTTTCTATAAAAATTTCATAGGATGTTGTTTATTCATATAGAACATTTCAATTTCATGCCACAATACTTGATATCATCCTGTAAAATTATTTTATTAAATTATATTATTTTGGAATTCAATTATCATGTTAATAAATATATTGATGTCATAAAATAATAGATAATCGAATAAAAAAATGTTTTCTATTCATTTATAAAATTTAATATTATATAAAAAAAATATAAACTATTAAAAATTTAAAATGTTTATATTTAATTTATGAAAAGTTCATAAAATATTATTGTAATGTAAAATATTCATGTTTCATATTATAAATTATTTATAAATTATTTGACTAAAAATTTAATTTTATCAGATTATTGTTGTATCCAAAACACTATCACTCATCTAAGGACATAAGAAAAACTCCGAGAAGTTTAAATACATTAGTCCATACTAAACTAGCTTGGGAAGAATAATTTTTTTTAAAGTAAATATAATTCATTAAAATATTTTATAGTATATAATATTTTAAATACTTTGAATTATTTACATTCTGTTACATGTTTTTTCATATGAATTACAATATTAAATTTAAAGAGTTTATATTTATCATGTAAAATAAGTAAATATATGTTTTTATATTTACACACCAATAATATATGAAATAAATTTATTTCATACTTTTTAGAGATCAAATTATTTATATTTATGTTAATTTGAATGGAATATATTTAATATAATTTTAATATTAACAATTAAAATATAAAAGTATGAAATTTTTAGTAATTTAATTCATTATTATTAATATTCATTGTAACTAATTGGGTTTTATATATTTTTTCTTTTAAATATTTAATTTTTTATATTTTGGATCTATGCTTGTAGTCAGGTCAATTTTTAGCTATATGAGGAACCCAAAATTAATATATTTTAAATTTTAATATATTCTAATTCATATTTGTGAATAATTTAATTTTTTGTGTTGTTTCAATTTTTCAGAGCCTAAAATGGAAAATCAGATATCATTGTTTTTTCAAAAATGTGTGGTTTACCCTATGCATGACGTAATGTTATTTGGCATTGTAAGTTTAGTTTTGGTAGTCGTTGTTGATGCATTTTGTTAAAATACATAGTTAAATTTATTATTACTAACTTAAATTTCCATGACAGAAAATTACCATTAAATTTATCATTATAATAAAATTTCAATTTTAGCAACATATACTAGGGAAGATCTGATGTTATAATTTGGAATTTTACATTGGAGGATCCGATCGGAGGATACAAAACAATCATATCGATGATGATCGAGATAAAGTGAATGTAAAAATTCATAGTCAACACTGGAGGATGAAATATTCAACAATGTTTGATCCTAAATTAATGGAGGACTTGTAATTTGTTGTTTTATCTATTTTTTCTTTATATTGATCAGGAATCATTAACATTTTTACTTTTGATCTATGATATTTATTTCTCTCATGATCCCCATAATATATTGTTTATATTTATCCAATATAATTAATCCATATCTCCTTTTATCCCCCTAGATACAGTGATTATTTGATCATTGGCCATGAATTCTTGGACAGTGATAGAATCCCTTTAATTATTATCTTATCTTCCTCTCTTCATCACATTATTCATTGTTGGCCCATGTAGCTATTATTTAAAACTTCCGGAGTGGGTTTGAGTGTGATCAAAACCCCAGATTCATGGAGGTTTCACAAAAGTAGAATGGGTTGGTATTTTGAAGAATCAATAAGATGAGTTTCTAATTACAGGTGATGCCTTTTTTGTTATGAGATCTTGAATTGTAGTTGGAGGATTTTAGTTATAATGGGAAGGGGCAATGAGGGATTCGTGTGGATAAAATACAATCACCAGTGATGGATCACACATATAAATCCAACATATTCGACCAAGGGATTTATTTGCAATAGAAATGATGGTGGCAGTGGCATGATGAATATGCATAAAGACATTCATCGGTTTATATGGAAAACATGGGTACATAGAATGTATTTTATTAATAGATTCCATGATTTCCCCAACATGTGGAGGCTAGTGTTTTAGGGAGGATAATGTTCACATACCATGTGGTAGTGTCCATACAACGTAGGATCCACCACGGGTGGATAGGTTGTGTGCCAGCTAGACATTCCTAGGGTACCATGTGGAAAGAAAGTCAATGATCTCTGAGAGTATATAGGAAATCCTAGATGTAATTGGGAACAAAAGGGTACTCTGAAAAAACCATATACAAGGGTATGTAGATGTCCAAGTACTCGGGCATGACACAATGGACACAAGCATGGCTCTAAGTATACAGACATGGTCAGGAGGAAATGGGTAAGCACTCGGTGGCTGATACAATCAATGTGAGGCCAAAAAAATATCATCTACTACTATAAGTGTAGAAAAGCCATGTAATGGAAATGATATTTTCTAGAAGGCCAGGTGACGCCACAAATTGGGTGACCCCTGATGCACGCCATGTATTATTATCAGGGGTTTTTACCTTGGATATATCATTCTTAAACAAATTAATTTTGGAATATGAATATATTATCTATAGCATTGATCTATTTCTAATGTGATGCTATCATTCATAGTGGATTTTGGAATATGGTGTGAGGTATTTAGAGTTGGATACTTCTTCAAATAATTTTGGACC
This sequence comes from Viscum album, assembly GCA_963277665.1. Classification (NCBI taxonomy): domain Eukaryota; kingdom Viridiplantae; phylum Streptophyta; class Magnoliopsida; order Santalales; family Viscaceae; genus Viscum; species Viscum album. The sequence continues at coordinate 468,362,986 of OY728162.1, read as the reverse complement.
ACCAATATTGATCCAGAAGGATCATCAGACTAAGATGAAAGTTGGGAACCCCTTATCCCACCATGGTGAGGGTCCTTCATACTCCCTAAAATGGTTGAATATTACCCCCTATGGATTTTGGGTGTGGGTCATCTACCCTCGGATTTCTACCCCCTATTGAGAAACTGTATGATTCCCCCAAACGTTGAGTGGAACCCCCCAAATGTGCTTTGTTGTGGGTCATCTATCTATCTACCAAGTTTTACTCCCCTATAGCTCCATGGAAAATGTCCTCTACCTTTTTAGTAGAGCCCCCTTATCATTCTATGGGATGATTCATATATTAGATATTTTTCCCCTCAACCTATGGAGTAGTAGTATTCTTTTGTTCTTCTATATTTCTTTCTCTGATATACATGTGAGATGTATGGTATAGGAGATGAAATTCTAGAGATATAGTTTGAATCATCATCCTTTGATAGGATGTGAAATAGAAATACACATTCTCTATTTTCTATGTTTCTTTATGAGAATATATCTATGATGGGATTCATTTCCCTCTTTTATGGGTTGATATGAAATTTTATATGTCCTATATTTCTCCCAATGAGGTTTTTAAGGAATCTAATTAGGTATGTATATACTCACCCTTGTATGTTATTTTCCCACATGTGTATTAAATTATGAAAAAGAATTACTATTCAGTGATGAAATCATTAGAAAACCGTGATACATGGGAGAATTGACTTTATACGGTCGTCAGACATGAATATTTGGAGATAGGATCACTCCAAATTCATTTATTCCATATATTTATATATACAGATATCATTTCTGGTTGGATGTGTTTTTTTAATAATTATTCGTTGTCTTACATCTTTCATACTCTATTTTGGTGCCTAAATGATTATTGTATGCATTGTTTACTATTGATATTACATTCATTTATTATTATTTTACATTTTTATGGGGTTGGTTGTGTGTGTACATGAAGGTAAATTAGGTCAAGGGATATAATTTTATATTAGTTAATTATGGTTCCTTTTTTCAATCACCTAATCTATTATATGTGGGATTGAGTTATAACGGATTAGTTAGTAGCTGGATATGAGAGATTTGGTAGGTTAGGTCAGTACGAAGTGGAATTAAATTAGTTCCTTACATGTTATGGTGTTGGAGTTTCCCAATTTATATAATTAGATGGGTATTATGTAAACATTATAAAAGATTATTGAGTGGAGCTTTCAAGAAAATGATCCCGATGTTAGTGCAAAAGTTGATGTATACATTCACTACAAATCAGACTACCTAATTGCTCCATCAACGTACTAAGACATTGGTAGCAGGGAACCGTGGTACAAGAATCAAATAGAATTGATTCCATTGACTATTCTTATTGATTAATATCCTCATATATATATATATATGATCATTAATATGTGGTATGTAATGATCACATTGGGGTTTACTACATGAAGTCAACCATCAAGCTTAATATTTGTGGATCCTGACATAGATATGATGACTAATGATTCCTCAGTTCAAGGGTCATCTCATGATTTGTTTCATATAGGTAAGTTGGGAGAATCCCCCACACATGTAAAGTAGCAAATAGGTCCATTACATTAGAATAATGATGCGTGCAGGCAGAGAACACTCCACATGTTCTAGAATTAGATACCATTGGGGCCATGAGGCGACTAAGATACTCGAGCTATAGAGGATTGGATTGAGTGGGGGATATGAGTCTTTAGGCTCATTTGGAGATTTAATTATCATATGGTTCTAATTAAAACAAGTATTTTTCATGGAGGAGTAGGGAGATGGTGGAGTTTAGTTATGCAGAATCATGATGAGACAATTCTCTAATGGTCCCGACATCTAGGAGATGTTTTATGAGGACTATTAAACCACGTTAGCCTATTCAGTTATGAACAAGGATCTTCTTGAGATGATGATGGGTATTATGAAATTTTATGATTATTCATAATGTTTTACCAAATTTATGTGGTAATCCCTCGACATGGTGTAATTAGTTTACATTTTTGTGTGAATGTTTGGGAAGGGTCTCTATAAAGAAATTAATTCATGTACGGGCCCCTTGTGCCTTCCCACTTATGATAGAGTTCTAGAGTTGGATCTAGTGATATTGAGATTCCTATCATATGGATTTTATGTATTTGGAGCTAATAGTGGACATCATGGAGATAATTCTTCTTTAGTATAAAATGTTTTCAATTTAACAGGGTCTTGGCCTTGGAGTCATTGTCATGTACAAATATTGTCATGTGGAAATGAGGTTTGTGGTACAAGAAACATTTTCAATTATCCCAAATAGGGGTAATTCTATTCCTGTGACGGTTGAGGTCACATGGCATGTGATTTCCTATTCTGTTGTGATGGGGAGGGTACGAGGAATGACTATGGATCATCATGGTAAAGGAATCGTCATGATCATAGATCTCCTAGGTGGGTCCACTGTGGATAGTAGTTAATAATCAATGGAATAAGACCACATGAATCATTAAATGGAGGATATATTGGTGGTTGATTATGCTTCAAGATCCTCCCACAACCAACCCCATTATGTGGCCCATGCAGGGCTTAGGGAGTTGACAGTTTGGGTTGTAGGTGGTTTCTATATGTACAGCACTATGACTAGGATACACATGAGATAATTTTAGGTAAGATATGTGTTTACTCTACTCACTCTCCCATATTAAGAATTGAAGGTTTGAGTTATTTATTCATACCCACATAGTTGGTGTGAGAGTAGAAGCTGTGATATTGGAATTTTATCATATAACTATGGCTATAGTTTTTTATAAGGATCAATTATTTGATATAACATATCTTCCATTAGTTTGATCATGTTCTCCTTGAAAAATATTTCTCATGGGACCTATTTTGAATCTTGATGAAACCGTATATTTTCATATTTTTTATGGACTAGTTTTATAGAGTTTGGGCTCATATTTACTATCATAGTAGAAGATTTATATTCACTCATGTTTATGGGATATGACTCTCTTTTATAGGTGGTGGAGATATAATGGAAGAGACAATGAGAGTATTAGGCAGGAAGATACAACTCATCACCCTTCTTCTTGAATGTTTATCCTTTAGTACAATGGGATCTTAAGTCATTTGGATAACTTCATTAGAGGAGTTATTTTTTCAAATCATCCATGATAATGATCTAGGACTATCTATGAAGTGGGAGATAGAATTATACATCAATATTCATCCTAAGTCCACACTAACATATTCAATGTAATATTAAATTCTCCTTTCCATGCTCTAATAGATTAGGGTGCCATTGGAATACCATTTAGAAAAGGTCTTTATCAGACCCAGTGTCTCTCCCTAGGAAGATCATGACTTGTTCTTGAAATTGGGGGATGTGAAATTAAGGCTTTTTTTCAATTATTATCACCTGAACCATGTCATTAGAATCAAAAAAATACCCATTTTGAGGAATGATGGACTCTTTAACCAGTTAATAGGCATGATCTTGTTCTCAATGAATGATCTTAGGTTCGGCTACCATCAGTTAAGGGTTTATGAGGATGATAGTTTGAAGATGAAATTATTATTTCACTACTGAAATTATGATTTATTTTTTATGCCATTCGGTGTGATGAGTTCCCCCATAGTATTGATGACTAGTATTGACCAGATATTCTAACATTAAATGGATTGATTTGTGAATGTATTAATTTTTGATATACTATTATACCTTTTATCAATGTTGTCGAACATAATGAATTTGATATTGGTACTAAACATACTACAGAAGAACCATTTATATGTTAATCTCTCAAAGTGATAGTTCTAGATTCACAAGGTTAACTTTTTGGATTATTTCCTTTCTGATCATGTTTTAATTGTGGACTAGGAAATTATTTATGAAGGGATTTACTATGATTCACCTCTAAGTCTATCAGAAATGTAGAGTATTCATGGATTTGTAGGTTACTTAAAGAAATTAATGGGATACCTCTCCAGGATTACACCCCCCTTACCCACGCTAACATGGAAATAGAATCCATTTAACTAGACCAAACAATGTCAAATGGACTTCAAGTAATTGAGGATAAATGTAACCAATTATCTTATATTAATAATACCAAAGAAGGGGAGGTAAGAATTAGTGTCTTGTGATGCCTATGGAACATGGATTGGCTTCATTTTAATGTAATGGATGGAAGTGATGGAATATGGGTTGAGAAAATAGAATCCACATGAACAAACATACACTACCCATAAGCTAGTGTTAACATTGATATTATTCTATCTGAAGATGTAGAGGAACTATAATATATGATAGGACTCCATTTTGTACTCACACTATCATAGTATTATATATAGCTTTATGCATACAGATCCTAACATGATATAATGTAATTGGTTAGAGTGGATATAAGAATATTTCTAAGAAATATTACATACTATTGGGAATATAAATGTTGTGGAATATTCCATTGGCAATAAGTATCATACATGCTTAGTGGGGGAGGCATATGAGTAGTGGGATTCCATATAGATGATCTTGATTGAGGATAGGAGTGCAGATTTTCTTCTGTCGATGGTGGTGAAATTATTTTATCTTCAACATGTGAGTGAGGCTAAGTTTGGATACAAAAACATTGAGAATTTCTAGGAACAGATATCCTCAAGTGCTTCACTAGTTGTATTTTTTGAACGAGTGGATCACATCATCAATTTAAATGGATAGTTGGTGGTTCCTAACACATTTCATGATGAGGAGATGATGGAGTTTTACCCATAACACTTTACTATACATACTGCCCTGGAAAATATGTACTTTGGAAATTAACAGTAGTTTTCATGGAAATTTATGAGGTGGATCATAGTTGATTTCATCTCTCAGTGTCTATCATGTTAGCCAGAGATGACTGAGCACTGAGTTCTGGCATCATTGAGATAACCTCTTGAAATTATGAAGTATAAATGTGATTATATATTCATGGAATTAATTCATTTGAATTATGTTTAAATTGATAATCCATGATTACAGCTAGGTGAGTTTGGACAAACATACCATGTTAGAACATTTAACTTACATCAAGGAGTTGTGTTTGGTGTAGTTGTATGTGGGGGGGGGGGGTTTGATTTCATGGAGTATCCATGATGATTATCTCAAACTATGATACTCATTTTACATCACGGTTGTGGAGAGACCTGTATGAGGCATTCCATAATGAGTTTTGGATGATCATAGTGTTTCACCCATAGATTGATGGAATGAATAAGTGGAATATTCAGGTTTTCGATACTGTGTTGTTGTATTTCAATTTTCATTTTGGATAGTTCGTAGAGTATGAGTTTCCATTCATAGATTTTTCTGATAATAAACGTTATCACTGCAACATCATTCTTGAAAATTTTCAGTCTTTTTATCAGAGACAATTAATTTCACTCATATCAACAATTAAATTAGATATACATCACTTTTTTCTCTATAGACAGTATAGATGATGAATAAATGGATCTATATATCTACGAGTACATGAGGAAAACCTAGAGTGGACAAAGATATTACCAAATTTGATGTCTTGCGCCCTTGTTGTTTTAGTGAGGTAAGGATACTTTCCACAGTGTCTCAACATTATGATGATTTATGAGGCTTATTTGGGGGATCTATCTATCATTACTATCCATTAGGCCATTCAAGATCCTACAGAGGGTTGGTGAGGTTACTTAACACATATCCCAACCCACGTAGTTGTACTGAGAGGATGAAGTCTTCCATGTGTCACAACTAATTATATTCATACTTGATCTAAATCTCATTATTAGTTGGGAAGGTCTAGACATCAAGGATGGATCCACCATCAACGTGTAACTGGTACTTATTATGGATTGGAATAAGAGGATCCTTAATGTAAAAAACATCACATGAGTTCATGATGTTTTGGAAGGTACTTAATTAATGTCCCAAATTTATCAAATGATTTTTTGATTCTATATGTTCACAATCTTTTATATCATCCTTTTTTTAAATCAAAATAGGATATTTCCAAAATAGATGATTAAGGGAATTTTTATTCCAAAATACTAGTATAAATATCAGTACAATAAGGATTTTTCACTATGTTTCAATTATGACACATAGATATTCCATATTTTCTATCATTATTATTATAACAATTCTTTATTTTGATATAATCATTATTATGGACTCACATTTAAAATATGATTTGAAAATGTATTGAAAAGAGATAAAAATTATGATATGTAATGAAGATGTTGAATTTCATGTCTTTAGAGGGGATAATTCATCAAATGATGCATGTATAGATCCACTCCTAATTGCTATTTCCAATAGGATTCAATGGAATGAAGTGTAGAAATATTCTTCAAATGGAAATTATAACCCTTAAATTTAGAATGTAAATATTGTATAGGAATACCATGATATATTTTTGAACAAATTACAAGGACATCCTTCAAGGAATGTAATAGAGTTTTCCAATGACTAAATCCCTAATATAAGATATATATCATGGAAATAATAAAGAACAATTACTATTGAATTATGGGAGGTAATGAAAAAACTAATGTAGTTTTGTGTAAATTGATTTATATGCACAACTTTTTAATGTAGACAATATAATGATCTTTTTATTATAAATTAATATAGATCTATGTGGTTACACATTGGTTATAGGTAAATAAATGAAATTACGATTAATAACAAGTTTCTTTTTCCACACATTTATTACTTATTCAATCTATATCATGGAGATCTATATTTATCAAAAAATGAAAAGAATTTTGGGTATCATAAATTGTGAGTAATGAAAAATGATATTCTAAATACAATATTTTGTTTTAGGTATATACATTATGAGTTTATAGTGATTCTATTGGGAATTACTAATGAACCCTCTATTTTAATGGATATAATAAAAAATGTATTCAAGGTATATTTTGATATATTTTTGGTTTATATTTCAATCATATCCTTGTATATTGTATAAGATATAGGGACCATTGGAATTACTTTTTGACCATTCTTGAGACTCTAGTATGATGATGTTTAACGATGAATTCGCGAATTGTTAATTATGGATTAAAAAATTTTAATTTATTGGCCATATTTCCTCGAAGGATATAATTTTATTTGTTCCTAAAAAGAGAAAAAAATTAAGAGAATTGCCTATGCCAACAACCATACTATATGTGTGTAGTTTCATTAGTTTGAAGGGTTACTCTCAATTATTTTTTCAAAAAATATCACTGATTGTCTTAACGGTTATCCAAGATTACATGTGAAGTGGTAAATTTCACATGGAAAAAAGGAATGTGAAGAATGTTATGATGAATTAGTTTAAATAACATTCAATTCTATTATTTTGACTATAACATTAGGATAACATGGATTGGTTATCTATATTAATCCATCAAGGATATGATTTTCATGTGTCCTTGTACATAATGATAAAGTTATTACCTATACATCAAGGAAGTTATAGAATCGTAAATAGAACTATGTAACTCATATCATGAGTTGGAAGTTGTAATATTTTATTTCAAGATAAAGATACATTATCTATATTATACAATCTATGAGGTATAAAAATACTATAACAGACAAATTTAAATATGTTCATATAATGTGATAAACATTTGGTAAATAATATTAATTGAGCTACTCAAGGATTATGATTCCTCAATAGATTACCACTTAGTTAAAGAAATTATTGTATTATATGAATTCTGTAGGAATGGTCATCATGTTCTGGACAAGATCATTATTGTTAGTGATCTATTGATCATGTTTTTATAAAAAATGTATCATGTAATTATTATGAAATGGGAAAATAACTCCTTTTTCAAATGATTTCCAAAAAATAATTATTAGAGAAGATAAAATGTTCTCTTCTTAATGATGATAGTTTTAAAACGAGGATGAATAATTTGAATGGTGGTAAATTGGAATACACCATCTCAGATGATAAAATTCATATTTTTTGGAAAGAGGATATGTATTCCATCATCTTTTGAGGATTACATGGTCATCCTCCCCAAAGATTTCCTGGGGATACCTATGAGGTGACAGTTGGATTTTTTCATTAATTTTCAACTCGGTACATCCAAGATATATTCTATGGCATACATGATGACACCTACCAAGCATCATGCGCTTCATTTGAAGTTGGATGAACTCCGTGAGAAGGGTTTATCAGACCTAGTGTGCTCCCCAGATTAGCTCTAGTTTTGTTCATGAGGATGTAATATGGGAGTATTCATCTCTGTGTGGATTAACGTATCCTGAATTATACCATGATAAAGAATAAGTACCTATTTATAAGGATCAACGATCCTTTTGACCAGTTGTGAAATTCGAGTTGGTTCTCAAAGATAGATATTAGATCCATCTACAACAAAAAATTTGATCACGATGATGAAATTGTTAAATTGGACGTACAATGTTGTTACAAAAATTATAAGTTCTTATTGATTCCCTCTATTGTGAAAAATTTGTAACCATTTTCATGGGCCTGATGAACAAGTTCTACCATCCAAACATGGACCAGTTCTTTATTGTATTTATAGATGAAATACTTGATTAATCATCATTCGAGGAGGAGAATGAATAACACTTGACGTTTGTCCTTGATTTACTTCAAGAGAACCATATCAATGGAAATATTTTAAGGAATAATTTATGGATAAATTAGGTTCACTTTCATGGAATTTTCCTCTCTGAGCAGGGTTTAGTCATGGATCTTGTGATTATCTAGGTGGTATATTCTTGGGAGCCTCCCAAGAACCTATCATAGGTGCAGATATTTCTTGGTTTGGCTAGCTACTACCATATAATTATGGAAGAATTCTCTAGGTTCATATACCTTTTGGATGCTCTAATGTGGAATGGGAAAAACATTTACCTATATTGAGTAGTGTTAGAGGGAATTATTTGAGTTCAGGCAGTATATTATGAGAACACTAGTTTTGAGAGAACTAGAGGAGGGAGGTGAGTTCGTAATGTATTGTAATTCCTATGGTGATGGTATCATTATCATTTTGATGAAACGATATGTATTCATCACATATGGGTCATGTTAGTTTGGATCCCATGAGATGAACTATATGGCTCATGGAATTGAGCTCGAATCAGTAGTCTTAACCCAAAGTATTTGGAGACACAACCTTCTCGGAGATATCCTTGTGGTCTAATCAGACCACCTGAGCCTCAAGTATATCTTTACCCAGAGTGATCTAAATATGAGGCAACGATACTTGATGGAGATGTTATAGGAGTATTAATTCATGATCATCTATACCCTGGGGAAGGGAAAAATTATTTTATATGTGGTTACCAGGATGTCCCAGGCTTACATAGTGCATGAACACTCAGAGTAGTCAGCTTCCCTGTAGCTAACCCTAGTTGAGGAAGAGGGTACAACTATTCTGCAATCAATGGTGTAAAATCCATCGCTCCTTTAAAAGGTGGGATAGAACCAAATTGGAGATATCAATTGTGAGGTTTTATACAACTATATATCCACATGAAACACACCAGGTGGGTATTCTGAATGTGTGTATCATTAGATCTTGTTCTAGGAAAGAATAGTGATCTGAGCCGCATTGTGGGAAGATCCGATGCAGGAGTTACATACTTCTCCCTTAGGTATACAGCCTGATGTTGGGAATATCTATTAGGATCTTTAGTGTATTTTTTGGTGTAAAGGCATGAAAGTAGTCATTGGGTATTTCATCTCCGGATTCCTTACCATTCAATATGTTAAAGATGAGCATCAGGTTCTAGGAGGTTTGTTGCAGCCACTCGACATCCCTGAGTGGAAGTGAGATAGTATATCAGTGAGCTTCATCACATGGCTTCCACACACAATGGAGGGACTTGACACCATCTGCGTGATTGTGGATCATCTTTCCAAGTATGTGAACATCATTTCTTTCTGGGGTCTATGTCCAGTGGAATCTCTGGGGATGTTGTACATACGAGATATAGTCCGCCCTAATGGGTTACCCTAAATTATTATCAATAATTTAGATGTGATGTTCACATCACACTTGTGGAGAGACGTACATGATTCTATCGGGACATAGCTGCAGATGCCTATGACCTTTCACCCCCAGACCAATGGGTAGACCGAGTAGACAATACAGTTGATGTAGGACATGCTAGGGGCTTGAGTTTTATATTTTATCCAGAGTTAGGAGGATCACCATCACATAGTATATTTTGTGTAAAAAAATGGTTACCACTCTAATATTGGCATATAACCATATAAGGCCCTATATGAGAGAACATGTTGGTCAACATTGTACTGAACGAATGTTGGAGAACCATCCCTCATGGGGCCATAGTAGGTGAGAGCCATGATGAAAATGTGTAGGACATGCATGAATGAATAAACACAACACAATGAAGATAGAAATCCTACAGAGACAACCATCGTTGGACCCTGGAGTTTGCGCAAGGAGATCATGTATTATTGAGAGGCTCCCAATGGCATGGGATGTAGAGGTTCACATGGGGAGTCATGTTATCCCCTAGGATCATCGAGCCATTCAATATAATGTGGACTATTGTCAAGGTTTCCCCCCACCATTCTCTACCCCTCAGCTAGAGTTAATGCAAAGAGTCTTCCATGTGTCACAACTGAGGACATACGTGCATAATTATATCCATGTCGTCGACTGGGGAGAGATGGAAATTTATGATGGGGCCCTATTGATAGAGAACATGGTTGTGATCAAGAATTTATAGGACCAAACCCAACATGTATGGGTAATCCCCCTAGTTTACATCGTGTGACTGTATGAGAACATGCAGGAGAGTTCGTGGGAACAGGATTGCCAAGTGCGGGATCAATATCCCAGATTTTTTTTCAATTTTTTTCTTTTTGGGGACTAAAATATTGAAGGAGGGATTGTTGTAGTGACATGGTTTTCATTTTGCAATACTTTTAAATATTTACAGCTGTGGATGAGTATGACCTTTCTCCCCTAGACCAATGGGCAGACCGAGTAGACAATAATGTTCTAGGAGGACATCTATTGGTGTTGGGTTCTATATTTTAGCCAGAGTTGGGAGGATCACCATCCCTAGGTATAGTTTGTGTAAAAAAATGGTTGACACTCTACTATGCGCATAAACCCATATAAGGCCCTATATGTGAGACTATGTAGGTCACCTTTGTACTGGATGAAGGTTGGAGAATCATCCCTCTTGGGGACATAGTATGTGTTAGCCATGACGGAGAATGTGTAAGTCATCCATGAATAAATAAATACACGTCAAATAATATAGATATCATACAGAGATAATAATACTAGGACCATGGAGTTTGAGTAGGGTGACCATGTATTAATGATTGTCTCCCAATGGTGTGGGATGTAGAGGTTCATCTGGAGAGTCATGTTATCCCCAAGGATCATCGGACCATTCAATATAATGAGGACTGTTGTCATAGTTTCCCACCACCATTCTCTAACCCTCAACTAGAGTAGGTGCACAACATCGTCAATGTGTCGCAACTGAGGAGATACGTGAATAATCCTACGCATTCTGTCGACTAGGGAGAGATGTAAATTGAAGATGAGGCCACATTTATAGAGAATCTAGGGGTGATTGAGGATTGATAGGACCAAACCATACATGGATGAGTCATCCCCCTGGTTCAAATCCTGTGACAGTATAAGAACATATAAGATAGTTCATGGGAATGAGATATCCAATTGCATGATCAATATCCCATTCTGTTTTATCTATTTTTAATTTTTGGGGACCAAAATATAAAAGGAGGGATTGATGTAGCAAGACATTTTTTATTGGGTAATAATTTTAATAATTTCTATATATTTTTATATAGTTAGGCGCTGAGAAAAAATGTATTTTTGGGGCCTGGTGCGCCCAGAATTATATTTTATAAAACTTTTATTTTTATTTTATACTATGCATTAAACTGAAATACAAAAACTCTAAAATGACATCTCGAATCAGAAATAAGAGGCTATAGTTGAGTCTATAATGAAACATTTACCCTAGGTGGAAAATAACTTTCATCGTCACATATCTTCTGTTGGAAAAGATACCCATGGAGAAATTATATTTTCAAATATTTATACATAATTATTTTAACCCTGATGTTAAATTTAATAAAATTCAAATGAAGGCTCCTATTGGGAATCTAAGATGTATGTTGAATTTAGAATTGGGTGTTTTACCATGGTGTGACATAAAATGAGGGGGAACCATAATTTCAACATTCATGCTATCCTAGATGTCAATAAATAGAGAGTTAATTGTTTTGGGATAGAGTTAACTAAAACCCCCTTCTCTCTCTAAATGGAAATCCCTATATTCCCTATCATCCAATATTCTATGCTATTTGTCATTATTCACTAGATCAAGGAAAAAACTCTTCCAAAACGTCAAAAGATCAAATCATGAGTGTTGTATATGTGACTCCAATGAATAAACACCAATTCAATGTAAGATTCACCAGATTTTTGAGTTTCCATTCAATTTATATTTCCAATATATATTCCATTGTGTTTTTCATCATCCTTTAATTTCCAAAATTATCAATCGACAGACTGACACAACCATCGATCTATGGTAAAAGTCATTCTTTGTCCATTCATCACGGTTTACTGCCGACAACATTTCCGTGAAACCAAGCATTAGTGGATTGTTGATCAGAGGTGCAGCATGAAATCCATCATCGTAGGGGTCCTTGATTCGCTGACAGAATCATGATTGGGATACCTTATAGAGCCATGTGGTCCATAGAACAAACCACCGGGGAGCCGATAGTGTGGTGGCTTCTGGCTGCGGTCTATGGAGCTGCAGCAACACCTCAGCCCAGTGGTGCCGCAAGGTGGAAGGCCACGTTGCCTTAATGATCGTCATAGAATGTTCTCCTTGGTCGATCAAGGGTTGGCCAATGGTCGACTATGGCTCAACTGATGACAGATGTCGACTTTCAATGTAAGTGTATTGACAATAAGTTGGTCCACCTGCCCAAGGACACACGTTTTCATATTCGAACACTGGTAACATTTAAATTTGGCATTGGTTTGACATGCCATATTTTGTAGCATTTTCCTTTTTTCTAGATAGAAATTTTGAGATAAATATGAGAGGTTTAATTCTGGGGTTTGGAGGTGGTCCACTTTTTGACCCATTTATGTGTTTTTTGTTGAAAAGTGTCTTTTCCCCAGATGTCCATTCTGGGAAGGTAAATTGAATATCCAATATGTTTTTTCACATATAACGTGTTGGTGACCTCAGTTTCATAATTTGAGAAACGATGAATGATATTCCATATGTGAGGACTATTCATGTGATATACGATGATGGTAGGGACCATAAAACAACATCAGTGACTTCATAGTGTAACCCTACTGTCGGACTAGGCATGGGTCCTCAATGACAATAGATTAAAGCCCTCCATTTGGGAAGGGCATGGGTATACAATGAAAATAGAGTTGAACCCTCCATCATGGCTGGGCATGAGTTCTCTAAGACACTAGAGTGGAAATCTATAGCTTGGTTTAGTATGTTTCCTCAACAACGCTAGAGTGGAACCCTCCAGCCCGACAGGACATGGGTCCCCTACATGGTGGTGACATTCTTACTACGGATCACTAGCAGGATGTAATTTGATGTTACCATGTTCCCATGAGTAAGAGGTGAATTTTACCCACAATGTAATGTCCTTGTGATGAAAACTAAAACTATGCGGGTAATACAAACCCACCCAGAGTTGATAGTGTTGAGGTGTGGTGTTTGATCCCCTTTCACGTATGATTCCAGAAGATTTGATTAATTTTGATTATCAATCGTGTTTACTTATGGGATGATTGAAGACTCTATTCTTTGTGTGCGCATTGAGATGGAGATCCCCTTTCTCTCTCCATTGGTTTCTTGTATTATGAATACATATATGTTTACACCCTATTTAAGTACCCAACTGTTGGGTTTTGGTTACTCTCTTCATATGTGAGGGGATGACACATAAGCTATTCCACGTGATTTCAACACCTAGCTTCTCATTTTTTTATGAGTCTACTCTCCTACTGTTGGTATCAAATACATGAAAATATTGTCACCATCTCACCACTTATAAATCATAATGATTTGATGATATTACTTCATACTCTTATTTGGATATGATGAACTTGTCTACTTCACTTCGCTATATATCCTGTATTTTCTTTTCGTCATGAATCTCAAACTAACCCCCCTTCTTTTAGGGGTATTATATTAAATATATATATACTAACCCCTGCATGGGATTTTACCACACATATCATTCTATATGCAGAAAATGCACATATTTGATTGCGACTCTAGAGGAGCTTAGTGGTATGGGAGCTCAAACCATGTGAAGGGGTCACAGCTAAGTTCTATGATTAGGGATTCATTAGTATAATTACTTTCAGTATTCTTTTTGTTTTGGATTTTTTCCATTAGGTGTATATTTTTTCCCTTTTTTTCATCTTACTTTACTGTATCTCCACACTTTAGTGGTCTATGCATATATGATTTATTTTTACAAAATATTTCATATATTACTTTTATCCCTCTACACCATTGCATCGAGTTGGATGTATATGTATACATATACTTAGGTGATGGACTACATGAGTTTTTTTGGGCCTTCGGTGCTAGTCGCCACCATATTCTTAATGGAGACAGGCTTAGTGTAGTCTTAGAACGATCCCCAGCACAGTTTTGGGTATGACATTGTGGATGATCTTGATAATTATTATCCTTTTGAGGAACAGTGATAGTGGTGGAATAAAATATTATGTCCTTCTTTTAAAAAGGTGGATTTTGCTTCATTTTTTGGTTGACCACCATTTTTTTTATTTTTTGTTTTTATTTTAAATGTAAATTTAATGTGTTCACTGTATATTCTTTTAATGTATATAATTATTATGAATGATTGTTATGATTCTCTATGTGAATGTTGGATATTGTATCATTTGGATGTTGATTGTTATTCTTATGGGAAAAATAATTCCTGAATGAGTTATTTAATGAATATTCACTATATTATAATCCATGGGGATTGATAATTACCTTCGTATCATTACATGAGTTAAGTCATGTGTCTGTTTAGATAGAATCTTGAACTGCTTCATGAAAAATTGGTTTTAGAGTAGTTTTTTTAAATGTTTTCGAGCCTTTTTTTATTGAATTCTTCAAAAAATCAACTGAGGACTATCAAGGACTATGGTTCTTGTTATTAGTGGGGTTCCTACCTAATATAACTTCTGACAGGGCATGGTTTTCCATGGGATGTCCAAGATTTTGTTTGACTCAAAATTTTGGAGTATAAATAGACTATATAATTGGAATGGGATCGAAGATAGGGTGGAGGGGTCTGAATTATTTATTCATTTTTTTATTTATTTAGGATGTTCTAGGGTGTTTTAAGTAGTTTATTTTATTATACATGGGTTGATGTATTTCTAGTTTCTTCAATGATTTTTTTTAATTTTATATTATAATTCCTCCTAGAAGTCCTTATTATTATCCATGGGATGAAACTCATGATTGATATCCTTAATTTTTTTATCATTAATTTGTAGAGGAAGTGATTTGGGCTTTTTAATCCATAGATAAATGAGTTGAATTTGGTCCTTCTCACTCTAAGGAATCCGAACTGAGTTAAAAAATGGACCAGGCATAGTAATTTCTTAAGCATAATCCATATTCCTTCTAGGGAAGTGTTGATCCCAATAAAGTGAAAAAATGGGTGGAGATGATTTTGTGGATATATTAGTTTCTCAAGACTCCTATGTACATTATGTAAATGTTTTCATTGATTATTATTGAAGGACTGAGTCATAAGTCATGGGAAATAATGGATTTTGGAAGGGTAGTACGAGTTGTAGGAATGGAAGGATATTAAGGATATCTAAACTGAATATTAATTCCCTGATACATTGTCCCTCACTAATACCTAGGAATTACAATACATCCACGAGGAAGAGTATTAATTATTAGCGTATTCCAACCACTTCATAGAGGTTGTCTTATTTTTTGTATATGTATTTTCTTATACAAATATGGAAGCCTATGAATTATAAAAAAATTATATGTAGACATTTGATATCTTGTCTTTGTTGTTTTAGATGAAGTCCTGTGAGGAGGTTGTTGAACAAGATTTTATGGTCCAAATTGATAGTATGGTATGACATTATTTTACGGGATGCTTCAAATGTTGAGATAGATTAGGGCTAGCTCGTCTGAAAAGAAGGAAAAACATGAGGACTACAGAAAGAAGGGTTGTAATAGCACTAGATATCCACCAGAAAAACCATCTATTATATCCTCATGTGGTGGATCTATTATGTGCTATCGGTGTGGGTGGTTTTTGGGATTGGGAATTCCACATTTTTTATCCCACTAATTTCATTAGATCTCCATTGAATCATGGGCCATCTTTAAAGATTTTGTAGGGTTTACCTCCTTATAGTGGTGTCAACTATATATATACTTGGGAACCAACAGATTCATTTAATTTAACCATAGATATAGGGAATCAATCTAGTAAACATGGTATAATGTACATAACTTTTTTGTGAAGATTTAGGTAAAGTTAGATTTATAAGTCTGTAGTTGAACAAAAGAATTGATACATATGAATCACCTTCATGCCATGGACCAAGAACATGTTGAACCAAATGTAGAATATATGATAGTTTAAGGTACAATTTTTTTATGTAATCAATGGACCATGATTAGTTCAACATAGGTGATTCTCATACATTTATACTAATCTTGTTATCCTTGTGAAACATCCAACATAGATTATTCCCAGTGTCATTGAAATAATCACTATAGTGGAATGAAATTTCCTTACACATGAGTTTTTTCCTTATGATATGCATGTAGTAAGGAGTCCCAAAAAACAACGATTGTAACAAACTAAGATTTAGAAGGTATGAATATAAAATTAATTATTATAAAATATATCTAAATTATTTATTTCTAAAATGAACAGTAATTGGTTCACCCACACTAGGATACCTCCAAGGAGAATACACTTATAATGGATTGATGTAATAAATCCACTAATTCTCACATCAAATAAATGGATCAGGATAGATCACTTCTATGCTAAGGCTCACAACCTTTACCTAGTTTTGGGTCAGCTGAATACATTCCCATGGATCAGTCATTGAGTATCATTCTTGGTCTCAATAGCAGTGGAGAGGATCACCTTTTTTTCATTTTATCCTCCCCAGCCTAGAATGGATCTACAAATAATTTAAATAATTGTAGGTCCAATAATATTCACGAGTTCATACATTCTCAATTGAAGATATATTTTATATTGAATTACCATTTTCACCCATATATGATATTCATGTTCTAATGTTATGTTATATTTTGGAAATTACATTCAGAAACTATTTTAGTACCATTGAAATCTTTTTTTAATTCTCTATGAAGTACAATGAGTCATCAGTGTACTATGTTTGACTTTGTGGAATGAGTGTGTTGTGGAACACATCTACCTCTATGGACCACCACTTCTTCCATGGACCACCACTTCAACACAGTCTCTTTCTTACAGATCGTCACTTCTTTCGCAGACCAATTCATCTACCAAAGACTATTTTCCATTGATAGTTGTATAGCCCCTAAAAACCATCCATGAAATTTTCTCATTAACTACTTCACCCTTCATGGAATCCTCCATATAAAACCACTTCACTTCGTGGAATCCTCCCCCATGAACTCATTCACATCACGAAATTGTTCCCCTATGAAAAACTAAGGACTTAACCAAATTATTCTCAATGAAATGGAATATTATAATGAAAATCGATCTCACTCTAATGATCTAATCAGGATTATTTATTTAAGAAAATATATCACAAAAACCCTATATTCTAATTGACCCAAAAAATTGAGGTGGTGAAACCATAACATTGTAATGTATAATTCATTGCGCGTAGAGAATTTCTACCTATTCATGGATAATGTCTTCAGAAAATACCTTTTGAGGTATCATAGATTACCACATATTAACCATAAACAACAATCCTCTTTTGAACATCATGATGCCCACAAACAGATATCCTATGAATTTTTTTCCCTACATAGTCTATAAAGAATGCTTTGTAGTTCACATAGCACTGCTATGCGGAAGTCATTCCATTGAAGATTATCCTTTTACATTACACTTACATATTTTGGGGTCCTTGATCTAGGCCTCAAGATTCGTAGAAAAATGAAATTCTTTGCAGACAAGTATCCATTTCCAAAAACAATCTTAGTATTTTGAGGCCCAAAAATTTGACATCCACTGGGAAAATGCACCAACTTGATAACCTACAACGGAAACACAAACAATAAATTTTTTGGGCATATCACTTTTTCAACAAACACAAAACAACCAAAAGTCACCAATACTATTATTTGAGGTACTTTTTCAAAATAATATCACTATTGAGGTTTGTTGAAACTCTTCACAATTTGATACATTGTTAAAAATTTATTCATCATCAACCTATATTTTCTTCTTGTGATTAAGATACTGATCAATGACTTAATTAAATCACACACTAATCCCACATAATCCATGCTCGACATGAGAAACAATATTCTAATTTAAATTTCATCAATGGATTACTTATTTGAAAACCTCTCGACTGATTTTGTCAGGAATTCTGTTTGACGTGATAAATATAGTTTGATCGATCACCATTAGAATCATCAAATATGAGACTACCCCTATAACACTGCTCCCCTTATCAGAGTCTATGGATATCATGATTAAGGAACTTCCACCAAATTTTAGAAATAAATTATTCCCCTTTATCAACAAACATGATGGTCTTTTCGTTGTTGTCTACAATAGGGTAAAGAACATAGATTAAAAAATTGGTAAAAACACACAATACCTCAGGGGGACGATATCCTACATTAAAACTTTTTCAAGTTTGAGGAGTCAACTATACTCCGTGATTCAATAAATTTCATTAAAATTCTTTTTTTATGGCCTTCATTAGAATTTATACATCCTATAGTTTGATAGGAATATACTCCATCTTCATAAGCCCTTACTCCACCATCACCTTTATAAAATGATAATTGATTTCAATATTATTTTTTCATGAATGATAGACTATAATATTTCAAATATTTATACACATGAATTATCACAATGGATTCCAAATAGAGACCATACATTATCTCCTATATCATCAAGTTACTACTTCATCCATAATTACAAAGGGAATGATTTATGTAGTTGAAATATATTCATCTTATATTGTGCTCAGTGAAATGAAATCATTCATCCTTATTATCATAGAAATAAAAAATCCACCATCAGAGAATGCACCACATGATGTAAATTTTCTATAATCTATTAAAAAATCTATTTTTCATATATATATCCCAAAAACACTTGCTGATATTTTTTATCACACAACAAACTAAAATCCGTTATTCCCTTGATATACAGAAGTATTTTTCTAAATAGATGAATGTGGTTTTCCTTGGAATTAATTTGATATCATGAAACATGGAATGTTGAAAAGACAATATGTGTACCTCTCACTATCATGTACCAAACAATGGCAATGATTTTCATGTATTCAATGGAATTAACTATATTGCCTTCAGAATCCATTGACAGTTTCCTCCATGATTCACTGGGTTTGTAATCTCTATTATGTTATCCATTAAAAATAATCTATAAAACGACCATGGAGTATTTTAATTGAGAAATGAATGTGACATTACGTCTATTTGATAAGTGTAAACTATGTAAAATCATGAATTCATTGGTCATAAATATTTGAAATTCAATTTTCATGAATTCTACGAATTTTTTGAAATGAGATTCGTTGAATCCACCAATGATTATTTCATCCATATATAGAATCACCATTATCATTTTATTCCTATTAGGGTTGACATATATATTGTAATAAACTACACCACATAGAAAACCAACTGTTTTAACAAAATATGTTGTCGTGAATTCCATTCTCTTTTTGCTTTTTTCATCTAATAAAGATATATTTTCAGCCGATAAACACTATTTCCATTTTTATGAATGTGAAAACCACATAGATTCTTAATATAAACTTTTTCATCTGGAATCCCATTATGAAATTCTTTCTTAACATCTAACTGGATGTTTTTTAACTTCCATTTCACTATTATAGATATGAATAATATCATGGTCTCTAGTCTTGAAACAGGTGAAAATGTTTCATCAACAAAAATATCTTCTATATGGGACTACACTTTCTACAATAGTTGTTCTATACATCAAATCAGAACACTATATTCATTCATCTTGTTTCTAATGACCCATTTATCCTCGATTAAATTCTTGTATGTTGGCCTTGAAACAATATTACATGTCTGATTCTTCTTAATGTGGTTAAGATGTTCACTCATAGTATAATCCCAATTCTCATCTCCATCACCTTCATCACAACATTGAAGATCTTCCTATGATAAGAACGATGCATTCATTAGATTATTTGTCCCCCTTCTCTACATAGGCAAGGTCTGATCACCAATTATGTTTTGTCTATCAGTTTCAACTATTCTCTTTAGTCATTATACAAATAGAAATATTTTCTCATCCTTCTCATTATCTAAAACATCTTCAGAATCATCCTCTAGAACTAGAACATTCCCTGTTCTTTTCATCACTATAACACTATCTTCCACATACTGAATTTGTTTTTACTGAATATTTTTATCTTTCTCTATTATAGTTATATCATTTAATTGAACTACATTCCCCAGAATCTTGTTGAATCTTTTTTAATATTATCTCCTAGATTCCTGGAATCTATAAAATAGAAATTTGACACAACCTTTTTAGAAAAAAACAAATAATCATGAAATATATAAATGTTTATTATTATCCCATAAGTTATCTTCTCTCAATGGACAACTGCCACCTATACTATGGAAAGATAATAATGATTTTATATTTAATTCATAATTAATACACATGATCATTCATTTTCATCATTAATAACTATCTAGTTTCATAGTATAATCTTCAACATATCATCTTTCTTTTACATAGTACACATCCATAAAATTTTTGAAAAATCAAATTTTTGTATAAAACTATAGGTTGAATATGATATCATATTTGAATTTCAATTGTCTAAATTATTATCTTTCCATGTATATCTTTGAAAAAATTCATGAAGGAAAAATGATCAGAGACACATCAAGGAATGTATATCCCTTTTATTCTAGTATAACATACAATATATATTAGAAACATTTTATTCATGGAGGGAGGGTTTCCTATGGAATAATCAAGATGAGTATTTTGGTCAATGTTGAGCAGTCAACCATTTTTTTATTTCATGTAATGCATGGTACTGTTCTTGTGTTTTTTCCAACATCTTATCGAACTTCAACTGATCTAGCCATATAACTAGAAATCCATTACCTGCATGCCATGTGTTTCTCTGATATTTAGCTTATGTGGTCATGGATATTTTCACAATTTGGGTTTTAAACCCATTATTAGAAATTTACTTCTTTGATAGACCAACAATATTGAATTTTTTATGACCTTTAATTGATCAAATATCTTTCCACTTATCTTTAGATCTAATATCATTATCATTTATTTGGGTATTAATTTTCTGATTGATTCCTTCTATGTATCATGAAATAAAATTTTTCATGTAATTATAAATAAATTTTTCTTTTATCAGTTATCTGATTCATGTGACCATTTCTTATTAGGTTTTAGTATTCAACTAAATTTACATTCTTCTTAATCAAAAATAGTTTATTTCCTCCATTTTTCTCCTCATAATTTTCAAATTAATTATTAGAGGTATTTTTTTATTCTAATCGAGGAGGTGATTGATATGACTTTTTTTGAGATCCTTGCGGCTCCCATGAGGGTGTAAACCTATTTAAACAATATCATGATTTCTTCTAATGTAGGATTTTTTTCATTATATAATGATATATTTGGGGATCTCCTTATGATTTCCTTTTCTATCTCATCTTTTATCCTAGTAAAATTTCATTCTAGATTACCATGTTTCGTACATATAAAAAATATTCCATTAAAAACATACCCCAAGTCATCATTTCTTAGTTGAGAAGTTGATATAGCTATAGTTTTTCTTCTGAAATAGGTCTCATGAGATTCTTTACACATACTCATAGTGAATCCTAACCTTCTAAAATAGTATACATTCACATATACCTTCATCTAAGATACACTTCATTATGATTTCTGACAATGTTTCTGTTTATTCTCATAATTAGAAGTATTTCAATCCCTAAAACATGAACTATATTACAAAGCCTCATTAAAAATACATAATGTTTGACCATACATCCCACATAAGAAGTTTTAATTTCATCATGTTAAATAATTTTGTCATTATATTTATTACATAAATGTTTTTTCTTTTTTTTGAACTATTAAAAACTATCTTCCTATCTTTTATGGGAGAGGATCCATCATATCCAATTCTGATTTTCCATAAAATATGTGGAATTTGGGATGAGATAGTTTTTTGGGTTCTTCTCTAAAGTAAATTATTTTATTTTCTCTTCATTACCACATAAAAACGATAAATAAATAGTAAGTCCAAATAATCCTTCCATTTTCTTCTTTTTGTTGGCAATAGAATGCTCAACTCCCTTCTTTACTAATCATATCACTTATTCCAATTCATGAATCTACTTATCCTTTTGACTCAACATGAACATTAAATTCTCTCTTGGGATTATATACTCTATTCATATCATATTCCCATTCCCAGGATAGCTTATTCATCATGTTAGATTTCTCCAATAATTTAGAATTCATATTACTAATAAAATCATTATGTCATGAATTCTCAAATTATATCCATTGGTTATCATAAACACTTTCAAATTGACATGTAACATGATCATCATTTATGGATTTCAAATTCTGTATTTTATGTGAGTCTATTTTATTCCCATTTCATTATATTTCATATTTTTTAGTTGTTTATCATGAGATTCATTCTTATCTTTATCATCGATGTCCACTTCAATAATATTTTCATTAAATAAATTTAGCATGTTGACTTAAATTTATTTCACTTGGATCAAGATATCATTATATTTAATTTATTCATCCAATTTCTTGACCAATTACATTGTTTTAAGGGAAATTACTATTATTTCATACTTGGAGTTTCTTCTACGTCATATGTTCTAGCTTCACCTGGAGTATTAGGTTCGTTACTCATTCCTGCAACATCATTGAGTAAGTATATATTTTTGTTGTCTGGTTTATCTAAACCATTCATTGGTACATTTTTTTCCTATAAATAGAATTACACTCTTTGCATATAAAATTACACATAGAGGAATAAAACCACATAACATCTCCATTTTCTTCTGTGATGTTCTCTCATTTACCATGGTGCTCTATTATAAGTTCAAACTAAAACATTAATTTAAAAAATCAACTGAACCAAGTAAAATAAAAAAACATTGATAAAAGAAACAAACCCTCAGATTCAATTTTTTATGTACAAAAGGGGACTAGATAACTTGGGAGGGAGAGTCAATAGGGGTATGGATAATCTTTTTGAAATTATTCCTCCCCAAAAGGATCTTGACCTCTTTATTTATACGCATCACGTTTTATTCTCTTCAGTTTTTATATTTATCATATATTTTCCTGCCTTATCTAATGATGATGATTAAAAATTATTGTAGGGAATAATACTCATAGACACATATATTTTAACACAATTCACCCTCACTAGGCTACACCATGGATTATACAATGATAATGTGTTGATATACCAAATCTATTATGTCTTAATAATATACATGTTTCAAGCAGGATTACATTTATTCTTAGGATAACTACCTTTAATAGTTTTAGAATTAGATCATTGCTTTACCAAGGGTCACTCCATGTGTATCATTCTCCTCCTCACTGTCCGTGTAAAGGATCAAACTATTAATCTTCCTTTTCTCGCTTCTATGGAACCGATCCACACAGATTTTATGGATTTTTATGTCCCATAATTTTCATGAATGCACACATCCACTATTTTAGATAAAGTCTTTTTTAATGTATCATTTTCACTGATAGATGAAATCCACTTTTCTATGTACTATTAGTTTGGTGAAATTACATTCACAAACTATTTTAGTGAATTTTAAAATTTCATTGATTCCTACTCAAATTACCTTGAGTACTCTGTGTACTAATTTTACTACATGGAGTGAGTGCTTCATAGAACACCTCCTCCTCCATGGCCCACCTCTTCTTCCATGGATCACCCTAACATTAAAGATGTGTTATCCTTCCATCAACTTCTAGTTCTTTCATGACCCATCTCTTCTTCTGCGAACCACTTTAACTTACAAGTTTTAGAGCTCCAAAAAACTCTTTCACAAACTATTCCCATGAACTACTTTAACCTTAGAAGAATATTGCCTCATGAAAAAATACACATCCCAGAATCATCCCTTATGAACATTTTCACATCGTGTAATAGTTTCACTTTTAACCACAACCGACATAGCTCAAGTCTTCCGGGATCAAAGATGTTTTCTAATGAAACTTACTCTCACTCTAATGATATTATTATGGGTTATTATATTGGAATATTGATATGGATACCCCCAATAACATGATTTACCAATGCATAAATGTGATACATCCTTCGCCACATTCTATGTAATGTGGTCCACACATTGCATTTCTCTTTTGTGGCAGTTGATGACTTCCACAAATGAAAACACATTATGGTAGCTTAAATTATCACCTCTCAACCACTGATGGAAATCCTCCAATGACATTAAATATTCCTTAAAAGTGGAAATTTTTTTATAACTGATCTACCTAGAGGTAATTACACTAATAAAGCCACATCAGGTGTCACTCGGTGGTTACCTGGTAAATGAAAATGGGACTTACAATGAACCTTGTTTGAAAATCCTAAGAGATATTATTTTGAAATTCACAAAAAAATTGCAGAACCTCGTAAAAGAATTAAATAACGACCATGAATGGAATTTTTTAAGCCAGAGGGGTTATATAATTAAAAGAATGTATCTGGATTTATACATTCATTAATTGTTTTTCCATGATTATGTGGTTTCACAATATGATTATTATAACTTATACAATGATTTTTGGTTTTATTCAATGACTAGAACCCAAAATAACCTTGTTAGCGCTTTGTGATGTTAACAATGCAATTATTTTTCTTCATGAGCAATGTAACATTATTGGTGATGAAATAAAAAATATATTTTCTAAGATCTAACAACATTCTCAATATATGAGTCTTGATGAACATATAAATGATTAAAGGAGGGAAGGAAGATATATGTATTCTTTTATGAGTAGACACCCACCTTTCTTTATTGGATCTATTGATTCACTGGTTTCTAATCAAGGTGTCATTTGCAAAAAACATATTATTTTAAAATCATAAATTTTTAGAGCATGAAACAAATATTTTTTCTATCTATTGTTTGGAAGGAAAATAATAACAAATGACTAATATTATCAAGAATATGAGTCAACAACATGAAATTAAATCTATCTAATTAGATGGGTCTAGGACCATATTTTTCAATAAGTACATTCCATGTATTATTTTTATGAAAATTGTGATGTAATTAATTGGGCTAAAGTAGAAGGATGATGAATCTGATCCTAGGTATGAGGAATATTTTACAAGGCTTAAGATGTTTACTTTTGGTATTATTATCCATCATGAATGAAATCCTGACCAATTTTTTAATGGAATAAGAATTGACACAAAATGTATTTATGAATATGTGACATTGGTTGCTATAAAGAAATACTTCATTATGCTATCCAACTAGAAATAGTGATTGTAGTTACACATTAATCACATGTTTTTGATAAGATAATAATAAATTAATCAATGTGAATCTTCTAAATCCATGAAGAAAATAAGATGGGGTTTCTTTTATGCATGTTGTGTAGATGTTAACATGAATAAAATTGTCATAAGGGGACTACTATATTATTTATAGGTGGAACAGAAGGTCATCATGTATTTTTATACTAATGTGATGTGAATAAGTTTGATAATAAATAAAATATAGAGAATACTCTACAGAATCGACAACCCACACTCTAGTTCTTCAAGTATAAGGATTTTGGGAGTTAACTTAATCAATTCCCAAATAAAATGGATAATTAGGTTAAAAATACGTAACAACCTTTTAAGATAAAGGAAAAAAGGGAAATATTTTATGATCACAAAAGATTAAGTGAGTCATGGAAATAAGAGAACATTTGTCCACCAATAATTAGTGGGGAATTTTTTCATGATTTTGTTTGAATGAGCACTATGAAAATCATATTATGCATCATTTAGTAGAAATTTATGTTAATTTAAGGATTTATTATCTTCTTCTACATGGATATTGGAACAATTAAATTAAATTTTAAATTATGTCACTAAATCAATGAACCTGGTCCTCTAATTGAATTTTATTTTGTATAATATAATAGATTATTTATGGAAGAAAGGGGAAAATATCTTTTGGGAGTATATATGTCTCCACGAATCCCATTTTTATTAATTAAACGTTTTGATATAAAAATTGGAATGCACTAGTATTAAAATGAACATGTATAAGGATTCATTTAAGGAAAATGTCACCCCATACAATTGAAGGACCCGATTAATCATTATAGATAATTTTCGTAGCACTATAAAATTGCTTACTCTCTCCCATCATTCATTTCATACTGATTTTCGTTTTATTAATTAAGGAGTTGGATTGTTTCTAGATTCACACTAGTTTTACTAGTTCTAGGGAAGAGAACTATTCTAATGTTATCATCTAGTTTAATCATAAGATGAATGAGACAGATGAGATGTATTTCTATCTTTTGGATTTATATAATTATGGAAATAATGTTGGTGAATCTCCATATTATTTTAGTTGTGACAAGATCAATGTGGTTTCTTGCAATCTTAATTAATATACCCAAATAGAAGACATTGAAAACATCTAGGTTTGATATTTATTAGGTAGGAATATTAACAGGTTCATTAGATTGATTTTATGATGCTCTTCTACCATTGATGTAAGTGTCCTTATTCTAATCATTCCTGGTATTATTGTTCCCACCATTTCCAATGTAGTAAAATATACATCCTTTTATAAGAATACTATTAATATCACATTATTTTACATTCAATATATTTACCATATTAGTATAATAAAAAATACACATCAAAACTATATTAGAGTAAATTTCTGGTCACAGCCCCAACTCAAAGATGAATTTCATCAAGGGAACACTAATAACTACATATGGATAAAAATGAACAGTGTGAAGAAATGTAGTTGCATATTTTAATAAATATGTATTTTAATAATTTATGATAATGAAATATATCATTATAACTATCACGATGTTGGGTAGATTGAGTTCTTTATTGTACAATTCTTTAAATACTTCCCATGTATGGACTTGGATGAATCTATCATGGATAACTAAATCCCACCATTGGCAAGAGAGGTCCTCCAAAAAATTATAATATTTACGTGGCATTTATTTCAGTTAGTTGTCTATGGAAATCCAAAATCCAATTCATTTTTTAATAGTAACTCATCCATTTCAAGTACAGAATCCCTCAAAATGATTGTTGTATCCTTTTATTGAAATTTTATATAATGATATTCTTGATGTGGTCCATCATTTCTATTTCCCTTATCAAAAATTTGAAAATACCGATCAATTATCTAAACATGTCATTGGTTCACTAATGATTTAGGTGCAACCAATTATTTATGGCCTTTTTTGGTGGCCTTCTTGTTAATATAACCATTACCATTCCCCTAATGAATTAAAAACACCACACAATAATAATTCATATATAAACGGAAGGTTTATAATATACCAAATCATCAATATTATCAATCATTATAACCAAATTCCCCTAAAAAATAATCATATTTTGATGGATTTTGTCTTAATGGTAAATCATAGTACTTATACATGATACTCTACACTTGTCTTCTTAACCCGGGATGATTAGATGACAACACACATAGAAGTGTTTTAAAACACGTTAAATAAACATACCCCCTGATAAATTTCTTTTAAGAATAATATGTTAGTTACATATTTAAATTTAAAAAAGATCAAGTTACAAAATTTCATATCTTCGCATTAACATCCTAATATGACACAATAACAAAAACTGATACCATTTTAAAAAACTGAAACCTAACTGTTGTCTTGGGAAGATTCAGTGACAAAACAACCATAACTGAAGTCCCCATGGTACAAATGGAATGAAATATATGTCTAGGGATTTCCTAGATATTGTGGAATGATTTTCAATTTAAAACAAATAAAACCAATTAAGGAAAAAAAACAACCAAACCCACTAAATGATGCAAGATTCTATGAAATAATACTCAAATGAAAAACCATAAAACAAAAAAATCAGAGTATCAGGGAAAACATATAGCATAGTGACTCATGAAACATAAAGGACATCCTGACATATCAACATCGATGTGGAATTACTTTAACCAATCCATAAGAGAAACTCTAAGATCCAAACACCATCCCAAGGAAGTAGAATTATGGTATATCATTATGGAAATGTGAGACCTTTCATTGATAGTTTAATGAAGAATAACATATTTAACCACACAAAAGTGCATATATAGGTTGTGAGTAATCAGACACAATAGTATTTTTCTATGATTCTTTATAACTCACACCTCATGGATAAAACCATGTTAGGTCATTGTGAAATATATTTTTTTAAACAAAATAGATGAATATAAAAAATGATTATTAATTTTAAAAAAATTAAATGAAAATATTATTTATTTTTTCATAAGTACCACATGGAATATCCAAAAAATATATATAAACACACATAAACAATCATGTACGATGTTAGATTAAAACATGTGATCATTTACTCAACAATCCTCTAAGTCATCACTAGCTGACCATTCTCCTGGTTCCTCCAGTCTAGATCCACAACCATAAAGGTCATCTCAAGTGAAAATAATATCACACATTATATATTTATTCATATTTCTCCTGCTAATTGTTTTCACATAAATTATTTATTCACTTTGCACACTTTTATTAAAACAAACCCACAATTTACAACAATAAATCAATGTTGTTTTCCAAAATCCATTTGAACTCAAAAGTTTTTATGTCACGATCCCGTCCCCAAAAAGTGTACACCTCCTAGGACGACAATGTGAGACGATAGATAATGACCCCCGAGTCCCTCCTCTAGTAGGCCCCGGGTTGATGACTTGCACCAAGGGTATAATAAACACACAATTGGGAGGCATTACCCTCTAAGAGGACACATACAGAAGAGAGAGATTAAATAGACACCAACCAACTCCAAATCAAAACTTAAATATAAAATAAAACCCATGTGCACATATGCAATGTCATGAAAAGGTACTACAGTTGAAATGGAATGTTACAAGTACCCAATAGAAAGGAAAAGACAACAACAACTGCAAGCCCGAACAGCTCCTGCAACCACATGCTAGTAGTAACCAGCCTGATCTCCAACCTACTCCAAGTGAACTGAAAAACAATTTATATAGACATGGGGTGTGTATAACTGTATACCTAGTAGGATCCTCCCCGAATCCACTCGTGAAAAAGTAAAGAAAGCATGTTAAAACACAGTGAAAAACAAGTGAAACTAACTCATCACCTAAACATGTATACTATGTTCCTAACCTCACCATGGATACTCTCCCCATGTATTGAATACATGAATATGTCATATAATAAATAACATAAAGGTTACCCTGATAATACTTTCCCACAGGTTTACCGCTTTTCCCAAATGACATACGTCTTGTGCATCTCTTTCTAAAGGCTCTCCTGCTGACAACTGGGATAAGCTCCACAATCTACACCTCGTGCACCCCAATGTCTTTCCCATAGACCCTTGGGTTAATCACCACACCATCATCACAACCAAAAGTAACCAGGTAGTTTTTGGGAGCCACCACAGCCCACATAACATGTATCATATGTTGGGTATTATACCTCAAGCCATCACAACCCATACACTGAGTAAGGATCCTTAGGCCATCACAACCTATACACGTAACACCTATAGTAGTCCATAGGATACTATTTCCAGAATATTTGTGTGTGAATAACCACAAACCATTACATCCCTCTACACACATACAAGGGGAAAACTAACCGTTTTCTTACTAGCAAAAGTATCTACCCAGAGAAGAGAGCGTGGTCAAAGGGGGTAGTCAGCCATTCATCGTCCCACCAAAATGTTGGGGAAAACACCCCCCAGGGCTCAGAAACCTCGGGGTGGCAGTTTCCCTTATTTATAGGGTACTGTAGCTTATAGAAACACAAAATGTACAGAATATATAATAACTCACAACCACACTATGGGCATAACCTAGTCTTTGACACAATTTCATCTAACATCTCTCGGACTCCAGGCTGTCACTTCTAAGACTTGGTAACCTATAAGAACACATCCATTTAAAGGGCATAATTATGTTACTTCATTCCCTTTCTATCAATTACACTGTACGTTAATTAATTCATTAAACATTAATTAACCATGAACAATTTAACATTAAACTTCATTATTATCACACCCAAAGTAAAATGTTCCTTCAAAATATCACAACCTCATCATTAAATTCCAGTATCTCCATCCCTGTGGATTATCACCATTTAATCAATCTTTCATTACAGAATTACTTTCTAATATTTCTAGGCATTCTATAAAAATCAACATATGCTACTAAACACAAGCGGGATCAACACAGTGAGTAGATATACTACACATCGAGTCTTTTCCGCCTATAGCAAGAGCGTAGACCCATTCTCCCTCGAGAGGCTAGACATGGAAAGCATGTGTCATACACCACGTGTCTTAACCTCTTTCGGAATAAGGGTAATCAAAACCTGCTGCCTGGAGCAGTAGGGAAAAGTAATGTAGTTAAACAACCAATAGAACCACCAAACATTCAGCCAACACATCCACCCCATACCATCATCCCTGGTATCCTCCCCGACACCCACATGCATAAACCGATGCATCTCGCAACTCTAGGCGCCATCTTCTAGCACAACCACAAGTCCTACCTGCCTCTATATATGAAAACACCCCTCTAGGGTCAGATCACAACACATGCGACGGGAAAAAAACTTCACATCAATTTTAGATCTTGTCATGTTAAAAATGCATCCAACCTTCATACATAATGAGCACTCATGGCTCCAAACCACAAGGCATTTGGCCTTACAATAAAGACGATAACTCAGAACCCTATCATGAATTATCTTTTATCAAAAAAAGTTCTTTAATACCTCTTGATTTAACTAGTTCACTATTGGTAGATTCCATCAACGAGAAACCTAACCGAAAACTATAATAGCTATCAAAATTTAATTAAACAATTAACTTGAAATTCCTTTAAACAAGAAGAACAACAAAAACAACTGGATTCGTTCACATTCCTAATTATCATTATCCAGTTAATTAAAAATTTATTCTGGATTTTCGTTTTTTATCAATTCATCATGAACAACATGCTAACAAGCAAGACATAGATATCACACTATTTAGAAAAACAAGAGGAAAACCATTATCACGTTACAAAGAAAAACATTAAATCATAAAAATTATTTTAATCCAGTTCAAGTATTAAATTGGGTCAATTTCATTGTGATCCAAATGGATAAATCATGTTCTTTATCTATACAATGGGTCACAATCCTCTTCTCCATACAACTGCATCCACCGAAGGATGCCACGGTACGACAGCACCAACCAAACCCCAAGAAAAACCCATTAAAATATTGGCGATTACAAGTTATAATATGGAAGGGATAAACATGAGTGGATGATCCCTAATGGAATGTCGACAAAACATACCTTATTTGGAAGATTGACCGACACAGCATGGTTGCATCCAAAATAGAGAAGAACCAATTAGAGGATTAGGGTTTGAAGTGAAAATCCTATGATAAGGATTGATAGTTTCTTGCATCTTCTAGATGAGAACAAAGAGGAAGAATAAGGGAGGATGATATCTTTTCCCTTTTGAAGATCTATTGGGGCGGCAGTTTAAGATATGCTTAATTCTCCATTGAAAACGGAACACATTAACCCACGAAGTTTGACCAAGTAAAAAACATCTCGGCCATAGGTATAATTTATATAGGATTTATGGCCATTTAATCGGCCTTATAGTCCTTAAAATAAGGCATTAAATGTATTTTACATCAATGGAAACATGAAAGGGGAGAAACTGTAGGAAGCTGGAAACACTGTTCACATACTCAAAATTTTGCAAAGGAATGCAAAGGTCACCTTTAGACCTCACCGTTAAAGGTTACCGATATACATCTTCTTTAGAGTTTACCGATAAACCTCTCTGTTAGAGGTTACCGATAGACCTCACCATTATAGTCTATTGATACACCTCACCATTAGAGGTTACCGATAGACCTCACCACTTCACCATTTTGGAAACACTGTACAAGTCTACCGATCTGGAAACACTATACACCTAACGATCTGGAAACTCTATAGAAGTATACCGATCTGGAAACAATGTACAAGTCTACCAATCTGGAAACACTGTACAATTCTATCGATAGACTTCACCGATAGACCATACCGATAGAAACACAATTCACTGAACCTCACCGATAGAAAAAATGTTCACCTACCGATACTGTTCATTAAACTGGAATCACTGTACAAGTCTACCGATAGACCTCACTAATAGACCTCACCGATAGAAACACTGTTCACCTACCAATACTGTTAAAAAAACTGGAAACATAGTACAAGTCTACCAATAGACCTCGTTGATAGAAACACTGTTCACATACTGATACTGTTCATAAAACTGGAAACATTGTACAAGTCTACTGGAAGACCTCACCGATAAAAACACTGTTCACTAAACCTCACTGATAGACATAGTGTTCAACTACCAATATTGTTCATAAAAATGGAAACACTATTCACAGAACTAGAAATTTGGAGAAGTGTTGGGGATAAGTCACCTTGACCTCCCGGAACACCTCCAACACCACAATTTCACAAAGTAATGGACTAGAGTGGTCTGGCCCATTACATCAAGTACCTCTCAAAATATTCTCGCCCTTGAGAATTCAAAACCATCCTAAAGAGACAAAAAAATAAATGGGGTCCGAACAACCACCCATCGAGATACCTATCAAAAGGGAGTAAGCCACAAAAGGAACAAAAAAATTTTATAAATAAATAATGAAAGGTCTAACCACAAAGGGAACATGGTTACATAAAAAGTGTTAAATATCAAACAACTCTATGTACTGAGCACGTATCTGTGGCTCAAGTTACCAGGTACTCTCCCTAGAGCCACCGTG
The DNA here is from genome assembly GCA_963277665.1 of Viscum album. NCBI lineage: Eukaryota > Viridiplantae > Streptophyta > Magnoliopsida > Santalales > Viscaceae > Viscum > Viscum album. The sequence continues at coordinate 468,329,555 of OY728162.1, read as the reverse complement.
TTGCCACAAGACACAAACTAAGATGATAGAATCCCCATGAAACACCTTCTATTTGTGGTCTTGGATCTTCAATGCTCGCTCATCGATGGTTGCATAATCATCATCATCGATATCTCCCAAATTGATGATGTGAGCGTCATCATGAAGATAACGGCGGAGCTGTGGTATAGGGAAAACATCATGTATCTGACTCATCTATGGGGGGTGTGCTACTCGATACGCCACAACGCCAATACGAGCTAACACCTCGAAAGGGCCCAAAAAATCGGGGAGAAAGCTTACTTCCAAGACCAATCCTTCGCTGCCCCTGACAGGGAGTCACTTTCAGAAACACATGATCCCCAACATTAAACTATAAGGGTCTCCTTCGTTGATCCGCATATTATTTCTGACGATCATGTGTTGTATTTATCCTCTCACAAATTACCTGAAACATATCTATGGTATTCTGCACTAGTTCTGGTCTGAGGATTTCTGACTCTCTGACCCCAGTCCAGCACAACAGAGAACGGCAAGGCCAGCCATACAAGGTTTCAAACGGCGCCATAGAAATAGTGGAGTGAAAACTATTATTTTAATAGAACTCCACCAAGGGTAAGTGCCTCATCCACGAACCTACAATTTCATGAACACAAGAGCGCAACATGTTCAAACGAGTCAAGATGGTTCACTTTGTCTGACCATCCGTTTGAGGATGAAAAGATGTGAAAAGGAATAGTTGAGAAGTGAAAGCATGTTGGAGACCCCTCCACACCATGGAGGTAAAATAAGGATCATGATCAGAAATGATCGTCCTAGGGACTCCGTGAAGTCTCACCACCTCCTCCAGATATTGCTTTGACAAACCATCCACTATGCTCAACTCCTTGATCGCTATGAAGTGGGCCGATTTTGTTAAACGATCCACTACCACCCAAATAGCAACATGTCCTCTTGGTTCTCGAGGTAAACCAGTAACAAATTTGATTGACATGTCCTCCAACTTCCACATAGGAATATATAATGGCTGGAGAAGACCACCAGGAAGATGGTGATTGGCCTTCCCCCTCTGGAAGACTAAACATCAAGACACAAACTACACCACTGCACGCTTCAGCCCAGGCCACCACAACTGACTCCGCAAGGATCAGTGCAGTTTTTTCACAACAGAATGTAATGCTAAAGTTGACTTGTGGAACTCTCTAAGAACTGTCTCGTACATCTCCAAGGGAAAAAATCTTTCCATGATACAATAATAGGTGTTGTTTATCCATCGACCAAACATCAGGGGCCTCACCATAAACAACTCTGTCTCTCTAAACCTCCACCTCTAAATCTCCCAACTAGGACTCTTCCACCTTCTGTACCAGGGATTAATGTACCGTCATTTGAAAAAGATAGCATCTACCCCCAACTTCTCCCATATCAAGATGTAATGCTGAAAATTATTCCATTATTCTCCTAGAATCACTATATTCATGCACAACATCACTACATGACTTTTTGCTCAGCGCATCAGCTAAAAAATTCCATTTTCCAGGTGTATACGACATTTCAAATTCATATTTCTGCATGAACTCCATCCATAGATGTTGTCGCAAGTTCATGTCCCGTTAAAATAATATATACCACAAACTCTTATGATCAGTGAAAACCAAAAAGCACTCATCAATGAGGTAATGTCCCCACAACTTCAAAGAAAACACCATGGAAGAACACTCAATATCATGAGTGGAATTGTTGAGTTCATGGGGACGCAACTATCGAGACTGATAAGAAACAACTAACTTCTGCAACATGAGAACACAACCAAACCCCATATGTGAAGCATCACAAAACACATCAAACTGAACTGCATCAGCTAGAAGACATAGAACTGGAGCACTCAATAACTTCTTCTTGAGATACTCGAAAACTACCTGACACTGATTAGTCCATATTAAACCCTGATCTTTCCTAGTCAATGCTGTCAGAGGAGTATCAACTGGAGAGAAATTGTCTACGAACCTCATGTAATCATCTATGAGACCAATGAAACTTTGCACCTCTAATATTGTCTTGGGGGCTTCCCAAGACACCACTGCTTCTATCTTTGAGGGATCCACTTCAACTCCCTATTGTGATACAACATGCCCTATGAAATGGACTTCTTGAGCCCAAAACTGACACATTGAGAACTTCTCGAATAGTTGATGTCGACGAAGAACTCCCAAAATGGCTCGTAGATGCTCTGCATGCTCCGCTTCAAATGTGGATTAAACAAGGATGTTGTTGATGAAAACTACCACAAACCTATCCTGGGACTCATGGAACACAACGATCATCAAACCCATGAAAAAAACTGGATCATTCATCACAATTAATGGCATTACAACGAACTCATAATTCCCATGATTACAACAGAATGAAGTCTTCCGAATATCCTAATATTTCACAAACATCTGATGATATCCTGACTGCAAGTCAGTCTTTGAGAAACAACATTCACCCTTCATTTGATCAAATACATCATCAATCTGCAAAAGAGGATATCAGTTTTATATTTTCATTTTTTAAGCCAGAATAATCAACACACAACCGCAAACTGCCATCAGCCTTCTTCATGAACAAAATGGGTGCACCCCATGGTGCACACTTGGCCGTAAAAAACCACACTACAACAGACCATCAACTGGTATACGTACCTCTCGCAACTCAGAAGGGGCCATCCTATATGGAGACATGGAGATAGGATAAGCTCCTGGCTAAAGCTCGATCTCAAACTCGATCGATCGTTGAGGAGGTAATGCTACAACCTCATCTGGAAAGACATCACAGTACTCCTCTACGACCCTTGTAAATGACAACTGCTAATCCTATGATGAACTCAGCATCAACTCAGCCATCATGGTTGATAAGGATGGAACGCGCTTATGAACCATCCGATGATCTCGCTCACCAACAAACACCACTTGTTCTCCCTCCGTAAAAAAGAAAACGACCTTCTTCCTGAAGCAATCCATGATAGCATGCACAGAATACAACCAATCCATGATGATGATGTTATCATATGGTTGTATTCATAAACATAGGAAATATCACCAAGAGCGGTGTTTCCCCAACAATAGATCACTGTCTCTACATACTTCAAACAAATCTGCTCGATATCCAACTAGCGTAGTCAACGCCAAGGGAACTGGAAGCCTCTCAAACTCAAGTCCCAAAGCATGTACAAGGGTAGGTTATATGAATAAGTGTGTCGCACCTGATTCAAACAAGGCATACACCAAGGTATAAAATGATCAAAGGGTACCTCGGACGACATCTGGCTCACATGGTGCTGGCAACGCTAGAGCATGAAGCGGACCATGACCTCTATGACCCTGATGAAGACCACCACCACAGCCTCTCTCTTCTCTCTAAGGATGGGCTGAATCATGGGGCTATCCTATGCCAGTCCCATCTCCCATCTGGTGATCTAAAGCTGTTGCAACAAGATGTTGTTGCCTCGACAGAAACTACCTCAACGGAGGAACCTGTAGCATAGTTCCTGGTGTACAATGACTGCTCTGATAGGTCGGGCACTCCCACTGCTGATGGCCATTACCACCACAAGAAAAACAAGTGCCTAATCCCTTTACATAGGACTGAGAGTTGTTGCCTCCGGAGAAATGATATGTGAAGGGCTGGGACCTACCCCTGGCTGAAAAAAAACTCTTCTGTCCTGAAAACCAGGAACCCCGGACCTCATCACTGCTTTGTAGGTTATCATGTCGATTCCCCTATCATGATGATCCGGTCCTGGACAAAGTCCTCTTGACAACCTCATCCCTCTCTAGTACCTCAAGATATGTCTTTAACATAAATGGGGTGACCTGACATTGGATGTCTGGATGCAAATCCTCCTCAAAATTCCTTTCTCTAGCCTCCTCATTTGGAAACAGGTATAAAGAATATCATAAAAGGTTCTGGAAATGGATTCCAAACTCTCGAACACTGGATCTCCCTTGTCTAAGGGAATGAATCTCTTAACTACTAGATGCCTTCGCAGTTGAAGAAAAGAAATCAACACTGAAATTGTCTCGAAACTCCTCCCGTGAAATCACCGACTCCTCACGATCCCCGTGGAACAAGAGCCACCACTGCCTCACTGATCCACATAGCATCATCACCACCAAGGAAACCCAGGGATCCTTATGAACATGAATCAAACTGAAGCCTCTCTCGACCTCCTCCAACCAGTCTTCTGTGACTGCATCTGAAATAGATCCCTCGTACTTCTGCATACTATGGCGTTCAAAATCTCAGAGTGTCTTCCTCCAAGTGTCATCATCCTCAATATCTACCATGCGACGACCTTATGGAACAACATGCTGGACATTTTCTACGTAAACATGATGATGAAGTCAACCTAGATCTATACATGTAAAATAACAAATCGTTAGAACTCTTAATCTTGGAATATGGAAGACTCAACATTAATTAATAAATTGTTTTCATTTATTCATTTTAGGTTAACCTATCCCAAGGTCTACCCATTCAAACAATGGAACAGTGAATAATGATGCATGATCCTTTCCTAGGTCTCTTCCCTGAAACCAGTATAACCTTGTTTAGTAGCCATTGTAAACATAATGGTACGTAGAATAGATCATCGGGGGACCTAAATGTCTATGGCTCTGCCGATATCCAGTGTTTACCACACTTGCTAAACATTAATGACACTGTTGCCCTACCATCCCATGCAACCTCACCTGTGCCTAACTCCAAACTCCATCATATCCCTCAAACAGAACCTCTGATACCACTCTGTCCTAACTCCCTCCCCACAAAGTGTACCATCCTGTGATGGAAATTTGAGGAAGAGTTAATGACCCTCGAGTCCTGCCACCAGGAGGCCCCGAGTTGGCGACTAGCACCGAGGGTATAATAAACACACAAATGGGAGGCATTACCCTCTAAGAGAACACATGCAGAAGAGAGACACATAATAGACAGTAACCAACTCCAACTCAAAACTGAAATAGAAAAGAAATCCCAAGTGCACATATGTAATTTCATGAAAAAGGACTATAGTTGAAAGGGAAAGCTACAACTACCCAAAAGAAAGGAAAAGACAACAGCAACTACAAGCTCGAACAACTCATGCAACCACAAGATAGTAGTAACTAGCCTGATCTCCAACCTTCTCCAAGTGACCTAAAAAACTATTTATATAGACATGGGGTGAGTATAACAATATACTCAGGAGGATCCTCCCCGAAGCCTCTTGTGCAAAATAAAATAAATCTTGCTAAAAATAGTGAACAATAAGTGAAACTAACACGTCACCTAAACATGTATACTAAGATCCAAACCTCACCCTAGCTACTCTCACCAATTAATGAATACAAGAATATATCATATAATAATGAATATCAACTGTAACCTGCAGTTACTTCCCCACAAGATTTCTGCTTTTCCCCAATGACATATGTCCAGTGAATCTCTCTCCAAAGGCTTGCCTGTAGACACCTGGGCTAAACTCCACGATCTGCACCTTATGCACAAAAAATCCTTCCCACAGACACCTGGGTTAAGCACCACACCATCTTCACAAACTAAAGTAACCATGTAGTTTCCGAGATCCACCACAGCCTGCATAACATGTATCATACGTCGGGTATTATACCTCAAGTCATCCCAGCCCATTCGATGGGTAAGGATCCTCAAGACATCACAACATATACATGATACACCTATAGTAGTCTATAGGATACTATATCTAGAATATATGTGTGTGAATAACCACAGGCCATTACATCCCTCTACAGAAATATAAGAGGAAAACTAACTGTTGTGCCTACTAGACAAGTATCTACCAAGAGAAGAGATTAGGGTCAAAGGGGGAAATCTTCCATTCACCCTCCCACCAGAGTGTTGGGGAAAGAACCCCCCATGGGCTAAGAATCCTCATGGTGCTAGTTTCCCTTACTAACAGGGTAGAGTAGGGTATAGAAACAAAAAAAGTACAGAATATATAATAACTCACAACCACACTATGGGAATAAACTAGTCTTTGACACAACTGTATCTAACGTCTCTTAGACTCCGAGCTGCCACTTCTAAGACTAGGTAACCTATAAGAACACATCCATTTAAAGAGCTTAATTGTGTTACATCATTCCCTTTCTATCAATTACACTGTACGTTAATTAATTATTTAAAAATTAATTAACCATGAACAATTTAAAATTAAATATTATTAGCATCACACTCAAAGTCAAATGTTCCTTCAAAATATCACAACATCATCATTAAATTCCAGCATCTCCATCCACGTGGATTATCACCATTTAATCAATCATTCATTACAATATTACTTTAACATATTTCCAGGAATTCTAGTCAAATCATCATATGCTACTAAACACAAGGGTGATCAACATGATGAGTAGATATACTACCCGTGGAGTCTTCTATGCCTATAGCTAGAGCATAGAACTATTCTACCTCGAGAGGCTAAACAAGGAAAGCATGTGGCATACCCCGCGTGTCTTCGCCTCTTTCAGCAGAAGGGTAAGCAAAACCAGCTGCATGGAGTAGTTAGGAAAAGTAAAGCAGATAAACAACCAATCATACCACCAAACATTCAGCCAACACATCCACCTCATACCATCATCTTTGGTGTCCTCCCTGACACCCATATGCATAAACCGATGAATTTCGCAACTCTAGGTGCCATCTTCTACCACAACCACATGGCCTCCCTGCCTCCACATATGAAACCACCACTCTAGGGTCACATCACAACAAAAGAAATGGAAAAACAAACTTCACAAAAATTTGGGATCTTGGCTCATTAACAACTCATCCAGCCTTCATACATAATGAGCACTCATTGCTCCAAACCACAAGTCATTCGGCCTTACAAGCAAGAGGGTAACTCAGAACACTATCAAGAATTATCATTTATCAAAAAAATGTTCTTTAATACCTCTTGAGTTAACCAGTTCACTATTGGTATGTTACAACTACGGGAAACCTAACCAAAAATCTATTATAGCTATCACAATGTAATTAAACAATTAACTTCACACGCCTTTAAACAACGAGCCCCAACAACAACAATTGGATTTGTTCACATGCCTCTTTATCCTTATACAATTAAATATCAATTAATTTCGGCTTTGCGTTCTTTATGAATTCATCAAGAACAACATGATAACAAGCAAGACATAGATTTCACACTATCTAGAAAAACAAGAGGCAAACCGTTATCACGATATAAAGCAACACATGTGATCAGAACAATTCTTTTATTCTGGTTCAAGTATTAAATTAGGTTAATTTCATTGTGATCCAAAGGGTTAAATCATGATAACCCTATGATTTCACATAAATAATAAGAGAAACCACGAATATGCTACCTCAACAATTCGTGATGTTCTTTATCCACACAATGGGTCACAATCCTCCTATCTAGACAACTGCATCCACCGGAGGATGCCACAGTACGATAGAACAATCCAAAACCCAAGAAAACCCATTAGAATCTTGAATATTACATGGAATGGTATGGAATGGAGAAACATGAAAAGATGACCCCAATGGAACGTCGATAAAACATACCTTATATGGAAGATTGACCGACACAGCTCGGTTGCATCCAAAATAGAGCGGAACCAATTGTAGGAGTAGGGCATGATTAGGAAACTCCTATGGGAAGGATTGAAAGGATATAACATCTTCTAGCTAAGAACAAAGAGGAAGAACAAGGGAGGATGATAACTTTTCCCTTTTGATGATTTATTTGGGATATTGTTTAAGATACGCTTAATTCTCCAATGAAAACAGATCACATTAACCCATGCGGTTTGAACAAGTAAAAATAGCCCGGCCTTAGGAATAAATAATATTGGATTTATTGCCTTTGAATTAGCCTTAGAGTCCTTAAAATAAGGATTTAAATGTAATTTACGTCAAAGGAAATGTCAATGGGGAGATACTATAGGAATCTAGAAACACTGTTCACATACTAAAAATTTGGAAAAGGAAAGGAAAGGTCACCTTTAGACGTCATCGTTAGAGGTTACCGATAGACCTCACCATTAAATGTTATTGATACACTTCACCATTAGAGGTTACCGATAGACCTCACAGCATGACCATTCTGGAAACACTGTAGAAGACTATCGGTCTGGAAACACTATACACAAACTGATATGGAAACATTGTACAAGTCTATCGATTTGGAAACACTGTACAAGTCTAATGATCTAGAAACACTGTACAAATCTACCGATAGAGCTCACCGATAGACGTCACTGATAAAAACACTATTCACTAAACAACACTGATTGAAACACTATTCACCTACCAATACTGTTCATAAAACTGGAAACACTGTACAAGTATACCGATAGACCTCACCGATAGAAACACTGTTCACCTACCAATACTATTCATATAACTGGAAACACTATAAAAGTATACCAATAGACCTCATCGGTAGACCTCACCGATAGAAACATTGTTCACCTACTGATACTGTTCATAAAACATGAATCATTATACAAGTCTACCGATAGACCTCACTAATAGACCTCACCGATAGAAACATTCTTCACTGAACCTCACTGATAGATACACTGTTCACATAACAAAAATATTCATTGAACTGGAAAAACTGTTCACAGAGCTGGAAATTTGGCGTAGTGTTGGAGATAAGTCACGTTTACCTCCAGGTACACCTCCAACAACACATTTTCAAAATGTAATGGACCAGAGAGGCCCATGCCATCACATTTTAAATCATAAACAAAAATAGTTTACATCAATTAATAATAGAATATTTCGTTTAGAAATAATAAAAATTAATATAAAAATACTCTTCATTTACTTTCTATTAAACTTATATAAGAACGATATGCCACCTACCTCGTGATGAGTGATGAGAATGATGAACGGAACCGCTAAACCATTAGATCCATGATTAGAACTCATTTCCTTCAATTTTTCCAATAATCATAACATAAAAACACATCTTATATCATAGATATATCCAAAAATGAGTATATGAAAAAAAAATATTATATAAGCATATCTAATTATAAATGGAGAAAATATAGATTTAATTTTAATTCTAGAGATCCAACGCACTTAGATTCATCCAAACTAGCTTCCAGATCAGAGGGAAACACCCATAACACATAGGAGAGAAGGTGATTTATATTTCCTATGAGTAGAGGACATAAGTGAGTATTTTTAGGTTCAATATCATTTTTATTTATAAGTTTCAATGCATTAAATGCACATGACATGGTTATATACCACTATTTTTGAAACTATATGCTAACTGTGTGCCTACTACTACTGGAAATCCACCCCCTCACATGGTTTGTTCTCATAGTTTAATAAAATGTGTTCCAAAAATTCTTTTAATTTTATCTACACAAGAAATATTTCTCCTCGTACCCACACAATTTAGAAAAACCATCCACTTATTGTGCACACCCTTCTTAGAGAAAACCACTCGACTTCCTCTAACCGTGATCAAAACATTCACCCCTATATTCTCTCCAAAAACCCAAAAAATCCATATAGAAACTATCAAAAATCAACCCAGGAATTATATATCATTAAAATTAATAATAAAAGGGGAAGGAAACTAAAAAAAAGTGTGTTACAAATAATGTTTTAAATCAAAATATTCAATATAAATTGTTTTATGTATAAATTAATTTTTTTTACTATCAATATAAATATACATATATTTTATAATATTAATTTTAAAAAGTAAACAATATATTTTATTTCATTATATTAAATTATTATTAGTATGATCCTTTGAAATTTTTTTGAAATAAAGATTATTTGGTGAATAGTAAAAAATAGATTTTGCAAAAAAATATAACTTTTATAATATGAGAATGACAAAAATGTTTATGGAACCATTTTAAAATAAAATACATATATTTTATAAGTAAAAATAAATTTAAACTAATATGTTGAAATTATGAATCACATATGAAATTTTTTTGAATGTCATTTCATATTTCCCATGAAAAACAATTTTTAAATTATTAATTTAAAAACTATACTTTAAAATTTTTATAAATTATATATAAATATATTATGTTCTATTTGATTTCAAAATTTTAATATTATTTCCAAAAATTATTTTAATTTTAGGAAATAATGTAATGTTATTAAGAATAATGATAATCGACATGATAACGGTAAATTATTATTTTTAAAATGAATTAATTTTTTAATATCAGTTATTTTTAATATAATAAAAAATTCAATATAATTTTAATAATTAATATATTATCACTTCCAAAACTATATGATATTATATTAACACTAATTAAATAAATAATCAATAGTAATTAATATTATGGACACAAATTTGTTAAAATCCTTTTTTCTATAAAAATAAATTTTTATATATTTTTTATTTTAACTTAATAATTGATTTTCTCAAATATAGATAATTAATAAAATAAAATAATGATAAAAGATTTGTTAAAAACTAAAAAATCTAATCGTAGTTAACATATATTTTAAATAAAATATAAATTACAATTAAAAAAACAGCTAATTACAGTAAAAATAATAATGTTAAAATGTAAAAAAGCTATGGTAAAAGTTCTAAAACATTATTTAAAACTGTAAAAAATAGTTTTTTTCGATTTATAAACCCATCATCAACTAAATTCAAATATTAAGCTTTTTTTAGACATTGAACAAGGAGTAATGTAATTATATTAATGATGTGTACTGGGAATTCCCAAAAGTGACATTCTCTTCACTAATAAAAAGGGATCACATTCAACCCTACATGGTTAAACATATCATTATATTTTTTATTGAAAATATTATCAAAAAATTACTTATTTCTTCCATAATCCATTACTCACTAGCAGTTATCTAAAGACCATATTTTCTAAGAATATATCTGTGTAAAGATCAAGTCACCATCGTATGTATTACCATCTTCATAACCATTTTTCATTAAAATCCATCTTAAAAATATATTATATGTATAAAAAAATAAAAAATTAAATTTTTCATGCATTTATTGTATTATATTAATGTAATAATCATTATTTATTCATTTCCATTTACTATGAAAGACAAAATGTTGTTAGTGTGTTATTTGGATTTTCACGTCCATGATACAATAACTTCTATTTTTCATACCACCTATCATGGTTGGTTTTAATGATTATGTTGGTGATTCATATTTTCTCTATAAGATTAATTTTAATAGGTGAATAATTAGATGTAAATCCAAGAGAATAATTTTTTTATGATTATGATAATAAGGGATTTAGATTTAAGTTATGGAATAATGATCTCTAGATGGTCATTAGAATCATAAATATTATCTTTAATGATGGTATTCTATAAAACGATCAAATTATAAAAAAATATATTATAATATATAATAGTTAGAGAAAATCAATGTATATCAAAAAAATTATTGAAAGATATGATACTTTAGGAAAACCCCTTATTCTATAACAACATGATAATGTAAATGATGGATTTTCGTATAGAGGATATATTCTAGAGGTTTATGCAATTATAGTTATGCAAGAATGTTAAAGATATTTAAAGAATCATGGAAACATTATAGAAGATATATTTTTGGTTGGAATACATTCCCAGTACTTGAGATGGTCTAGTAATTTTAGAATATCCATTTAAACAATTAAAACAAAATATAACTAGATTCCACAAACATGTGGTGGATAACCCATATAAAAGTGGTAAAAAGTCTCAATAATTAAGAATATTTGGAGTTATTAATGGAGGGTATGAAATCCTTAAATTATTCCAATACATGGGATATTTTTTAAAATTCCTTTAGATTGAATGTGTTATAGAATAAATGGGTATACATGATGATATAAGAAGTATATGATAATATGGTAAATATAGAAATATTATCTTTAAATGAATTCCAATATAACGAAGGAATTAATTTTTGGTATATATTTTATATAGTTATAAAGTACATGACTATATGAATTGAAGTACTATAAAATATTCCATTAACAATTCAATAATAGGCTTTTTCAATGCTAAAAATTCACTGACTACCATAGATTGGTTTAGAACCCTATCCTTTTATCAGTTTAAGAGTAGTATTCATAAATGAGTCATTTATAACTGTGAAAAAATAGATGATAAATATCCCATTTATCATCCCCTTTAGAAGAATAAATAAAATACATCATTTATCTTTGCTATTATTTAGCACTCATAAAGGGATCCTTTATCGGCGCTTCTACAATCCCAATTAAAGGAATAATTCATTAGTTATAATAATTGAATTCATAAAGGAATCTTTTATCATCCTATCTAAAAGAACATATAATTGAAGAATTTATTAGTGCTTGTAGAGGAACCTATGAAGGATGCCATTATCATCGTATTTACTAGAACTAATAAAGGGGAATACAGTATTGTGATGATATAACACACTACAACACCTCAAATATAGAATAATATAGTGCACTATAACGACACACTAAAACCCAAAAAATATGACCATTAATTTATCAATATAAGATAAAATCATATGATATAAATGAAACACAATTTAAAACACAAATAATAGAAAACAACTATTATTGAGAAAAGGAATGAACCTATAAAAAACATTCTTATGGAAAATAACAAACCTATATATGAAATAATTATTATGATAGTAATAATATAAAAAAATTATTTATATATAAAGAGCTAATATTAAACTTAACATTCAATCATTCTAGGACCCCTGTGTATTAGATAAAGTTTCGGTTGAATCATTCACACCACATCATTTAATGCTTATCATCAATAATTATCTAAATTTGAATTAACTTAATATTTATAAGAAAAATATGATAACGAAATTAATTAATTAATAGAATATAGAATGATGATAAATAAAATATATTATTGTTTTCCATGTTTTGGTGATGTGAGGTGCATTTTAACTAAAATGAAACTTATATATTTAAAATATGCTATTGGAGTCATAACATTCATACTATATCATAGATTTTTGTATGGATGATTCCGATATATACCAAATAACATTTGGGTAAATATCATAATGATTCAAAACAATCTGAATCTGTTTCCTCAATATTGATATTTCACACGATTTGTTTTACCAGAACATCATTTTAAAATAGAAACATCTTCTTTGAGGAATACCTATCTTATCATTTTTGGGATTTACATGAGACTTATTCAGATATGTCAAAAAAAATTATGAATTGTTTGCTTATGTTTTCAAAACAATTTGAGTTTATTTTTTTGGATTATAATTTGTAACACGTTTTAAAGTAAATTTCAATTTTAAATCAACAATGGGAACATTGAATCTTACCTGGAACAATACGTATCAAATTGAGGTGTTCCCAATTCCTAAAAATAAAAAATTTCTTATGGATCATTTTAATTAACTATCAGAATAATAAAAATTCATGTTTTTATATGTGTATGTCACCTTTTTTTGTTACTAAAGTTAATTTCAATTTGAAAATAAAATTTCACACATGGATTAATACCAGTCATACCATGTGGCAGATCAATGTGAGGATGATTCCATCATGTCCCAAATGACTTATGTATAATTTTACAAATTTATACAAATAATATTATTGTGTTTTATTGGATTGTAGTATGGAACATCTGTTTTTATACAAAAATTTAATTTTAAACCGAAAATGCACACTTTGAGTCATATCGGTCTCATTGTGTTTGGGTTTGATGTAAGACTAATTAATATAGATCCCATGAATATTATGAATTTTCATCCAAAATTAGCACCAATATATCATCATGTTTACATGGTTTTTAGTTAATGATAATTTATTGAAATAAAATTTAGATTTTAAACTAATAACATACACTCTGATTCATATTGGGAACATCGTGTATGGGATTGTGGAGTGGATAATTAATACGTTTCACAAATGAATTATATATAATTTTTATAAATATTCAAAACAATTGGAATGCACTTTCTAAATTTTGGGTATGTTAGTTGTCTTTTTATTTAAAATTGATTCCAATTTTACATAAAAAGATTCAAATGGTGTCATAATAGTCATACCATGGGTTATATTAAGGAGTGGTTGATTCTTAAAAATCCAAAATGAACTAAGCATCATTTTCCTAAATTATAAAAACAATATAAATCATTTTCATAGTTTTTCGCACATCAATTTTGTTTTTACTAAAATTTCATTTTAAACTACAAACATGCACTTTTAGTCATACCCGTAACATCGTGTACCAATTGCCTTTGGGAATTATTCATACACATAAAAATTCTTTATTAATAATTTTTAAAAATAATCATTAAAATCTGTGAACATTTTTTTGGTATTTACGATGTGATGTTTTTTAAATTTAACATCATCTCTAAATTGATAACAAAAACTTTGAGTTATACCGAACACATTGTGTATCAAATAATGGTGTGGTTGATTAGTACACATCAAAAATGATGTATTTACTATTATCAAAATGTATAAATAATATTAATGTGTTTGGGATTTTTTGGGAATGTGTTTTTTGGTTTGATCTAAAATCTAAAAAATAAATTAAAAATATATAGTTTGATTAATATGTTTAAAGCATCCATTGTATTGAGGTTAAAATGATTGATTATGTGATCTTTGATTTCATATTAACCATCTACAAGAAGTGAGAAAAAAATAAATGATCTTTTTGATGGAAGAAGAAACCCCATGCAACCTGAAATTATTTATCCAAAAAACCCATTTTCTCTAATTTCCGGTTTTTTGGGTATAATTAAAGGAAAAAATATGAATTCACAAAATATATATGAAAAAAATATTATATAATAATGATATGGAAGTTAATTAAAAGTTATAGATAAAACAGTGAAAAAATTAACTAAATAAGTATATGGAATTCTCCTGTTCAGGATGGTTGTATACAGTTTTGATCCGTTTCTTAGTTGTTTTTGTCTCTATTACAGCCTTGAAGTCCAATCTCTCAAAAGCACGATCATCTTAAAAAAACCACCTTAACTCAAGAAAAACAATCCACCAAAATAATAATTCAATTCTTATGTTATTCATAAAATAAATATATATATTAAACCTAAATATGAAAAAATACATTAATAAGGTGTCAATTTTAAAGTGAAACTGTATATTTTGAGCCTTGTTGGGTACAAAATGTGTTTATTTGAGGTATGGTTGATTACACTATATATTTTTGATACATGTTTCATTCAACACACTGGGTAATCAAACAATATTTCAGGGTCATAACCTATAATTTTGAATTAATTCGTGAATTAAAATCAAATTGCATCATTAAGAGTGAATCATCCTTATTGATTTCATGATGGAAGTAAAATATTGGATCATCCTTGTGGATGAAGTCATTTATTCATATTAAACATTAACCATTATTGTATACCTATCATTATTCATTTATTTAAAAATAATAAATATTTACATTGGATTTTTTATGGAACATAAAAAAATAATATTTTTCTTTAACCATCATATAGAGTAAAAGCGTAATGATAAACCATTTAACTTATTTGATGGAAAAAATCTCAGTGCGACACAAAATATATTCTCAAAATACACTAATCTCCATTATAAATTTTTTACCAAATTATGAATGTATTAAGTCATACTGTTTCCCTTTATAGCATTCAAATGACACTGAAATCAAGCGTATCTATTATGTATTCAAAATAATTATTTAGATTAGTATATCATTTTTAATTTTTTGGGAGATGATAATATATAAAATAGCATTAAAAATATATTTTCATCCAAATGGGAATATTCATATACTCTAGAATTTTTAATGGGGAATGATGATTTTTTTTTATTAATGATATTATGAACATGGATCATTCTACATAATCAATGTTACTTGTATGAATTTCAAAATAATTTTTGATATTATATAATGAATCTAATTTATGATCAAATAGAACAAATAATTTCACCACCAACAAATGTGAAAACACTGTACTGTTATTTACTAGAAATTCATGATTCAATTGATCAAATTTTTTATTTCTTTATTTTTTAGAGGTTTTGTATTAAACTACTAGTTTTTATTAATAGGGTTCATAATTTGGATTTTAAAAGCATCAAAGTATCATTTTATAAAAATTTTCATTTTAATGAATTATTTAATATGGTATTTTTTGTCATTTTATTTCATGTTTCCATTGACAGTAGACCTCCTCGATGACAATGATATCTCAAAGTTGTTTTTTATTCAATATGTAACTCTAAAGCTTTATATATTTTGAGGATGATTACACAAATATATATTCAAACATTTCAGTTATATTATATGCATGTTTGATTATTTTATTTGTGTTTTATGACACTAATGTTTACATTGGATCCACAACTAAGGCCCTTTATTTTATGGTAGATAACTCTTGGTAAAAAAATTGCATCTATTTTTAATTTTACTCATGGTGACGGTTTTCATTCACACATTTGTAATATTTTACTATACTTGAATGTGATAATATATATTATATAAAAATATTTGTTTTAAAAAAATTAGTGGTAATTGATTTTGTCTGAAAAAAAATTCCTCCACTTATATTCCGATTTAAAATACAATAAAAAATTAGCGGTTTAAATATTTTCGATAAGACACATAAAACACATTTATAATGGACCTTATATTTGGTTACAAGGGTTTTGTTATATTTTCATCAAAATTTATTAACAAATCAATTGTATGGTCTTCATTATATTCTATTTTTAGAAATTTTAGTATTTACAAGATACTACATCGCATCCTCATCCACCTCCTTCACCACCTCAGCCTATTCCTCTACCAATTAAGCCTCCTATAATTAAGTCTCCACCTCTATATCATCCTCCACTTTGTCCTCCACATCCTCCTTTACCTCCTTCACTTCCTAAAAATTTTATTGTTCCTAGGTCTGCACTTGAAAAAAAAAATATTTCCTTTATCGTAATTCATCATTAGAAGAAGATAAACAATATTTTATTAGAATTATTAAACTAATTCATGATGACAAAAATATATTTATAAGGATATAACTCATACTATATTAAAAAAAAATCAAGTAATCTCCTAATATTATTGTTATAAAGTAGTCTAAAAACATTTATGCTTTCCACTCATCTCTAAAAAAATCACTTCTTCTATTGATTACAATGCATTGTAAATTTAGATAATATATAGAAAATTAATATAATTAAATGATAAAGTTATAAATTTAATTAAATCCTAATTACCTTTATAAATTACTAGTTTGGGGAATTTTTTAATTTCAGGACTTTTGACTCCTCTCATAAATTTTCAAATATAAAATCCACAATCATTTACATTATCTTCCTATGAACAATGAAATAACATTGAAAAAAATATTTAAATTGTTTTGAAATATGATTTAATGGTCAAATATTTCTATATATACCTTGATTTGTTTCCATTTTTTGTAATCCACAGTATTTATCTCTTTAGAAACCTATTTTATGCCTCAATTTATCCCATATTTAAAATCCCACCTATCATAATATAATTATTATGAAAACAGAAGATGAAACATATAATTTTAATTTTATATAATAAATATTGATTTTAGTGTATTATAATTTCACAAAACATATCATGTGTGGTTAGTTTGATGGATATCCATGCATTGTATTCAAAAAGCATATATTTTTGGTTTCCATGATGATTGTGATCAGCATCCCCTGCTTCCTAAAAAATAATAAATATATTTAAAATATATTTTCTATGATTATATTGTAGATATTTAATTCAACATTATCAGAATTAAAAAAATACTATAGTCTGATAATTTTGTATCAAACGGTTCGATTAAATCACCTCTTTTCCTCTCAATTTTATTATTTTCCAAAGTAGGTTTTTCCATATAAATGACAGTGGAATTAATGAATCCAAATCATTATTCACATTGTTTTCCCTTTATATAATAGTAATATAAACACCTGTAGAAAATATTAATAGTTATTAATATCAGTAAACATACTAACTCATTATTTGGATAGACATATTATGAAAAAGTACCATATGTATGTATTAAAAAATGTGGCACCTAGCTATTAATTCTTCAAGATCTTTATTTATAGTCTGGAGAACAATTATGTCTATCATGGAAGTTAAATATATTTATTTTTCATATGGAATATGAGAAATATTTAACACATTAAATTTTCTCATTTCAAGATGTTATAATCATAATTATTTTTTCTCTAGAACTTGTGAGGTGAAGGTACTCCCGGAAGGTTGTTTTGATTTCATGTTGGATTCACTACATTTTCTTGATCCAAAATTGTATTTCCATATTTTTTTATCTATCCGTAATATCATACATAACTTCATAACTTATTTTATCAACTGTTATAGGTTTCTCATATGAAATAAATTGTCAAATACAAACATCATCTACCTTTGTATGATGACACGACCATTCTTTGAAAGATCCAATACCATAATTGACTATTGATATAGATATATCACATGTGGTCTCTTCATGACGTGGAATCAGATGGTTATTTTTCAATATGAAAATTAAAAAGGAACCTATGTTTTTTTTTACATAGAAAACAATTATTGTTGATTTAAAATACTAACCACTTTGTCCACTAGTGCAGCATACCTCATCCTTGGATTTCTATATGGTTCCAATGGATTTTATGTGTGTTATTTATATTTAATACCATTTTCTTGTCAAAAAAGTTAATAATTTTTAATAAAATAAGATAAAATAAATAATGTCAAAAAATATATATTTATCTACAATGCTCCTGTAATGATTTCTCATTACGATGATGATGAGAGAAGTATATGTTTCATGCATTGTAATGTGTGCCTAACTAATTGATGGGTGGGGATTTATGCTCCCCTTAAAATCCAAATAATGTAAATTCAAAAGAAGAGTTTGGAATCCACTTTGTTCTTTTCTAAAATCCATTAGAAAAAAAAATATTATGGAAATATTCTGAAATAATCAAACTATAGAATGAATAATGAAAAATAATTAGATATTTCATAATATTAATTTTCAAGAAAATAGTGGATGTATATCGTATCATTACTCTAATATTTTCTTATAGTTTTCCATCATTATAGGTTTGACGTGGAGCTATGAATCAATATAAATTAGAAAATGAATCCTCATTGTGACCCAATCATAACTATTAGGCATTGACTTATTGGGGTCAATAGGTTGTCCACATTGACTCTATCCAACCTAAAATATTATACCATGACATATTTCCTTGATTTTTTCCTAACATTATTTTTTGACATGAATGGTTTATAATAGTTTCACACAATAATGAGAACTGTGAAGTTCAATAAAAATATACATAAACATATGTTCTGTAGTCGGATGACATATATATTATAATACATAAGTAATTCATGACCATTAGGTATTGCAGGATCATAATACATTTATACTTCTACTCATGAAGGTTGAACATGGTGGCCCCTATGATTAGATGAAATTTGAATATACCTGATAATAGGAATTCTATATGATATAGGTTTAATTGGATATCACTATCTCTAGGTCTGTGTATTGGTCAATAAAAATAAGATTATAAATAATATATATCATTAATAAAATTATTTTACTTATTTTTTTAATCTATTAGGATATTTTTTCAAGGTTATGTGTGATATTTTGGATATATAAAAAGTTGTATGAAATTAATGAATAAGTAAAGAAATTATTTGTCACCTATGTATTATAAATGTAGATATCTTAGGACCTTTCTTTAGAGTTTAATTATTGTATCTAATGTGTTTCCATGGTCACTAGTCAATGATTTCATATCATATAGTCAATGAAATATGTTTCACAATATATTTCGATGACACTAATATGAGAATTTATTGATTATATATCAAAAAATTAATAATATTACATAGTGAATGTTTGTATGGGGTTTTCTGTGATTGTGACATTAACAATATTCTCTATGGGTTCATTGAGATTTTTAGATGCTAATATTAGGATTTAAGACATTTATTCTAATTCCATTAAGATAGAGGGCGAGAGGGATACACACGATGTGTATATGTAATTTTAGTTAAGTTCTAACTAAATTTTATACTCTAAATAAATATTATTTCTGACATGTTTTTTAGTAATTATTCAGGTTTTTATAATCATATAAATAAATTCACTAGCTTTTTGGATTAGGATACCATTGAGATGAATATTAAATAATTACATTTTTTAGCTAATAAAATCAAAAATGATAATTTATCACTTTTTATTATTCTGAAGGAAAATTAAAATTATTTATTTATTCAACAAATATGTATATATTTGTGATGAGCAAATATATATTTATTCCCCATTTAGTGAAATGATACTATTTTATTTAGCGTGAAAATAATATAAATATATTAATTTAGAATAACAGTTTACTATTCATAGTTTAATAACTATTGGGGAGGATTGGGGGTAATATGGGTTGTGAAGGAATTGCAAAATTTTATTAAATATAATTTAAATAAATATTTTTTTATTTATATTATAAATTATATTTAAATATTCTGCAATTTAGTGTATTCCATGGAATGTAATTTTATTATTATTTTTATTTGATATAGGTATTATTTAGATATAAGGACTAGATAAGGGATGATGTGAGGTTATTAATTATCTAGACCTTTGAATATAACCTAACATATATCATTTCATGGACTAGTTTATAATTTGTGTGCATAATGATATTATATCAAATGGATTTCTATTTAGACTGACAGTACGTCTCTATAATGGTTTTAAGAATGAGAAGAAATTATTCACCTCTCTCTCAAGATTGATAGAATAAGAGAAAGAATTATTCAAATCCAAATTAATTATTGTCGTGACCAATGGTGAATGAAGGAATAAAATAAGTACCCCCAATCTAGAACCCAATGTTCTATTGATGATATCCAAAGTTTCAGTTATCGCATATAGATATATCTAAAGGAATACAAATTTTTATTCATTTTTTCAATGAAAAGACAATGATAGAGTCCACCGAAATCATCAATAGTGAATGGATACTAATGATGTGTTAATTTTTAAAAAAAATTAATTATAAATTATATATGACATTATTCTCTTTTTGAATGTTTTGGGGGTTCATCATTGTGTTTTAAATATTTTATCTAATGAAATTGAAAAAAAAATTATTAGGAACAATATCACCCACTTCAACTCAGCCATATACCTCTAAGTGTTATCAATATTATCAGACAATAATTTATAATTATATCCAATTTATTGATCAATTATACAATTTTTTGTTAGTTATAAATAATAATTTTTACATTATTCAATCTAAAATATGATATATTATGATTGATCAAATTTATGTGATCATTAATAGAATAATAAGGTTCAAATATTTTGTCTCATTTTTTTGATTTTATAGGTAAATTAAAATAGATTCCCGATGTATAACTAAAACTTATATGTCATGTTCCAATGTTAAATTTCAACATAATGAGCTATTTAAATCACAACATGTCATTAGGGGGTCCAAGATGTTCCATCAATATATGCCATGTATTCCCCCTACATGGAATATAGATTGAGAGGGGTAAAAATTTTGTATTATGTGGGTACATCATCAATCCCCACATTGTATTCCCTATTGGAATCAAGGATACTAGGTGGTTAAGGAATTCTATATGTAGTAAAAATATGAAACGTACTGAGTTCCATCCATGGTTTATGGAAATATGAAAATTTAATGGCATATAGAAGCTTTTAAATTCCACGTAACATGAAATAAACCCCATTAAATATAAATTGAGTCCCTATGCATGTAATGAGAGTGGCCAATAATAAATAACATATAGTTTATCAAGATGTACATTCCATTTAGATCATGAAAAATCATGAATGTAACTCATTGATATTTTCATGTTCTTTGATTATATATTTGGATAATAAAGATTAATTGTAGAATAATATGACTACATGACATATAAATGGATGTAAATTCCCTATGATACGGTTTTACCACATGTATTACACATTCAGAAATTTTGGAGGCCATTTGTGAAGTTAAATTCTTTATTAAATGGTTTCCATATTGTTCTATAAATACAAAAAATGTATGGTTTTGGAACACATCATCTACATCATGGGAACCTCTAGTGGTACACATTGTTCATAATTAAAGCATGTCATATTTCAATATAAGGAGTGTAGACATTATGTCTTGAAAAATGGGAAAAAACACCATTCATATCAGGATACGATGTATAGGAACACAATCCATCTAAGTACATTTTACATAATAAGGAACATACACATTGTTAGTTAGATTTCATGTTGTGTTGAGCTACATTGCATGAGATAGTTTAATTCAATAAAGGGTTTAATAACAAGTATAGGTGTACACACTATACATCATCAAATAAAAAGTGTTTATATATTTAATTTTAATTAAAATTAATGTGGATTGTAATATCATGTAATATTAGGTTGGATAATTAAGTTAAGTTAAATAATTAATCAATAGTATGAATAATTATTAATTTGATCAATATATTATAAAAAAAATTAAATAAAATATAGAATCCTTTAAATTCCCTAACATTGTGTGTGTTTAGGATCATGATCATTAACGACATATGGTTTCATTAGGTATTTCATTAATTTAATAATATATTTCATTGGGTTGTTTATAAATTATTGATTAAAATAAATATGTCGTTTTTCTTATCAAAGAATCATCTATATTATATATGTGCATGTCTTCTTACAATTTCATTTATGTAACCCTTAAACCTTGGTTCCCTCACCATCCAGTTAGTATGAATATGTAATTGAAGGACCTCCCCGTTGAGAGTAAATTGATCCAAATTGAGATGAGGTGAAACTAACAATGGATATACATGTGTTAATGGTGGAATACTACAACTTGATCCTAACAAGAATTGGGGTGTCATTATCCTATGGTTTTTGGATGGTTTATCATCATCCCAATAATCTAATTATTAGTAAATTCTTATGATCATTCCATGTGTTTATTTGGTTTTTCCAGTTCATGCGTATTCATATATGTGATTCTTGTTTATATAATAGATTTGAAATAAATTTATCAAATTAATAATAATGAAAGATCAAAAAAAAATGATAATGTATAAATTATTTTTATCTGTAATAGTAAATTAATTAATTAAAATACACATAATAGTAACATTATTGTTAAATAGGATAAAACAACAAATGTTTATTGAATAAATAAATACATTATATGAATTAAATGTTATGTTATAAAATCCTTCCATCAACTTTTATATGACTAAAACATTATTAATGTGTCATATATACAATATTTAGAGACAAATACATTATCACAGAGTCATAAAGAATATTATAGGTCAAATTAACCAATTTGGAATTTTGTTTTATGTTTATAGTTTATTTAATAAACTCCGGAAGAAAGTTGTTTGGAAATATCAGTTAATATTTTAGGAATGTGGAGCCCACTAAATGGATCAAGGAAATTTTAGTTAATACCATTGAAAAAAATGCATAGCTAAATACCATTGAGTGATTTTTATGAATGTAGTTTAGGTTTTCTGAAGGGATATAAATATCATAATCACTAGAATATCTACGTGACAATATATTTTGAATGAAATAGTGGGAATACTAAGATTTGATAAAATAGTGGGAGAATAAAAAATTTGATTCATTACGTCACACTTGATAATTAGATAATGTACTAAAATTTAGTTATTCTAATTATTGAAAAAGGAAAGGGAATCCTTGAGAAAAATGCGATCATTCCTAGAAAAATGACATATCCTCAACTACTAAAATTTCCACAATGTGTATTTTAATTTTTAAACAACAATATTATTGGAAAATTTCTACTATATTATAGAGTCCCCTATTCATGATCATCCATCCCATAAGTGAATGTATTTGAAAATGATTCCTACAAGAGATACATGAAGGATTCTTCTAAAGTACATTTAATCATTTTATGTAATATTTTTGGTAGTTATTATTTATTAAAAACACGCTTTTTGTTTTAAAAATAGGAATTAATTTTTAATTAGTTCTTCCAATGTCAATGTTTTTAATTTGGTAAAATAGACATCATTTTTGAATTCCGAATATGAAATATTTCTTTGGCTGAATTGTTGGTATTTTTCTGAAAAACATCAATTTTTTATGAATAGTTAAACCACTAAGTAGTAGTCAAAAATAAGGCCTTTTCATTAAAATGAAATTTTACCACTTCTGTTAATTTAATTTCAGAAAACCGATATACATGGTTCTTATTAGTAACTAAAATTTTGTTCAATAAGATGAAAATAATTTTTCGTAAATAGTAACCTTTAACTTTTATTGACCACGTTTAAAGGTAAATTTGGTAATGCAAGGTAAAAATATTTTGAAATTAATATAAAATTACCCTAACAATTGTCATAAACTTATTTACTGAGTAATTTCTAGCCAATAGAATCCTTGGGTGATAATTTCTTCCTTTTAAATCCAATTGGGTAAGATAATTATATTAATAATGTTTACATAAATTAAAAATAAAAATATCATAAAATTGTATTGTTTTGATAATAGAATTTTAATGTGGGGGTCATATAATTGATATATTTGACTAGAAATATTAATTAGAAAAATAAATATATTTCTTACATTTGTTAATTTTTTATAATTATAATACATTATATAAATTAAATTATTTATGAAACAATAATGATGCAGTGTTTACCTCATTAATAAATAGTTTAAATAAATCAGATTATAAAGATTAAAATAATATCCAAAACTTGTAAAAATCTTATAGGATTATTTTATTTCAACCATTAGTCATCTTATCTTCAACTTTAATAAATTTTGGACATTTAGAAGCCAAATATAATGATATAAAACAATAATATTTTCACACTTTCCTAAAGAGCCCCTCCTCCCCCTTATAAAAATCCATCACCTCATTCCCATTTCTCACACCTCTCAAGATACTTGGATAATCCAAAATCGTCACAAATAATATATCATTATCCCTCGCTTCATCCTATAAGCATTAACATAGGAGAAAGGCACTTCATGTATCCCTTTTATTTCAAACCAAAGGGAGTTACCCAATTTAAAGGTAACCTCTTCTAATAAGTTATTTTGTTTTATTTATTTTTCCAAAACCATAAACTAAATTTTTTCATTTATTTCTTAAAAACACCAGTATCCTCAATATATTATGTTGTTTTTATGAGATGTATTCAAACAACACTTACACACACTCCCATCTAATGGGTAAATAACATACCGTTTCTGTGGACAACAAACTAACATCTCACGAAACGATGATTGTTCAATCTTCTCCGACCACCTCATATGGTGGCCATTAATATGGAACTATATTTATATGGGATATATAATATATTTATATTGTTTATTTTATTCTTTATTTTTCGTTTATATCATACCTTTATGGTTCCATAGTGGGTAAATATGATAATTTCATTTGAGGAAGTGCAGATTACCCCACTAAAATATATATGACTCCTTCATGCCATACATGGGATGTATAAAGGATCGAGTTAATGAAATTATATATTATATTATACTGGAATTAAAATATACCTATGTATCATTATTTTTTCATTCCATTACATATAAAATATAAATGAAAGTAGCATCCATGCGTACGTACGGCTTACCGTCTCCATGAACGATGCATTTCATTTCATTAATCTAATTGTTATTTAATATTATAAATAAATATATATACTGGATATATATTATATATATGATATCTTAATCATGAATATAATTATAGAGATAATGGAATCTTTAACACATGGAAAACATATAATTATAAGGTGGTCATTTTTTACTCAAGTACCAAATGTTGAAAAAACAACCATTATTAACTTCACTGATTACATAATGATTACAACAGGGAAATAAGTGATATAAACGGAATAATAAAATTGAAAAATGTTATTAATAAATTATAAATTATCTTATGTTTATTATTCATGAAGAACAAGTAACTGAAAATTCAAGTCATACATGAGGTAAGGGGTTTCGTATCTCATTATTAATTCTGTGAGATTTCCTTTGTTCGCCACTTAATTACTTTATGTGGTGTCTTGGGTACTAAATATTGATATATATTATCATGATTCTATTTATATTAATGGAATTCGGTTATTAATTTTATAGTAACTAACTTTTAATCATTCGACTCGATTAATTACAACATTGTAATGGGTTTTCATCTCACCTTTTATTCCCATGAGATTCATACTATATTTGCCACTATTTTCTTTTGTGTGGTGTATGTACTGTCTATGATTGTATTTTTTTTGTAATATACTTTAATATATGGGTATTTAAAACTTCATTGTATTATTCTTCTTTTATGGTCTGTATGTTTTGTACGTTACCAAATCATTAGTGGAATTTCTAATTTCCATTACAAATCGTTGGGTTTTACACAAACTTCATTGACTATATTACTCCATGATTATGTGTGAAATCACTATTTTTTTTCATTTAGTAATTTCCACTCCCTTTTCTGTGGATATACTTTTGATTCACATAATAACACCATTGATGAAATCTCAAGTCATTGATATGAACTTGATATGAGTAATTTTAACTCAACTTCCATTCATTGAGTTAAACATCTACGTCATTGGTATTGTCTTAAAAATAAAATGTGTGAATATACTATGATTTATTTACAATGAATATCCAATAATTTTGATTGTATTTATTTTTTTCACACATATATATGTAATTGATTTATCCTTAATTTAATTATACCGTCTTTATAAGGGATTTTGTCTCAATTTAAATTCCATTAAGACTTCATTGTTGTTATGCACTAGTTCACACTTATATGGTGTATATACTGTCCTTTGGAATATTATATCATGAATACAAATATTCATAATATACAATAAAGTTCTGATTAAATTTTATTCCTCAATTATTTGTATTCAATCATCTCTCTGTTTTTTAAAAACACTTTAACAAAAATATGATTTCAAATGTTTTAATGATTTATTCTTATAAATATTTCTCATTAAAGTCCATATTTTCACAATGGTTTTAAGGATTTATTTATATGGACATTAATGTTTTACAATGTTAATTACCTTAAAATAATCACTATCGTTTGGAACACTTTGATTCAGTAGTCAATTTATTAAATGCTTTAAATGTTTTTGAAAATTGATTCATAATGCATTTATTATGTCAATATCATGAAAATATATATTGTGATTACAATGTGGAAGTGTTATCTTTACCCTATGCATACTTTATTTGATAGGGATATGTTAACGTTATTGGTTATTTTTTATGTATGAGGGTGGTTCCATGACAAACCTAGTGAGGGTGAGCCAGAGATAGCTCTCTAATGAATTAGGTAACATGACATAGGTAAACATTAATGTTTCTCCTAAGATATTTAGGGAATATACTATGATAGGTTTTCTAATGTAACTCCCTACATATTTGTGATAGTTACAATGTAATTATTTTATTTATTCCATAAGATACCTGTATGATATATAATTTTTGTGAATTATTCATTAATCTTATGATTTTATAAGGTATCTTATTATTGAAATGTATGGATTCATTGTTCTATATATATTAATGGGATAATGATTTCATTGTATATTTTATATCCCTTATTGAGATTTTTATGCTCATCCAATGTATTTGATATGATTTCCACAAGAATTAATGATCAATAAGGATTACCGATGAGATCAAGGAAAAGTTATGTTGTCTAAAACATGGAACTAGACAAGTTTATTTTTTATTTTAAAAAAATGGAAACTGAGTAGTAGTGTCTACATGTAATATTCTAGTAGATATGTAACAATTACGGCTTAATTCTCTAAAAGTATAAACCTGAAAATATCCTCAATGAGAATCATCCATTTAATTCATCATTATTTAATCATTTAAGGTATGTTCTTTATAGTTGGTATCAAAGTTTGGTTCAGATAAAATTATAGGTTAGGGTGTTTATTAAGCAGAAGTGAAATTACCATAATGGATAAGATTTTAGAAAGAGTCACAGTAACTTTAAAAAAAGTGAATGAGTTTAAGATACCATGGAAAAGTATATCTTAGTATTTAATATCCTCATAAGAAATTTAATGATAATTTTACTGATATACTCACACTGATCTTTTTCATTTTAGTATATGGATGGATCTAGCTGGCACCAAAGTGACTGTGGACGTGACGAAAACTGTGATGGTTTTCTGAATGAGGAACTGGATGAAATCAGAGCTGCAATGATAACTCTTGTGTTTATTCTCAACAAACCATCTAGAGTCATGATTAACCACCTGAACCATGGTGATTTTTATAAGGAATCGTATATGATAGAAAAAAATCCAAACAAAATTTCAGGTAATAATCAAAAAGTTAAGTATATTCAAAAACATATGTGACAAGGATGTGGAATGAATGTAACACCCCAAGATTTTACGAAAAATATTCTGTTTATTTTCATTAATGTCTTGTGTTTTATGCTACACAAAAAGGAGCTTTTACAACACGCATCACTGACTTGGCTTGCATTACACGCAAACACGACCTTCCACGATAGCGTGTGTTGTATGCAAAACCAAGTTTCGCTAAACAATGATATGCTATTAAAATATTATTAAAACTAGCCGTTATGAATAGTAATAACCAGTTTTTTAAATTTTGATTTTTTTTTCAAATTGTACTTAATTTTTGGATTCAGAATATCGAAATTAGCTTAGGGTGAAATTTTGGTACTTTTCGGATAACTTTCATATTCTGATGAATAGTGAAAATTACTAAATTTTAATTAAAAACATCTTTTTTAATAGAAATAATTAATAGTGATAAATTATTAATTATAGTGGTTTTAAAGTATATTTAGAATATATTTTTACAATTTAATACAATGTTGGTAATTGGATGTAATTTAACATTTAAACCAGACATAAACAAGTGTCAATCTTTTGATAGTTATTATCTCTTAAGAACACGCTATTTGTGTTGACGATGGGAAATAATTTATAAATTAATTAATGAAACAGATATGTTTTGAATTTGGTAAAATAGACATCATTTTTGAGTTCATAATATCAAATATATCTTAGGCCTAATTTTTGGTATTTTTCTAGAAACTTTCATTTTTTGATGAATAGTGAAACCACTAAGTGGTAGTTAAAAAAATGAATTTTTCATAAAACATAATTTTACCGCTTCTGTGAGTGGAATTTAAAAAATTTGAGACACACGGTTGATGTTAGTAAGTAAAATTTGGTTCAATTAGATGAAATTAATTTTTGGTGAATAGTAACTTTTTACTTTTCTTTACCACGGTTAAAAGTAAATAGGGTAATTAAGGGTAACAATGATATTATTATTACACTAACACATGCCCTAACTCTATTGGATAAGCTTAATTCGACCAAAAACAACCTTAGGAATAAAATATTACCATTTAGGCCCACTTGGATTAGATTAGAACATTTATTATTATTTAATTTAAAGAAGAGTTAAAAGAGTTAAAATCAATGTTTATTTACTAAAACATTTTTAATATAGGGTTATACATAAGATAAATTAGATTGTAAATATTAATTAGAAATCTAATAAGATTTACTACATAATGATATTTTATTTATAATTTTTATACATTAGATAAATTAATTTATTAATGACACAATGATGATGTAGTAATTACCATAATAGTAAAAAATTATAATAATTGATATTCTAAATACACAAATAATTATAATTTCAGACTTTTGATTAATTAAACTAATTTTATAGGTTAATATGTTATGTTAGAATTTATTTAATTAACTTTGGTTGAAGTAATGATTCTGTTATGAGTTTCACAAAAATCAACTATTGAATAGTGTCAAAAATGGCATAAAAACATTTTTAAAACAAATATTATATTATTTATTGTTTTTTTATTAATAAAAATCTAAGGATCGGCCATGATACTTATATAATGATAGGTGTATCATTAATGGACCACTTGGGGGTCTGTTGGATGTATATGGTAAGTTTATTAACTATATAATATAAAAATACAAAGTGTCATGGTAAATGTCAATCTAATTGACTAAGAGTTAAAACAAAATGATAAGGTTAGTATAATGTCATAAACATGTCTAAATTCTATTGGATGAGATAATTTCGACCCGTACCCACTTTAGCGTCAAAATAAATCAATTTTGAGCTATTTAAAACCGAATTTGTCTTTATAATAAAATAATATTTTTTGTTATTCCAAAGGTGCCCCTCTCCTCCCTTATAAAAGGGCATCTCCTCCCCCTCTTCCTCACACCACCTTGATCCTTAAATATCGGCCAACCCAGGCCCATTTCAATTCCCCACTTCCCTAGAAACATTCTAGAGGTCCTGGTCTTCTTCAAAGTCCAATTTTAGTGCCCTAAGAAAAGGACTCAAAGAGCCGCTATAAAGAAGAGGTAATGCCTGTTACCGATTCTTTCAACTTTATTTCTTCTTCCACTTATTATTCATAGGTTGTGTGATTATGAAGTAATAACATAAGTATCACTCATATACTGATATGTTATTATAACTATGATACAACCCTATTTCACCATCTATCCATCCTACGTAAAATGAAATCACCGCGCGTGCGTACGTACAGAATACCGTCTCCACGCCGTGGTGTAATCAATTTTCCACCACCACCTTACTTGGATGGGTATAATGGTGTAAATAATAACTATATATGATTATTTTAAAGTGATATTTATTCTGAAATAGTATACATACACTCCAATATAGTCCCACGATCATGAGAACGACATCATCGCTCGTGCATACATACGGACTACCGTCTCTACGACGCGATGAGATTATTCTCCATGTTAACCATTCATGAATGATTATAATGTATATATAATAAGTAATCATAAAATATATGACATAATATTGATACTGGATTTATGTGTATATATTTGTATGTCATCTACTTAATTCCATTAAATTCAATAAGGAAACGAAAACAACGTTCATGTGTACGTACGACTTACCGCCTCCATGAACGGTGTATTTCTTTCCATTTACTGATATATTATATATATGTATATTCTGAATATATATTATATATAAATCATGTTTTATATTCTGGAATTAGGTAATCATGATTTATGTAATCATATGAATAATTACAAGTCAGAACACGGACGACAAATGATACAATTTTACCCAAAATTCACTTTAAGATGGAATTTACAAAAAAACAGGAAATATAAAGTCATAAGTGAACCATATATGATATCATAACAATGAGTATGATTCTGGAATAATTCAATGACCTTATTTAAATCATTATACAGGAGGTTCGGACACATACGATGCAAATCAAACATAAGGTAAGGGAAAATATCACAATCTCATTTTCATCCGAGATTGTTTATACTTTTGTATTTACTGGGGTGTATTTTATCATCCACATGCATGTTTCCTCAATATGTAATATTATTTCGAACCAACAACAATTTTTTTAAATCAATTTTTACCCTTTGCTGAGTTTTAGTAAAATATTTGAAAGGAATCTTTTTTGATTTTTCGTACGAGGTACTTTTTGACTTTTCCGACAAAAGTAGAAGAAGAATGTTTTTTTAAATTATATAGTATGAATGGATTTTTAATACATTATTTCCAAGAATATTCCTTTCCAAGTATTCAAGTTTATTTTTAATCAACTTCTTTTAGTTTAAAAATTTATTACATGTTAAAAAGGTAAAATGTTTTTGAAGTTGAAGGGATATTTTCCTCAAGAATGGAGTTTAAGAGTTTTATCAAAATTATTTCCCATCTAAGATAATATAGGGTTCTATTTCTATCCCTATTATTACATGGATTTGATTATGTTGTGATGGAAATATTTTTCTGAATTCTTTTATCTTATATGAATTGTTTTATGATGTCATGATGTTTAAGATTCCCATTTTTATTACATGGGTTATGCAATGATGTATGATTTACGATTTTGTGGCACACATAAGAATGGTTTCATTATGAGATGGGTGGGACATATATCTCCCTCAAATTCATAGGGTAAAGATTTTATATCTCATGAGATAAATATGGCTGGAACGGTAGGTTAAACCAGTTCAGTAAAATAGGACTGAAACGTGGAGTGAACTCGGTTCAGAAATGGAATATGTCCACTAAGATAGTCTTGGCAATGAGTCTTCACTAATAAGAAATGATTCTCTATGATTATGTGTGCATGACACAATGTTTTATGTTTTATTTTATGATTATTGGGACTACATTTCACTACCATGATTTATCCCATGTTATGAAATTATGATCTCTTTTTCAGGTAAGATTTCCAAATTGTTATGTTCTTATGAATATGATGTGATTGATATTTCTTTTGTTTACCCTTACTAAAAATTTGAGCTCACCCTTTTATGTTTTCTTTTCCCCAGGATATAAATAAAGGTTTTAGGTAAGGAAACGAAAAGTGTAAGACCTATATGGGAGATTTTGAAGATCTTTCACCACAATTAGAATATTACGTTCCATGTTTCAAAAGTCACTAAACTATTACGGTCCTTGTGTGTCTTTTTTTGTTATGTATTAAGTATTCCACAAAAGTAATGTAATGTCCATGTACTTTAAGCGTCAGGTCTCTATAATGAAACACCTAGTAAAATGATTCAAAGTGACGAGAAGATGATATTGATGTGGGAATTAAGGTCATAATGAAAGAACATTCTATGGAAAAAAGAAGCATCCAGTTGACACTATTAAAGAAAAATATATGTTCTTTATGAGGTATCAATTGAGTGTTTTAGATGTGGTGTGGATGGTCATTATAGGAACCTATGTCCTATGAAGATGTTTTGGGAATAGGATAAATAGGATCGTACAAATATATGTTTACCAATACCTAATTCCATTCCGAGTGAGCATGAAGAAACTGACCATGACCAATGAATGGTATGGATTATTTCTTAACATATGATTGGATATTATTGAATCGTAGGATATGATTCATTATTTTGTTTGTAGGAAATAATTATTTTAGAATATGTTGGTATAGAATGGTTATTAGATCATGAATAACGATGAATGAGTATGAAGTCAACATATAAGGGATACAAGAGCTATGGTAGTTTTTACGATGTTTAAATGACTAAAGGTATTAAAGATCATTTGAGGATGGGATTACATTGGAATACTTTTTATAATATGTGTAACCCTGATGTTTGATATATGAAAATGGTATTAAAAGAATAATTATCTATTCCTTTGATGAGTAATTGTGGAATATTATTCTAGAAGAATCTATATTTTTATTTTAGATATATGATGATTTGGTTTATTTAATAAAATGATCAACCTATCATGGAGAATATGTGATTAGGATAATAACATTTTAGTATGAGACTTTAAGAATAACTGATGTTTTTTAGAGATAAATGTTAATATTTATCTTGGAAGACTATGTGACTATATCCATCTAAGATTTGGGTTTCAATCATAGTTTGGATTACTTTGAAAAAGTTTATGGAAATTTTTTTATTGAATGGACATTGTTGAAGTTTGGGTATTGTTTGAATTTCTTTTGAGATTAATAGTATTTTTTTGTAAAAGACTATACATTTTGGGGATTATCTGATCACATACTATCCATTTTGGTTTTGGTTGATGTCTAAAGAATGGGGAAATATAAGTTTCATCTTTTAGGGATTATCTGATATTATAGAAGTTGATTCATGTGGTTTTAATGTGACCAAGTAAGTTTTAATACTCATCATTTTGAGAAAATAAGAGTTTGTTGTATAAATTTATTAATGTATGAATGTCTACATGACTTGTAGGTATGTTTCCATATGTTTTTAGATATTCTCATAAATAATTTCTTCAATGAAATGTAATATAAAACAAAAACATTGTCTGTTATAATTTCCTAACGAGGAATCAATGAATGTTTAACCCTTCTCAAATTTGTGATTTTTTTGTTTTTGACTTTCTCCTAATCATATTTTTTATCACCCTCCATCATCACATGATGATTTTTTTCTCCTCCAAATCCTTGATTTCAGGGAATCATAGTATCTTTTGTCTCGGGTAACCTTGGTACATATCTTACATTATTTTAATGTGATAGTTTTATTGACTCTATTTTCGATTTAGGACTTTCAATGACATTTTTGAGCCCAATTTCTAATTTGCATGGAGCAATTCCAAAATGGTGGGAATTATATAACATCTTAGGTAAATAAAGAATATTAAATCCTTATATTTTTTAATATTTTTAAATTAATTATTTATTTTCTGCTAAAATGGATTCTATGTTCGATGTTGTAACTGATACACAACAACGAGTTTGTTTGAAATCTTACATTGCACACAACGTTGAGTTGTTTTTAAAGATAATATATTATTATTATTATTTTAAATGATAGTTAACACCTAGACATTGTAAAAGAGAGAATTAATAAAACTTACTACAAAATTATTATAAATATTT
This sequence comes from Viscum album, assembly GCA_963277665.1. Lineage (NCBI taxonomy): Eukaryota > Viridiplantae > Streptophyta > Magnoliopsida > Santalales > Viscaceae > Viscum > Viscum album. The sequence continues at coordinate 468,295,038 of OY728162.1, read as the reverse complement.
TCTAAATTTTTTTACATTTATCGAATAAATTATAGAGGCTTAAAATAATAAAGAATCATGATTTTAAGCATAAATACAATAATATTCATTAAAAGGTCGATTTACCAAATTTTAATTGATAACCCTCATTAAATCTAATTTTGGTCACTTTTATATGTTTTAGTTGAAAAAATAAAATTCTTCTTTAGAATCAAGACATCAAAATTTACTTTGGTTAAATTTTTGGTTTTTTTCTTATAAAATTCTTTTTGTAATGAAAAGTTAAAAATACTATATTTTAATTCAAAACTACATTTTAATATAACTTATTTATATAGTTACATTATCATAAATAATTGTTTTAAATTGTAATTAGATTATATTTTTACCATTTAATCCAATTTTGGTCATTGGATGAAATTTTATTGTGAAATTAGGCACACACAAGTGTCAATCTTTGGAAAGTTATTATTTATTTAAAACATACTTTTTGTTTTGAAAATGGGAAATAATTTTAAATTTATTAATCCCACTCATATGTTTTGAATTTGGTAAAATAGAAATAATTTTTTAATTTAGAATATCATATATAGCTTAGGCTGAATTTTTTGTAATTTTTGGGAAAACTGTAACTTTTGATGAATAGTGAAACAACTAACTAGTAGTTAAAAATATGAAATTTTCATTTAAATGAAATTTTACCGCTTCTTTGAAATGAATTTTGGAAATCCGACATAGATGTTTGTTTTTAGTAAGTAAAATGTTGTTCAATAAGATGAGAATATTTTTTTGGTGAATAGTAACTTTTGACTTTTATTTAACGTAGGTAAAGGTAATTAGGGTAAATCAAGGAAAAAATATTATTAAATTAATAGAAAATTACATGAACACTTGTCCTAACCTTATTGGATGAGTAATGGACTACCAAAAAATTCCATGGGTGAGATTTTCGGCCTTTAGAAGCCACTTGGGTAAGATAATGATATTAATAATTTTTATTTAGAGTAAAAATAAAAATATCATAAACATGTATTGTTTTGATATAACAATTGTAATGTTGGGTTATATAATTTATATATTTGACTATAAATATTCATTATAAATAAAACAATATTTACTACATTTTGTTATTTTTTTTATAATTTCTAGACATCAAATCAATTAAATTATTTCTAACACAATAACGATACAGTGTTTACCTTATTAATAAATGATTTAAATAAATATGATTTCAAAGATTAAAATAATACCTAAAACCTATAAAAATCTTATTGGATGATTTTAGATAGACAAAGATCCATCTTATCTTCTACATTAAAAAATTCTGGACATTTAGAAAATGAAAATCATTATATAATAAAATAATATTTTCACACATTCCAAAAGAGCACCTCCTCCCCCTTATAATAATCCCTCACCTCTAACCCATTACTCACACTACACATGCCCCATGGCTAATCCAAAATCTACCCAACTAAGATCTAATGATATCTCTATTTATCTTAGAAGCCTTACCTTAGGCAGAAGGCACTTAAAGTAACACTTTTGGTTTAAACCAAAGGGAGTTACCTGATTTAAAGGTAATGTCTTCTATTAAGATATTTTGTTTTATTTTACTTCTCCAAACCCCTAAAATAAAATTATTCCATTATTTAGAAAAACTAGTATCCTAAATATACTATGTTTTTATGAGATTTATTCAAAATACACTTATACACACCTCCATCTAATCGGTAAATAACATAATGTTTATGTGGACGTCAAACTAACTCCTCACGAAACGATGATTGTTCAGTCTTCACATACCACAACATATGGTGGCCATTAAGATGGAAATGTATATTAGTTATATATATTATATTTATATTGTTTCTTTACTTATGTATTTTTTTATATAATACCTTTATGGTTTCTATAGTGGGTAAATACGATAATTTCATTTGAGAAAGTGCGGACTACCGGCACCTCAAATTGATATGACTCCTACATACCATATGCGGGATGTATAATGAATAGAGTTAATAAAATTATATATTATATTATACTATAATTATAACATACCTATGTATCATTATGTTTTAATTCAATTAAATAATAAATATAAATGAAAGTAGTGTTTATGCGTACGTACGTCTTATCATCACCATGAATAGTGCATTTCATTTCTTACCACTAAATGTTATGAAATTTTTTAAATACATATATATACTAGATATATATTATATATATGATATATAAATTATGAATATAATTCTTGAGATAATGGACTCATGACCAATGGGAAACAATTAATTATAAGTTGTTCATTTTTTACTCAAGTACAAAATATCGACAATATTATCATTATTAACTTAAATGATTACATAGTGTTTATAACAGGGTAATAAGTGATATAAAAGACATATCAAAATTTAAAAACGTTCTTAATAAAGGATATATTTACATAATTTTATTATTCAAGTAGAACATTGAACAAACATGTCAATTCGGGCATGAGGTAAGCGGTTTCTTATCTCACTATTAATTCTATGAGATTTCCTTTGTTTGCCACTTAATTCTTGCATGTGGTGTTTTGGGTACTAAAATTTGATAAATACTATCATGATTCTATTTATATTCATGTAATTATGTTATAAATTTTGTGGTAACTAACTTTTGGTCATACGGATCGATTGATTACAACGTGGTAAGGGTTTTCATCTCACATTTTATTCATGTGAGATTCAAACTATATTTTCCACTATTTACGTTTGTGTAGTGTATGAACATCCCATGATTGTATTCATTGTGTAATATAATTTAATATATTGGTAATTACATCTTAGTTTTATTATCCTTATTTCACTGGATGAATGTATCTTATGTTACTAAATATTTAAGGGAATTTTCTAATTTCAATTCTAACTCCTTGGGTTTTATTTAAACATAATTGACTATTTCACGAAAATATTATGTGTGAAATCGCTATTTATTTAATAATAATTATATATGAACTACAATTTTTGTGGATATACTTTTGATACACAGAATCACTCAATATATAAATTCTCATGTCATTGATTTCAACATGATATGAGTAATTTTAACTCAATTTCCATTCATTGAGTTAAACAATCATGTAATTTGTTTTCTCTTAAAAAGAACACGTGTGAATGTACTCTGATCGATTTACACTGAATATCCAATCATTTTGAGTTTATTTATGTTTTTCACATATAAATATATAATTTATTTATTTTTAATCTATGTATACCATCTTTATAAGGGATTTTTTCTCAATTTACATTCCTTTGTTACTAAATTGTTGTTATGAAACAATTCTCTCTTATATAGTTTATATTCTACCCTTTGGAATATTATATCATGAATACCATTATTCTCATGATATTATAAAATTTTATTAAATGCTATTCCTTAATTACCTGTATTCAAGATTCTCTCTTTTTGTTAAAAACTCTTTAACTATAATATCATTTTAAATATTTTAATGATTTATTATTCTAAATATTTCTCATTAATGACCATATTTTAAAAATGTTTTATTTGGAATTTTTTTATATGGATATTAATGTTTTAAAATGTTAATTCCATTAAAATAATTAATTTTTTATGGGGCACTTTGATTCAAAACTATCTTTATTAAATGTTTTAAATAGTTTTCAAAATGGTTTGATAAAGCATTGATTATGTCAATAACTTGAAATGATATATTGTGATTGAAATTTGGAAATTTTATCTTTCCTCTATGATTATATTATGTGTTATGGATATGTTATGGTATGTGGAAATTGTTTACGTATCCAGGTGGTTTTGTGATAAACCTAGGGCTAGTGAGCCCGAGATAGCTCTCCAATGCATTGGGTAACGTGAGTGAGGTAAACATTAATGTTTCTCCTAATAGATTGAGGGAATATACTGTGATGGGTATTCCAATGTAACACCCTACGTAGCTAAGATAACTATAATGTATTTATTTTATGTTTTACATAATTTACCATTATGATTTCTGATTTTTGAGTGTTATTCAAAAATATTATGGTTTCATAAGGTTTGTTATGATTGAAAAGTATTGTCTCATTGTTTTTTATTTATTAATGGGATAATGTTTTCTTTCCTTATTTTATATCCCTTAGTAATATTTTTATGCTCATACCATGTTTTTGAAATGTTTTCAATAGTAATTAAATATGAATCATTGTGAAGGATGAGATCAAGGAAATGTCATGCTGTCTAAAACATGGAACTAGACATTTTTCTATTTTATTTTAAATACATGGATACTGATTAGTAGTGTCTACATGTAATATTCATGTTTATATATAATATTTATGGGCTAATTATCTAAAACATTAAACCTAAAAAGAACCTCAATATGAATTTTCCATTTAATTTAAAATTATGTAATATTTTATGGCACTATATTTATAAATTACCTTAAATATATCAAATACCTAATAGTAATAAAATGATTATATATGAGGAATATTATATATATTCCAAGTATTCTGAAAACCCCTTTATGAAATTTTTCAAAATAACATTGAAATAGATAAACCAATGGAAAAACATATTGAATAATGGTTATATATATGTTATTATATGGTAGAAATTAATTATGAAACATCCCATTAATTTTAAAAAAACATTTATTCTATAGATGGATTTATCTATAAACATAAATCAAGGAAAACTCCATGTGCATCCAAGTTTATTATAATATAGTTACACAATATATTACCATTTATAAAATAGAATGGTATAATTAATATTAGCCTTTTTACAATAAGGCGTAAGCACATATCTTTTGAGATTGGTCAAAAAATGATTTATACGAGGTTAAGGCTCTAGATATAAATGATTTTTCTTCAAAACACCATACTCCAAACATTTATATTGGAGGAGTTGTTATAAATAAAAATAATGTATGTGAACCTTTAAAGAAAAGTGGAGGTTTTTATATTCCCTAAGACTGGTGATATATTATTCATAATAATATTGATTACAAAACAGATGATGTAAATTGAAATATGCTAAGATTGGAAGGTTTATATGAATTATGAGATGGAACTCGTGGTACAAATACTAGTCTTATATATTTGTAGTTTCACTTATTGATGTAATTTCATTAGTTTTAATTTAAGAGTAACCCATACATGGATTGGAAAATCTAGTTTTAATAAGGATTAAATTTGTTACTAATGGTTTCAAGAAATTTCATGTCTCTAGAATACATACACTATTCACCATTCTAAAAATCCATTATAATTATTTTTTTCAAATCCACATTCAATTATTAAAGATTATTATCATTAAGAAATCCACAAATTTTTATGTTTTCTTCCAGAATAAAATTGATCCATGTTTATATAAGTGGTTAGTTGGGCTCTTATAGGTATCCCACATATATATTTTGAGAACATATGGAAAATATATTCTTAGTTTTAATGATAAAAAAGGATAATAATAATTTCTCCATGAAATGATTTATTTCGAAACTCTTGTCCGGTGAAATGATATTTATAGACATAAATTTATGGTGTTTTTAAAAATTGTCACTGGATATTAATATAGAATGAAATTAAAATAAAATATGTAATAATGTAAGATGAAATTTTTTCCCATGTCACATTTTATGAAATATCCCCAATTTGATGTTTGTAAAAACATGATAATATTAATATGGTAAATATACTATAGATTCCCAATACTAATTTGGAATCTATCTCACATTAAATTATATTTATCTAGGTTAGATATTTATTGCAAATAAATCATATAGAGAAATTATTAATTATAACAAAAACAATTCAAATACTTGTGGTTGGAACTATTATATAGTACTTGAGAAAGAATTTTTTTGAGTTCATTGTTATTAAAGAAGATGAATTACTATTTTTCATGGGGTATAAAATCAGTGTTATATTATATAATAGCTTCGTATGTATAATGTAATATTCAAGAGATACTTATTAAAACAAGTAGTTTCCATATCTATATAGACAACATATGTTATGGCATCTGATGTGGATTAAGAAGTTGTTTATTAATGTTTATTTTGAGTTATTCATTTAGCCATTATATCCAGTTGTTTATAAGGAAAAATTATAAATACTGTAATGGATTACATATTGATGCATTTTACTAGAGATCTAATGATATTTTATGGGATGAAACTCTGAAATCATTGTTGGGATAAAATTTATAACCATACTTTGGAAAATGTATGTTTATCATGTTAGGATACCAAATTTTTTAATAGTTATCCCAAGTTAATGTGTGGCTCATTTGGAGTTTGATCCCTATAACTAAATGAATTTTCTCTATATATTCTATTATTATTCATCAATGTAAATATTAATAAATATATTATCATATGATGATTTTTATTTTTTTTACTATTAATTGGATAATTTTGATAGATCACTAATTGTAAGAAAAGTTTTAGTTGTTTCAAGCTATAATGAGATCCATTAAATGATATTATATTATTAAATAAATATTTGTCCAAAATACACAATTATGACAAAAAGTATAATGATTTAAAATTAGGTGTTGTCAGATCATAATATATAGAGAATTCTTCTCATGAATTTCACACATGGTCATCTCCATGATTGGAGTAAATTGTAATACACCTGCCAAAAAGAATTCTATATGTTATATGATTCATTGGATATTAATATCTATAGGTGTGTATATTGTCCCATATAAATGTTGTTTTCATTAATTTATATATTTAATATAGTACCATGATTTAATTTTTAAAACTATTATGATATATAGTTCAAGTGAAGTATGATATGATAGGTACATCATAAGTGATATGTAACTTTTGAATAAGTAAAGAATGGATTTCCCCATCCATATAATCAGAACTAATTATCCCTATCACTTTTTATTTAATACTTTACAATAGAAGATCATTTATGAGTTCATTTAAGAGACTCGATGAAATTTATTTATGTATATAATTTAATGAAACAAATATGAACACTGATTGAATAGATATAGAAAAAAATGAATTATATTATATAGTGAAAATATTTATGAGGATTTTGTAGTTGTAAAATTAACATCCTTCTATATGAGTTCCTCGATGTGTTTCCTTATTCTAATCATTTAAATAATTTTATATCGCTTAATTCCACTAAGAAAGACACCACCATGGTCACACACTATGTTCATCTTGAATGTTTGTTAATTTTTTTTTTGAATTTAATAGTTTGAATAAATTTTATTATTGAATTGTGGTTTAAGAATTATTCAATTTTTAGTAATCATATAAATTCAACCAAAATTTATTCGCTTTACAATATATGTGATTTTAATATTAAATGAACATTATTTTCATTCAATAAAATATAAAAATTTTTGTTTATCTATTGTTTATTATTTACAAGGTAATAAAAAATATTTATTTATGAAATATTTATTTATCTATTTATCTTAATATTTAATAAATAGATTTTCACCAATTAGTTATTCTAATATTTATTTATTTATCAAATTAATAAAATAAATATATTCATTTATAAATTTTTTATTATTGATGATTTGATAAATGTCAAAGAGAATTGATGGGATGAGATATAGATCAATGGATATTATATACTTTATATAATACTAGTTATTAAAATATTAAACTATTTATTTGATAAATTTAATTTTAATATTCATTGAGTTCATTAATGTTGAGGAATAAAATATTAAATATATTGTTATCATATTACATGGGATTTATTTGGGGATAAAAATAGATATGACCCACTACAAAGTCCCATAGTTCCTCTTTATATTATTTTCAAGAATTAGATGTGATTAACTACACTATCTAGACCAATAGAATAAGAGAAATAAGACGGTGTGTATATTGGAAATATAGTTGATATCAATTGAAAAAGAAACAAGATGATTGATGCCACTATGCAAACAGATGAAATTATATAAGTGATTTTTTATGATTTATTGATCTTGTGCAGTTAACACTGGATGAATTGTATTTTTGATTCTTCACCACATTTAAAGGGTTACTGTAATGAAAAAAACCCATATATAAAAAATATTACTAAAGTTGCGGTAACTATTATATTAAATTAATTATAATTTATATATGACAATATAATCTCTATAAATATTCCATGATTTATTCATTCAGTTATGATGATTTTATAGAAATTAAATAATGAAAAATACATTATTGGGAACTATCCTAATTACATCCATTACACCCCAAAAACACTCAATATTGATGCTTCAGTTATTTGGGAAAAAATAAGTTACATAGTTGAAAAGAAAATAATATTCTGTATATCTTAGAATAACTGAGGCATAATTTATCTTCTTTATAAATTCTTTGGGATAACACACATTGATAAAAATATATATAGATCACTTATGAGAAGTGGTTTATATTCTAATTTTAATTATTTAAAATCATGTTAATGAAATTAATTTAATAAAAAATAATTACTGAAATATTAGAAAAAAACATATATTAATTAATTATTAATTTATTAATGGAAATCAAAAGAAGAATATGATTCAAAAATAATATGTGAAAAAAAAATATCAAGTAAGAAGTGTTCAAAGTACAAAAAATAAAAGTTATATATTTGAGGAGGATTAGTTATATCGTTGAATTAAACATCGTCTCTATAAATACAAAAACATCTCATACAACAATTTTGAATTTTAATGGATGAATATTCATTGAATACCATAATGACACAAACTATACTCATTCATGTATATTTTCTTTAGAAACATGGACATGTAATAAATTGGTCGATAAGTGAGTTGTGTCATCTCTCACTAAGTTCTTTATTACAAGTACCCATCTTAAATATAGCATACTGAATTACATTCATAATAAACTAGGGAAAGAAACATAAGAAAGGATGAGATCATATTATTAGTAAGGGTATACATAGAAGATATCAATCCATGATCACATGAATGAATTGGATAATAATAATGGAATTTTATCATCAATATGAAAAATGTAGTTCATAACCAACTGATCATACATAATAAACAAGATTCATGAAATATAAAATTATCATTTCAGAAAATATGAGATACATGGGTGTTAAATCATCATAAATAAATCGTGAAACATATTATATTATCAAAAAATTTAGAAACATCATAAATACAGATAAACATTTCAAATATCAAGGTTAACTACCAAGATATTCAATATAGTGGATCATGAATCAGCACTTATTTCCCATTGTAATATCATGAGACATAAAGAGTTACCCAATGAATTGGATGAAGATATTGGACTCACTAGTCACATAATTTATGTCATATATACTTATACCCTAATATCATTATACATTCATCATCTAAGAACCCATGAAAAGAAATGGGTTTCATAAAACCTTCAACATATCATAACCCATGAAACGAAATGGTTTTCATAAAGAATCTAAACATATCATAACACATAAAAAATAAGTGGTTTTCAAAAGAAAATTATTATTATAATAAATATCCATTTAGAGAAAGAATAAAAATGGTATCCTTGGATCATATCCCAAATAATGAATATATAAAATTAACGGATTTCATCTTAAATGGACAAAAATTTTGATGGATTAGATGGAAAATTTCTTATGGAAATTAACCACTCCTCAAAAATCAGCTTTTATAAGATAGAAATTCATAAAATAATATATAAATGAATGTATTTGAAATTAAAAAATTAAAGGAAGATTCAAATACAATTTAACGAATTTAATTTCAAAAATATCTTTTACACTTTGAAAAATACATTAAAACATAAATCATTTTCAAATTCATTTCTCTTGAAATTATCTTTCAAAAAATATAAAGGAATAATTATAAAATAATTTATATTACTTTGGTAATTTTTTTTCATTCCATAATTCTCAAAACAATGATTCCTATCAAATTTTTGGTAAAATCCAAATATGAATTGTTTCTCATTTGACATGAAGATTACATTCATTTTTATATAAGTCAAAGAACATTAAAATTTTCTTTAGAAATCATTTTATACTAATAAATAAATTAATTTTTTTAAAAATAGAGATATTGATGAAAATGGGGTTTTTGACCAAACTGAGAAAAAAATTTTTTTTAAAGAAAACTATATTTTGACCTCTTATGTACATAAAAATAGAAATATGAATAAAAATCATGTATTCTAATTAAATAACTACATATAAATAAAATTAATGATCTTACTAAGAAATGGAATATAATATTTGATTCACAAAAGTACAAAAATAAATAATCCGGATAAAATATGATATTCAATCAAAAATCCATTACCACTTTGGTAATATTGAACTGTAAGACCCATGAAATAAAAACATTAAATGAAATATAAAATATCATGAGAATAAATAAATTAATGATATTAAAAATAAAAGTGGATTTATATAATCCTCTAAAAAATATATTGGTACAATGTATAATGTTTTTACCAATGAAGATAAATTGTGCCAAAAAACACTTATTGATTTGGTAACTTCTAAAATTTAGACCCAATCGAAGATAGATTATAAAATTGGAAACTAAATAACCAAAAAATTTCCCTATTATAATTAAAAAATACATTAATAGGAATTATATAAAAAATATAAATGAAACATATGGTTAATATCGAATATTTCTCATAGAAATTAAAACTGAGTTGAAAGTATCATACCTTATGTCCCAACGTCCATCATAAAAATATAGAACTAATAATTCAATATTAAATACATTGACAAACAATAATTATATTTATCATTCCATATATTATTTCAAAATGACCTTTTATTACCTTTATATGAATAATTATTTTCTAAAATCACATTTCAGGTAATATCCTCATTGGGTTTCATGTATGTTTTGATTTTTTATTTTAGGTCCTCTAACAATGATCATGGTTCCATAATCTATAAAATATTAACTAGGATATAAATTTAATATATATTCATTATATTAGTAAATATAATAGTACCAAAATTTAGAGATACAAAATAAAATATACCATTCAAGGAGGTTGTAGGTCATAAATACGAATGACCAATATTTCCATTTTCTCGATGGGAAAATCAAATTAATGTTAAAAAATATAGTTTTTATGAAATTAATTTCTTCATCATATATATCACATATATTTAATAAATTGAATATAATTAACTTTAATTCAATGAATTCGAGAAAAAATAATTACAATGCTTCACGAGGTGTTAGTCCACCATACACACTAACGAAGTTATTTTATCCCCATAGAATTGAATTTAATATGGTATATTTTATATAATTCCTCAAAAGGTATAATTCTATAAGAAATATAATGTATATTAATTTAATCATTCCTTATTATGATCAAATTTAAATGGAAATGGAAGACACATCACATCTGTTCAAGAGGTGGTAATCGACCATATAAAAAAGAGATGTTGTTATTTTCCAAAGGGTTCTATGTTTTGAAAATAGAGGTGGTGTTATCAATACATATGTATAATAATATCATAAATATTATATATAAATATGTAAAACATTATTATATCTAGCTGTGAGAGTTGGGATGGAAAACTATTAACATATGTTCACAAGGCCTTAGACTACAGTATTTCATTATAATGGTTTCATCTTTCATTTCATGGAAAAGTAATGTTCTTAGTTTAATAAATTAAAATGTTAAAATATATGTGTTGTGTAGATACTGGTGGTATTATATAAACATATTTGGAAAATGTTTTTTGGATTTGGAAGAATAATAAATTAATAAATGAATTGTTTAAAACATTACCAAAACTACAAACAACATACATAAGATTAAACTAAATCCATCCAATATTCTATTTATGATATCAAAATTTCATATAGTATTTTTATATTGATTAACTGAAGTTATTATCTTTGGTTTTTTTTATAAAAATCGGTTTTTATGTGAGAATGGGAGAGGAGAGGGGGTGGACTTTTGTAAGTGATGTGAGTGGTACAATTTTGATTTTTGAAAAGAAAAAAATTTAACCATGTATTTTATATCCCAAAAGGCTCCAAAATATTCAAATATTGATCATTATTGATGAAAAGGTTGAAATATAACCATAAAATGGTTTCCAAAAAAGATTATATGTCATTTTATTCCTTATGATTTTTGTCTAGCCCCTCTTAAACCAATTCTCACTATAACCATGATAATTAATTTTATTTGATTTAATAGTTCAAATTTATAAAAAATAAATAGGAAAACAATAGATAATATAAATCTTATTATTGATAATATATAATTCATTTTTTTTTAATTTAAATTCATATAAGTGGAATTATTTAATTTATAATTAAACGTGCAGATACGATGAAAATGTTGTTTTCTAAAGTGAAAATTATCATAGGTATATAAAGCTGTAATATCTTAATTTAAAATATAATTTATTCAATTTACAACAATTGTAATAGTAATTATATAATTGTATTAAGTTTACTTCTAAAATAATATTACAAAATTCTAGATGTATTTAATTGTTTTAAATGAAAATAGAATTCTTTATCAAAACTAGTATTTTTAAATACTAAATGAAAATTCTAGTAGTTCAAAAATTTATCAAAAATAAACTCATGTATAATGTTTGTTTAGATTTTTAAAATTATGTAATTTTTTTGAAATAGTATTTATTAAATTTTTGAAAAGTAATTTTTTTATAATTGCACAAAATAAGATGATGTTTCCTTTTAGAAACCATACAATATTTTAAGCATAGTATGAAATTTCTTCTCATCTCATATATAGAAAACTAATAAGATACATTTTAAAGATTTTATTGAAAATATATTATAATAATTTCATTAAAATAAATCAATAAGAGTTATTTTATTATAATTTTTTTTGGATAAAACGTTTTTTTATAATAGTAGTTATTTTATGAAAATGATTTCTTTTATTTTTAAATGGATTCTATTTTAAATTTTTATTAATTTGTTATCAAAGGATTCATCTATTTTACATGTTTAAAGAATAGATTTTCATAATTTATATAATCATATTCTTATCCACCATTCCTACAGATAGGACTTACTATCATATTAAATAATAATATTTTAAAATTATGTTGTGTTACTTTTAAATGAAATATTGTGTATAACCCAATATATTCTCGGAATTAAATGTATCAAAAATTGAATTATATGTTTTATTTAATTAAATATATAAAAATTTTAAATTTATTTGTAAAAATATTTCGTAATATCGTAAGGTGTTACATTCCACTCCACATAAAATGAATTTCTCCTTTGAGATTGATCACTTTTTTACAAAAAACTCAGGAATCATTTGTCTCACAACATTATCAGGTTCACATATAGCTTCTTCAATATGGTGTTTTCATAGAGAACTATTTCCATGTGAGTGGTAGATCTTCTCAACAATTTCATTGTATAATCTATAAAATCGATAACTATTATTTAATATAAATTCCATTCTCTAGTTGTATGACCTTGGAGTCAAGTACATGAGAAGGATTGGGTATGTACTTATTCATGGGAGATACATGGAACCCTTCATGGATGTGATATCAGTTTGATGGAGGTCCAAGTCAAGAGGTTATCATCCTGATGTAACAAATAATTTCGAAGTGGCTGATATACCTAGTGCTTATCCGTCATACGTATCATAAGAAAAATTTCATTCTTTGGTTTTGATTTGAAAACTTTCCACTTAATCTTTCACACAAGGACAATAAGATTCATTTTTTATTCCTAAAGCACTAAAGGATCGCAAGATCCAAAGTAGAATGATAATTTATTCCTTTTACCTCTATTTATCATAATGATTGTCACATTTTATCCATTATGTAAAAATCTTCATATGAAGCTGTAATACATCAATATCTAAAACCTCAACCATAGTTCATCTTAAACCACTCCATAAATGGTTATCCTTCAGGCCCACACAAGATTCAATTGTTTAAAAAGAAGTCCTCAAAATAACTTAAGATAATCATAACATTAATCAATTAAATATAAATTAGTATATATTAATTGTTTCATACCAAATATGTGAATAAATTATTCTTATACTCTCCTGAATCATTGTAATGTCAATAATTATTATAAATCCATAGTGAAAATATACATCCTTCATCATTCCATAAATAAGCCCACCTAATATTGAATATATTGGCTAACTAAAATTATTATATAAAATCAATCAATAAAAACATGTACCTATTTTTCAACAAATAATTAATTAGTTTTGTGGTCATCAATAATATCTAGTTTACTTATTCCATATCAATCATCTATTTATCCATAATAAACACTATTTTCCCAATTTTATGAACATATTAAGGATTATATTGACTTAATCATTATTTTTCTATAATATATCACCCTTATATTCAATAAAATTTTATGTCATTATCACCATTCAACATATTCTTTTAATCCATACAGAAAATTTTCAATAGAATAAACCTTTTATATTTCAAGATTAATATATCATAATTTCTGAATTCACATACAGAAACACTTCAATAATTAAAATTTATTACTAGAAAATTATCTAAGATTTATCTACATATTCCATATTAACAATTGTGTACAATATCAAATATTAATCATGTCTTTGAAAAACAAAAATATTATTAGGATTCATTCATTTAACAAAAACTATACTGTTAAAACTACCCATACCTTTCATATGTCATTTTTCGTTTCTTCTTCATCAATTGTATAACCATTAATCATACCACTATATTGATTTTTTTCACTATTTTTACCCTAGGGATATTTTATTCATATTTTTCATATATTCAAAATTTGAAATATTTGTTTTTTATAATACCTTAGGGATATACCAATATTCCCTTAAATTACGTTAAATGAACATTTAATTTTTTCTTCTACAACTAGTTACACTATTACCATCTTCTACACACATAAATGTTCTTCTTGTTCCTTCATGAATCAATATATATTGATTCTTCCAACATTCATGAAATGTATAAAATTGAGTTTTACTTCCTCCATGGACATCACCACCTAAGCTCTTGGTGAACTGTACCATTCAATTATTGTTGACTCTAAGAGCAGGTTGAGGTGTATGTTTTTAATCTTATATTGTGATAAATTATTAATTATAATAATAGTATCCTTCACTCTAGTCGTCACCTTATTTAGATTATCATAAAAACATTTCTATAACATTCAATGTGAGCCATGTTTATTGTAGTATTCCATATTGACTAAAAATATGAATAAAATTTCACTTAAAATAAAACATAAGTAACATCACAGAATGTCATCATAGATGTAATATTATTTTAAAATATCGCATAGAATATTTATTAATGAAAATAAAATTTCACTTAAAATAAACTCTTTAATTTTATAAATTCATAACATAATTTTAATGTAATTTAATTTTAAAATAACATAAAGACTTACAAAGTAGGCTTGAAATGTAATTTAAAATATTTCTTCAGAAATATAGACTTTCCACATTTACATAAAATTTTTAGAAAATAAAACAATTTTAAAATCTATTTCATTGAAAATAAAATTTTTAAATATATAAAAAATGAATAAAATAATGTTTGGACATGATTTAAGGAAATTTCATTCCTTCCATACCTATTAAAACAACGACTTTTTTTACATTTTTTTTAAAATATAAACAAGAATTGTGTGGAAAATGTCATAAATATTCCATTTAGTAACTTAAAAAAAATTCTAAAATGGATACATATTTATTTCAAAACTAATTTAAGAATATTAAAATCATTTTTTAAAACATTTTTTTATATATTGGTATTTAAAGAAAATGGGTTTTCGAATGAAGGGGGAAAAAGATATTTTTTCATTAAAACATTTTTTTAATCCCTTGAGTACAAAAAAGAGTAAAATGAAATTAAACAATGTATTATCATGAAATAAACATATAAAAATAAAATAAATGTGTTTATTTAGGGATGGAGTATAATATATCATTATTATATCTATAAGCATAAAAAATCCTGATAAATGATGAGATTTTGTCATGATACCTTTACTACATTGGTAGAATAGAATCTTTTGGGAAAATGTTATAATAACCTTAAATAAAATTTATAATTTCAGTAAACTAAATAAATTCATAATTTTAAAAGTCAATGTGGTTGTATATACTCATCAAAATACAAGACAAGATCATAACATAATTTATATCAAAAAAATGGGACATTGAGATAAAGATAGCTTAATAATTTGGTAATATTTGAAATGTAAAAACCATTAAATTGAGATATTACAATGGATTAATAAATAAATATAAATTTCAGGATAATAATCAATAAATACATTCATCATTAGTACATATTCCATATAAATAAAACATGTGTTGAATATGGATTGTGTCTTTTAGAAGAAAATCCCTTACTATACATTCCTTTGTACACGCTAAAAATCCTGTATAATAAATGTATGTTCATTAAAATCCTATTATACAAACATTTTAATATGTATCATTCCATTAAGTATTTTAATTTTACCTTTTATTAACCATTTATATAAAATTCATTTTTAAAACCATGTTTCAGTTATATCTTCATTATTTTGTGTGCGTGTTTTGATTTTGTATTTATTGGTGATATTACATTGATCCTAGTTATGTAATATAAATTTTTTTATCCATTATATAAATAAAATATATATTCACTCTAAATGTATTTATAATATAACATAAATTATGTGATAGAAAATGAAATACAATGTTCATAGAAACTATAGGACATACATACATATGTAAATTATTTCCATTTTATTAGAAGGTGAAGAAAAGGATGTTTAAATAATATATTAATTTTAAATAATATTTATATATATATCATATATATTCATTAAAATAACAAAAATTAACATCCATTCAAATAATTAATTAAAATAATTCATCTCTTTGCGGGGCGGTAGCCTTCCATACACACGAATGGTGTTATCATATACACCACATAATTGAAATTAAGAAGGTATATTTTATATAGTAATTATATATGTATACATATTTTAAAAATATTTTATATATTAAATTAATATATCCTTATTACCATCATATTAGTATGGAAATGAAAAAACACATCACAATGGTTCATAAGGTTTTAGTCCTATATACACACGAGTGATGTTATTATTTTCAAAATTGATGGGAGGTAACAATGCAGACGTATCATTCTAATTAAATATTATAAAAATAATTTAAATATCATATATAAATATTAAATCCTTAATTGCATCCATCTTAACAGGTCCTTTATGATTTTTTTATTAAATTGATGAACATATTTGGGTAGATATTTTTAGAAAATATAGGTTTTGAAGTGTGTAGAGTATAAGAGAGAGTGCATCCTTTTATAAGTGATTCTAGCGGCACACTGGTAGTTTTTTCATAAAAAATATGCAACAAAATTTTTATCAAGTAAAAGGCACCAAATTTTGAAATTTTATGGAAATATAGGTTATAAGGATGGAATATGGAAATACAATTCATGGTTTACATGTTTTTGTTAATTTTACCCCTTTTCGATTTTGTTTAAACTCCTAGTAAATCCATTTCCACCTTAAATGTGTTAAATAATTTTTATGATATTCATTATTAGTAATTTTATAAAATAATGTTGAATTTATTATAAAATATACTTTATTCTTATTTAATTTCAGCGAACTATTTTTCAAAATTTAGTTCATATAAGTGGTGGAATTTTATTTAACATTAAACCCACATACAAGAAAAAGGTGGTTTTTTAAAATAAACAAATCTCATAAGTATAAAATGTTTTGATATCCCAATACAATATTGAATTTATTGAGATGAAATTAATTGGATATATAAATATATTATTTTAATAATTTTACTTTTAAATCCATGTGAAATAAATTTTTATGTTTTTAATTGATGAAAAGGAGAAGACAATTCGTCATAAAAATTAGTATTTTCAACTATACACTAAACAATATCATGGTAGACAATTATATAAAATTCACTAAATAAAAATATTAACCATTAGATTCAAAAAATTAATTTTATTTTTTCAAAAAAAATTATAATGTTGAACAAATGAATTCTATGATAAGTGTGAAAAATGTGGCAAAACAGATTTTTGGGATGAATAGTTTTTTCAGAATAAAATTGGATTTATTTTTACCTGATATATAGAAAATTAAATAAGTATAATTTTAATAATTTTATTGATAATAAGATATATTAATTTCACTAATATTATTAAACAATAGTTATTTATTTAATCTAATGTCATGAAACTAGTTTTTGAGTAGAAAAAATGTTTTCAATAAATCATTTACTTTATTTTAAAAGTTTTATATATTAATTTTTAATTAATTTTTAAAAATGAAATCATTATATATATATTTTTAATCTATATATTTTCATAATTTAGTTAATCATATTTATCCCTTCCATTACAATTCTTATCAGATTAAAATCATGTTACTTAAAAATATCTTATTAGAATGTCGTGTTATGTTTAAAAGTGGTGTAGCATGTAATTCATGATAATATCAATGCTTCATATAGCATGACCTATATTTTTTTTTGTTTAAAGAAATATATCAAACAAAATAAAGTTATTTGAGAATATATTTTAAAAAATATCAGTGTGTTACACTCATGCTACATGAGGTCATGAATAGAGGCACCCCTACCCTTTGAAGTAATTTTATATTATTTTAACATAAAATATATAAAAAAATGATTTTTTTTTGTTTTGGGGGAGTTTAATGTGGTTTTTTGACTTTGTTGTTTTATAAATATATTTATCTAATATTTATTGTTTGATATTTGGTAGATAACTAATGTAGCCTTTGATCTTCTTTCATTAATTCTCATGGATTTGAGTTCTGAAGTTACCATTCATTTATATATTTTTTCTAGTATAAAATTTATTGAATTTTTATAAATGGGGAAATCATTTATGTAAAGGGACAATAATTTTTTTATTTTTAATTAAAATATCATGGATGTATTTTGGGTGATTTCTATTTATGTTCTCAACCACCAGGATGTTGTTTTGTAGTATATATGAAATATGATGTTTGTTTTATATATATTTTTAGTTTCCAGAAAATCAAAAAATCAAAATTATTTTTCAAAATTATTTATTAAAATTTTATTATTTTATAATTGATGATTAATGATTTTATGTAATATTTTGTAATGAAATGATGATATCTTTAATTAAATCTTTCTTTTGGAGTTGAGTTTCACGAAATTTACTAAGTAGTTCAGGTATTATATTGAAAAAAATTCTACTCAATACAAAAATATATTAAACATGTGGAATGGAATAAGTTGAACCCATGTTTAGTGTTATGAAATATAAATACAATTTCTATAGAGAATATAACATTATTATAACGATAAATGTTATTTTTTATCATGAAACTGAGTGAGTTGAACATAAAAGGAAATATGGCTCATCATATTAATAATATGTTGGGAAAATGATAAATTCAATGATGAGTATCATTTTTGTTTTGAGAAGAAATATATTTTAATTTACCTGATGATATAAAATGAATATATACTGTTCTTTATTCATGAAAAGATATAAAAAATAGAAAATTTAGAGTGTATTATAACATAAAATGAGTTGCGTTGAAAAAAATGGAAATTCATTGTCAATATAGATTAAATGCATTAATGTATTTAAATATTAATTTATACTTAATCATTTATATAGAAATAAAAAAATAATAAACAAAATTTCTAAAAGAAATAGAATTCCAATGTGTGTGTTTTTATAGGAGTTTATTTTGACTAAATCAAAAATTTAATGAAAATATGTTTTATTTATGGGTTAAGGATGAATATGTATTGGTTGAGGAGATGATTCATGGGGAGTAATGATTATTTGACTAATCATGGAACCATAATATAATTATTTGGTATTATGGTAAATTAAATTTTATTAGTGGGAGATTTTATATATGTGGTTTTTAATTAGTAGAACTAAATAGATTTATAAAATATTTATGTGGTGGTCAGTTCATAATGATAGTTTTAATATCAAGAGAAATTATTTGATGTTAAAATAACCATTTTATATGACTACGAAGAAAATGCAGGATAATGGGAACTACATGTGATAAATACTAAAAATAAAATATATTCTATTTTTAGAAAATAAGCCTAAGAGTTTAGTGAATATTAAGAAGCCTCACTAGCATGACTTATCAACTTATATAGTTTTGATAATCTCAAGTTGATTAATTTGTATAAGTATTTTGATCCCTTTTAGATAGTAATAATTATTGAATATTATACTACCTGATATTAAAGATTAGATAAATTTGTAACATTATAAAGGGGAAAAATCCCATGTTAGGATGAAATATTCATAAATTTTATCACTAGTTTTTTATTATAGATTTATTTATTTAAGTAGTAATTTAACCATGTACCTAGGATTTAATTACAAATTATAATAAATAAAATATATATATATATTAATTTGGATTTTTTGATATGTATCTTGTGAGAATAATTATATATTAGTTAAAAAGTTATACAAAAATATCAATTAGACTAATATTAGTATTGAAGGGAGTTTGATTTCAGTGAGTTATGTTTTGATTTACCTTGATTCACCGCCTCTCAAGGTTACCCTCATAACCAAAAATCCAAAAAACATGACACAATTCAAATACATATTTCCTAAAATATTATAATATAAAAAATTATTATAAAATAAATTAAAAAATTAATATAGAATATAATATAATAATTTACTATAATCGGTGACACTTATGTCTAAAAATTTCATAGGATGTAGATTATTAATAAAGAACAATTCAATTTCATGCCAAAATACTTGATATCATCCTGTAAAATTATTTTATTAAATTATAGTATTTGGAATTAATCAATCATGTTAAACAATATAATGATGTCATAAAATAATAAATAACTGATTACAGAAAATATTTTATATTCATTTCTATAATTTAATATAATACAAAAAGATATAAACTATTACTAATGTAAAATGTTTATATTTAATTTTTGAAAAGTTCATAAAATATTATTATAATGTAAATTTTTCATGTTTCATACTGTAAAACATTTATAAATTATATGACTACAAAATTAATTAGATCACTTTAGTGTTTTATCCTAAAAACTATCACTCGTCTAAGGACATAGGGCCAACTCCAAGAATTGTAAAGTCTTTAGTCCATACCAGACTTGCTTTGGATGATTAAATTTTTTTTAAAGTAAATAAAATTCATTAAATTATTTTATAATATATAATATTTTGAATACTATGAAATATTTACATTCTGTTTTTTGTTTTTTTCATATGAATTACAATCTTAAATTTGAAGATTTTATATTTATTATGTTAAAAAATACAATGTTTTTATATTTAAACACTAATATTAGAGGAAATATATTTATTTCATAATATTCAGTGATCAAATTATTTATATTTATGTCTACATGAATAGAAAATATTTAATATTCTTTTAATATTAATAATTATAATATAAATTTATGAAATGTTGATTAATTTAATTAATTATTATTAATATTCATTGTAATTAATTGTTTTTTATAAATTTTTTCTTTTAAATATTTATTTTTTTATATTTTGGATCTATCATAGTAGTATATGAAATTTTTAGCTGTCTCAGGACACCAAAATTAATATATTTTAAATTTTAATATATTCTAATGCACATTTGTTCATAGTTTCTTTTTTTTGGGTTGTTTCAATTTTTCATAGCCTAATATGGGAAATCTGATATAATGGTTTATTCAAAAATGTGTGTTTTACCCTACGAATGACCTAATGTTATTTGGAATTGTATGTTTAGTTTTGGTAGCCTTTGGTGATGAATTTTGTTAAAATACATAGTTAAATTTATTTTTATTAATTTAAATTTCCAAGACAAAAAATTACCTTTAAATTTATCATTATAGTAAAATTTCAATTTAAAAAACATAATGATGGGGGGATCTGATGTTAAAATTTTGAATTTTACATTGGAGGATCAGATCAACGGATAAAGAATAGCCATATCGTGGTTGATCATGATAAAGGGAATGTAAAAAATCATATTCAACACTAGAGGATGAAATATTCAAGAATGTTTGATCCTAAATTAAGTGCGGACTTGTAATTTGTCGTTTCATCCATTTTTATTATAAGCTTGATCATGAATCCTTACCTTTTTTACATTTGATCTATGATATTTGGATATCTCATGATCCCCATAATATATTGTTTATATTTATCCAACATAATTCTTCCATATCACCTTTTCTCCCCTAGATACGGTGATTATTGGACCATTTTCCATGAATTCTTGGATAATGATAGAATCCCTTTAATTATGTTCTTATCATTATCTATACATCACATTATTATTTGTTAGCCTACGTAGTTGTGGTTTAAAAATTACAATGTGTGTAAGAGCATGATCAAACCCCCAGATTCATGGAGGTTTCACAGGTATATAATTGTTTGGAATTTTCTAGAAACATTAAGATGAGTTTCTGGTTACAAGTGAGGCCTTTTTGGTTATGAGATCCTTAATGGTAGCTGGATAATTTTATTTTTATTGGGAAGGAGAAATGAGGGACTCGTATGGATAAAAACCAATCACCAATTATATGTCAGACATGAAAATCCAATATATTTGACCTAGAGAGATATTTGAAATAAAAATGGTGGTGGAAGTGGCAAGATGAATATGCATAAATACATCTATGGGTTTATATGGAGAACATGGATACAAAAAATTTATTATAGCAATAGATTCCATGTATTCCCCAATCTGTGGAGTCTAGGGTTTTAGGATGATAATGTTCACATTCCATGTGGCAGTGTCCATACAACATGTGATCCGCCCTGTGTGGATAAGTTGTGTGTCATCTAGACATGTCTAGAAGTCAATGTGGCATGAAATTCAATGATCTTTGAGAGTATATAAAAAATCCTAGATGTAATTGGGAACAAACTGGTACTCAGGAACAACCATGTACATGGGTTTGTAGATATCCAAGTAAGTGGGCATGACCGAAAGGACACAAGCATGGTTCTAAGTACAAAGACACAGTCAGGAGGACATGGGTAAGCACTCGGTGGCTGATACATATAATGTGGAACCAATACATATCATGTGATGCTAAAATTATAGACAATCCATGTAATGGAAAGGATATGTCTAATATGCCAGGTGATGCCGCACATTGTCTGACCCCTAATGCACGCAGTGTACTATTCTCAGAGGGTTTTCACCTTGGATATCTCTTTCATCAAGAAATTGATTTTGGAATATGAATATCTTATCTTTAGCATTGATCTATTTATAATGTAATGATATCATTAATAGTGGATTTTTGAATATGGTGTAAGGTGTTTAGTGTTTTATGCTTCTTCAAATAATTTTTGACCACCAATATTGATCGAGAAGGATCATCAGACTGAGTTGAAGGTTGGGAACCCCTTATCCCACCAAGGTGAGGGACCTTCATACTACATACAGTGGTTAACTATTACCCCCTATGGATTTTTGGGGTGGGTCCCCTAACCTCATATTTATACCCCCTATTGAGAAAGGGTATGATTCCTACTAACATTGAGTGGAACTCCCCAAATGTAATTTTTTGTGGGTCCTCTATCTAACTACCAAGTTTAAATCCCCTATCACACCAAGGAAAATGTCATATACCTTCTGATTAGAACCCCCTTATCATACTATGGTATGATTCTTATATTAGATATTTTTTCCCTCAACCTATGGAGTAGTATTATTGTTCAGTTCTTCTATATGGCTTTCTCTGATATACTAGTGAGATTTATGGTATTGGAGATGGAATTTGAGAACTATAGGTAGACTCATCATCCTATGATAATATGTGATATAGAAATACACCTTCTCTATTTTATATGATTCTTTATGAGAATATATCTCTATTGGGATTCATTTCCCTCTTTTAAGGGTTGATAAGAAATTTTATGTGTCTTCTATTTCTCCCATTATGGTTTTTAGGGCATCCTAATAAGTATGTATATACTCACCCATGTATGGTATTTTCCAACATGTGTATTATATTTTGAAAAATAATTATTGTTCAATGATGATATCATTATAAAATAGTGATATATAAGGGAATTGACTTTATACGGTGGGAAAACATGAATATTAGGATATAGGATCTCTCCACATTCATTTATTCCAGCTATTTCCATATACAAATATCATTTCTGGTTGGATGTGTTTTTTTAACATTTATTCTTTGTCTTGCATCTTTCATACTCTATTGTGTTACCTAATGGATTATTGTATGCATTGTTTACTTTAGATATTACATTCATTTATTATTCTTCTACATTTTTGTATGGGGTTTTATGGGTGTGTGCATACAGGTACATTTGGTCAAGGGATACAATTTTATATTAGTGAATTATGGTTCTTGTTTCCAAACCCCTAAGCTATTAGAGGTGGGATTTAGTTGTAACAGATTAGTTACCAGTTCGATAGGAGAGATTTGGCAGGTTCAGTCAGTACAAAGTGGTTTTAGATTATATTTTTACATGTTATGGTGTTGGATTTTATCCTTTTATAGAATTCTATGGGGATTAAGTAAACATTATAAAAGTGTATTGAGTGGAGATTTCATGAAAATTAACCTGATGTTGGTGTAGTAGTCGATGTATACATTCACTACAAATCAGACTACCTAATTGGTCACTCAACATACTAAGAGATTGATTGCAGGGAACCGTGGTAAATGAATCATATAGTATTGATTCCATTGAATATTCTTCATGATTCAACTCCTCGTATATATATGATCATTAATATGTGGTATTTAAGGATAGAATTGGGTTTTAGAACATAAGAACATTCATCCAGCTTAATTTTTGAGGATCTTGACATAGATTTGATGACTGATGAGTCTTTGGTATAAGGGCGATCTCATGAGTTGTTTCATCTAGGTAGGTTGGGAGAATCAACCAAACAATTATGAAGCAGATAGTACCATTACATTTTAATGATGATGTGTGTAGACTTATAACACTCCACATGTACAAGAATTAGATACCATTAGGTTCATGAGGCGACTAAGATCCCCGGGAAGTAGAGGATTTTCTTGAGTGTGGGTATGATTCTTTTGGTTTATTTGAGATTGACTGATCATATGGTTCTAATTAAAACATGTATTCTTCACGGAGGAGTAGGAAGCTGGTGGAGTTTAGTTATGCTGAAACATGATGTGACAATTCCTTAATGGTCCCGACATCTAGGTGATGTTTTATGAGGACTATTACCCATCATTATCATATTTACTTATGATCAAGGATCTTCTTGAGATGATGTTGGGTATTATGAAATTTGATGATTATTCATAATTTTTTATCAGATTTATTTAGTAAACCCTCATCATGGTGTAATTAGTTTACTTTTCTGTGTAAAAATTTGAGAAGGGTATCTATATAGAAATAAATTCATGTACGGGCCCCTTGTGCATTTTCATTAGTGAAATAGTGATAATGAGGGATCTAGTGATAGTGATCTTCCTATCATATGGATTCTATGTATTTTTAGATAATACTGGAAATCATGGGGATAATTCTTATGTAGTATAAAAAATTTCAATTTAACAAGGTCTTGTCCTAGGATTCATCCACATGTACATACATGGTCATGGGAAAATGAGGTTCATGGTACATGAAGCATTTTCACATTGCCCAAATAGGGGTAATTCTATTCCTCCGACTGTTGAGGTCACAGGTCATGTGTTTTCATGACCAGTTGAGTTGTGAAGTGTAGGAGGAATGAATCAGGATCATCATGGTAGAGGTATCATCATGATCATGGATCTCCTAGGTGTGTCCACAGGGGAGAGTAATGAATAATTAATGGAAGAGGACCACATGAATCTCTATAGGTAAGATATATTGGTGGTTGATGATTCTTTAATATCCTCTGAAAAACAACACCATTATGTGGCCCATGTGGGGCATAGGGAGTTGGCAGTTTGGGTTGTAGGTGGATGCTAGATCTAGAGAACTAGGGTTAGGATACACATGATATAATTTAAGGTAAGATTTGTGATTACTCTACTCACTCTCCCATATTATGAAACAAAGGCTTGAGTTATTTTTTCATCCCCATATAGCTGTTGTGAGAGTAGGAGCTATGATTTGGGACCTTTATCAAATAACAATGGCTATAGTTTTATATAGGGATCGATTATTCGATATCACATATATTCCGGTAGTATGATCAAGTTCTCATGGGAAAATATTTCCCATGGGACCTATTTGGCATCATGATGAAACCATATGTTATCATCTTCATTATGGAATAGTTTTATAGAGTTCCATTTCATATAGACTATCATTGTATGAGATTTATATTCCCTCATGTTGATGGGATATGACTCTAATTTATATGTGGTAGAGATATAATGGAAGAGACAATGAGAGATGGAGACAAGAATATACAACTCATCACCCTTCATTTAGAATTTTTATCCCTTAGTAAAATGGGATCTTAAGGCATTTGAATTACTTTATAAGTGGAGTGATTTTTTCAAATCATCCATGATGATGTTCTAGAACTATCTATGAAGCAAGAGATAGAATTACACATCGATATTCTCAATAAGTCTACACTGACATATTAATTGTAATATTAAATTCCCCTTTCCAAGATCTAGTAGCTGAGGGTAAATTAAGAAGACCTTTTAGAAATGGTATTTATCATACCCAATGTGTCCCCCTAGGACGCACATGACTTTTTCTTGAAAATGGAGGTTGTGAACTTAAGGCTTGTTTTCAATTATTATCGCCTGAACCAGGTAATTGGAATGAAAAAATACCCATTTTGAGGAATGATAGACTCTTTTACATGTTATGTGGAATGATCTAGTTCTCAAATAACGATCTTAGGTTCAAATACCATCAGTTAATGGTTAATGAGGTTGATAGTATGAGGATGAAATTCTTATGTCACTACAGAAATTATGAGTTCTTTTTTATGCCATTTGGTGTGATGAGTTCCCCCATAGTATTTATGACTATGATTGACTAGATAATATAAAATTACTTGGATTGATTTGTGAAAGGCTTAATTCTTGACACACTCATTTACCTTTTATCAATGGTGTAGAACACATATCATTTGATATTGATACTAACCCTACTATTGAAGCTCTATTTGTATGTTAATCTCTCAAAGTTATAGTTCTAGATTCACAAGGTTAAATTTTTCGATTATATTGTTTCTGATCATTGTTTAATTGTTTACTAGAATGTTATTTATCAAAGGATTTACTATGATCGACCTCAATGTTTGTCAGATGTGTAGAGTATTCATGGATTTGTAGGGTACTGCAAAAGATTAATGGGACACCGCTCTAATATTGTATCTCCATACCCACCATAACCTGGGAATGGAATCCATTTAACTGGACCAAATAGTTTCAAGTGTAATTCATGGAATTGAGGATTAAGATAACCAATTATCTTATATTAGGAATACCAAAGGAGTGTATGTAATAAATAGTGTCTTGTGTTACTTATGGAGCATGGATTGGCATCATTTTAATGTAGTGGATGGAAGTTATGGAATATGGGTTGAGATAATAGAATCCACATGAACAAAAATACACTACCCATAAGCTAGTGTTAACATTGATATTATTCTCTCTAAAGATGTAGAGGAACTATCATCAGTGGGAGGACTTTGTTTTGTAATCATACTGTCATAGTCTTTTTTATAACTTTCTACATAGAGATTATAACATGATATAAATTCATTGGTTAGAGTTTATATAAGAATATTACAGACACATATTATATACTATTGGGAATAGAAATGTTGTGGAATATTCCATTGTCAATAAGTCTCATACTTGATTAGTGGGGGAGGAATCTGAGTAGTGTGATTCCTTATAGAAGACCTTGATTGATGAGAGCAGTGCATCATTTCATCCATCAATGTTGGTTACTCTATTTCAGCTTCAACATGAGAGTGGGGCCTAGTTTGGATGCATAAACATTTAGGTTTTCTAGGAACAGATATGCTCAGAAGATTCACCAATTGTATTTTTTGAAGGAGGGGAGCATATCATCCATTTAAATGGATGGATGGTGGTTACTAACACTTTTCATGATGAGGTGATGAGTGACTTTTACACATACAACTTTACTATACATACCTCCATGGGAAATATGTACTTTGAAAATTAGTAGTAGTTTTCATGGAAATTTATGAGGTGGAGCATAATTGATTTCATCTCTCAGTGTCTATCATATCGGTTGGTGAAGGCTGAGTACTGAGTTCTGGAATCATTGACATAACCTCTTGAAATTATGAAGGATGAATTTGATTATATATCTGTGGAATTAATTCATAAGAATTATGTGGAAATTGAGATTCCATGATTACATCTAGGAGATTTGTGACCGGCATACCATGCTAGAACATTTATCATACATCAATGAGTAGTGTTAGGTGTAATATTTGGTGTATTTTCATGTGGGGCGTTATTTGAATCCAAAGAGTATCCTTGACGAATCTCTTAAATAGTGTAACTCATTTTACATCACGGTTGTCAAGATACCTGTATGAGGCATTCATGACTGAGTTTAAGATGATCCTAATCTTTCACCCCTTGATGGATGGAATGAATAAGTGGAAGATTCAGGTGTTGGAAGATATGTTGTGGTGTTTCATGTTTTATTTTGGATAATTCATAGAGTATGAGTTTCCATTCATTGATTTTATTGAAAATAAACGTCATCACTATAACATCATCATAGAAACTTTTGAGTCTATTTATAAGTGAAAATTAATTTTACTCAGATCATGAATTAAATTGGATATACATCCCATTTTGTTCCACAAATTTTATAGATGAATACTAAAATGGATCTAGAGATCAATGATTACATGAGGACAACCTAGAGTGGACAAAGATATTACAAAAGTCGATGTCATGCACCCTTCTTGTTTGAGAAGGTGAAGGATATTTTCCAGCGTTTCTCGACATTTTGAGGATTTATGATATATATTTGGGGAATATATCTATCGTTACTGTACATTAGGATATTCAAGATCATATAGAGGGTTGGCTAGGTTACTTAAGACATATCCCAACCCTCATAGTTTGACTTAGATGATGAAGTCTCCCATGTGTCACAACTAATTATATTCATACATGATCTAATTTACATTATTAGTTGGGGTGGTCTAGACATCAATGATGGATCTACCATCAAATATTAACGGGTAGTTATTATGGATTGGAATAAGAGGATCCTTCATGTAAAAAACATCACTTCAGATCATGATGTTGTGGTAGGTACATTAATCAATGTCCCAAATTTATCAAATTATTTTTTTGATTCTATATTTTCAGAATCTTTTATATCATCCATTTTTTCAATGAAAATATGATATTTCCATAATAGATGATGAAGGGAGTTGTTGACCCAAAATCATAGTATAAATCTCAGTACAACAAGTATTTTTTAGTATGTTTCAATTATGACACATAAATATTCTATATTTTATATCATTATCATTATATCAATTCTTTACATTGATATAATAATTAGTATGGACTCACATTTAAAATGTGATTATAAAATGTATTGAAAATAGAAGAATATTTTGATAAGTAATGATGATGTTGAATTTTATTTCTTTAGAGGGGATACTGCATCAAATGATACATGTATAGATCCACTTCTAGTTGCTATTTTAAATGAGATTCATAGGAAAGAATTGAAGAAATATCATTCAAGTGGAAAATAATACCCTCAAATTGAAAATGTAAATATTGTATAGGAATACAATGATATAATTATTACCAAATTACATGGACATCCTTCAAGGCATGGAATTGATTTTTCCATTGATTAAATCCCTAATATAAGACATATATCACAGAAAACATACATAATAATGACTATTGAATTGGTGGAGTTAATGAAAAAACTAACTTTGTTGTGTGGATATTGATTTATATGCACAAATTCTTAATGTTGATGAGAGAATGTTCTTTGTGTTAAGAATAAATATAGATCTATGTGGTTGCACCTTAGTTATATGTAAATAAATGATATTACGATTAATCCAAATTTTCATTTTCCACACATTGATTAATTATTCAATCAATATTATGGAGCTATATATTTATCAAAGATTGAAATGAATTTGGGTATCATAAATTGAGAGTAATGAATTATTATATTCGAAATAAAACATTTTGTTTCAGGTATATACATTATTAGTTTATAGTGATTGTGTTGGGAATTACAAATAAACCCTCTATTTTAATTGATATAATGAATAATGTATTCAAATTACATGTTGATATTTTTTTGGTGTATATATCAATCATATATTGGTATATTCTATAAGATATAGGGACCATTGGGATTACTTGGGGATCATTATTGAGACTCAAGTAGGAATATGTTTTATGATGAATTCATTATGTGTTAATTTTGGATTCAAAAATTTTAATTTATTGGCCATATTTCCTCCAAGGATGAAATTTTTGTTGGTTCTTAAAATAGAAAAGAATTAGGAGAATACCCTACAATATCAAACATAATTGATGTGTATTATTTTATTAGTATGTAGGTTACTATAAATTAATTTTTCAAAAAATTTCCCTAATTGTCTTAACGGTTATCCATGATTAGAAGTGAAGGGGTAATGTTCACATGAAAAAAAGGAATGTGAACAATGTTTTGATGAATTAATTAAAATAATATTCAATTATATTATTTTTTCAATAGAATTAGGATAACATGGATTGTTTATCTATATTGAGCCATCAAGGATATTATTTTCTTGTGACCTTGTAAAGAATGTTAATGTTATTCTATATACATCAAAAAAGTTATGGAATCGTAAAAAGAACTATGTAACTCATTATCTTGAGTTGGAAGTTGTAATATTTTTTATCTAGATATAGATATATTATATATATAATACAATTTGTGAGGTATAAAAATATAATAATACCCTAATTTAAATATGTTCATATAATTTGATAAAAATATGGTAAATAATATGTATTGAGCTACTAAATGATTATTATTCCTCAAACAATTACCACCCAGTTAAGGAAATTATTGTATTATATGAATTCTGTAGGAATTTTCCTCATTTTTTGGCCAAGATCGTGATTTTTAGGGAGACATTTATCGTGTTTTTAGAAAACATATATCATATAATTATTACAAAATGGACAAAATAACTTCTTTCTCAAATGATTTCCAAAAAATAATTATTACTGAAGTTAAAATGTTCTCTTCCTAATGATGATAGTTTTCAAATGAAGATGAATAATTTGAGTGGTGATAAATTGGAATACACAATCTATGATGATAAAATTCATATTTTTTGAAAGAGGGTATGTATTCCATCAATAACTGATATGAAAATGGAATTATTAGAAGATTCCCACAACTAGAATTTCCCTACACATAATGGTATTACAAAGATGTATAATTATTCGACAGAAAATTTTTGGTGGGATAGAAGGAAGCTATAAAATGATGATTATTTATAAAGATTATTTGTTTTCTAATAGGTGAAGTCTAAGGGATAACATAAATGATTAATAAAACCTCTACCCCTTACAATGTGGAAATTTGATGGATTAATTTGTAATTTGTAACTGGATTACTAATCATTTCTATGAATAATGATTCCAAATGGTATATTATTTATCTCCATACCAAATTTAAACATTTTCACACTATAATAGATTATTTACCTCTTAAGAACCCTGAATTGATGTATATTAATAAAATAGTAAGACTGCACGGTTCTCACATTTCAATTGTGTGTGATCATGATCCATGATTTACATATAAATTCTATAAAAGTATTTATAAGGTTCTTGATATTGAGCTTGTAATGAGCACCACCTATCATCCTCAATGTGAGGCACGGTCCAAAATGACTACTCAAACATTGGATGACATGACGATCTCATCCTCAATTGAAGTTCAACGTATGTGGGATTATAATTACCCCTTGGTATAGTTTTGTTATAATAATATTTTCAATTCATGTATTCAAAATGAATTTTATTAAGAATTATATGTAAAGAGATTTCATACGCCAACATGTTAGGATGATGTTAGTGAATGTAAGCTTATAGGCCCTGATCTTGTAGAGGAGACAATGAAAAATGTAATGGATATTACCTGTCATAATAGAGCCCCTAAAATTATATAAACGTGTTATATGGATAATTGAAAAATATATTTCGAATTGTAAGTCATATTTAATGTTTTATTAAAATTATCACTATCACAGGGTGTTGTAAGGATTGTTAATAAGGAAAAATTATCCAAAAGTACACCAATATCAATCAAAATCTATGAAGAATTGATGTTTTGGATTATATATTGGAAACTCAGCCATTCCTCTCTAAATTACATGATGTGTTACATATCTCCTTGTTGTGAAAGTATATACCAGACCTAAAGCATGTTCTCAGAAATGAATATATAGAACTGGAAATTGATCAATCCAACTCTAAAGATCCAATTACGATTATTAAAACTAGAGATAATTTTGTGATGGAATGAGAAAACTCCACTGGCATAGGTACATTATGGAAATCATAAATTAGAGAACTTGATGTGAGAGCATGTGGGTATTATTTTGAAGAACCACCCTCATTTGTTTAGAATGTAATATTTATGAAAATTTTAACATAAACATTTTATAGGGGGATGAATGTCAAAAATATAAGTAATGTTAGAATAAATAATTTTTATATATTATTAATATTAATAAATAATATTTTACAGTGTTAAAATATTATTAATTAGTTTTTGAAAAGGGAAAAATAATTATTTTTAACCAAATGTTTTGCAATTCATTATATTATTTTATTTAATACATTGATTACCAAATTATACTACATTAATTTGAAAAAATTAACATTATTTTTTAAATTAACATGACAAAATTATATTAGGTGGTTTTTTTATTTTTTAGAAATGTTTGATTTCTCAATTAATATTGAATGTACTAATTTTTATGAAAAATTGTATTTTCATTTTAATAATATGAAATGTTTCATTTCATTTTAAACTACTGTCAATGAAAAATTTGTTCAACTATTTCATTTTTAATTAGAGTATTTTCATTGAAATTATTTTAATAGTTGAATTTGGTATAATACGTTTTTATACATGAAAGAAAATTTTATGAAAACAGTTTTTAATTCCATTTTTTCAATTTAATTTTATAAAAAAAATTTCTTCTTCTATGATTTGAGTCATAAAAATGGTATTATTTTCGGGTATTTTTTTATTATTTTTTGTATATGTTTTATTATATAGCATTTCAATGTGGTTTTCCTGACAAAAGGATGTTTTTGGGATATATAGGGTGAATCATGGCAAGTAGAAATCGTGCACTAGCCCATAGAAAACATAGTTCCATAGTCATTGTCATTAGAGTATCTAAATATTATGCCATATGGGTAGTATAACAATGAGAAATTAATCTATTGGTAAAGATTCACTCAAATGGTTGGTTCACTTTCTAGTAGAATATTTATCCATATAGTGTGGCCAATTCAGTTTTCAAAAAAGAATATTCTTTCAAAAATAATCCCTTTGATGTTAATCCTTTTCACCTATCATTTCAACCATTAGACTTTCCGTTACATATCAAGTCCTCCCCACTTCTCTAACTACCTTTTGTATCAATTTCAGGAGTGGTTTTTTCTTCGGTATTCAAGGGATCTCAAGGTATATTTCTCTTATTAACTCTCATTGGTTTATTCTCCCTTATTTCGTGGGTTTCCATCTCATTTTTGGTTATAGTAACCTTTAGAGGGTTAGATATCAATGTTTTGGCTAGAGTTTTGATGATTTTTATATGTTCATTCTTCTTGAGGATGAATTCTTATATTATCTTATGAAATTCAACAGTATTATGATATTTTCAATAATAAATGAATGTGGTTACATATTGTACTATTATTTTATTATTTAAAGGTTCTTGACCATATTTATAAATGATTTTTCAGTTGTTTCTGTGTGTGAATTTTTTTGATTTTAATTGTATTGGTATGTGGAAAGAGTTGAAATATTATATACCATATGGAAATGGTTGTAAATGGTATGATTGGATTATGATGAGTTAATTTATCATAAAATTTGGTTTGGTATGGCTTGAAAATGTACCAAATCACTTAAGAAACCTAGGTACCTCAGTGGTTAGTATAATACATATAGATAAGTGAGCGATTAAGGACTAGTTTCTATCTCCCTTATAGGATTATGGTGAAACACATACTAAATGATGTGGACATGGATTATTACCAATAGAACTTTGGTGCCTCCTCTCCAATTACTCATTCATGGAAATTGATCATTATTTGATTCAAAATAAGAAATTATATTCGAATAACCCCATTTACAGAGAAACATAGTTTTTTACAATGGTCCTTATGTTGTTTTATACTATTTTTTAGTTACATGTGAATCATCTACATCCATTAAAATTAAAAAGAATGATTGATAATAAAACTGTTCACATTATTTTAAAACTAACTTTTTTATTTAGTTTATAATCCCTATTAATGGACCACAATGTCAGATCCTACTATGAAAGTGATCTCAGAAATGAAATACACCAAATGGTTATATTTAGATATTGTTTGGTAAGGCGTTGGTCAAGAAAATGCCTCATTTGGTAGTGGTGTGTATAGACATTATTTTCACCTTGTAATAATTTGAAATATTTCTATGTATATTTTAAGAGTTGTATGATCAGACAACGTGCAATTCAGTAGCTCGATGGTCTTAGAACTATTCTTAATAAAAATATTAAGTATATATTATACTTTTCACATGACATAAATGAAATAAATCTAAAAGGGTATCTCATATCTAAAATCTAATTCCACGATTGATTTTGGAATGTGATGTTTACCATAGGCAGGGCATAAATTTTTTTGGTACATGACATCTGTGGGAAAGGCTATCTGGTGGAAAATTGTAATTAAAAACAATTAATCATAATTATTTTACCCTAGAAACCAAATATAATAACATTAAAATGAGGACATAGATTGGAAGTCTAATACTTCCATTGAAATTCTAATGGTGTGTCTTGTCTAGGCACGATATAAAATGAAGGGGAATTAGAATTTCAAATTTCGTGCCAAGAGGGCAATCTATAAGTAGAGAGTTAATTTTTTTAGATTAGAGTTATCCCTAAACCCTATATCTTTCTAAAAGGATCTATTTATATACTCTACCATTCATACACATCTATTCATCATGGTACCATGAAGAAAACATTGCTAAAACATCAGTGGATCGAAGTGGGAGCACTGCGGATGCATCACCTATGACTGAACAACGATAAGAGGATGGATTTATCACGTTTTTGAGTTCTGATTAAGTTTATAAATTTAATATATATTCGATTTCTTTGTAAATCATAATTTAACTGAAAAAAGATCAATTTTCATAGAAACACGTCTGTTGATCTATTTAAAAAAAATCATCTTCCATTATATGATGTTCTCCGCCAATAAAAATTGGGTGAGACCAATCAACGACATATCATTGATCGGGGGCCCACATATGGAATCCATCATCATAGGGGTCCCTAATCCGCTGAGAGAATCATGATCGGGAAACCGGATTGAGCCCAGTGGTCCGCAGAATAGACCATTGGGGCGCTGTCAGCACAAAGGCTGATGGTGATCTATGGAATAGTGGTGGAACGGCATCCTGGTGTTGCAGCAAGGAAGTAGACCACGTGGCTCGACCAGTCAGTTGAGTGAGGTCACATTGCACTACCTCATTAAAAAACAACTTCTATAAAACATGTGATTAGTTAACTATGTTGTAGTAGTGATTGATTAAATCAATGGCTAGACACGCCGTCAGTAGCAGGTCGGTCTAACGGGTTTGGTCCAGACTCAGTGGGCCGAGATCGTTTAGGGGATCAAGTCCAACCAATTTGGTAAGACCCTGCGAACTGGATTGGACTTGGATTGGATCCTGGGTTGACCTAATCCATCCATCGTTCGACCACCCATAATAGATGTTTCTGTTTGAACACCACAGAAGCTATCATGGTTTTGGAATAGTCAGCTGATCAACTGTCGGGTGGTCGGTCCACTAGCCACTTGACTCTCTTCTGCAGATTAAAACACCAATTACTTCTAAACCTTACATCAGTTTGATGTGTTTTATATGGAAGTGTGTTTCACTCGTTAAGAATTACCTTTTGAGAAAATTCAGGAATTTGAAATTAGGGTTTGGGTGGTGGGCCCTACTATGACCCATTCTGGTTAATTTGTGGTGTTAATTGATTTTTCCCTAGTTGTCTATTCTGGTCAAGTAAATAGAATATCCTATGTTTTTTATATTCCTATAACATAATATTGACCTCAGTTTCAAAATTTGAGAAATGATGTGAGATGTTCTAGATGTGATGCATATTCAGGTGACATTAGATAATGGTTGCGATCAGGAAATGAAATTAGTGACTTCATAATAGAACCCTCAAGTTGAGCTGTCCAACAACCCTCCATGACCCTATAGGGGAAACATCTAGTCTAGCTGGGCATGTATCCTCTATGAAAATACAATGAAACCCCCAACCAGGCTTGGCCCGATTTATCATATACACTAGAGTATAACCCCCAATATGGATGGGGTAGGGTTCCTTAACATTGTGACAACTTCCATACAATAGATCAATAGTAGGACGTACATTGACATTACAATGGAATCATGATGGAGAGGGGTGTTTTCCCAAATATGATGTGTCCTTGTAATGTGACCTGAAAATGTTCATATGAGCTAGAACAACCTAATGCGGATTGTGTCAATGTGAGGTGTTTTAGCCCCATTCTGTTACAGTTTAGGGAAGACGTGTGGAATACTAAGTATAAATGGTGGTTTATTCATGGGATGTTGGAGACTCTCTTCTTAGGATGAGCTATGAAATATAGATACCCTTATACTCTCACTTCGTTTATTTTATTGAATATATATATATATGTATACACCCTATTAAAGTACCCACACCATTGTTTCTGGTTACACTCCTCTTAGGGGGGGAAAATGCATGGGGTATGGAATGTGATTTTAGTGTTTAGATTCTTGTGGTTGGAGGAGTCTACACTCCTTTTATAGGTACCAAATACTCTAGAATATGTTCCTCTTCTCACCATTTATAGTTCCTTGTTATTTGATTATCTTACATTACCCTTTTTTGGGTTGTCTTGAACGGGTTTCATTCAGTTTTCTTCATATAATGTATTTTTTTCCTCTTATATATCATACCATCCACCCTTTTTTCATGGACTTCTAATAAATATGTTTATTGTCAAACTTTTTGGGGGATTTTCCCACATTTATCATACCTTATTCAGATAAAACATAGGTTTGACTATGACTTCAGAGTGGCTCAGGTGTATGGTAGCTTGGACTACATGTAGTGGCATAACTAGGTTTCAGGAGAAGGGTTTCCTCAGTAGAATGAAATCAGTTTTCTACTAGGTTGAGATTATTTTTAATTGGGCATTTATTTTTTCCCATTTTTCCTTTCATCTTACATTATAGTATCTATATATTTTTTCTTATTTTCCTATTTAGACATTACCCTAAAATGCTCTTGGTTGGGTTTAGGGAAACAATTTCAACATGACTCAAGAGCATCTCCCAAACTAGGAAATCCATTGATGGTGTAGAAACCGATGACTTTGTTAACCATGATCCTCAGTACCTACTTGTTGACTCAGCATGAAGAGACATTTTTTGCAGGGATCACTGGTACAAGCATCATATAGGATTGAATCTCTTATTATCTTTATTGAGTTAGGACCCCATTAATATTGTTTTTATTGTTATATATATATATATATATATATATATTCTTGTAACTATAGTACTCCATGACCACTTTTTGGTTGCCTTTGTGATTGTAGCCAGCATGGATACCCACTAATGTTTATGATGACGATCTTGTGAGGTATGAGGCCTCAGTGTAGGGAACATCTTGTGACTCCTTTCTCTGGGTGAGCTAGTGGTGGCACATCCACCTGTGGAATAGTAGTTAGTACAGGTAGAAGAGGGTCAGGATGAGTGCATGCTATCTGCTCTTCATGAGTTCCATCTCTAGAGGCCATTGATGTTTCATGGAGAGGAAAAACCTTAGGTGGATGATGACTAGTTGGAGTCATTGCTTTGACATTTCATGATGGTGATGAAACTGGTATACGATTATGTGGATTTTTCAACCATATTTTTTCTTGGTCCAATTGGTCACTGGTGGGGCTTAGTTACCCAAATGCATTATGAGACAACAATCTTATGAGACATGTTTCAGCATTTATTTCTTGAGAAGTACTTCCCCTTGTTCTTGCACTCTACTAGGATTTAGCAGCTTCTGGAGCTGAAGTAGGGAGCCATGAACATGGATACCTATGAGTCTAGGTTTTATGATCTTACACGCCACTCCCTAGATAAGATCCGTGATAGTTACATAAGAGTGTGGATGTTCAATAATGACATCAACTGTGATATATGGGCTTGTATAGTACCCCTTTTCATCCCTACTTATGTCAGGGTTCTAGAGTGGGTTCTTTTGATTGAGTTTTTCTTATCAGAAGGCCTCTAGTTATATGAGCCTAGTAGTGGTCTCATCAGGGTAGAGACATCCATGTTTGGTGGCAGACGTTATGTAGAAAGATATCCATATAAGATATCCATCCATGATCAAAATAATCCATGTGGTCAGGACGTTCCAGAAATTTAGAGTACTTTTGGTCCTCATGGAGAGAGGGGGATGTTTTACATTTGATGAGGAATTTCAAATGGTGTGAGAGTGCATGCCCTAACAAGTTGATCATCCCAAGAAGTTAGTAGGTGGACCACCATAGAAGAGGAAGTACCGTGACTAGGGTGGCCCTTTTGGAGGTGGTGATGGTATAGGGGAAGGAGATGGAGGACCAGGTTGGGCGGTGATGCTATGAGTTTCTACCAAAACTACAACCACAAGGTGGCCCTTGGAAGGCTCACGGAGCTGATGGTCATGGCCATGGTTAGTTGATTGGATATGGATGATCATGATCCTACAACACAATAGATTATCTGTGGTACACTCTATTATTATTCTTCTCTAAATCAAGTATTAGTAGACATAGGATTCATTCACACTTTTTTCTGATTTCTCCTAAAATTGTAGTTGGAGGTCTTAGTAGAGGCTCTGTCATAGAATCTTTATCTTGTACTTCAGTCAAGATGTTCATATTCTATATATTTTTTCTTCTTGTAGTTCATGAATTATTTTGGTGGGGAAACGTTCATGTCGGACATATTGGTCATCATGAAGGAGCCTTACGAAATCAACTTGGGCATGGATTGGATGTCAATGGTTCCAGCCCAGATCGACTTCCATCATAGGATACCCAATTGTATACACACTGATGGTATGGGGATCACCATTCATGGTGAATGAGGCCTCATAACATGGAAGGAGAGTTCTATGAACAAGAGATTAAAACCTTTTTTCCCATAAGTTATCATGTTTGACACATGGTGATGCAAACTCTTTAGGCTCCTAGGTTCCATCAGTTTTGTAGGATTACATGGACATCCTCCCCGAATAATTCCTGGGGATACATCTGAGGTAAATTTTGGATTTTTCCATTAATTTTCAACTCGGTACTTCCAAGATACCTTCTTATGGCATATCTTATGGAACCCTCCCAGAATCAGGCACTACATTTAACGTTTGAGGACCTTCTTGAGAAGGGTTTATCAGACCCAGTGTACCCACCTGAGCAGCTCATGTTTTGTTTATGAGGAAGGAATATGGGAGTATGCATCTATGTGTGGATTAAGATCGCCTGAATTAGACCATGATAAAGAATAAGTACCTCTTTCTAGGGATCAACGATCTCTTCGACCAGTTGTGAGATGCGAGTTGGTTCTCAAAGATCGATATGAGATCTGTCTAAAACCAGAAATGGGTTCACGATGATGATATTTTTTAATTATCCATC
Organism: Viscum album; assembly: GCA_963277665.1. Taxonomy (NCBI): domain Eukaryota; kingdom Viridiplantae; phylum Streptophyta; class Magnoliopsida; order Santalales; family Viscaceae; genus Viscum; species Viscum album. Next base: position 468,254,999 of record OY728162.1, on the reverse strand, counting down.
CAATGTTGTTAGGGTAATTATGAGTTCTCAATGATGCCTTATAATGTGAAAAAATTTGTGAACATTTTCATGGCTCTGATGAACCAGTTCTACAATCCAAACAGGGACCGGTTTTTTGTTGTATTTATAGATGAAATACTTCTTTACTCATCATTTGAGGAGGAGAATGCATAATAATTGATGATTTTTCTTTATTTAGTTCAAGAGCACTAGATCTATAGAATTATTTTAAGGATCTAGTTCAGCATAAATGAAGTTTACTTTATTGGACATTTCCTCTCCGAACAGGGTTTATACATGGATCTTGTGATGATCATGGTGGTACATTCTTGGGAGCCTCCCAAGAATCTGTCATAGGTGCGAATATTTCTTGGTTTGGGTAGATAATACCATATATTTATGGAACAATTATCTAGGATCATAGCCCCTTTGGTTGATGTAATGTGGAAGGGAAAACCATTTACCAGTATTGAGTAGTGTTAGAGGGAATTCGTTTAGTTCAAGTAGTAGATGATGAAAACATTGTTTTTGAGACTACCAGAAGAGGGATTTGAGTTCATAGAGTATTGTGATTCCTCTGTTGATGGTCTCATTTTCATTTTGATGAAAAGATATACTGTCATCACATATCGGTCACAGTAGTTGGGACCCCATGAGATGAACTATGTGGATCATGGAATGGATCTCGCATCAGTAGAAATAACCAAAATGATGTGGAGAAACAAACTTCTGGGGGATATATTTGTGGTTTACTTAGACCACTAGAGCCTCAGGTATATCATTACCTGAGTGATCTAAATATGAGGCAGCGATACTTGATGGAGATCCTATAGGAGTACAACATCATGATCATCTGTACCCTAGGGAAGGGAAACATTATTGTAGATGTGATTAGCAGGAAGTCTCAGGCTTACATAGTTCAAGAAGAATCATAGTAGTTACCTTCCATGTAGCCGAACCTGGTATAATAAGAGGGTACAACTTTTCTACAATCAATGGTGTAGACTGCATCACTCCATGAGGAGGTGAGAGATTCTGAATTGGGAGATTTCAACTGTGAGGTTCTACACAACTATGTATCCAAAGGAAACACTCTTGGTGAGATAGTATATCAGGGAGCATCATCACATGGCTCTTATACAGAGTATAGGGACATGACACCATCTTGGTGATTGTGGATCATCTTTCCATGTTAATGAAATTCCTCAATTTTAGGGGGTTATGACTAGTGGAATGGTTGGGGGATGTTGTAATTACGAGATAGAGTCCACCCTAATGGGGTACCCTCAATTATTTTCCATAATTAAGATGTTTTGTTCACGTCTTACTTGGGCAGTGGATTACATGATTCATTCGGGACCTATCTACGTTTGACTATGAACATTCACCCTCACACCAATGGGTAGACTGAGCAGACAATACAGTTGCTGGAGGACATGATTGGGGCTTGGGTTCTATATTTTCTCCAGAGTTGGGAGGATCACCATCCCTTAGTATAGTTTATGTAAAAAATGGTTACTACTCTAATATCGGCATAGAACCATATAAGGCTCTATATGAGAGACCATGTAGGTCAAATTTGTTATAGAAGAAGGTTGGAAAACCTTCCCTCTTGGGGCCATAGTAGGTGAGGGCCATGATGAAGAATGTGTAAGACATCCATGAATAAATAAAGACAACCCAATGAAGATAGAAATAATACAGAGACAACCATCATAGGACCATGGAGTTTGCGCATGGAGACCATGTATTATTGATAGTCTCCCAATGGTGTGGGTTGTAGAAGTTCATCTGGGGATTCATGCTATCCCTATGGATCATCATGCCATTTAATATAATGTGGAGTGTTGTCATGGTTTCCCATGACCATTTTCTACCCCTTCAACTAGAGAGGATGGAAAATGTCTTCCTTGTGTCACAACTGAGGAGATACGTGCATAATCCTACACATTTCGTCGACTAGGGAGAGATGGACATTGATTATAGGGACCCATATATAGATAACATGGTGGTGATCGAGGATTTATAGGACCAACCAAAACATGGATGGGCCATCCCCCTAGTTCACATCCTGTGACTGAATGATAACATGCTGGAGAGTTCCTAGGAATAGGATTTCCCATTGTAATATCAATATCCCATTTTGTTTTCCATATTTTATCTTTTTGGGGACCAAAATATTGAAGGAGAGACTGATGTAGAGACACAGTTTTCATTGTGTAATACAATTAAATATTTCTAGCTGCGGATGACTATGACCTTTCACCCAAAGACCAATAGGCAGAACGAGAAAACTATATAGTTACTGGAGTTCATCTTTGGGGATTGGGTTCTATATTTTATCCAGAGTTGGGAGGATCCCCATCCCTTATTATATTCTATGTAAAAAAATGGTTTCCACTCTACTATCAGCATAAAACCATATAAGGCCCTATATGAGAGACCATATAGGTCCTCCTTTGTATTGGAAAATGGTTTTAGAATCATCCCACTTGGAGCCATAGTAGGTGTATGCCATGATAAAGAATGTATAGGTCATCCTGGAAAAAATAAAGACATCCCAAAGAAGATATAATTTGTATAGAGAAAATCATCCTAGGACAATGGAGTTTGGGCAGGGATACCATGTATTATTGAGAGTCTCCCAATGGCGTAGGATGTAGAGGATCATATGTGGAGTCATGCTATCCCCAAGGATCTTCATGCCATTCAATATAATGTTGATTGGTGTCACGGATTCCCAACACCATTCTCTACCCCCCTAAACTAGAGTGGGTGCACAAAGACTTATATGTGTCGCAACTGAGTAGATACGTGCATAATCTTATATATGTCGTCAACTGGGGAGAGATATATATTGATGATGGGGCCCTATTTATAGAGAATATGGTGGTGATCATGGATTGATAGGACCAAACCAAACATGGATGGGTCATCTCCCTAGTTCACATCATGTGATAGTATGAGAACATGCATGACAGTTCCTAGGCATGAGATATCCATTTGCAGGATCAATATCCCATGTTATTTTCCTTATTTTTTCTTTTTGGAGACGAAAATTTTGAAGGAGGGATTGATGTAGGGACACAGTTTTCATTATGTAATGATTTTGTATATTTTTTTGAATATTTTCATCATTGGGGGATGAGACGACAAGTATTTCTGGGGCCTAGTGTTCCCTGAATTATTTATTATAAAACTTTTATGTTTATTTTAGACTATGCATTAAACGAAAATAAAAAAACTATAAAACAACATCATTAATCTAAAATATGAGGCTACAGTTGAGTCCATAATGAATCATTTACCCTAGGTGTGGAATAACATTAGTCGACACATGTCTTCTTTGACAACAGATAACCAGGGGATAAATCATATCTACAATATTTTTATACATAATTATTTTACCCCTGATGTTAAATTTAATAAAATTCAAATGAAGGATCCTATTGGAAATCTACGATAGTGGTTGAATTTACAATGGGTTGGTTTACCATGGCGCGACATAAAACTTGGTCGCACTAGAATTTCAACATTCACACTATCCTAGATGTCAATAAATAAGGTTTTAATTGTTTTGGGATATAGTTAACTAAAACCCCCTTATCTCTCTAAATGGATATCCCTATCTTCCCTATCATCGATTATTCGTTGTTATTAGTCATTCTTCATTAGATTAAGGACAAAACTCTACCAAAACGTCAGAAGATCAATGCATGAGTGTTGTTTATGTGTCTCCAATGAATAAACACCAATTCAATGTCGGATTTATCACTTTTTATAGTTTCCATTCAATTTATATTTCAAATATCTATTCAATTGAATTTTTTTATCATCATTTAATTTTCAAATTTATCGATGGACAGAATAACACATAAATCAATCTATGTTAAAATTCATTCTTTTTTCCATTCATCTTGGTTTACCACTGACAACATTTGGGTGTGACCAAACATTAGTGGATTGTTGATCGGAGGCGGATCATGGAATCCATCATCGCAGGGGACCTTGATTCGCTGATAGAATCATGTTTTGGAGACCGTATAGAGCCATGTGGTCCATAGAACAGGTCACTAGGGTGACTCTAGTGTGGCGACTTCTGGTGGCAGTCTGTGGAGCAGGAGAAACACCCCAGCCCAGTGCTGCCGCAAGGTGTCAGGCCACGTGGCATCTATGATCTGCCTGGCAGGTTCTCCTTGGTCAATCCAGGGTCGGCCAATGGTCAACTATGACCGAACTGACAATGATTGTCTACTATCGATGTAGGGGTACCGAAAATGAGTTGTTCCACCCACCATGGGAGCCACGTTTTCAAATTTGAACACTAGTAAAATTTAAATCAGGAATTGGTTGATGCACCATCTTTGGTTGCATGTTCCTTTATTCAAGATGGACCATTTGAGATAAATTTGAGAATTTTAATTCTGGGGTTTGGGGGTGGTCCACACTTTGACCCATTTATGTGTTTTTTGATGAAAAGATACTTTTTACCTAGTTTCCCATACTAGGAATGTAAGTTGATTATCTAGTGTTTTTTTCACGTATAATGTGATGGGGACCTCAGTTACAACATTTGAGATATGATGAATGATATTTTTTTATTTGAGGCCTATTCATGTGATATATAATGATGGAAGGGACCATGAAACAAAATTAGTAACTTCGGAGTGGAACCCTACTACCGGGCAATGCATGGGTTCTCAATGACACAAGAGTAGAGCCCCCCATTCAGGTAGGGCATGGGTCTATACTGAAACTAGAGTGTAACCCTCCAGCCGAGCTGGGCATGAGTTCTCTAAGACACTAAAGTGGAACCCTATAGCCAGGTTGGGTATGGGTCCTCAACAACGCTAGATTAGAACCCTCCAGCTCGACATGCCATGGGTCCCTTACATGGTGGTGACTTCTATACTACGGATCAGAAGAAGGATGTAATTTGATGTAACCATGTTCCCCTGAGTAAGAGGGGAATTTTACCCACAAATTCATGTCCTTGTGATGAAACCTAAAATCGTTTGGGCAATAAAAACCTACCCAAAGTGGATAGTATTGAGGTGTGGTGTTTGATCCCCTTCCACTTATAGATCATAATGATTCGAGGATTTTTGAGTATCGATGGTGGTAACTTATGGGACTATTGGAGAATCTCTTCTTGGGCTGAGCAATGAGATGGAGATCCCCTTACTCTATCAATTGGTTTCTTGTACTAGGAATATATATATGTTTCCAACCTATTGTTGTATCCAACTGTTGGGTTTGGTTAATCTCTATCTAGGTGATGGGAAGACAAGAAAGGTATTGCACTTGATTTCCACATCTGGATTCTCATTTTTCTATGAGTCTAATCTTCTACTATTGGAATCAAAGACATAAAAATATTTTCACCATCTCACCACTTCTAGATCCTAATCATTAGATGATATTACTTCATACTTTTCTAGGGTTAATCTGAACATGTCTACAATACCTCGCTACATATCTTGTATTTTCTTTTCTTCATATATCCCAAACTTACACCCTTCTTTTTGGGGTATTATATTAATTATATTTATACTCTCCACCGCATGTGATTTTACCACACATATCATGCATTATACAGAAAATTCACTTATTTGATTGCGAATCCAGAGGAGATCAATGTTATAGAAGCTCAAACCACGTGTTGGGGTCATAACTAAGTTCTAGGAGTATGGATTCTTTAGTAGAAATTTTTTCAGTATTCTTTTAATTTGTAATTATTTTCCTTTGGGTGTATATTTTTTCTCTTTTTTTATCTTAATTTATTGTATAATTACACATTAGTGGTCCATGGGTATATGGTTTATTTTAACATCATGTTTAGTATATTACTTTTCTCCCTCTACAAAATTTCATATAGATAGTTGTATATGTATACATGTACATACGTGAAGGACAACCTATGTTTTTTTGTTCCCTAGTACTAGTCGCAACCCTATTCCCTATGGGGGCTGGCTTAGTGTAGTCTCGACATGATCACCATCACGGTTTAGTTCATGACATGGTGGATACTCTAGTGAATTATTATCCTTTTGAGGGCCAATGATAGTGGTGGATTAAGATATTTTTTCCCTCTTTTCACATGGTTTCTTGTGTTTCATTTTCTGGTCCCCCTCCATTTATTGATCATTATGGTTTTTATTTTAAATGTAAATTTAATGTGTTCATTGTATATTATTTTACATTATAAAAATATTATGAATGATAGTTATGATTCTTTATGTGAATGTTGGATATTGATTCATTTGGAAGTCGATTGTAATTTATATGGGAAAAATAATTACCGAATGAGTTATTTAATGAATATTCACTAGATTATAGTCCATGGGGATTGATAATTACCTTCATATCATGCCATGAGTTAGGTCATGTGTCTGGTTAGATAGAATCTTGAACTGGTTCATGAAAAATTGGATTCAGAATAGTTTTTTTAAATTTATTCGAGCATTATTTTTTATTAAATTATTCATACATTTAATTGTGGACTGTCAAGGATTGAGGTTCCTGTTATGAGTGGGGTTTCTACCAAACACAACTTGTGTCAGTCCATGGTGTTCCATGGGATGGCCAAGATTTTTTTTGACTCACTATTGAGGAGTAATGAATAGACTATAGAATAGGAATGTCATCAATGGTAGGGTGGGGGTTCTGAATTATTTAGTGATTTTTTTATTTATATATGATGTTATGTGGTGTTATGCCTGGTTTATTTTATTATACATGGGTTGATGTATTGATAGTTTCTTCAATGATTTTTTTTAATTTTACATTATCATTCCTCCTAGAAGACCTTATGTGTATCCATGGGATGAAACCCAGGAATGATATCCTTAATTTTTTATCATTTATTTGTAGAAGATGTGTTTTGGGTTTTTTAATCCATATATAAATGAGTAGAATTTGGACCTTCTCACAATAAAGAATCCTAACCATGTTCAAAAATGGACCGGGCTTAGGAATTTCTTAAGCATAATCCCCATTCCTTCTAGGGATTCGTAGATCCCAATGAAGTGAAAAAATGGGTGGAGATGATTGACTGGATATTTTAGTTTCTGAAGACTCCTATGTACATTATGTAAAAGTTTTCATTGATTATTATAGAAGGGCTGAGTCATATGTGGTGGGAAATAATGGTTTTGGAAGGGTAGTATGAGTTGTCGGAATGGAAGGATTTTAAGGCCATCTAAACTAAATATTATTTCCCTAATACATTGACCCTCACTAATACCTAGGAATTACTATACATCCATGAGGAAGAGTCTTCTTTATTAGAATATTCCAAACACTGCAGAGAGATAGTCTTCATTTCTGTAGATGTATTTTCTCATGAAAATATGAAATCCCCTGAATTATAAATAAAATTATATCTGGACATTTTATTTCTTGTCTTTTTTAATTAAGATGTAGACATATGAGGAGGTGGTTGAACAATATTTTATGGTCCAAATTGACTAGGATGGTATGCCATTATTTTATGATATTCTTCCAATGTTGATATAGAGTATGGCTAGCTCGTCTAAAAAGAAGGTGAAAGATGAGGACAAGAGAAAGAATGGTTGTAGTAGCACTAGATATCCACCAAAAACACCTTCTATCATACCATCATGTGGTGGATCTATTATGTACTATCAGTGTGGGTGGTTTGGGATTGGGAATTTCACATTTATGATCCCACTAATTCCATGATATCTCCATTGAAACATGGGCCGTCTGTAATGGTTTTGTAGGGTTTCCCCTCGTTATAGTGGTGTCAGATATATAGGTACATGGGAACCAACATATTCTTATAATTTATCCATAGATATTGGGACTCAATTTGGTACACATGTTAAAAAGTATATAACTTTTTTCGAAGATTTAGCTAAAGGTAGAGTTATAGGTCTATAATTGAACAGAAGAATAAATACATATGAATCACCTTCATGTTATAGACTAAGAACTTGTTGAACCTAATGTAGGCTATATGACAGTTTAAGGTACAATTTTTGTTATGTAATCAATTGACCATGCTTAGTTCAATATAGGTGATTCACATACATTTCTACTTAACTTGTTAACTATGTGAAGCATCCAACATATATTATTCCCATTGTAATGGAAATAATCACTCTAGTGAAATGATGTTTCCTTTCACATGAGTTTTTCCTTATGAGATGCATTTAGTATGGAGTCTCAGAAATAAAACCATTATAACATATTATGATTTAAAAGGAATGAATATAATATTTAATATTATAAAATATGTCTAAATTTTTTATTTTCTAAAATGAAAATTAATTGGTTCACCAACGCTAGGATGCCTCCAAGGATAATACACTTATATTGTCTTGATGTAAGAAATCCAATAAGTCCCACATCAGATAAATAGTTCCGGATAGATCACTTCTATGCTAATGATAAAAACCATTACCTAGTTTTGGGTTAGCTCAATACTTTCCCATGGATCAGTCACTGAGTCTCGTTTTTTGGGTTCAATATCAGTGGAGAGGATCACCTTTTTTAATTTTATCCTCCCTACTCTAGAATTGATCTACACATAATTTAAATAATTTTATGTCCAATAATTTTCATGAGTTCATATATTCTCAATTGTAGAATTATTTTCTATTGAATTTCCATTTTCACCCATAGATGATATTCATGTAATAATGTCCAGTATGCTTTTGGAAATTACTTTTAGAAACTATTTTGAGTGCCTTTGAAATTTATTTAACTCTCTATGAACTACAATGAGTCACCAGTGTACTATGTTTTAATTTGTGGCATGAGTGTGTCATGGGACACATCTTCCTCTGTGGACCACCACTTTATCCGTGGACCACCCCTACTCCGCAGACTCCTTGTTTCATAGATCGTCACTTCTTCCACATACCAATTTTTCTTCCAAAGACTATTTTCCATTGATAGTTGTATAACCCTGAAAACCCCATCCATGAAATTTTCTCTTAAACTAACACCCCTTAATCGAATCCTCCTTAGAAAACCACTTCACTTCATGGAATACTCCCCCATGAACTCATTAACATCACAAAATTGTTCCCCTATGAACCACTATAGACTTAGCCTAATTCTACCCAATAAATGGTACATTCTAAAGAAAATTGATCTCACTCTAATGTTCTAATTATGGGTATTTATTTTGGAAAATAAATCACAAAAAACCGATAATGTAATTGACCCAAAACATTGAGGTGGTACAACTATAACCTTGTAATGTATTATACGGTACACATAGTGCATTTCTAATTATTTGTCGATAATGTCTACAAAAAAACCCTTTGAGGAATCATAGATTAAAACATTTCATCCATAAAAAACAAGATTCTTTTGAACATGATGATGTCCACAAACAGATATACTACCAAAAATTGTTTCCCTACATAGTCCATAAATCATGCTTTGTAGTTCACATAGAACTGCTATGAGGAAATCATTCCATTGACGATCATCCATTACCATTACACTTACATTATTTTAGGTCTATGATCTATGCTTCATGATTTACAGAAAAATGAATTTCCTTGTAGAAAACTATCAATTTCCAATAACAATATTAGGATTTTGAGGCCCAAAAATTTGGCAACCACTGGGAAACTGCACCACCTTGAATACCTACATTGGTAACAAAAACAATAAATTTTTGGGGAATATCACTTTTTCAAAAAACACAAAATAAAAAAAATCAGAAATACTATTATTTGAGGTACTTTTTCAAAATAATATCCCTATTGAGGGTTGTTGAAACTCTTCACAAGTTGATACATCATTAAATATTCTTTCATCATTAACCAATATTTTCTTCTTGAGATTAAGATACAGATCAATGACATAAACAACACACACACTAATCCCACATAATCCATGCTATACATTAGAAACAAGATGATAATTTTAATTTAATCAATGGATTTCTTATTTAAAAACCTCTCAACTGATTTTGTCATCAATTTTGTCGATAGTAATAAATAAAGATTGATCGATCACCTTTAGCATCATCAAATATAAGACTCCCCTTATATCACTACTCAACTTATCAGCATCTCTGGATATCATGATTAAGGAATTTCATCCCAATTTTAGAAATAAATTATTCCCCTTTATCAACGAACATGATGGTATTATAGTTGTTGTCACCAATAAGTTAAAGAACATAGATAAAAAAATTTGGTAAAAACTCACTTTACCTCAGTGGGATGATATCCTACATTAAAAAAATCTTAAGTGTGAGGAGTCAACTATAATCCATGATTCAGTCAATTACCTTCAAATTAATATTTGGGTATGGCCTTCATTAGAATTTATACAACTTATTATTTCATGGGCATATACTCCAGCTTCACAAGCCTTTGCTCCACCATCTCCTTGATAAAATGATAATTGGTTTCAATGTTACTTTTCCTTGAATGATAGACTATAATTTTTCTAAATTTTATAGAACATCAATTTTCAAAATGGGTTCCAAATAGAGAACATATTGTATCTCCTATATCATCAAGTAGTTTCATTAAACATAATTACAATGAGAATGCTTTAAGTAGTTGTAATATATTCATGTTATGTGGTGCTAAGTGAAATGAAATATTTCTTCCTTATTATCATAGAAATACAAATTCCACCAACATAGAATGAACCACATGATGTAAATATTCTATAATCTATTGGACCAGTATATTTTTAATATGTATATCCCAAAAACTCTTGCCGATATTTTTTATCACACAATAAACTAAAATCCATTTTCCCTTGATATACATAAGTATTTTTCTAAATACAAGAAATTCATATTCCTTGAAATTAATTTGATTTCATGAAATCTTCATATTGAAAAGACAATATCAGTACCTCTTGATACCATGTACAGTACTATTCCAATGATATTCATGTATTCAATAGAGTTGACTACATTGCCTTCAACATCCTGTGACAGTTTCATCCAAGATTCACTGCAGTTGTAATCTCCTTTAAATTATCCATACCAAATCATCTAAAAAAATTAAATGTAGTATTTTTATTGAGAAATGAATCTGACATTCAGTCTATGTGATAAGTGTAAACCAATTAAAAACATGAATTCAATGATCATCAACATTTCAAATTCAATTTTCCTAAATTTTGAGAATTTTAGGAACTAATATTCGTTGAATCCTACAAGGATTATTTCATCCATATATAGAATCATCATTATCATTTTATTCCTATCAGGGTTGACATATATACTGTAATAAACTACACCACATAGAAAACCAATCATTTTAAAAAATTATGTTGTCGTGAATTCCATTATCTTTCTGCTTTTTTCATCTAATAAAGAGATATTTTCAGCCGATAAACTCTATTATCATTTTTATGAATGTAAAAACCATCTATATTCTCTATATAATGTTTTTATTCTGGAGTCCCATTATGAAATTTTGGCTTAACATCTATCTGGATGATTTTTAACTTCCATTTCACTACAATAGATATGAATAATCTGACTGTCTCTATCCCTGAAACATGTGAAAATGTTTCATCAACAAAAATATCTTTTATATGGGAGTACCCTTTCTACACTAGAGGTTATTTATTTTAAATCATAACACTATCTTCATTTATCTTATTTCTAATGACACATATATCCTTGAATAAATTATTGTATGTTGACCTCGAGAAAATAATACATGTCTGATTCTTCGTAATGTGGTCAAGCTCTTCATTCATATTGTAATCCCAATTCTCATATCCATATCCTTCATCGAAAAATTTATGATTTAAAAATGATAAGAACGATGTTTTCAGTAGATTATTCATCCCCCTTCTCTGCATAGGCACTGTATGATCACTAATTATGTTTTGTCTATCATTTTCAACAATTCTCTTTAGTCATTGTACAAATTATAAAATTTTATGATCCTTACCATTATCTAAAACAAATTTGGAATCATCATTTAGACCTATTGCATTCCCTGATCTTTTCATCACTACAAAACTATCGTCCACAAACTGATTTTGTATTTTCTGAATATTTTTTTCTTTCTCTATTATAGTTACATCATTTAATTCAACTAATTTACCCAAAATGATGTTGAACCTTTTATAATTTTCTCTCCTAGATTCTGGTATCTTTAAAATATCCATTTGATATAATCTTATTAGAAAAAATAGATAATAGTGAAATATATAAATGATTATTATTCTCCAATAATTTATCTTCTATCGGTTGCCAACTTCCACCTATACCCTGGAAAGATAATAATGGTTATATATTCAATTCATTATTGATACGCATGATCATCCAATTTCATTATTGATAACTATTCTATTTCATATTAGAATCTTCAAGATATCATCTTCCTTTTCCACAGTAAACATCTTTCAAATATTTGAACAATTGAATTTTTGTGTAAAACAATAGGATGAATATGATATCATATTTTAATTTCAATTGTCCAAATTATTATATTTCCATGAATATCCATTAAAATTTTTACGTAAGAACAATAATCAAAGAAACATGAAGTAATATATCTCCTCCTTATTCTAGTATAACATACTATATACATTAGAAACATTTTATTCATGGAGAGAGTGTTACCAATGGAATAATCAAGATAAGTATTTTGGTCAATGTTGATGGATAAACACATTTTTAATTTCATGTAATGCATGGTACTATTCTTGTGTTTATTCCAACATCTCATCCAACTTCAACTGCTCTTTCCATATAACAAGAAATTCATTACCTGCATGCCAAGTGTTTTTCTGATATTTAGATTATGTGGTCAGGGACGTTTTCACAATTTGGGTTTAAACCCATTATTAGAAATTTACTTCTATGATAGTCTACCAATATTGAATTTCTTATGAACATTCATTGATCAAATATCTTCCTACATATTGTCGGATCTAGGATTAGTATCTTTTATAGGGTTATTTATTTTTTTATTGTTTCTCTCTATGTATCATGAAATGAAATTTTTTAAAGTAATTATTTATAAATCTTTCTTTTATCAGTTCTCCGATTCCTATGACCATTTCTGGTTAGGGATGAGTATTCAACTAAATTTACATTCTTCTTAATCAAAAAAATATCATTTCCTCTATTTTTCTCCTAGGTTTGTTCAAATTAATTATTAGAGGTATTTTTCAATTCTAATCGAGGAGGTGATTGATATGACTTTTTATTGAGATCTGTGCGGCTCCCATGAGGTTGTAAACCTATTTACAACATATCATGATTTATTCTAATGTTGTATTTTTTAATTATATACTTATAGATTTGGGGATCTCTTTATGCTTTCCTTTTCTATCCCATATTTTATACTACTAAAATTTCTCTCAATATTACCATGTTTCGCACATATAAAACACATTCCATTAAAAAAATACCCCAAGTCATCATTTCTCAGTTGAGGACTTAATATAGCTGTAGATTTTCTTCTGACATAGGTATCATGAGATTCTTGACACATACTCACGGAGTGTTCTATCCTTCCAAAATAGTATAATTTGAGGTATAACTTCATATAAGATACAATTCATTATGATTTCTGATAATGTTTTGTTTATTCTCATAATTAAAAGTATTTCAATCTCCAAAACATGAAATATATTCCAAAGCGTCAATAAAAATGAACGATATTTGACCACACATCTCATATAGGTGTCACATGTTGAAATTTCTTCCGGTTAAATCATTTTTCTCATTTTATTTAATACATACATGATTGTTCCTTTTTCTGGATCTTTTCAAAAATCACTTCCTATCTTGCATGATAGAGGATCCATCATATCCAATTCTGATTTTCCATAAACTATGTTGAATTTTGGATGAGGTAGTTTTTTTGGGTTCTTCTCTATAATAAAATATTTATATTCATTTTTTACCACATAATAAATGATAATTAAATAGTAAGCCCAAATAATCCATCGATTTTCTTATTTTCATTGGAAATAGAATGCTCAAATCCCTTCTTTACTAATTCTATAAATTATTCCATTTCTCGAATCTAGTTATCCTTTTGAATAAATATGATCATTAAATTCTCTCTTGGGATTCATCACACTATTCATATCATATACCAATTCCCAAGAATGCTTATTCATCATATTAGATTTCTCCATTATTTTAGAATTTATATGATTAATAAAATATTTATATCATGAATTCTAATATTATTTCTTTTGGTTATACTAAACTCATTCAGATGGATGTGCTACAGGATCATCATTTAAGGCTTTCAAATTCTGAATTTTATTTGAGTATATATTTTTCCAATTTCGTCAGATTTTATATATTTTATTTATTTATCATGAGAATAATTCTTCTCCCTATCTTCTATGTTCACTTCAATAAGCATTTTATTAAATCCATTTAGCATGTTGACTTCAATTTATTTCACATGGATCCAGATATCTTTATATTTAATTTATTCATACAATTTCTTGACCAACTACTTTGTTTTATGGAAAATTATTTTTATTTCATACTTTGAGTTTCTTCTACATCATATGTTATAGCTTCACTTGGAATATGAGATTATTCACTCATTCCTATTGAATCATTGAGTTAGTTAATATTTGTGTTGTCTGGTTTATCTAAACCATTCATTAGTACATTTTTATTCTATAAATATAATAACAATCTTTCAATTAAAATTATACATAGTGGAATAAAGCCACCCACTTCCCTAATTTCTTCTATGATGTTCTCTCATTTACCATGGTGCTATGAGATAAAATCAAACTAAAACAGTAATTTATAAAATCAACTGAACCAAGTAAAATAAACCAACATTGATAAAAGAATCTAACCCTCTGATTCAATTTTTTATGTACTATAGGGGACTAGATCACCAGGGAGGGGGAGTAAATCAGGGTATTGATATTCTTTTTGAAACTGTTACTCCCCCAATGGATCATGACCTCTTTATTTATACACGTCACATTTTATTCTCTTTTGCTTTTATATTTAACTTATATTTTCCATCTATATCTAATGATGAAGCATAAAAAGTATTGTAGGGAATAATGCACATATAAATAAATATTTTTACATGATTCACCCTCACTGAGCTACATCCATGTATTATACAATGGTATTGTGTCGATATACCAAATCCACTAAGGAATAATACCATACATTGTTCGGGTAAGATTACATTTATTCACAGGATAACTAACTTTACAATGTTTAGAATGAGATCATTGTTTTACCAAGGGGCACTTCTTGAGTATCATTCTCTGCATCACTATCAGTGGAAAAATCAAACTATAAATCTTCCTTTTTCTCACTGCTATGGAATGAATCCACACAAATTTAATGGAAATTTTTGTCCCATAATATTCATGAATGCACACATCCTCTGTTTTAGATAAATCCTTTGTTAAATTTTCATTTTCATTGATAGATGAAATCCACTTGCCTATGTACTATTATTTAGGTGAAATAACATTCATAAACTATTTTAGTGACTTTGAAAATTTCACTGATTCATACTCAAACTACCTTGAGTCCTCTATGTACTACATTTGTCAGCATGGAGTGTGTTCTTCATAGACCACCTCTTTCTCAATGGACCACCTCTTCTTTCAAGGACCACCTTATATTTACAGATTAATTCTCTTTCCATCAACTGTGAGTTCTTCCATGTCCCATCTCTTCTTCTGCAATCCATTTTACTTTACAAGTTGTAGAGATCCAAAAAACACTTTCATAAACTATTCCCATGAACTACATTAACCTTATAAGAATCCTACCTCATGAAAAAATTCACTTCCTAGAATCATACCTTATAAATTATTTCACTTTACGTAATAGTTTCACTTTTAACCACAACCGACATAGCTGATGTCTTCCTGGATCAAAGATGTTTTCTATTGAAAATTTCTCTCACTCTAATGAAATTATTATGGGTCACTATATTGGAATATTAATTTGGATAACCCCACTAATATGATTTACCAAAACATAAATGTGGTACATTCTTCCCCAAATACTATGTTATGTGGTCCACATAGTTCATTTTACTTTTTTGGCAGTTGATGACTACCATAAATGAAAACACATTATGGTAGCTTAAATTATCACCTCTCAGCCACAAATATAAAACCTCCTATGACATTAAATATTCCATAAAAGTGGAAATTGTATTATAACTGATGTACCTAGATGTAATAACAGTATTAAAAGAACTTTAGGTGTCACTCGAGTGTTACCTAGTAGATGAAAATAGGACATATAGTGAACCTAGTTTGATAATACCAAGGGATACTCTTTTGAAATTCACAAACAAATTACAAAACCTCGTAAAGTATGTAAATAATGATCATGAATGGCCTTTTTTAAGTGGAATGTGTCATATAATGAAAATAATGTAATTGGATTTATACATTCTTTAATTGGTTTTCACTGATTATGTGGTTTCACAATATCATTATTATTACTTATACTATGATTTTTGGTTTTATTTAATGACTGGAACCCAAATTAACCCTGTTAATGCTACGTGAAATTGAAAATGAAATTATATTTCTTCATGACCAATAAAACATTATAAGTGATGGAATAAAAAATATATTTGCTAAGATCTAACAACATTCTCAATATATAAGCCTTGATGAACATATAAATGATTAATGGAGGGAAGGAAGTTGTATTTATTCCTTTATGAGTAAACACCCACCTTCTATTAGTGGATATATTTATTTACTAGTTTCTGATCAAGTTTTCAATTCCAAAAAATCTTATTTTAAAATATTCATTTTTTTATCATGAAAAAAATATTTTCTTCTATCTATTGTTTGGAAGGAAAATAAAATTAGTTGAGTAATATTATCAATAATATGAGTCAACAACATGAAATTAACTCTATCTATTCAGATGAGTCTAAGTACATATTTTTCAATAAGTATATTCCATGTATTATTTGTATGAAAATTAGGATGTCATTCATTGGGATAAAATAGAAGTATGATGAATTCGTTCCGACGTATGAGGCATATTTTACAAGGCTTATGATGTTTTATTCTTATATTATTATCCAAACTGAAGGAAAACATGATCAATTTGTAAATGGAATAAAAAAAGACTCTAAATGTATTTATCCTAAAGTGACATTGTTAGCTATAAATAAATAGTTCATTATGCCATCCAGCTAGAAATAGAGATTGGATTTACACATTAATCACATGTTTTTATATGAAAATAATTATTTAATAAAAGTGAAATTATAAATCATTGCAGAAAAGAATATTCAGTTTCTTTTATGCATGATGGGTGGATGTAAACATGAAGAAAATTTTCATAAGGGGATTACTAAATGATTTATAGGTGGAATAGAAGGTCATCAAATATTTTTATACTCATGTGATGTGAATAAGTAAGATAATAATTAAAATTTAGAGAAACCTCTACAGAATCCACAACCCACACTCTAGTTCTTCAAGTGTAAGAATTTTGGTAGTTAACTGAATCAATTCACTAATAAAATGGATAATTAGAATAAAAATACCTAACAACCTTTGAAGTCAAAGGAAAAAGGGAAATATTTAATAATCATAAAAGATTGAGTGAGTCAGGGTAATAAGGACACATTTGTCCACCACCCATTAGTTGGGATGTTTATTATGATTTTGTTTGAAGGATCCCTATGAAAATCATATTATTCAACATTCAGTGGAATTTGATGTTATTATAAGGATTTATTATCTTCTTCTACATGGGTTTTGGAACAATGAAATTAAATTTTATATTCTATCAGTACATCGATGTAGCTAGGCCTCCAATAGAATTTTATTATAATATAAGAGATTATTTATGGAATAAAGGGAGATATAACGTTTGGGAGTGTATATTTCTCAATGAAACCTAATTGGATTAATTAAACGTGTAGATATAAATAGTGGTATGCACTAGTATTACAAGGAACATGTATAAGGGTTCATTTAGGAAAAATGGAACCCCATACAATTTAAGGACCTTATTAATCATTAATGATCATTTTCATAACACTATTAAATTGCTTACTCCCTCCCATCATTCATTTCTTCCCAATTTTCGTTTTATTTTTTGAGGAGTAGTATTGTTTATAGAGTCAATCTAGTTTTACTAGTTCCAGGGAAGTGAACTATTCTACTGTGATCTTATAGTTGAATCATAAGATGTATGAGACACCAGAGATGTAATTCTACCATTTGGATTTATATAATTATGAAAATAAAGTTGGAGAATCTCCATAATATTTTAGTTGTGACATTATCTATGTGGTTTCATGAAATCTCAATTCATATACTCAAATAGAACAAATTTAAAACATCGAGGATCGATATAAGGTATGGTGGAATGTTAACAGTATCATTAGATTTATTTTATGATTCTCTACTTACTTTTATGTAACTGTCCTTATTCTGATCATTCCTGGTATTATGGTTCCCACCATATCCCATGTAGAAAAATATACTTCCTTTTATAGGAATCCTATTAATATCAAATTATTTTACTTTCAATCTATATACCATATTAGTATAACAAGTAATACATATCAGGACTATATAAGAGTAAATTTCTGGTCACAACCCCATCTCAAAGATGAATTACATCAAGGGAACACTAATAAATACATATTGATAAAAAGGATCTATATGAAGAAATTTAGTTGCATATTTTATTATTGAAGTATTTTAATAATTTAGTATAATTAAATATATCACTATAACTATCTTGATGTTGGGTAGATTGAGTTCTTTATTGAGCAATTCATTAAATCCCTCTCATGTATGGGCTTGGTTGAATCTACCATGGTTAACAAAATCCCACCATTGGCAAGAAAGATCATCCAAAAAATTATAATATTAATGAGACCTTTATTTCAATCAGTTTTTTATTAAAATCAAAAATCCAATTCAATTTTTAATACTAACTCATCCATTTCAGGTACATAATCCCTCAAAATGATTAGTGTATCCTTTTATTGAAATATCATATAATGATATTCTTTATGTGATCCGTCATTTCTATTTCTATTATCAAAAAATTGAAAAAATTGATCAATTCTCTAAAAAATATGTTGGTTCACCCGTGGTTTAGGTGTAATAAATAACTTTATGGAATCTTTTGGTGGCCTTCTTGTTAATATAACTAGTACCATTTCCCTAATGAACTAAAAACACCACACAATAATAATTGACATATAAACGGATGGTTTAGAATTAACCAAATCATCAAGATTATCAATCATTATAATCAATTTCCACGAAACATTACTGATAATTTGATGAATGTTGTCTTAATGGGAAATCGTAGTACTAAGGAATGATATTCTACATTCATCTTTTTAACCCTAGATGATTAGATGACAACACACATAGAAGTGTTTTAAAACACTTTAAATAAACATACCACCTTCGTAAATTGTTGCTAGGCATAAAAGGTTAGATGCATATTTAAATTTAAAAAAAATAAAGTTAAGACATTTCATATCTCCTCATTAACATACTAATATGACACACTGACCTAAAATGATACCATTTTAAATATCCAGACCCTAAATGTTGGCTTGGAAAGATTCAAGGACACACTAACAAGAACAGAAGTCCCCATGGTACATATGGATATAATTAAATATCTAGAGAATTCAAAGATAGTGTGGGATGATTTTATATTTAAAAATAATAAAACCAATTATGGAAAAATAAAAACAACCAAAACCACTATATGATGCAAGAGTATAAGAAATTAAAATCAAATGAATAACCATAAAAACAAAAAAATAAGAGTATCATAGAAAATGTATAGCATTGTGACTCAAGAAAAATAATGGACATCCTGACATATCAACATCGATATGGGATTACTTTAACCAAACCAGAAAAGAAACTCTATGATCCAAACACCATCCCAAGGTGGTAGAATTATAATACATAATTCTAGAAATTTGGGACCTTTCTTTGATAGTTTCATGGATAATAACATATTTAACCACACAAAAGTAAATATATAGGTCGTGTGTAATTAGACATAATAGAATTTCCCTATGATTCTTTGTAACTCGCACCTCATGGATAAAAATAAGTTTTTTCACTGTTAAATATATATCATTTAAACAAAAGAGAGTAATATCAAATATGTTTATTAATTTTAAAAAAAATTAAAATATTATTTATTTATACATGAGTACCACATGGAATATCTAAAACAAATCTATAAACTCACACAAACAACCATGTAAGATGTTAGATTAAAACATATGATCATTTACTCATCAATCCACTTAGTCATCATTAGGTGAGAATTCTCCAGGTGGCTCCAGTCTAGATCCGTGACCTTAAATGTCATATCAAGTGAAAATATTATCACACATTATATATTTATTCATATTTCTCCTACCAATTGATTTCAAATAAATTATTTATTCCCTTTACACAGTTTTATGAAAACAAACGCACAATTTTAAACCATAAATCAATGTTGTTTTACAAAATCCATTCAAAATCAAATGTTTTTAAATCATAAACATAAAAAATTTACATCAATAAATAATAAAATATTTTCTTTAAAAAATAAAAAAAAATTAAAAATACTCATCATTTAATTTCTATAAAACATGTAAAAAGTGAGATAATCCACCTACCTCGCGACAAGTGATGAGAAAGAATAAAATAACCAAGAAACCTTTAGATCCAAGCTCAAAAGACATTTCCTTCAACTTTTACAATAATTATATAATAAAAAACATCTTTTAACATTGATATATCCATTAATGAGTATATATAAAACATATTATACGATATAAGCATATCTAATGATAAATGGAAAAAATTTAGACTTATTTTTAATTCTAGATATCCAACGAACATAGATTCATCCAAACTAGCTTCTAGATCAGAATGAAGCACCCATAACACGTAGAAGATGAGTTGATTTATATATCCTAAGAGTAGAGGATTTAAGTGAGGATTTTTATGTTAAAAATCATATTAATTTATAATTTTTACTACATTAAATTCACATGACACGGTTATTTCTAACTATTTTGGAAACTATGCACTAACTATGTGCCTACTGCTACTAAAAATCCACCTTCACATGTTTTGTTCACATAGTTTGAAAAATTGTGTTCCAAAACTCTTTTCATTTTATCTATAGAGTCAATCTTTCTCCTCGTACCCACACAATTTAGAAAAACCATCCACTTGTTGTGCCCACCCTTCTTAGAGAAAACCAATCGACTTCCTCTAACCATGATCAAAACATTCACCCCTATAAACACTCCAAAAACACACAAAATCCATATAAAACTATAAAAACTCACCCTAGCAATTATATATATTTAAAATTAATAATAATAAGGGAAGGAACCTCAAACCAAGGGTGTTATAAGTAATATTTTAAAACCCAATTTTCAATAAAAAATGGATTTTTTTATTAATTATATTTTTTTAATATCAATATAAATATAAATATATTTTATATTATTAATTTTTAAAAATAAAAATTATATTTTATGTCATTATATTAATTAATTATTATTATGATTCTTTGATATTTTTTAAATAATGATTCTTATGTGAATTATAAAAAATAGATTTCACAAAAAAATATAACATTTATAATATGAGAATGACATAAAAGTTTATGAAACCATTTATAAATAAAAAAGATATATTTTATAATTAAAAATATAATTTAAAAATAATTTTTCAAAATTATGAAACACATATTAAATTTTTTTGAAATTCATTTCATATATCACATGAAAAACTATTTTTAAATTCTTATTTTAAAAATTATACTTTATCATTTTTATAAATTATATATAAAAATATTATGTTCCATTTGATTTCAAAATTTCAATATTATTTCCAAAATTACTTTTTAATTTTAGGAATAAATATAATGTTTTTATGGTTAATAATAATTAACTTGATAATGGTAAATTATTATTTTTAAAATAATTTTTTCAATATCATGTATTTTTAATATAATAAAATATTTAATATAATTTTAATAATTTATATATTATCAATTCTAAAGTTATATTTAATTATATTATCACTCATTTAATATTTAATCTATAGTAATTAATATTATGGACACATATTTGTTAAAATCCCTTTTTATGTAAAAAAACTTTTTATATATTATGTATTTTAATATAAAAGATGATTTTGTCAAATTTATAAAGATAATAAAATTAAATAATGATAAAATTTTCGATAAAAATAAATCTAATTGCGTTTAACATATATTTTAACTATAATATAAATTACAAAGTATAAAAATTCTAATTATGGTAAAAATAATAATGTCAAAATGTAAAACAATATATGGTAAAAGTTTTAAAACATGGTTTAACAACTGTGAAAAATGGTTATTTTTTGGATTTAGAAACCCATCATCAACTAAATGCATATATTAAGCTTTTTTAGTCATTGACCAAGGAATAATGTAATTATATTAAAGAAGTGTATTGGGTATTCCCAAAAGTGACCTTCTCTTCACTAATAAAAAGGGATAACATACAGCCCTATATAGTTACACATATCATTATATTTTATCTTGAAAATATAATCCAATAGTTACATATTTCATACATAATCCATTAATCACTTGAAGTTAGCTAAAGGCCATATTTTATAAGAATATCTCCATGTGAAGATCAAGTCACCATCTTCAATATTACCGTCCACATAATCATTTTTCCACCAAATTCATCTTAAAAATATATTATATACATAAAAAATTAAATAAAAATTATAATTGTTATGCTTATATATTATTATATTAATTTAATAATCATTATTTATTCATTTCCATTTGCTAAGAATGTCAAAATGTCGTTAGTGTGTTATTTGGATTTTTGCCTCCATGATGCAACATATTCAATTATTTATAACACCTATCATGGTGGGTTTTAATGTATATATTGCTGACAAATATTTTCTCTATAATATTAATTTTTTTAAGGGAATAATTAGATGTAAATCCCAGAGAATTATTTTTATTAGGTTAGGATAATGAAGGATTCATATTTAAGATATGAAATAACGATCTCTAGATGGTCATCAAGATCATAAATATTAACTTTAATGATTTAATTCAATAGAAGTATCAAATTATAAAATAATTATATTATAATAAATAATAGGCAGAGAAAATAAATGTATATCAAAAAAATTTATTGAATGATATGATATTTTAGGAAAAACACCTATTCTATAAGAATCTGATAATATAGAATGTGGATTTTTGGATAGAGGATATATTCTAGAGGTTTATCCAATGATAGTTATGCAATAATGTTAATGACCTATAAAGGATCAGGGAAAAATTATAGAACTTGTATTTTTGGTTGGAAAACATTCCCCTTAATTGAGATGATCTAGCCATGTTAGAATACCCGTTTAGCAAATTAAAACAAAATATAACTAAATTCCACATAAATGTAGTCGAGAACCCATATAAAAGTGGTATAAAGTCTCAATAATTAAATTTATTTGTAGGAATAAATGGAGGGTATGGACTCCTTACATGCTTCCAATACATTGGATATTTTTTAACATTTTTTTGGATTAAATGTTTTACAGATCAAATTGGTATACAATATGATATAAGAAGTATATGGTAATATGATATGTATGGAAATATTATTTTTAGATGACTTTCAATATAATGAAGGAATGAATTTTTGGTATATCTTTTCTATATTTATAATTTACATGACTATATGAATGGAACTACTATAAAATATTCCATTAACAATTCCATAATATGATATTTTCAATGCTAAAAAAGAATTGAATACCGTATATAAATTAATCGCCCAATCCTTTTATAAGTACTATAATAGTGATCATAAATGAGTCCTTTATAATTCTTAATAAAAATAAATGACAATGATCTCATTTATCATCCCCTTTAAATGAATAAATAAAATACATCATTTATCATTGCTATTATTTATCACTCATAAAGGGATCCTTTATCTACGCTTCTATAAGCCCAAATAAAGGAATCCTTAATAAGTGCTAATAATAGAATTAATAAATCATACATTTATCATCCCAACTAAAAGAACATATAAATGAATAATTTATCAGTGCTTGTAGAGGAATGTATAAATGATGCCTTTATCATCAAATTTACTAGCACTGGTAAAGGGGAATATAATAGTGTGATGATACAACACACTACAACACAAAAAATATGGAATACTATAGTGAACTATTACAACACACTAAAAACCCAAAAATAAGACCATTAATTTATCAATATAAGCTAAAAGAATATAATATATATAAAACACAATTTAAAACACAAATATAAGAAGACAACTATTATTGAGAAAAAGAATGAACCTATAAAAAACATTCTTGATGAAAATAACAAACCTATATATGAAACAATTATTATTATAGTAATAATATAAAGTAATAATTTATATATAAAGTGATAATTTTAAACTAAACATTCAATAAATCTAGGAACACTATATATCAGATAGAGTTGTGGTTGAATCTATCAAACCACAAAATTTATTGTTCATCTTCAAGAATTATCTAAATGTGAATTAACTTAATAATTATAAGACAAATATGATTATGAAATTAATTAATTAATAAAATATAGAATGATGATAAATAAAATATATGATTGTTTTCTTTGTTGTGATGATGTGAGGTGCGTTTTAACTAAAATGAAACATATATATTTAAAATATTCTATTGGAGTCATAGTGGTCAAACCATATCATATATTTTAGTATGGATGATTCCAATAATGCCAAAATAACATATGGGTAATTATCATAATGTTTAAAACCAAATTGAATCCGTTTCCTCAATTTTGATTATGTGACATGTGTTTTTTACAAAAACATCATTTTAAACTAAAAACATATTCTTTGAGCCATACCTATCTTATCATCTCGCGGTTTTACATGAGACTTATTCCCATATGTCAAAAAACAATTATTAATTGTTTTCTTATGTTTTCAATACAATCTGAGTTTATTATTCTGTATTATAATGTGTGACACTTTTTAAAGTGAATGTCAATTTTCAATTGACAAAGGGAACTTTGTATTTTACCAAGAACAACATGTATCAATTTGAGGTATTCCCAATTCCTAAAAATAAAAAAAATCATCAAGATAATTTTAAATAACTATCATAATAATAAAAAATCATTATTTATTTGAGTATGTAACTTTTCTTTTTTTACTAAAATTAATTTCAATTTCTAATTAAAATTACACACGTGGAGTAATACCAGTCATACCATGTGGAAGATCAATATGAGGATGATTCCTTCTTGTACCATATGACTTATGTATCATTTTTCAAAATTCTATATGTAATATTAATGTGTTTTATTAGTTTGGAGAATGGAACATCTTTTTTTATAAAAAAATTTCACTTAAAAAAAATCACACTTTGGGTCATAAAGGTTTCATCATGTGTGGGTCTGATATAAGACTGATTAATACATATCCAAAAAATATTATGAATTTTTTTCCTAAATTACCACCAATATATCAGTGTGTTTACATGGTTTTTAGTCAGAGATAATTTTTTGAAATAAAATATAAAGTTTAAACTAATAACGGACACTTTGAGTCATATTGGGCACATCATGTTTGGGATGGAGGAGTGGCTAATTCAACCATGTCACAAATGAATTATATATTATTTTTATAAATATTTAAAACAATATGAATTCACATTCTAAATTTTCGGTATGTTAGTTGTCTTTTTTAGGAAAATTGATTCCAGTTTATATAAAAAAGATGCAAATAGAGTTAAACTATTTATACGATGGGTCAGATTGAGGTGTGGTTGATTATTAAACATCCCAAATGAATTATGTATCATTTTCATAGAGTATAAAAAAAATATTTATCTTTTTTATATTTTTTAGCACATCACATTAGTTTTTACTAATATTTCATTTTAAAATAAAAACATGCACTTTTAGTCTTACCTATAACATCCTATGACAATTGGCACTGAGACTAATTCTTACACATAAAAGTTACTTCTTAATAATTTTTAATAATAATCATTACAATTTGTGAACATTTTTTTGGTATTTATGATTTGATGTTTTTTTTAAATTAAATGTATTCATTAAATTGATAATGGACACTTTGAGTTATACTGAACACATCGTGTATCATATTATGGTGTGGTTGATTAGTACACATCAAAAAAATGTATATATTTTTATCAAAAAGTATAAAAAATATTAATGTGTTTGAGATTTTTTTGGAATGAGTTTTGTGGTTTGATCTAAAATGTAAATTATAAATTAAGAATATAATATATGATTTATATGTTCAAAGAATCCATTGTATTGAAGTTAAAATGATTGATTATGTGATTTTTGATATCATATTAACCATCTACAAGAAGAAAGAAAAAAAATAAATGATTATTTTGGTGGAAGAAGATACCCCATGCCACCTGAAATTCATTATCCAAAAACACAATTTTCTCTCATTACCAGTTTTGTTCATATAATTAATGTGAAAAATATGAATTCAAACAAGATATATGAAAAAATATTATATAATAATGATATAGATGTTAAATATAAATTATAGACAAAACAGTTATAAAATAACCTAAATAATTATTTGGAATTTTCCTATTCAGGATGGTTGTATACAGTTTTGAGCCATTTCCTTGTTGTTTTATCTCAGTTATAGACTTGAAGTCCAATCCCTCAAGAAAATGACCATCATAAAAAAACCACCTGAACTCGAGAAAAATAATCCATCTAAATAATAATACAATTCATATGTTATTCATATAATAAATATATAAATTAAACCCAAATATAAAAAATTACATTAATAAAGTGTCAATTTTAAACTGAAACAACATATTTTGAGTCATGTTGGTAACAAAATGTATTGATTTGAGGTATGGTTGATTACATTGTATATTTTTATTACATATTTCATTTAACACACTTGTTAATCAAACAATATTTCAGTGTGATAACCTATACTTTTGAATTAATTAGTGGATTAAAATAAAATTACATCATTATGAGTGAATCATCCTTATAGATTTCGTGATTGAACTAATATATTGAATCATCCTTGTGGATGAAGTCATTTATTCCTATAAAACATTTACCATTAATGTATACCTGTCATTATTAATTTATTTAACAATAAAAAATATTTACATATGATATTTTTTGGAACATAATAAAAAAATATTTTTCTTTAACAATCATAGAGAGTTAAAGCTCAATGATAAACCATTTACCTTCGTTGATGGAAAAAACATCAGTGTGACACAAAATATATTCTCAAAATACACTAAACTCTAATATAAAATTTTTACCACTTTATGAAAGTATTAAATCATACCATAGCCATTTATATCATCCAAATGACACTAAAATCAATCGTATATATTATGTATTCAAATAGGATTCTATATATTAGTATATCATTTTCAATTTTCTATGAGATGATAAAATATAAAATAGAATTAAAATATATTTTTTTCAAAATAAGAATATTTATATAATCTAGAATTTATAATTAATAATGTTGATGAGTTTTTTATTAATGATCATGTGAACATGGATCATTTTACAAAATCAATGTTACTTGTAAGAATTTAAAATTTATTTTTGATATTATATAATGAATCTAATTTATGATCAAATAGAACATATAATTTCACCACCAACCAATGTGAAAACACAATACTATTATTTTCTAGAAATTTATTATTCAATTGATAAAATTTCTTATTTTTTTATTTTTTAGAGGTTTTGTATTAAACTACTAGTTTTTATTCAGAGGGTTCGTTGTTTGGATTTTCAATTCATCGCATTATAATTTTATACAATCTTTTAATTTTCACAGATTATTTGATAAGGTATTTTTGGTCATTTGATGTCATGTTTCCTTTGACAGTAGCCCTCCTCGATGACAATGATATCTCAAGGTTGTTTTTATTCATTATTTCACTCTCAATCCTACACTATTCAAGGGATTATTACAAATTTATATATATTCAAACTTGTGAGTTATATTATATGCATGGTTGATTATTTTATTAGTGTTTTATGACACTCATGTTAATATTGGATCCACTATTAAGGCCCTTTATATTAGGGTATATAACTCTTGGTAATGAAACTGCATGTATTTTTTCAGTTTATTCATGGTGAGGGTTTTCATAAACACATTAGTAATATATGACTATAATTGAATTTGATAATATATATTATATAAAAAAGCAGTTTGAAAAAAATTGGTGGTCATTGTTTTTGTTCGTAAAAAAATTCCTCCACTTATATTCTGGTTTTAAATACAATAAAAAATTAGTGGCTAAAATATTTTCAATAAGACATATAAACCACATTTATAATGGCGCTTATATTTGGTTACAAGTGTTGTGTTAAATTTTCAAAAAAACATATCAATAAATCATTTGTATGGTCTTCATTATATTCTATTTCCTAAATATTTTATTATTTGCAAGCTACTGCTTCTTCTCCTTATCCACCTCCTTCACCACCTCAGCTTATACCTCTACCTCATAAGCCTCCTCTAATTAAGTCTCCACCTCTATATCATCCTCCACATTGGCCTCCACATCCACCTTCACCTCCTTCATTTGCTAAAAATTTAATTTTTCCAAGGTCAGCACTTGAAGAAAAATTATTTCCTTTATAATAATTTCCCTTAGAAGTAGATAAACAATAATTTATTAGCATTCTTAAACTAATTCCTGATGCCCAGAATATATTTATAAGGATATAACTCATACTAGATTAAATCCAAATCAAGTAATCACCTAAGAATATTTTTATAATACAGTCTAAAAAAATGTATGCTTTCCACTCATCTCTAATAAAATAACTTCTTCTATTGATTACAATTCTTTGGAAATTTAGATAGTACATAGAAAGTAAATATATTAAAATTTTTATTTAATAAATTCAAATAAATAATAATTACATTGATAAATTACTTGTTTGTGGATTTTTGTAATTTTAGGACTTTTGACTCCTCTCACAAATTTTCAAATATAAAATCCACATTCATTTCTAGTATCTTACTCTAAACAATGAAATAACATTGACAAAAATATTTAAATTGTTTTGAAATAAGTTTCAATAGTCAAATATTTCTATATATACCTTGATATGTTTCCATTTTTTGTAATCCACAGTATTTATCTCTTTAAAAACCTATTTCATGCCACAATTTATCCTATATTTAGCATCCTCCCTATCATTATATACATATTATGAAAACACAAGATGAAACATATAATTTTCATTTTATATAATAAATATAGAATTTAGTGTATTAAAAATCCAGAAAACATATCATGTGTGGTCTGTTTTTTGGATATCCATGCATTGGATCCAAAAAACATATATTTTTGGTTTCCATGTTGGTTGTGATAAGAATCCCCTACTTCCGAAAAAAATAATTAATAAATTTAAGTTATATTTTCTATAATTATATTGTAGATATTTACTACAACTATATCTTCAGAAAAAAAAATTTCAATTATGATAATTTTGTATCAAATGGTTTGTTTAAATCACCTCTTTTCTTCTCAATTTCATTATTTTCCAAAGTAGGTTTTTCCATAGAATAGATAGTGGAATTAATGAATCCAAATCATGATTCACAGAGTTTTCCCTTTATATGATTATAATATAAACACCTGTAGAAAATATTAATAGTAATTAACATCAATAGACATACTAGCTCATTATTTGGATATTAATATTATGAAAAAGTACCATGTATATGTATTACAAAATGTGTCACCTAGCTATTCATGATTAAAAATTATCATTTATAGTCTTCAGACCAATTATGTCTATCATGAAATTTCCATATATTTTTTTCATATGGAATGTAAGAAATATTTGACTCTTTAAATTTTCTCACTTCATGATGTTGTAATGATAATTATTTTTTCTCTTGGAACTGGCTTGGTGAAGGTACTCCCGGATGGTTTCTTTGAATTCATGGTGGATTCACTACATTTTCTTTATCCAAAATTCTATTTCCCAAATCTTTATCTATCTGTAATATCATGAATAACTTCATTCCATCTTTAATCAACAGTTATAGGTTTCTCATATAAAATAAATTGCCAAATGCATGCATCATGTGGCTTTGTATGATGACACGACTATTCTTTGAATGATCCAATACCATAATTGACTATTAATATAGCTATACCACATGTGTTCTCTTCTTGAAGTGTATTCAAATGGACATTTTTCAGTATGAATATAAAAAAGGAACAAATTTTTTTTATCATAGAAAACTATTATTGTTGAATTAAAATACTAACCACTTTGTTCACTAGTAAAGCATACCCCATCCTTGCTTTTCAATATTATTCCAATGGATTTGATGTGCGTTATTTATTTTTAGTACCATTTTTTCCGAATAAGTTAATAATTTTCAATAATATAATATAAAATAAATAATATCAAATAATATTTAATTAACTACAATGCACCTGAAATGATTTCTCATTATGATTATTGATGAAATAATCCCATGTATCCTACATTATAATGTGTGCATAACTAACTGATGGGTGGGGATTTTTGCTCCCCCTTGAATCCAAAATGATGTAAAATAAAAGGAAGAGTTTGGAAGCCTTTTTGTGCATTTCTAAAATCCATTACAAGAAAATAATTCTTGAAATATTCTGAAATAATCTAACTCTAGAATGAATAATGAAAATTAAATAGATATTTAATAATATTATTTTTCGTGAAAATAGTGGAAGTATATCCTAACTTTACTATTATATTTTATAATGATTTTCCATCAATATAGTTTAGACGTGGAGTTATGGATCAATATCTATTTTCAAATGAATCCTCATTGTGACCCAAACATAACTATTAGGCATTGACTTATTGGGTTCAATAGGTTGACCACATTGATTCTATCTGACCTAAACTACTATACCATGTCATATTTAATTGATGATTTTGTTGAAAAATGTGATTTTATGACTTATCTTTTTTCATCAACAAATTATTGATCTTTTAATAATTCTTTAATTAC
Source organism: Viscum album (assembly GCA_963277665.1). Taxonomy (NCBI): domain Eukaryota; kingdom Viridiplantae; phylum Streptophyta; class Magnoliopsida; order Santalales; family Viscaceae; genus Viscum; species Viscum album. The sequence goes on along the minus strand of OY728162.1, from coordinate 468,223,917 downwards.
ATTGTAATCAGTCTATTATTCCCAAGGATTGGTAACAATGTCATACATAGAATGAATTTTCTACATGACCAGTCAAAAATTTAATTTTTCATTAACAAATAATTAATCATGGAAAAATGATTTGATAACGGTATCAGGAATGATATATTCAAAACTTGAAAACATATTAAATCAATCTTTATACTATTTTTTAAAACAATTTGAATATAACTATTTAGAAGGAAATCTTTAATTGAATATTGGAAAATAATTACTCTACTATGGTATGTGTTATCTTTTGAATTCATCCAATGGTGAAAGTTATAGAAAACTATCATCCTCATCATCTGCAGCTATTAAATAGTTATTATTGTATTTTCTTTTACTTGGGGATCATCCTTTATATCTGTAGACATGAACCTATGTTGCTTAAACTACTCTTAATAGTTGTCATCCTATATCCACTCAAGTTAATGTGTAGGTTTTGAATATAAAAACAAACAAGTAGACTCTAAAAGGGACCCTAAAATATATATCAAAGCATATATTCAATTATATTTTCAATGTAGTAACACTCAAAATACACATGTATGTCAAGTAAATTTGTATCAATTAGGTCGCCCAAATAATCATATTTACAAACATCAATTCATAATAGAGAATTATAATAACAAAACCCTATTTTTATACCACGCTTGTTCCCAAACATTGAAATCCTTTCACTATTAATAGGTTAAGATTTGAATCACATGAGAAGAAGAAATTATTTATCACACTTTGAAAATAACCACATAATAGGTTTTTTGAGATCTGACCTCAAACACCTAGAACCCATTATTTCCCCTCTGGGAAAACCATCACATGTACATATATCATCCAATTAATGAAATAGATTTAACATATACATTTTTTGGGATGTGAATTTTTAGTATAGGTAATCCTTAAAAAAATTCATTCCCTTAAGAAAAAATAGTATAATGGGTGAAATAATACATTGGTTATACCTAACCTCTAAAAACCCATAATTAATAAAAAAAATATCATAAATATCACATAACACTCACCGTAGTCCATGATGAGTCACTAGAATGACTATTGTAACAATCATTATAACAAACCATACATATCCCACACATAATACCCATCATATTATAATATATGATTAATATTATTATTATCACATCCACACATATATTTCTTGTATATAAATATTGTAATCATACATTGTGAGGTATATTAAAAATCAATTCAAATAAAATAAAATAATCGTTCAAATAAAATATTATAAGGAACTATTTTTCAAAATTTTACATAAAAAAGTTACCTATTACAATTAATAAAATAATTTAAAAAATACTCTAGATATCAAATTATTAGACTTGTAAATAAAAAAGATTACTTAAAGCATTAATAAAAAATATATTTGAACATAAAAATAAGGAATTTATAAATTAAATTTTCTATATTTATTCATTAACATAAATTATATTGTCTAAAAGATAATGTCAAATTTAATAATAATTATAATTATTCCCTCTCTGATATAATTATTTATAAATGTATATTGGTTCATTTTAAAATATAAATATATTTAAACCCACATTTTTACAGGATTACAATAAACTAATTTAAATAATACTTTTATAATATATATATATATATATATTATGAACAATTTCATCTGAAAAGTAATATGCAAAATACATATATAAAAAGTACTACAAATCTGGTATCGTAAACCTAAAATTATATAGTTTAATAATAAAACATTATAATCACTTCAAAATTTCTATTATAGCATGTCTAAATACATAACAATTGATCAAGATTTTATATAACCAAAGTTTTATCAAATAAAACATAATTAAAACCATTCACTTCCATTGATTATGTTCATATACAATATAAAACCTTTATTAATGGAGCTATTTAATTAGTATTTTATTATTTATGTTTCAAATATGATTTTTTAATGGTTAATAATGAATAAATATCTATTTTCCAAAAAATGTCTAAAATACATACATTATAAACTCCAATATATCCTATACAATATAATTATTATGAATTTAATATATATAAACATATCCTTAATGGAAATCTTGTTGTAATTTATATATTTAATGTGAAGGTATTTTTGTATCTAATTTAACAAAACAATTGAAAAAAAATTTGTTTTAGATTCAAAATAAAGCCTAGCATTTATTAATTTTTAAAAAATATATTTATCCCATGTATACACTAAACCCACTCATAATAAAAAATAACTTAAATGAATTTTTAATGATTACTGCAAAAAAATTGAATTTTAAAAATATAATTCAATAAATGTAAGTGATCATTTTTATCACAATACTAAAAAAAATTCATAATATACCCTAAAATCAAATAACTCCAAGTGAGAAACAATATTTTTTCTATATTTTCATTAAAAAATTCATTAAATTGAAATTCATATAATATTAACATATGTATATAAAAAATCAAACCTATCAATGTAAAAATACATTGAAAAAAGTAATGAATGTGTGATAGTAAAATCATAGTGGCCTATAATAGAGTTGTTTAAAGGAATTATGGCTCTTGTATTGTTACCAGATCTCATAGAGCGACCTAAATCCATAGCAAATATAAATGGACACCTTGGTCCTTCCATCTAATTATATAATGTATGAATCCATATTTTTTTCAAATATATTTTCATGGAAACTTGAATGATTATAATAAATAGCAATGAACTACACATTAAATATGTAATTGGACAATTGGATGTAGTTTGCGATATGAACATGTTTGAAAAAATAAATAGTTAGTTACAATAATTGACGGGATGATGACCTAATAAATTAATGGTGATATTCTGAACCAAACAACCTTTACTTCCTCTATAACATAATACCTCACTCAATGGAATGTTGTAAGGATTGAAATGATGGAAATAATGAGTCCCCAAAACAATAGGAAGAGCAATGAGTGAAGGTGGTGATAAGAATGAAAATAGTGAGGAAGAATGAGAGAGATTAATCATGACGATAGTTATGAGAGACGATAATTAGGGTTCTTCATGGTTGAGAACAATGTGAAAACGCAAATTGTGGAACACAAACAAGAAATCAATGAGAGAAGAAAAAGAAGGAAATAGAATACCTTGAACTGTAGCCCTGATTCGACCAAGAGTCCATAGAGGAGGAGCACCGACAGTAGGGGACTTCCATGAGTGCTTGAAAAATGTGACCGAATCAGTCATGGTTAGGGTTCTTTTAAATAGATCATGAACACATTTATCTGTACCTACAAAAACTTTCTAATAAAAATACATTTAATTAGTGCTAAATTGATAATAGCTAATAAAATAAATATTTATTAGTGAATTCTTATCAATGATAAAGATTGAACATTATGTGTTCCAAAAAAATAATAGATAAAATCCACTTTTATCAATGCAAAAGAATCACTGATAAATGGATCATTTACTAGCCCTAAAACTGTAACACTAATATAAGATTTATAATTATAATTATAACTAAAAAAATTTTAAATATATCAATATAATTTAATGATTGGTTATAATAATTTCATATTTATTAAATTATATAATTATTTATTTATAATTAAAAATAATAATTATATATATATATAATTATAAATATATTATTTTATAAATACAGTACATATACATTTATAAATTTTTTTAGAATTATTTATTTCTAATTTTAAATAAATTTATATCATTATATATATTTATATATTTATATATTTATATATATTTATATCAATATTTACATTTCTATGATTATACTTATATATTTAATAAATACATACAAATACATTATTTTTAAGTATATTAATTACTTAAATATATTTTTTATAATTATATAATAATAAATATATTTATATCAATATATATAAATATATAATAATATGTATATATATAATAAATATGTATAAATATAAGTATATTATATATTTAAATATATTCATTATAGTTTAATAATTATATAAATATATAATTATATATTTTTAAATCTATGAATACTTAAAAATATTAATTATATATTTAAATCACTACATATTTTTATATAATTATATATATATATAGACTTTAGTGTGCAGTTCAGTAGTAGCAACCGCTATGGATCATTGCGATGTCATGATTTCAAGCATCACCAAGTACATATCTACACAATATGTTGTGTGTTTTTCATAGTAATGTTTCCCCTTTCCCATAATAAACTTTTGATTTGGCCTCAAATCATATATATATATATATACAAAAATTAAAATAGAATATAGAATATTCACTATTTAATTAAATTTATTATAATTTTATAACTACATAAATATATATAATTATTTATTTATAAACTTATGAATACTTTATAAAAACTTATTTATGTATTTCTAATAATTATAAATATATAAATTTATAATTATAGAAAATAAACATCTATAAACATATTTATTTATAAATATTTATTTTCCAATATATATTTAACATTATTAATGAATATATAATCTTAAATGCATGAATTTAAAAGATGAGTGAAATTGAATAATTAAAAATTAGTACAGTTTTAAAATAATGATAAACTTATGGTTATTATTAATTAAATATAAATTATTTAAAAACATTGGATATATATTTATTTAATGATGAATATATATTGAATATTTTAATACATAACACATAAATAAATATTAATAAATAGTTTAAAATGATTAAACTTTGAAAATAAATAAAAATTAAAAACTAATACCAAATTTTTATAATTTTTAAATCATAACATTGAATAATTAAAAACATATAATATATTAAATATGTTATGTTATAATGAAATTCTAAAATATAACAAAACATGAATAAATTAAAAAAATTAAGTTTTATGTGTATCTATTTAAGATATAATATTTTTTTATATATTTTTATAGGTTTGTTGTATATAAATATGCATTAATTACTTATATTAATGTTAAATCAATGTAACATACATTTGATATTTGTTAAATTGAAAAATTAAACAACAGTAAAAATGAATAATACATTAATATGTTTTTTATTTATTTTATTTTATTCATTATCTGTATATTTATCTATAATATATATTATTTATTACTATTTCAAATTAATATATATATACATATATATTCAATTTTATAATTTTTATTAATACTTGATTCATTAATGAAGATTTTAATAATTTTGTAAATTTTTAATTAATTTTTTTTTAACTCTTACAGTTTATTAATTTTCAATTTTCTTGTTCAACTATTATAATTTCTAATTTTTATACATTTATATTTAATATATACTATTTATCATTTTTTTAATATATACATATATATTAGTTTTATTAATTTTTTTCAATAATTACATAATTAATAAAATGTTTAATATTTTTGTCAATATACTTATTTTTATTTTTTATTTTATTAATTATTTCATTATTTTTCATTTTCTATATTTATATATTTAATATATATTAATTAATGATATTTATATGTTATATATATATATATGTATATTCTATATAATCATTGTTAAAAATAATTATGTAATTTGTAAAATTGTTTTTATAATTTATTTTTTTATTTGTTTAATTATTTCATTTTATTTTGGACCATTAATAGTGATGAAAAATTGTTGATAATGGAAACCCATTAGTAGTGCAAATAATAAAGCCCTAATAAAGGTTATATTTCATAGGCACTAAACAATGTGCTGATGAAGGGTTCCTTTATCTGCGATATATAAAAGTGTTGATAATAACTGCCCTAAACATTCCACTCTTCTCCACTCTTCTCCTTATTGGTGACCTAGTATTAGTGATGGACACTTCTTTTGTCCCTCCCCCACCATAGTGGGAGGGATCTCTCCCCATTGGAGACCATCGTTTTTTCTTCCCATTCTCTAATCCCAAAAATATTCCCCATTTCCCATTTATTTTCCCAACCCTTTAGTTACTGACTTGTTTGAGTGGTTTACAGTTCTACCGATCCCGACATTATAATTTAAAAATTATTCATATCAACTTAGATTGACTTAGAACAATTCAAGAATCATTTTCCTTCGGTGAAGGTGTTTGACAGTTTCATTTTTCATTCGTGGGCTTTACAGGATTGAGCTACTGTCAACCTTATTGAATGAAAGAACTTTATAGCTCTCTTCCCTTCAGAGAGTGATATGATACATGCCATGTAACACCTCAAGATTTTATGAAAAAAATTCTTTTTAATTTCATTGATGTCCTTTGTTGTACGCTAAACCAAAAAGAACTTGCGCTACACGCATCTCTGACATGGCTTGCATTACATGCAATCACGATCTTCCACAATAGAATATGGTTTTCACAATACCGTGTTTCACTAAAAAACGATATGTTATATAAACTAGCTGTAATGAATAGTAATACCACTTTTGAAATTTTATTTTTCAAAATTTAATTCATTTTCGGATTCAGAATATTAAAATTAACCTAGGTTGAATTTTTGGTATTTTTCTGAAAAATTTCAATTTTTGATGAAAAGTGAAAACTTTGGGTTACTATTTAAAAACCGAATTATTATAATTATTTATTTTATTTAAAATTATTTTTTTTCAAAATTGAAACATAATACCTGTATAATTTCAATTTAATTCTTTGGAGTCATTTTTTAATAATTTTAGATATAAAAAAACATTATTGAACTTTTGACCCTCTTTTACCCACCTCATAGAAGAATTTGCAAATTTACATAAAACATCATTGTACCGCTTATGTGAGTGGAATTTCGAAAATATGAGAGACACAATAAATATCAAGGAGTAAAATGTGGTACAATAAGTTAATTTTTTTTTGAATAGTAACTTTTAACTTTTATTTACCATTGTTAAAAGTAAATAGGGTAATTAAGGGTAAAAATGATATTATTATTACCATAACACAAGTCATAATTATATTGGATAGGTGTAATTCGACCAAAAAAACCTTAGGAATTATGTATTGCCTTTTAGTTCCTCTTTGATTGGATTAGGACATTTATTATTATTTTATTTAAAGAACAATTAAAATAGTTAAATTCAATGTTTAATAACTAGAACATTTTTAATATAGGGTTATACATAAGATAAATTCAACTATAAATATTCATTAGAAATATAATGATATTTCCTACATTATCGAATTTTATTTATAATTTTTAGTCATTAAATAATTTAATTTATTTATGACACACTGATGATGTAGTAATTACCTTATTAAAGAAATATTAATATAATCGATGTTATAAATACCCAAATAAAGATAATTTTAGGCTTTTTATGAATTAAACTAATTTACTAGATTAATATGAAATTTTAGTATTGATTTAATTTACATTTTTCTAACTAATCATAATGTTTTGAGTTTCACAAAAATCAAGTACTAAATAGTGTCCAAATTGACATAAAATTGTTTTTAAAAAAAATATTATTTTATTAATTGTTATTTTATTCCTACAAATATAAGGTTCGTCTAAATGACATAGATAAGGATATATATTAATAAAGAACCAGTTGGTGTTCGTTTTTCTTTTTATAGTATGTTTATTAACCATATAGTGTAAGAAAACAAAAAAACACGGTAAAAGTTAAATTATTTAACATAGAGTTAAATCTAAATGAAAAGGATATGATAGTAACCTAAACTTGTCTAAAACCTATTGTTTGAGGTAATTTCTACACATACCCACTTTATCTTCAAAAAAGTCACTTTGGAGACATTATAAACCGAATATTTCTTTATTATAAAATAATATTTTATGTTTTTTCCAAAGGTTCCCCTCTATTCCCTTATAAAATGGGAACCACTTCCCTCTTCTCATGACACAATTTTGTGCCTTTAAGCTCGTCCAAACCCTGAACATTCCTCTTCTTAACCTCTCTATTCATATCATAGTGGTTCTGGTCTTCTCAAACGACCAACTCTGGTTCCCTAAGATGGATTTTAAAGAAGGTTTGTCATGGAAGTGGTAATCTCTTATACCGATTCTTTCAAGTTTCATTCTTCTTAAACTTCTTCTTCTTTAGTTTTTAATTATAAAGTAATAACACCATTTTTTATTATATACTGATATGTTATTATAAATATTAAACAACCCTATTTAACTTTCTATCCATCCTATAGAAAACAAAATCACCGCCCGTGCATAGGTACAGAATACCTTCTCCACGCTGTGGTGTAATCTGTTTTTCCACCACTACCTTACATGGATGGCTTTAATGGTGTATAGAATAACTATATATGATTATTATAACATCATACTGATTCTATGATATTATATCATCCACTCAAATTCCATTCAATAAATATGGTAATGATATCATTGCTCGTGCGTACGTACAGATTACCGTCTCCAAGACGCGATGAGATTCATTTTCCATGTTAATAATTCAAGAATGATTTTAAATTATATATAATAAGTAATAATGAAATATATTATATAATAATGATACAGTATTTATGTATATATATATATATATTTATTTATTTATTTATTTCATCTACTTAATTCCATTCATGTCCATAAGGAAAGTAAAACAGCGCTCATGCGTACGTATGACCTACCGTCTCCATGAACGGTGTATTTCATTTCATCCATCTATCTATTATTTATATATATATACTGAATATATATGATATATAAATCATGATTTAAATTATTTAAGTAAGTAAATCTTGATATAAGGAATAATAAAGTCATGAACAACAAGTCCAAACACGTATGATAAATAAAATGACTTAACACAAAACATTTCTTTAACATGGAATTTACAAAAGAATGGGTAATATAAAGTCATAAGTGTACCATATATGATATAATAATTAGGAATATGATTCATTAATAAGTCAATTACATTATTCAAATCATTATACTTGAGGTTCAGATACGTACGAGGCATATCAAAAATAATGTAAGGGATAATTTTGCAATCTCGTTTTTATCAGAGATTTCTTATTCATAAGTATTTATTGTGGTTATATTTTTCATCCATGTCCATAAAAATGTTTTCATAAATTTTTTAATATTCTTCCATGTATTTTTAATTTCATTTTTAACCATCTTTATCTTTACTTTGTGTCATGGAAGGAATCCTTCTTTTGTTTACCAAACGTGGTACTTTTTTACTTTTCCATTAAAAGTATGAGGTGAATGCTATTTTAACTTATACAGAATTAATAGATTTTTATGGTTTCAAATCACCATATTTTCATGAAGATTACTCTACAAGGTTTAATGGTTATTTTTAATAATATCCCTTTCTTTTAATTTTTTTTTTGGCATTTTGTGAAAGGAAAATGATTTTGAAGAAGTAAGGATATTTTCATCAAGAATTCATTTCATGTGTTTTATCAAAACCATTTTCCATATAAGATAACATTATTTTATATGTGTATGTTTCAAGAATAATGTCTCTATGATTTACATGGATTCACATCTATTATGATGAAATTTTATCCATTTGTTTTATATGGATTATGTTATGATGGGATAATGTTCATGAAACCCATTTTATTCTTTGGGTTATGATGAATGATTTATGTCATGGAACACAAAAGAATGATTTAATTATGAGATGGGTGGGACCCATATCTCCCTCAAATTCATTGGGTAATGATTTATATCTCATGAGATAGACATGTCTGGAATAGTAAGTTAATCCAGTTCAATGTTACAGGACTGAAACAAGGAGTAAACGTGATTCAGAAAGGGACATTGTCCACTGTCATGGTCTTGGCAGCAATGCCTTGGCTACTATAGAAATCATATCATGCGCTTAATGGTTTTCCACAATTAAATGTTTTATTCCCATGCAATTTTATCATAATTTATTTTCCTTTATGATATATGCCTTATGTACTTCCAAGATTTCTGTTTTTCTCATGATTTTGATGTCTAGATTTAATGTTCAAGTTCTTGCATTCAAATGTTTATGGATTGTTTTATGTTCTCTATTTTTACCCTTACTATGCATTTGAGCTCACCATTTTTATGTTTAATATTCTCTAGGATATAAAGAAGGTTTTTATGTATGAAAACAAAAGGGGAAGATATTTATGGGAGATTTTGAAGATCTTTTACCATGATTAGAAGATTATATTCCGAGTTTCCAAAGAAACACAACTATTTTTTTCCTTTAGTGTTTGTTTTTGATATGTATTAAGTATTATGAAAAGGTATTGTAATGTCCATGTAAATCATTCTTTGGGTCTATACATTCCAGGTCCATTACACCTTATACCTACAACACGTCTCTCTTTTTCTTGTTCAAATAGTTAGATCACATCTTTATGAAGTTGGACTCTCCAAATTCTTGGATCTGTGTTAGTTTTGTAGATCTTCTTCTCTATTTCCTAAATCCCCCTTTAATATGGATTCTAGGTAATATAGTATTTTTATTTATATGCTATAATATTATAATAAGGTCTATTTTCTGCCTGCTTTCTCGATGAATATGCATTGAGGTTTATGTTTCCAAAGGACAAGTCGACTTTGTGTGGGTTATTGTTGGTGACGAACTCTATTATAAACAAGCCATTGTATTTGATACATAGGATTATTTTTATTCATCATTCATCATGCTCAGACAATAAAAAGAATATTGTTGGTATTCACTTGGAGACAATATCCAGATGAATGAGTAAGTCATACTGGTTCCCAATATAAATGATCTGGTGATTGTGTTTATAAGTACTTTGATGGACTAGAAGTGTGGAGATAGGTCTCTTGTGATACAGTCCTTTGGTTCCCACCATGTGGACAACATAAATAGAATAGATCCATGTTCTATTTGAATCCAAAAAGTGTAAAGAATAAATATTAATCCAATGTTGATGGAAATATTCAATACGATGAGAAATGACTTTTCTAGTCATAATCTATTCGAGAATATTTTTCAAGGGCCAGGGGTTACCGATGTAGTGGATCCTCTTTAGTATGAGAATACTAGAATTACTTCTTACATAGAAGTTTCTCTGTTTTGAATTGGACATAATTAAGTGGACATCAAGGGTCATAATTTATATCTACAGGAATTACTAGTCAATTTGGGAAGTGGGAGAATGGTGGGGGAACAGAAAATTAGTGATTGAATATATCCTCGATTAATATTTCTAATTGTTTTAATGTATTGTGTTTTAATAATCTTAATTAGGAGCCAAATGGTTAGGGGATTTTCTTTGGGATAGATTCAGGGTGGGGGAGTGATGGTCAACTATTATAGGACAATGAAAATGAAAGATCTAGTAGAGGGATTCACAGCCCAAAGTGGAAGAAGAGACAAAAATAAAATAGGGACTCAGGTAGCTATATTATGAGAAATATGAGGAAATTGAAGGGCCATAAGGACTAATCATACCTCCCAAAACCTATAGAGAAATTATCCTCCAAAAAATTAGGGAATATGTAATGTAGGGAGAAGCATCTAAAAATGAACAGGTGAGGAGGTCAACTTGAATTTGGTGAGTGTATGTGAAAATGTTGGAGGTCATAATACTAAGGATCATGTTATTGATAATAAGGATGATATATTTGATGAATTAACTCATATTTAGGAAAAATTGGTGGTTTTTGTTGACCCTCTAAATTATCCTCAGTGGATGTCTGGAATGGATGCTAAAGTGGGTGAAGATTCATCGTTAATCACTATTGGCTCGATGTGGGATATAGATGCAGAGACAATGGAAAAATCATATGACCTTGTTACTCATTATTAGAAATTTATTCTAGACAAATTCTTGATAATTCATTCTTTATATGATGATGTATAAAGGATGAATGAGAGACTGATCCATGGGGACACAGAATAGGATCCTGGAAATTTAATCAACAAGCAACATTTAATCCTAACCAATGGCTCCAATTCTAAAAATATAACCATGGAAGAGTTCGTGTAGACGTGGGGAAAAGTGGCCTATAAAATTGAATATATTATCAATGAATATCCAGATAAAAAGGAAACAATTATTTACTTGAAATTATATTGAGATTATTTATCAAATAGGATGAAGTTGGATTTCAAGAAATCTTTTATATTTTTTAGTGTTTCACATTCTTGTTTGAACATGAAGGTTTCACACTTTTTTGAATAAAAGTGTTTTTAAAAAAAATTATCATTGAGTGTGTGATAAAGGATAGACTTTATTAGTACTAAAAAGTACAAAAAATGGTAATTTTATATCATCAATTTATTAGAGATGATAAAAGCTACCCAATAAGAGTGATTATTTAGAAGAGATAAAGGACACCTTAATCAGTGCTTTGTTATATCATTGATAATGTCTACTGTTGGCAATGGTCTATTTCGTGAATGTTTTGTCCATGGAATGGTTAAAAAAATAATGTTTTCATCATGGATAATATTATGTGGATTTTCATTTTATAATTATATAAACTTTTATAAATTTAATTCAGTTTTTATTGAGTAAATATATTATAGTTATATAAAAAACATGGACTACTGTGGTTATATTAGATCAATTGTAAAATATATTATATTTGATTTAAAATACCATTAATAATCATAACAATTTATAATCATTCCACTGTATAGTGAATGATAATATTAGTATATGTTTATGGTTGTGATATATGATAATTTTCATAGGACAAAACAATTAATGTCCTTGACTAGTAGGGTTGGCCATATGAATCCCATATACTAGTTCTTATAAGGGATATTGCCTCATTGGACATTAACCTCGCCCAAACGTATGATAATATTAAACAACTTAGTCACAAGAAAATCCATTTAATGTTTAAATTCAGGTTTATCGAGATTAAATCAGAGACCATGTATGTCAAACCATCATTGGAATGTACCACCATCACACCCCTTACCCTTATAATTTACACTAGTGTAACAATGGGTTATGTTTCTCTAACCCAATACTATAGATTTGTATCATCCCATTGTAATACAATTATGATTATATTTATCCATTTTCATCCTACTCTATATTTTCAATTATGTATGAGTTGATGAAAATTATATTTTGATACCAACAAACAAAAATTTTATTTTTAAGAAATACGTGGTTTAAATGAAAACACTCTTTTTGATTAATTATAAATTTTTTAATTAAATATAATATTCATATAATAATTTCATTAACTGATATATATTTATATAAAAATGATAATATAATTTAGTTATGTCTAATATAATCATTATAAGGATCGAAAAATTGTTATTTTTCTAAACAAAAGTATTTCTAGTAAAAATGGTTTTTTATTTAAAAGTGTAAATTATCATACATAGACAATTATTTTGATAAAAATTAATATTATTATGGAAATTAGTTTTTTGAAATCATACAAAGGTGATTTTTTCATAATTCTATGATACAATCTAATTTTTGTTTAAAAATATAATGCAGTGATAATATAGAGTTTTTATTATTACATTATAATATCCCAAAAGTGATGTACTAAATACTATAAATGATATAAATGATAAAAATATATTCCCCCTATAAAATAATTTTATGTTTAGGTTATTTAATTATTTTCATAAACTATTAATGAATACCCCCAAACAAATATTATATTTTATGGTTTTGAAATCAATTATTTATCAACATGACTTGAATCCACATCACTAAGTGTATTATTTTTAAGATTTTGGTTCTTGAAATTTTGATATATTTAAAAACAATCATATTTAGTAGAATACATTTGAAAAAACCATTGTAAGGGTTTTAGTTTTTATTATTTTATCATATATAGTACAAAAAAAATTTTAAATTGAAAATGAATTCTAAAAAATTATTTTATAAATAACTAATCATCCTCCCACTATTATTCAATAAATCCCATTGGGAAAAAATTTACACTAAATCTCTCTCTATCTATCTATGTAAATCGCTCCCAAGGTTTTCCCAATCTCTAAATAAGCTCCTCCAAAATTTATAGAACTGATTTCGCATGGTATGGGACTCTATTTTATTCTTTTACTATTAATACATTATTTGCACTAAATAATTTGAATATAAAATTTTCTATGTTGTACTTTATTTGTACACATCCCTTTAAATCCCTTATGATTACCATGTAATTAGAGACCAAAATTCTCTTTGATCTACCCCTTACATAATCCTATAAGTACCCCTGTGAACCTGCTTACCTTATCCAATGATATTGGATACCAAACATTTGGGTAGTGAATATCGATATGAATTATCATTCAAGGCTATTTTCTTAGTTATATCTATCCTTTATTGATTTGGGACATCCATATATATACCCTTCACTGCTTAATCATGGGGTTAAATGTGTTTAATGATTTTATTATGTTTTACAAACTATATGACTCACAAACTCATATACATAATATAATTGTGAAGGGTGGACCAAAAATTGCATATCCCTACAATGCATTAGGTGATGTTTTTATCTTCTGAGAAATTATTTATGGTTCACAATAGGTTTTCCTATGAAAAATATTCTATTTTGACTTTGTATTTAGTAGTGACTTATTCTTTTGATGTCATGTTTTATTTTGTTTCTATAATCCTACAATTCCATGAAGTCGTCATCTTATATCATTCGTTAATGATCATGTTTATGATTCCAACCATTTAATGTCACCTTTAAGTGTCTCTTAACTAAAATGTATTAATTTCATCATGTTATGAATTAATTACTCATATTCTGTAATTTTTAGAATACCCCTTTTTCTTGTACGTCCATATGTTATCCTGTGAAGTATTTTAAATTTGATGGAACATAGGGGAATGTTTAATAGTTTTAAATAATATTGGTACACCCAAATATCAATTTATTATTCCATGTACATAATTCCTCAAATAAATTTTCTTGGGCTATCTTTTAGTATTTTTTTTAATATAATATAAATAATGAATTATTGTATATTATATATATGTGTTATCATAGTTGAAATTAGAGGAATGAATGGTTATTCTAGGTATTATGATAAGAAAAGTTTAGTGAATTCCATACGGATAAGTCAAATATTAAAAACACATACATGAATAATGTAAATTTATTGATTAAGTGGTTTAAAATAATAAATCCATGTTTATATATTATATGTTGATGGGGATGTACCATAGTTGTACCAATGGGTTATAATATATAAAAGATATAATTAGTATTTGACTCGATTATCATCTTGTTAATGAAACATAGTCCTTTCTACACACATGGTTCGACACTCTTAGGGGATGTGCATAATGAAATTCACAATCTCCATAAAACCACTATAAATGTGACATGAATACTTATAAAATTAATTTCAGGAAATAGGTCAAGGAAAGCATGGATTGAATCTTTAAAATTCATTAGTATTATAATGTATGTAATTTATGGTTTATCCCTTAAATGTTTATTGTTTTTATTTTATATTTTTTATATTTTTAAAATTTTCACCTCTATGCCTATTTTTGATAAAGTAAATGCATGGAATTAGAATAAAAATATTAAAGGTAGAATTATCATCCCATCATGAAATTTAAATGTAATATATGATTATAATTCTATGTATTATTTAATATCATGAATGTTTAGTAGAGATATGGAAACAATACCTCAAAACATGGAAGTAGAGATATCAATGAAAATGATAATGTACAAATTTTTTCATCCCAAGTATATAAATTCTTCATTATACACATTATCTTGTCGAACATCCCATATAAACTTATGATACTCTCATTATCAAAATTAAATGAAATTATTTACATGGATTTTAATTCCTTGTAAAGAGACAACATAAATTTTCTATAGAACGATGTTTCCTTTCCTATAAACAACATAACTTTATTATATACATGTGTGAGGATGAGGGTGAATCTCCATTGGTATCGCCATCTTAATCAAGGATATTATTTCATTATGAGAAAGAATACCTTTCTGAAATAATTTATTCTAAGGAAAAGATCATCCTTGATGTCATGCACATTGTAAGGGAATATACAGATGTGTTTCGTGAATAATTTCTTGGTCTACCTCCCTTCCATATGGTTGAGATATCAATCAATATTATACCATGTGTTTTGAAAATAATGAAGTCTCAATATAGAATGGATATGATTAAACAAGAAGAGAGAAATAATATATTGCAGTAAAATCTTGATAAAGGGTTTTTATGCCATAGTGTTTCACCAAGGGGAGAACTAGACCTCTTAGTTATGAACATGGATGGTTATACTATCCCCAATATGGATTATCATGAGCTCATCAAGATCTTGAGAAAGAACTAGTATCCTCTATAATGGAATGAAGACTATTCCAGTTAGTTATATTTATCATATTACTTATCTAATGTGTATATTCAATCAAGATACTATAAATTAATTATGAAGAAGAAGGGTATCCCCAAATCTAATTTTTGTATATGTTATGGGAACTATGAGTTAATAATAATTCCATTTAGACTAGCTAATTATTTAAATATCTTCCTGGGGTTAGTTAATTGAGTCTTTAGGAATTATCTCCTTCAATTTTTTGTAGTACTTATTGTTTACACTCTTATCTACTCCAAAATAATTGGGGAACATGAGTAGAATTTAAATGTTTTATTGAAGAAGTTGAAAAAGTAAAATTATTTAGTGACGTACGGTAAACACATTTTCTTAATATAGATACTGTAATTCATTTTCTATGTAATCCAAAAAAGTGATATATATATATATATATATATATATAGCCTTCAAAAATATACCCAATTGAAGGATAACCCATACCAACCTCTGTGGTGTAGATTAATTGTTTGTGTATATTAGAGGGTACCATAATAAAATTTAGGGAAAAATACAACTACTTTTAATCCCACTAACCATGATAAATCACAAGGGAGTGAAGTTTTTATCAACTAATAAATGAGAGGAGATATTTAAATAATTTAATAAGATGTTAATCACTACACATGTTCTCAAGTTACACACTAGTGGGTACTGATTACTGATCTTCAAAAATGCATTCATAAATATATCCTAGGTTTTATACCCATGAATGATGAAATAGTGATATTATATGCATCATCCCAATTAAAGGTCCATTAATTGATCTACATAATTCATAATCTAGAAATGGATAAAGTTATATTTTCATTTAATATTTGAAAATATTCTCTATATGGGGAGATGTGTGGAATATATACGGATCATAAAATCCTCATGTATATACCCAAACAAAAGAAGGTAAATATGAAAAAATGGATGTTGTTAGATAATATTAAGGATTATGATTTTTTAGTCCTTTATAATCAAGTAATGGGGAACATATTAGAAATAATCACTATAAAAAGGACCATGAAACTACATCCATAATAAGGATTGTATGTGATCTAATATTAATTTTAATTAAATATAAATATATTGGAATAATAAAATGTTATTCATCATACCCTTCTAAAATAACTACTCAACCATCCATTATTGTGAGGATCAAAAATTCCATAAAATATAATGTGGAGATATATTAAATGGTAGTGAATATTATAGAGTTCAAATTTCCTATAGTAGGAGTTATATGGTTTGGAACCCAAATACATGTCCCATAAAAAATGAACTCAAGAAGTAACATATGGAAGGTGTACATAGCTCAACGATGTCTATTCATCGAGGAATATCTAGGATATATAGATATTTGAAGAAAAACATTTGATGCAATTACATGAACATGGAGATTATTAAATTTAAATCTATATTATTTGTATAAAAACAAGTAAATTATTAGTGAAAGATGTTTCGGGGTATGATGTTACAATTTATCACACTATTTTGGAAATGGGAAAACATAAACGTTTATTTTTTTGTATGAGTCCCAAGGAAATATAAATGTAATAATGACATCTAATTATTAGTGGATAAAATTAAAAAGTCTATAAATTTCATTTTCACCTAGTGAGAAATACTTTTTAAGCAAATATCTATGATATTGATAATATAATTTGATATATTTCATGGAATTACACTCTCTTTTGTATCTGATCATCATCTAAGGATTACATCATGGTTCAGGATAAGCCTTCAAAAGGAGTTGTATAAAGAGTTTTGTTTTAGTACTATTTACCACCCTCATATTTATGGATAGTTTGAGACAATAGTCCAAAATATGGATTATATATTTATATATTCTTTAATTAATTTTCATGTATTTTGTGAACATCACATTCCCATTGTATAATTCTCATATAAGGAAATTTTTTATCCTACAGTTAAAATGCCCCCTTATGAGGCATTATATAGGAAGAGGTGTTGGGCCCCTACATGCAAGGATAATGCTACTGAATCAATGGTTATTGGACATAATATTATCCAAGAGATGAAAATAAGGATCAAACCATTAAATATAAAATTAAATGTACCCAAATTAAATAGAAAATATATGTGGACAGTCATCGGCGAAACATAAAATTTGACGTTAGCGATAAGGTGTTCCTTCATACAACTCCATTGTAGGGAGTCATCATATTAGGTTAGAATGGAAATATTATTCCAATATTAATCTTCCACTTTTATGTATTTGATCACATCAAAGATGTGGACTATAATTAGATTCCCCACATTATTTATCCTAAGAACATGATGTGGTCCATGTATCCCTCAGGAATAATTACATTCCCAAACCCTCACATGATCTTAATCGAGAGGTGGTGAACATTTAGAATGATATTTCATATAAGTAGAAGATCTTGACTGGCATATATCCTAGAGATGAATTTCTATAAAACAATTAAACTAACCTACTTGATATATTATGTATGAACCACATGTTTGATTAAGTTTCATGGGAACTAGAAGAGTCGAGGAACTAGAAGTTACCTAATTTGTTTTAGTATTAAAAATGAAATTTAGAAGGATTTTTTTAATGTTGGTGTAATGTATCCACATGAACATTCAAAAATGAAATTCTTTTTTTATTTAGAAAATTAATTAAAATTATAGAAACCATATGAACTATATTGGTTGTTTTGTAAAAATAATACTATATAGTTTCATGAATTTAAAATAACATTAATCATCTTAACCATTGATAATAAAATCCTTTTACAGTAAAAAATAAGATATTTATATATTAACGGTCATGAAAAATTCATGTTTTAATAGATGAAATGAGCGATGGACTTGTCATATAAGATCATACCATACAAAACCTATTTTATAGAGCTTCTAAGGGTACAAGAAACACTGGGGTTTTCCTTTACAAATCTTGAGATGAAATTAAACAATTGATGCACAAATAAAACTATTTTTGAGATAAGTTTATGTTTTTGGATATCACACCTAAAACCATGTTTTCCAAAAAAAAATTCTAGAATGTACTACAATCAACCACTATACTCGTATGGTGTTTGTTGGTATAATGAGAGATTATTTGTCTAGAATATAGTAGTATATATTTTAATGTTTCCTTAATAATAAAATAACAATAATACTTTTCCCTTTTAATTATAAATTTATATATACAGTTATTTTTGAGTTTATTATTCTCAAACCCTGATATGAAGAAAAAAACTATATTTTTAGAAAATGTATTGTTTTAATAAAAAAAACATCATGATAAATTACATAATTTTGGAATAATTTTTATTTTAATATATTTTTATAATTTAATAAATAATATTATAAACAAATGATAATATGATTTAATGATATCCCATGTTATCTTTATAAGTTTCATAAAGATATTATTTTCTTAAAAAAGAAATTAATATTAAATAAATATTTTTTTTATCAGTGACATTTATTATATTTAAAATATTAATTTTAAAATAATAATTTTAAAATAAAAAAATGGTGAACTTTTCAATATTTATTGAGATATTCAAATTTTTGGTGAAATCTAAATAAATTTTAAATATCTTGTCGGTATTTTTACATCATAATAGTTAAAAAGTGATATATTAAATACTATAAAGGTAATATATAACCTAAAATATATTTCCCCTTTAATATAATGTGATTTTATGGTGATTTTATTAATTTTATAAATCTTAAATAAATCCTCTAGAACCAATATTATATTTTATGGTATTAAAATCAATTATTTATAAACAAGACTTAGTTAAACATCACCAAGGTTATTATTTTAAATATTACAATTATTGTTCATATAAATCTTTTAAATCCATTAATATTTTGTATAATCTATTGTAAAACCCACAGAATGGTTTTTGGTTTTGATCATTATAACATATTGATTCCAAATCCTCTGTATGAAAATTGATAAAAAAAACCCCTTACTTTTAAATAAATACCCCCATCCTATAAATCCTCATTACTAAAATAAAATTAAGAATTAATTTGATCTCCCTATAAATCTCAAAATCATTCCCAATGGTGTTCCCATTCACTTAAAAATATCCTCTTAATAATTTAGAGTAACCCTCTTAGTGTAAGGGAAACCATCCTATTCATTTTATTTCATCTAATATCTTTGTAATTTACACTTTTTATTTGAAATTCCCATTTTGGAATGTACTTTTACACATAACATTATTTTTCTTATGATGCCATTATAATTATATTCCAACACTAACTTTAACACACACCATCCATAAAACATTATGTTTAATCGTTATGTAGAAAAAATTATCCTATTATTTCCCTTGATAAATATATTTCACGTGAATACCCATCCCCATTTCTAGTCAAGAATATTCACCAATTAGTACCTATCCTTAATTTAATTTGGACATCAATTTACGTAACTCACAC
Source organism: Viscum album (assembly GCA_963277665.1). Classification (NCBI taxonomy): domain Eukaryota; kingdom Viridiplantae; phylum Streptophyta; class Magnoliopsida; order Santalales; family Viscaceae; genus Viscum; species Viscum album. The sequence goes on along the minus strand of OY728162.1, from coordinate 468,203,239 downwards.
TCCTTATTCTTACTGTTATAGATGATAATATGTGTTCTTATGTTTATTGACCTATGTGACACACTAACGCATGTACTTATATGAATGTGATAGGTGGGACCAAAATTATATAGACCTCTATTTATTGGGTAATGTTTTTTTCTCATGATATTTCATATATTCAACACATGAGGATAACCTAGGAACACTATGTTATGATTTATTAGTACCTAACCTTTATGTTTTCTTATGATATCATGTGTCATGTATTTTAAACATTCTTATGTTACATTGATGTTATTATCTTATATTATACGTTGATGATTGTGTTTTTGATTCTCACCACTTTTATGTAACCCTGATATTCCTATTTATTGGTTTGTATATGATTTTTAATCATATGATTTTATTGTTAAATTATTTAGATTTATAGGTAATCCTTTTCATATGTACATCCCCCAGATTTCCAGTGAAGTATTCAATGAATAATTGATTATAATGGCATGTTTTAGAGTTTATAATCAATTTTATTTCACCCATGATTTATGCTAATGTGTTATATTCATAATTTACCAAATAAACTAGGGATAATAATATTATTTTATTGTATTATATGTCACTTTTTTTAGTAGATTATGAGTTATGGGATATAAAATATGCTGGTTTAGATAACATTCCATAATGAAGATATATATGTGAACGTGTATACGAAGGGGCCACAATTATTCAATAAATTCAAAAATATGGTCATGTATGCTCAACGAAATTGTATATGGGATGTATCAATAAACAATGTATTGGACCCATAAGATCCATTCTATTATGGAGGAATGAATGATCATTTACTGAAATGTGAAAAATTTCAAATACCAAAACATTTTAGATCATAAGATATTCATCATAGTTATACTTCTTGTGGATGAATTTCACTGGAATACTCTACGAAATAAATGTATTGAACATGCAGTGTCTTATTTCTCTAAAATATTTTGAATAATAGATCACGAGGAAGCTAAACATATTTTGGTGATGAATATATAAATGGACTTGAAACACATAACATTAATGTTTCATTAGAAATATTATATTTGAATTATAGTAGAATGTTTCAGATTGTATGGATTTAATCTTATATCAACCCCATTATCCATTCATTTTGAATTTTCTAAAGAGAAGGAACTGTCAATGCATTGAAATGGTTTCTTATACATCCAAGTTGGGATTTTTGATGTATGCCATGATTTTTACATGGATAGTCATTTCTAAAAAAGGGATATGTTATTAAGTTCATGAAAAATATATAAAATGAACATTGGGATTCGATGATGTATATATTGTAGTATCTAAATAGTTTTCAAGGACATGATATTTGTGTAAAAATAGATGATCTGTTTCTAGGGTATGTTTACATGGACATTGGAAGAGATACATACACATAGAGAAGTACTATAGGATTTTTTACTTGAGGAGGAACTACCATATGTTTGATATCAATATTAATGATTATAGTTTCAATATCTATAGAAAAATTACAGTATATTGTGGAAACAATAGTGGGGAACGATATTATATAGTAGAAGGGTTTATTATAGGAATTTGGAAAGAATCATTTGAAAAAATATATAATTTTATGATAGATTAAGAATCATTCAAAGTGTAAATAATTTTATGGATTACTAAAGGAAAAAACACATTTAAATGAAAATTCAGTTAATATTAAAGCTTCCAGAATATAGAGTTATGTAGTTATTTAAAATAATTAGACTTTATAATCTATCTGATATGAAAACAATTGTCATAGTTTGGGAAAATCATAGGTTGTTTTGTGCCTCAGTTTGACATGCTTGAGAATAAATAAACAATGGAAAATACACACGAACTATATCTATGGATAGATGTAAGAATTATTTGAGATTCCTTATAGATCCAAAGAACTTGGTAATGAATGATAAAAATAAAATTCTAATGTGGTAGATTATTGGGTTATGATGTGACAAATATTTTTTAACAAGGGAAATATGACATTTAAAACTAAAATTACTAGATGATATTTTTCAAAACTAAAAGAATTTATGACAACATAAGAAGGGAAATTCTATAAGTTGAAGAAAAATGCGGAGATGTTGTAGTGGTTATAACATTGGAATCAATATTAATGAAGTGTAAAAGAAGTAGGTAACATGTGTTTGATAAAATATAATGTTATATAATAATAACATAATAGTTTCAAATGGTTATGTAAGATTCATTAATGTGAATTATAAGAGTAAAAAAATAACTTACACTTATCATAAGGGATAATATGATGAGGTAGAACATATTTTAGTAGCATTAACCATATATATGGATGTCTTGATTGATTAATGTTCAGTGGAACAAAATCAAATAGTTATTCCATGATTTAAATAGTAAGTTATCAGTAAATTGTTAATTAATCATGAAAATATAGTAATCATTCACTACAGCTTCATGTTTACTCAACAATGTAATTTTTCTCCCATGGAGTAGGATCAAGTCATACCCGAACAAATGAATTTGTTATTCGATGTCATATGTGAGTTATTTTAATATTTTTATCATGTGTTATTATTCCAAAATATTTAATATATTCTAGAAACCATTCCATGATAAATTTGAATAAATTACACTCATTCAGAAATTAACATAGTGTTGTGCCAATTTTAAATCTTGAATCATTGTTTTGTTATTGGGGATTCTGAAGGGTTTTCTAAAACATGGGGGAAATAAACGAAAAACCTGATAACACCATGAATCAACAAAATCTTCCCCAAATATATATTCACTATATTTTTTATCAGGATCAAATTCCTGAATTTCATATAAATGAGTTATATTAATTAATTAATCAACAATAACCAAAATATAGTCATATCATTCTTATTATTTAGTTAAACATATGAATAAATCCATTAATATGTCCCCCCCAGTTACACCTAGTAACACCAAATTGCCATAAAAATCACTGGAAATATGGTGAGAATTGTTAATATATTTATAGAATTAGCATCAAGAAAAATTTCAACCATTTAGAACATCATCTAATAATTGCTAAAGGAATGATACATGTTAGAAACAATAGGATATACACCCATATTTGATATATGAAACTCATAATGACCAATATCAACCATCATCAATAAAAAAAATTACATTCCATAAATAAATACCCAACTTGGATCCTCCTCTAACCACCCCTTAGGTGAATCTCCTTAGATAAAGGTATGAACAATCCATAAAAAATAGATATATGAACATAGATTCCTCAATATGTTGTACCAAGTATTATTTAAAAATTGTCTAACATAAGAATCTTCTACCACCATCATCCCTTAAATTATGATGAAACATTTTAAGCTTCCCAAAAATATCAGTACAATAATATAATCACAAATAACACCACCATGACACTTCTTACATAGTTTATTATCCCATATGACTATTTTCTAGTGTATATTAGATTTTGAAGACATATAACCATAGTAACTCCATCAACATTCATTGAAATATACTAAATGAGGTGTATAGAAGATATACCTCATTCTAGTATAATCATTGAAGAACAAAAATCACTATAATGTGATTTTTTATTTCCAAAAATACAGAGAAACCACCACTTCCACAAAAATCAAGAACATGTGTTGAATTAGTATGATTAAGGGATGTTTCCATTTTTATCCATCTTAACTCACTACTCTTCTGTGCATAAAAATGAAACTATATCCAAAGATATAATCATCATAAAATATCTCAAACATATCTATCTCTTGTGGAAATTGATGGTTGATAGCATTAATATGATTCACCATCATGTATTAAAATTAAACATAACATTGATCTATACAAAAATATTTACAATCTTTTCTAATTAAATTTTCAAAAAGGGAAGAAATATTAGTGAAATGAGATATGAACCACATAAAATAGCATGTAATACCTAAGAATCGATAAACATATACAACATCATTTGAGGGAAATCTAGAAAAATCAATATCTATCATTTATTGATAAATTGTTACCCCTATATTAGAAATAATATTTCTATATAATTACACCTCAAACATCCAAAACTTATTTTGTCATTGCTTTACACTTTTCGAATGTCATCAATGATCCTCCAATGTAGATCTTATACACTCAAAACTATCATCAAAAGACCTAATATACTTGTGGATGTCATCAATGAACACAATCATGAACGAGTTTAAAAACTCAAAGGACAATGAGTTCATCAATATATTGAAAATATTTGTGGAATTAATGAAACCAAATGGTATAACAATTAAATTAAATTTCCCAAAACCAAACCTAAAATATTCTTCATGATATCATCCTCCTTTACCATCATCTGATTCTATCATTCCTGTATACCGAGCATCAATATAAAATTCAAACACCATTATGTGATCAATTATATCATATATCATTAGAAGTGGATAAAATTTCTTCACCATCATATAGTATAACTAATGGTTGTCTATATATATCCAAAGGCTACCATCTAAATTCATGGTTTGGAACATCCTAATAATCCTTGGAGACACATTAATAAATTTTAAATTTTTTGTTTCATCAACCATTACGACATAGAAGCTATCATCTAATAATGTTATATATGAATTAAAGTTACTGAAATTTGTATCTATATTATATAAATTTTATCACATTGAGTGTGTATCAAAACAACTTATTTAGGGAAGACATCAAGAAACTCCTCAATAATTATTTAGAATACAAATTCGTAAATATCCACTAATTAGAATATCAACACATCATGCTAAGAATAAAATGATCGAATATGCCTAAAATACGCCTAATTATCTCAGTCAATAATGAAAACCACATGATTCATCATTAAACAATGAAAATAAACTTATATTAATAGAAATAAATGATAACATAGATAGAATACAACCATCCTAAAAATGGAATTATATGGTTGAATATATAAAAAATATAACTCTATAGAAATATGATGCTTCCCGATTATCATCTTGAAACCTCAACAAACCATAAATAAATATGAATTACCACAAATTTTCATAGATAACAACAAAATATTTGATGCCTCTCTACCATACATCCAATACATAGACTAAGGTGAGTATGATTACGATGTATGATTTTATAAAAACAAATAAAGAATAAGATAGTGTAATATATAGAAACATCTTACCATTAATAATATCAAACCCACTATAAACTATAAACATCATGGAATTTTTATAGCCTCAATATATTATTATATTTTTTTGAATAAATATGATTTCATCAATATCTTTTTTTACATGCAACACTATGTTTTAATGAACCAAGATACACTATTAATATTATAAATTAAAAAAGTATCTTACAGGCTAGCCATTAAAACCGGAGATATTAATAAGAATAACAAAATTTAAAAAAAAATTATAAATTATTTATATATATAAAATATATTTTTAATTTATAACTTAATTTTTGGTAATATCTTTGTTCACATCACAAATACATTTTTCACAAATAATTAATTTTTTTTCCAAATTTACAAAAAAAATTATGAAATTATTTTTATTTGTTTAATCAACATTACAAAATTATCTTCTGGTTTCTTTTAATGAAATTTCTAAAAATATAAATATTTTGATGAAAAAGGTGAAAAAATTGGTTTTTATTGAGATCCACATTTTCTTTGAAAATATTTATTAGGTTGTATTTTTTATAGAACGTTCTTCAAAGTAAAATTATTTAAAATATATTATATTTAATATAGGTTGGTAAATTGTGATCAATTTAGTAATAATTTTTTAATAAAATATTTTAATCTTTTGGTTGTTTTTATCATTATAAAACCATTTTATCATCGTATCATGGGGTTTATTATTATATTAAATTATAAATATTATATTAAGGGAATTTTGAAAAAACTATTACATATTTTTAGTCAGAATAATGAATATTTTATTATAATTTCAACATTGTTTTTGTTCAAAATTAAAAAAAATTAATAGTAAAAAATATTTACTTCATTTATGATTAAAATAGGTTTACTAGCGGTTAAACTAACACAATAAGGTTAAAAATGAAAAAAAAATTATATAAATTGCATTGTATTCCCATAATTAAATTTTATATCATATATGGTTTTCTATTGTTCAATGTTTTATTATTTTGGAATGATTAAAACGTAGATACATCTTTTTATTTTTACAAATTCAAATTGTGTCCTCTCATCCACTTATAAAATGCCACCCCCTATCCCCTCATCTTTACATGTCCTAAAAAATTAATTTTAAAAAATACCAACCCAAATATCATCCTCAATTTACTGCCAAATGTATATAGACTTTTTTTAGAAGTAATAACTTTAAAAAAACTTCTGGTTCTAATTTGATAAGGTTTTCCAAAGAGGATGTATAATTGTTAACCAAGAGTTTTTTTTTCTTCTTCTTAATTATACATGAAATATTCCTAAAATATCCTCATATAAAAATATATGTTTATCCCATATATTGAAATATTTTTATTTTAATAAAACAAATTATATCCATATCCTCTTTGATCAAATGTGAAATGGAATTTTCGTTTGTTTGTATTACGAATACTCACCTTGACAAACAAGGTAATTCATTTTCCATCGACAATTCTCAATGATGGATTCAATGATAGATTCAAAGTATATATATATATATATGAAATTTATTAAATATTTATGATTTCTCTAATTATAATATCCCATATATCTACTTACTTCACATTTACTCAAGTTTACGATGGACTACTGCCTCACAAAGCGATGTGAATCGTTTATCACTTAAATATAAAATGGAATTTAATATTGATAAATTATTTTAATATATGTGATGTATATGAAATATTAATAACTCTATAATGGATCTATATTATTTAACTTACGTTCCTTCCATACATTGGGAAAATATAAATAATTATCATGTGTATATATGACCTAACGTCTACATGAATTATGTAATTTATTTTCTATCTATAAATGCAATTAATTACTATAAATACATATATAAAAAATATATATGATATTTTTATCATTATTATAATTCTGGATATGATGTAACGTTGATCAATGTAAAATAACTAAAATAAAAAAATAAAAAAATCATGAAAAATAATGTACTTATGACCCAAAACCTGATTATTCCAGTTACTTTTTTATAATAAATTAATAACAGGAGATAATTAAATACAATATGTGATGATATATATAACTCTGGTTCAATAATAGTTTTATAATAAACATAATTTTATTATATAGATGTTTGGATCATTTGTTAAGGAATTCAATACTCATGGTAACCTTTTTTTGTCTTATACTTTTTTATGTGAGACACATGCCATATTAACCAATTATGTATATTATATGGTGTATATACTTACCATTAATTTATTTTATGAGGTTTATTATTAATTTATTTTTTATTTTAATTTCCATATAAGGTTATTTCTTTCATTGGTATTTTGTTTCAGAAATAACCACTGTGATAAGGGTTTGATAATATGATCTAAATGATTATAAGGATTTTTTAATATTATTTTTCCAATAATAAGATCTTATGATTGACCTATTAAGAATAAAATGAATTTTCTAGTCCTTGGATTATTTGTAGAAATTATTTTCATTCATTTTATTTATCTCTCTATATGTTATCATTATTTTAAAATGTCCTTTTATAGAATGCTAACATCATTTCTCTATTTGGTCAAACACCTTTTTTTTCACAGGTCCATGTTCTCAAAAAATATTTTTACGAATGATTTTATAGTTCTCCAGAGGAATTTTAAAGGAATTATTTTCACTTTTTATTTTTTTTCAAAATGGTTTAATATTAATCTACGAACCATTTTACAAACAATTTTTTCTTGACATTTTACTCCAAATTTGAATTGAATATTAATTTTAATGTGTACAACTTGAATGGTATTTTCCACTGTTATGAATGATTTATTGTATACAGAATCATCTTCCAATTTACACAGTAATTTTTATATGTAATTGTTTATTCAATATTATATAAATTTATCTATTTTAATTATTATTTTTCAAAATGTAATTGATATTTTCCTAAAGAATTGTTCAAAGAAATTTTTATGTAATTTCTATTCATAAATAACAAAAATGATGTTTCTCATGTTTTAATAGTGATATGATACCACTATTTTTTAAATATTATTTTCATATATTGATTATTTTTATTATGAATATATATTTATGAAACTGATTCCTTTTTCAATGGTAATTCTGTTGAGCAAATGATTATTAAAGCCATTTATTTTCATTGAGATATTTTATGATGAAATATTTATAAAAATCATTTTCGTTATTTTGTTTAGGATATTATGAATTGTTTATGATCTTTTGAAACAAAAATGTATAGATTATGGGATAGGTGGGACATATATTTCCCTCTAATGCATTGGTTAATGATTAATGTTGTATGTGCTCAAAGTGTGGATGTGAGGTTATCCCATTCACGAAAGAGGGTACATGGGAGTTTATCAAATGCCCCACAGTGGTTAAATGAGATTTTATTCCAAGCCTCAAATAAGAAACATGTAAGGTTATCCCAATACTAAAATAGGGTGCATGAAAGTTTATCTCAATCCAAAAAGAAGGTACATGGGAGATTATTTGAAGCCCAAAATAGGGTACACAAGAGGTTATCCTAAGCCCAAAGCTAGTTCATGGGTGGTTATCCCATGTCTACCAATTTATTAATTTATTTGTTGGTAGACATGAAATATGATTTTATATGATTATGTGTATTCCATAATTCTATGTATAATTAATATTTTATGCTCTCATGGATCTTTTTCTTAAATTAAATTATGATCCAAATCTAATGAATTGCAATAATTTCTGCCATAAATCTTTTTATGAACTATGATATGCATTTTATGGTTATAAAATTCTATACTAATGCTATTATACAATTATGCTCACATTATGTTTATATATCCATTATTTACACTAATTCATCACTTGAGATCCAATGTTATTATGATAACATTTTTCTAGTTTATTAGGAAAGGTATTGTGTGTGATATGTCTAAGAAGTTGTGATAGTTATAATGAAATTAGTGAGATATTATAAAGTTCACTTATAGACAAGTTGTTTATGTTTACAAGTATAAATGGTATTAAACATATATTATTTTGGTGTGGATAATTATTTTATCTAATGAATATTACTTTATTAAAATCTAATATTTATTTATGAAATATACAGGTCGATATAGTTGATATCAGAAAAAGGTTTAGTTAATTATTTGGAAACTAGGATGTGAAAACATGAGTGAGATCAATATTTATAATTATAATTATATGAAAATATTTGTTAATTTTTTTAAGGACGGAGAAAGTTTTTTCAGTGTAATTACATATACATATAGATACAACAAGGGATGTGGCTCTTGCATAGCTTTACGTAGGTGTAATTACAATGAAAATAGATAATTAAGATAGACTATATCATCACCTAGTGCAAAACTATGATCCATACTGACAAAATTCTTTAAAAATAATAGGGAATGTTTTTGGGTAATCAAGAAAATATTTTTTAACAATCATGATGGACTTGAATAATAACCATGAATTACTTTGGTTAAGATTAATGTGTAATATATTGAGTAGAAGGATCCATATTTTCGATATCATATGGGAAATATTTGCAGATTATATGTTACCCATCTATGAAAATGGTTTTTTTTTAAAATTAGTCAATGGAATTCAACATGGGGAATGATGTTAATACGTAATGTGATGTACTCTGAAATGATCTTCCTCTGGTAAAATGAAATGTTATGGGATATATAATAAAAAAATATACTTTATATGATCACAAAATTTTCACAAGATATGAATAAATTGAACTTCTAAATGAGAAAATGATAGAACACAATTTCTTGATTCCTTAATGAAGAAACACCCCCCTTCTTTTAGTGGGTTTACATATCCAACTTTTTTTGGGAAATTCTCCAGTACCACTAAATTGTTATTTTCCATTCTCTATTGTTTGGGGAATGAAAAATTAATTTTGGAAGTCTATCATTTATAAGATAAAGTATATCACAAGTTCACTCTTATAAAGAATATTAGGAATCAATAAGAAATCAACATAATATATTGTGATGTTTTAAGATCATTTTTTTCTAATTAATTTCGTCGTATTCTTATTATCAATATAAAAAAATAACTACGTCTCATAAAATAGATTGATGATGAATACGTTGGTGCCTATGAAGAAATTTTTACTATACCTATGATGTTTTAATCAGGTATTATCATAAAACCTAAAAATATAGTTAGTTTATTCCCAAGTGGGTGAAAACTAACTATTTAAAGGGAGTTATCCATTGGGTACATTAGTATATATAATTAATTGATTGATTGTTCAATCAAGGATTTAATGGATATTGGAGTTACCATTAAATCACATGGGGTTGATAAGAAAATAATATTGTAATTTAATAGAGACTCTCAAAAAACCATGGATAAATATATATGACCTTCCCGTTATATTCAAAGTGTTGAATTAATCATGGCACAAATTGTAGTAAGGGGTATAATAAAATAAATATGTTTTAAAGGAACGTCATCAAGTAATTTAATAATGATGTAATGGGAAGAAGTTCACTAATATTTTGAATGTAGAGAAAGCTTCACATAATACACCAACCACACATTAGTGTTACAAATGTATGGAGTGTGTAAATTAAGCTATCCAACACTATAATTTTATGTTTAATGATGATGGTCAAATCTAGAAAACACTTAATTTAATACACAAATAGATATACCATGTGATCAATATTTCTGACGAACGGTACAATAATGATTTGGTGACAGGTACACTTATCATCAAATCTTGAATTTAAAATTTATTATTTCATCATGAACCTTACTATTATTTTATCTGTGATGAATTTTGGAATGTTATTAAAATTCTACCTAAATTATTAGATATTGAATTATTAGTAAAAACCCCTAAGGGTATGATAAAACATTTCATGTCTATAATGTTTATCTTATTGAATTGTCTGGGTATATAATTCATTTTAATCTAATTGTTCTTAATCTGATTGAATTTAACAATAATCTTAAGAATGGATAGGGTTAATATATACAAATACATCATCAATTTTATGGGAATACAAGTTGAATTTGATATTCCATACCAACCTTTGATCGTCTATTTTTGTTATGATACATATAAGCTACTGATGGATAACACATCGATTTTAGTGGTCTTTACTCCCATTCAAAATGTATATTTATCTCATATAGAATGATAGACACTCATAAATAATGATGTTCTCATTGTGGGGGAGTATATTAATGTCCTTCCAACATATTTTCCTGGTATTCTACTGAAATTTAATGTTGAGTTCTCAATAGAACTCATAGAAGGCGTCTGACCTATTTCAAAGACACTAGATAGAATAGTCCAGATTGAGTTATAGATATTGAATAAGAATCTCAAAAGGAATCTTTTCAAGGGATCAATTTCGAAAATTGTGATCATTTTGGTCCACCTATTCATTTTTTAGGATCAAATATTTCTTTATGAGACTCTATATTGATTATCAAGAGCTAAATAAGACTAAAATCAACAACATGTATCATCTTACCCATATTGATCAATTATATTATCAATAGTAATAAATCAATACTTTTTTATTATTTAAATTCATCCTTGATATCATTAATTAAGGGAAAATTAATAGGATATATAGAAGATATGATTTCATATATGGTATAGTCACTATACATATATATTGATTCTATTTGGTCATATTAATTCCGTTTATCACATTACACATTTCATGAATAGAGTCTTTAGATATTACCTTAATCAAATTGTTGTAGTCATATTAGATAATATTCTTAAATATTCAAAATATATAAAATATCATGAAGACAAATTTTTAATGGTGATAAAGACCCTAATGAATGAGAAAATATAAACAATTTTTTAAAATTTAAAAAATTTAATATGAAAGGTTGCATGTTTGGTCATATAATCTCAAGAGAGGTTATATCGATAGGTCCATAAAAGATAGAGGATATTGAGTTTATATCAAAACAACAATGGTGATTGAGTAATGATTTTTTATCATAATGATGGATATTATTGATGTGTTGTGGAAATTTTTTCACTACAATCTAATCTACTCACCATGTTATCACTGAAGAGATTCATGTTACTTTCTATAGGATAATGTGAGGAAAAGTTTAAGGAAATGATGGTATGGCTAGTCAGTGAACCTATTATTACATAATTATTTAGTAGAGAAGAGTTTTTAACCGATAATGATGCATCGTTGAAGTTATTGGGATTCATTCACACACTTGATGATATGGTGATAGATTATGCCTCCCTGAAATTAAAGTATCATGAACAAAATTACCCAACTCATGAACTAGAGTTACATTTGGTAATTATTTTATTTAAGATATAGAGGAGTTATATTTATGAAGAAAAGTAGGATATATGTACTAATATAAAAAATTGAATTATATAATCAAACAGATTGGGTTGGATTTTCACCAAACAAGATGGATGGATTAAATTGAATATTATGACTTATCAGTACCTTACCACCCTAGAAAAATATACAAGGTGGAAAATTATTTGACATTAAATTATCTTTATATATTATACATGATGATTATTAAAAAAGATCACATATTTAAATATTTAAAAATGATAGAAATAAAAATCTTTAAGGATGTGAAGACATCTTATATTTCTCAATTGATTGTTCAACCATCTATCTATATAAACAATAAATAGTTGATGAAGGAAAATTTATTGTTGAAAAAGATAGTAATAAACATTCATGATTTTAACCATGGTCATAAAAGATTTAAAAGGTTCCAAAACCATGTATTTTTTCTATCCATTCCAAATTTAAAGAATGATCTGTTAGAGGAAGATCATTTTTCTTCACTATCTATTAATCCTAGAAGAAACCAAATGTATATAGATTTAAAAGTGTATTTTTGGGAAGATGGAATAATGAATGATGTTGCAGAGTTTGTATCCTGATTCATGGTATGTCATAAAGTTAATGAAGTGAGACAAAAGTATAATGGTATGTTACAAAAATTATACATAGCATAATGGAAATGTGAGTACGTCACAATAGATTTCATTTTTAGACTCTAGAAAACATCTAAAGTGTATAATGTTATAATGGATATAGTCAATTACCATACAATGTCAACACAATTAATCTCTATCATAGAAAATTTCTATTTGTATTACCATTCATGATATAAATTAATGTATTTCTAAGGTTTTATAGAGTAATGCATTGTATTGTGTCTGATTGGGATCTAAGATTTACCTCGATGTTTCGATGAATTTTTATGAATATCATGGATACAAATCTAGGTTTAAGAACTAAATACCATCTTCAGATAGATATTTTGTATGAAAGAACAATTAAAACACTAGAATATATTATTAGATGTTGTTCTATGAATTTCAATGGTAGTTAGGGCCAAAACATTACTCTAGTTGTGTTTTTAGACAATAATAACTTTCCCTCATGAATTAAAATTTCTCCTTATGAATCCATATTTGGAAATAAGTATAGGAATCCAATATACATCGTTCAATTTGGGGAATGAAATGTATATAATTTTCAACTAACTAATTAAATTGTGTAGAATGTCATTTCCATTCAACATCACATCGTGGTAGCTCATAGTCGACATAAATATTACGCTGACAATCATTCAAAAGATATGAATCATGATGTAATTGAGATGAGTTTAGAATTATTTTATACAAAAATTATTTTTATGGGATTTTGAAATATGTAAAACATAATCAGTCAATATATTTTACATTCTATGATTTTTGAATATATTGGAACATTTGATTATAGCATGGAGCTTCAACTGAACCACTCTCAAGTCCATGATCTGTTCTATATATATCTTTTGTGGAAGTACATACCTAATACTTGAAATATACTATAATGAGATCTTATTCCATTGAGGCATTAAATTTCCAATGAAGATAAAACTATGGAATTCTAGATCCTAGAGAAAATTTTCTATGGAATTAGACATCTCACATGGTTAAAGGGTTATGGTAAAAATGCTAATTTGAAAATGTTTTGTGGGAAAATGATTATGTAATGAGGGTGAAGTATAATTATTTTTTATACCAAAGTGAAGAAATTTTAATTTATTAATTAATTTTATGGTGGGTGAATGTAACACAATTAGTATTTATAAGTGGTTTCAAATAAATTTATTTCCATCAATAGCTTGCTTGATAAGTAATACCAAGTATTATCGAAACATAAAATAAAATTAATATTAATATTTGAAAAGAAACATAATAACCTATTCATTAAACATGGTGGTATTAATAGGAAAAAAAATTTAAATTATATGTATGAATGTTTCTGATAATTAATATATATTGATAAATTTGAAATTTATTTTTTAATAAAGTCCATTTATGCATTGAAAATAATTTTTTCTTAAAAATGATTTTATTTATATTAATGAAATAATAATATAACAAAATTCTTACCATTTTAGAAAATTAATTTGCAAGAATTATCTTTATTTTATGAATCATCATATCAAAACTAGCATAGATTGAATTTTTAGTATTCTTCTGAAATGTTTAATTTATTGACGAATCATCATAATACTTGTTTTTAATAAAAAATATCTTTTCATTTAATGTATTTAAAAGGATACATATAGTTTCAAAAAAAATTAAAATTAAATTAGATTTATTATATTATAATAAATCTAATTTAGGACATTTTAATCAAATTCGTATTGAATTTATGCTTAGTAAGTTTTATTATTTTAAATTTTTTTCATTAGAAACCTAATTTTTTATCTCACCAACAAGTTTATTTTCTAATTAAATTTTTTCTATTTTGTTAAATTAATTTTCAAAGATAGATTTTATATTTTTTAATCAATATCAATAATATTATATAATAAGGCATTTATTCCCAACATGGTTAAATACTCTGAGAGGTGGTGAATCAGTGTATGAATGAATAAAATAATTACACCGTTGGATCATGTTTCATCATTAAACAAAACACTCTTATATCCGTTCCCCTTAGAAACATATGAACTAAAATAAAATCATCGAAAAGAAAAATCAATATTTCTTGGTTTACTCTCACTATGTTATATCCATGGATAATACTAAGGCAATGTTATTTTGTACCTAATCCACTAAAGTTCACTTTTGATTTAATGTTCAGAGGGGACTCAATACCCTTCTAGGTTTATAACTAATAACTATTCGATAGATAACTTCTCTCTAAATTTAACTGTGCAAACTACTTATTCATTATATTCTATATTTATAACTTAATTCAAATGGTTTTACACCTCATTTATTGAACTATTAAGTCCCACATTAATTCACTTCATGAATCCGCCTTCAAAAAAGAATTAATGGGGAAAACATACAAGTCCATAAGACATCTTTATCAATAATTTCATGATAATATACCAACTGATGAGAAACATTTATGTTTTCTCATGAAACTCCCATCATCCGAGCAACTTTTGGTTTATCGCAAAACTTTATAGTACATACAACCCTTATAATATTTTTCATAGACCCTTAATAATGAATAAACAATTCCTTTTCTATAAAGATAAATTATTTGAGTCATTGATTTTTCAAAATCTATTTGATAAAGAATCCTATTCATTTAACAAAAATCATAAATGATTTAGATCCTTCATATTCTCTAGGGTTTTACCTACCTAAATGAGGGGTATGCCACCTATTTATTGACCCATTATACCATATGTAATAAATCCTTATATGGATTCCATTAAGAGCACAAATTGTACATGATTAATGAAATTATCATTTTGAAATCCTATTTGGAGTGTAAATCGCTTTCACATGGACATGAAACTCTATCTCTTTTGTCATATTATACTATCTTATATGATCTTTTATATCTTGCACACAATACTTGCCTTTACCGAATTTGGGTATGATGTTCCCAAATCATTACCTTCACGCAACATTGAAAAATAGCTTCACCCATGCACACAACATTTTTTATTTATATTTAAACACATCCTTTGAAAAAAACACATTTTCCATCCTCTGGATTTTTGTCTCTAAAAATATTAAAAACATTGGTAAATGTTGCCACCATGTATACTCAACCTCATGTACCACTTCAAGAACATAAATTCTTTTGTTTTGGATCTTTTTTTAAATACCTATTCAAAAACCATGTTGGAAATCCATATTTGACCTTGTCTATATTCTTTTTCAAAAAATAGAAATCAACCTAAAATAATACAAAATTTCCTTGAAAAGATTTTTCCAATCAATATCGCTCTTTGGGTTTGTTAAAAACTCATCTAATTTTTATACCTTAATAACTATTCATTAATATTATTCCAAGAAATCACTTCTTGTGATTCTTGTAGAGATAAATGATTAACCTAGTAAATAATTTAAGGCCACATTGAAATTTCTCAGCTTGAGATGAAAGAGTATAATGAAAATTTCATCAACAAATCACTTCATTGTAGAAACCAATCTATTGATTTTATTACTAAACTCACATGTAATGATATATATCATTTAAAGATTCATCATTATAATATTTAGAACTAAAAGCTACCCATACTTGACTTCACTCCCTATCAGCTTATCCCTTATCTTGATTAATGAATTTTCACCACCTTTTTCATGAACTTAAATTTCATTACTATTTTCTATGCAATACGGAAAAGAACATAGAGCAATAAATTTTTTAAAACATTTCATTTGTCTGGGATGGGGTACCACATCCACACCTATTCATGTTTAGAGAGTTGACTGATCTCTGAGGTTAAGTCGATGATATTAAAACACTTCTTAAGGTATGACATTTTTTCGATGTTTTCAACTTTAACATCCATATGCATATATTCCAACTTCAAAAGATATTTATCCACCTTATCCATGACAAATGATAATTGATTTAAATATTCTTCATTAATAACTGATGAAATGGATTTTTGATCTGATTTATAATGAATAAGTTATCATAGATATTATAATAAAATACTTCACTACATCTCCCATATCGTCATGTTTTTTATTCATCCACAATAATTTTATGAAAGGATGAGTAGCTAAAATATATTCTGATCATGTGGTGCTTAACAAAAAGGAAAATTTTTATTTTCATAGAAAATAAATAAAAAATTTACTAGGAGAGAATGCACTACCTGATGTTTATTTTTGGGAAACTACTAATTTTTTGAACTCAATATTTTTATAGTCCCATTACTCTTTTGTAGAATTGTCATTATACAACATCCTGAAATTTATCATACCCTAAATATACCAAAGGGTTGTTTTTTTACTTTACATATGTGGATTTTCATCAGGTGTTATTGATGCCTTACTATTTGGAATATGGAAAAAAATATCATGAAATTACACTATTAATTATAGTAGACATCCAATGATCTTACTCTATTTTAAGATATTGACTAAATTGCTTTCATCATCTCCTAGTAGTTTTAGCTAGGTTGCCACCAGAAGTGTTATATCTTGGGAATTATCCATTACAAATCAATTAAGTACCTATTTTTATATTTTTATAGATAAAGTAATGTTTAATTGTTCCCTTGTGTCACCTATAAACCATGGAAAATGTCAGTTCACTTGTAATTTAAATTTCAGACTCAGTTTTCCTTAATTAAGTGAACTTATTTCGTTATACTTCATCTAATCCACCAAATATCATGTCATTGACATACAATAGCACAATTATCCATTAATTATTGTTATTTTTGAAAAAGATATTAAAATAAAATCAACCATGCATAAATCTGAGCTTCTTCAAAAAAAAATCATGCCTTGAAAATCATGCTCTTTGTACAGTCTTTAGAAAATATAGAACCTTAGGTGAATTTTTTTTCATCTTCATTAATGATAAATTCATCTGGATACACAATATAAACATTATCTTCTAGAATCACATTTAAAAATGAATACATGACATCAATATGAAAAGATATCAACAATCCTTGGATTATTACGACCAAGAATAATCTGATTGTCTCTAGACTTGCAATCGATACAAATGTTTTGTCTGCATCAATACACTCTATCCGAGAGTACCATTTTCACAATAGTTAAACAATGTTTTCAATCACTGTATTTCCTTCATTAAACATAATGGGAATGTCCCATTTGGAATCGATGAAATTCTTATCTACCAATTTTAAAAAAATATCTCATGAATGGTGCATCTCATTTTATGCTAGTTCTTCATTCATATCAAGAATCCTATTTTCTAGTCCAGATACTTCCTCAAAACATTTACACCATAATTGAGATATAAAGGATTTATTTTTTAAATATGACATTCTACATGTTTGAACTAGAGAAACCTGATCACCAATGATATTTTTCATCATAATTTTAGCTCAACTCCTCATCTTCTGTATATATTTAGATTTGACATCTTCCTGCGCATCATTACTATTTTCTTTTAAATCTGCATTTTCCACTTCTTTTCTTCCTAATTTTCATACCTCATCATCATATTAATCGAAGAGCTAATCACTATATTGTTGAATATTCTATTCATTCTATGCTACATTGACAACATTTTTTTCAACAATATTTCATATCCTCTAGTTGAATTATTTATATGTTTCTATTTTTTGTAAGTAGCCATGAAAAATACCTTCATCTTTAAATAACTATAATTTAATATTTTTATCAATATTTTAACTAGAAAACATACTTCCAAATATTAAAAAGTAATTCAATGTTTGTGTCTTTACGTACCACTTCTCTTATGGAGTCTTTTTATCCTTTGGCTATAATAAATCCTTGTTAGATATATAGACTGATGTCAAGACTAATTTCTTCAAAGATTTCTCTAGTAGGTACTTTCTCAAAAATAATTTTCAGGACATACTATTTATGATGTGATCCCTCCTCTCAACCACTATATTTTTCAAGGAGATATCAATACCAAAATATAATTCCTTATCTAGTGTTTCTCAAGATAATATTCTATGTGGCTATTTCTCAATTTTACACCATTATATACTCAAAAAATCCAAATATAATTTCCTGTAGTACATTCAAATTCCCTCTCATATTTTTAATTCAACTAAACACATAAAAAATATTTGTTGTGAAAAATACACATGCCATAGTCCTAAAATCATCAATAAAAATATAATAATACCTCTTCCCATAAATTCTTATCAGTGGGAGAGGTACACACACATATACATGTTCCAATTCAAGCAATCTGGTTGATTTTTTTTTCACTGTGTGTATTTCTGATAATAATTCTTCTTGACAAGAATTTCAAGTCTGAGTATGATCACATGATAGCTTTGGGAGATCATTAGATACATATCATTTGAACAGATCCTATATGTTTGGATGACATTGATGGAAAATCCTTTTATACCACAATATGTTTTCTTTAAATTCTAACCGAAAACACATATTTTCTTCCCCACTCACAATATAGAGATTCGCCATTATTCAATTTGCATATATAAAAGCTTCAAAATAGACTTCGTTGATGAAACACATATTCATAGTACATCTTACAGAATTCCATGTGTCACTATCTGACACTAAGACTGTTGTGACTGAGATCTTCAGTAACCAATACATCAAAACATATAATTACTTTCCCACCAAATTTGGATTTTCTCAATCCAATATTTTTATGTTTTCATTATTTCCAATGTGAAATCACCTTCATTGTAACATTTATTGACTATAACTTGATCCTTATTTTATCATCATATGGGATGTGCATCCACTATTAAGGATCCATAAACCAGAATGATCTGATAATTTGAGTGAATATCTAGAACCACATGATCCTCAACAATTTTCTTTTTGGTCCATGTCTTTTTTATTCATGAACTTATGGATTGATAATATTTATCATCATTATATTTTTATAGTTAAAATTAGTCTTTCAAATATACAAATTGATTCTACATTTTCATCTCATTCGATGATTCTTTGGGGTGCTTCATACAAACACTTTGGGTTTTATATGGAACATCCTTCTACATTTTTGATGATAATGATCTAGCCATGTGTCTGAATCTTTTGCAACAGGAATAGTGACCATCAAAATAATTATTGAATATTGAACTGTATGTGGTCATATTTCGTTATATTCATCTCTTTTGACCAATTTTGAAATAGAATATGAATGTTTATAATAACCCATATTTCTACAGAAATAACACCTGATATGAGATGCATTCTTATACATTGTTGTGGGACCAATTATTCATTGAGTTCTATGAGTCTTTAGATTCTGATTTCAGCAAAAATTAATTTTCAACCTTGCAGAGGGATCTTGTGGTTTGACTTTAATAACTATAGATTTTTGTTTGTGATCAATCCCATTAGTAGCCATGTCATTTATATAAAACTATTCCTTATATTTTGAAGGTCCTCTGTAGTCCACATTTATCTTTTCTATCATCTGAATGATATACTTCATGATTTATTCTTGGAGTCAATTGTTTTCCTTGCTCCAAAAATTTTCATCACAATCCTATGAATTCCAAATGAAATTATTCTATTTTTTTTTTGATATTTATCTATATTATTCAATCCACCGATCATCATTTTTTTGTTTTTCAACATTCATCATACAATCACCAAATATTTATGATTCATCTGAAAATGAAGACTTATGATTTTTAATTTCTTCCATTAGCGCTGACATCTCTTCATATCCTATTGCTACCTATAATTTTTTTCATCATGAACCACTATATTAACTTTCATAATTTCAAACCTCCAAACATATATCTATGCAAGAATATATTCTAATATTTCCTACATATTAAATCATTATTTGAATTATTCATCATTGTTTCATTCATTCCTTTTTGGGGGAAATCAACTACTTCCACCATAGAATTTTATCCATGTTATTTTCAATATTCCATCTCTTCAACCTCAGATTCTACTAAAATTTTAGTTTATTGTGGATGAAAACTCTTATTTTTTAATGAAATTTTGCATAAACATTTTCTTACATTTCACAATAGTTGAATACTTCTTCAGGGAAATTTTAGCTTCATCTTCATCATTATTTTTAATCTTCTTTGGGAAACCTGATTTAATATTTCCAAACATTCCACATTGAAATATAGAAAGTGGGAATTTCCATATGATCTTTTAATTTCCTATTTTCATATTTATGGATAGGAATGACATGAACTCATCAATATCTTTTTATTCTATAATATCTTTAAAGGTGATATTTTCAAATGAATTGAATTCCACATATTTAGAATAAATTTTTTTGATAGACTCAATATCTTTATATCTCATTTTGTATGTGAAAACAGTACTATGAAATCTATATGGTGTCATATCCATTGGAACGTTATCCTCAAAAAATGTTTTTCTTGAACTAAGACGGATGTCCTCTCAATATGTTCATAACCATATTTAAATAATTAAAAAGTTCTCCACGACCATTCATGTATTAAACAAAAACACTCACCCAATAGAATAATGCATCAACAAAATCATTGTGATTCATTCTCCGATCCTCATATTTGTTCCATTGAATTTTATATTTTTTTTCTATGACTTTTTAATCTTCTAAAACGAAATTTATATTATTTTCCCACATTAAATTAATTTAATTACATGAAATCACATTGGTATACATTGCATTGGATAAGGATTCCGCTAATACATTGATTATTCTTGTGTCAGCATCAAATTCTCATATGTTATTATTTTTTAAAATAACCACTATACACATTTACTGAAATTAAATGTGTTTCTACTATTAAGATATCCATACCATATGATCAACAATAGTTTTTCATATGATTCTACTATAAATGAAAACTGTTTCTATTGAAGATTGGAATCCATTTATGATTAATTGGATCAATTGAAACCCCTATATGAGAAAAACTGATATTAAACATTCCATATGATAACAAGTTTTATATTAACTTGATTAAATACACGGATATGGGTCAATCAGGGCATGACAGATTAAAACAATTTCCTGTTTGAATATTATTTATTTATAAGACAAAAATGACTTCTCTATCTTTCCCACAAAAATTTATGAATATAGATAAATTCATATATGAGACACAATAATATATCATAGTTCACCATAACAAGGATACATCCATGGAACGTACGAAGTAAATGTGGTCATATACCAGATACACCAGATTGCACTATTATTACAATGTTTGGAGTGGACTCAATTTTCTTCTTGTTTTGTAACAAATCACAACATAAAATCTTAAATATCTCTCAAATGATGCATTCTCACTTATTATGTATAATATCCTACATTTATCACTTCATTCTATATGTTTTACAGCTAATTTAGTGCATCATTATGTTCCACATTCATCCACTTAATGATTACCCCTTATTACAAAGTTACTGGGAAAACTATATTGGTTTGTAGAACATATTCTGCACAAACCTACGTTGAATTTTCATGAAACTGTACCAACAATCACATAATATTATTGGTTTTTCAGAGGACAGCAAACATCCCTAAAACATTTTCCCTATATAATAACTTCCTCTTTACACAATTATTATTCTTTTTCCATGACTCTCATTGAAATGTACACAAAAGTCATTTTCATTGGACAAAAAATATTTGAGTATTTTATTCCTGAAACTATCTTTGTAAGAATATTCATTTCCATGAATGACACTATTACATGATTTAGATCACTAATATTATCTAACAATTTAGATACTGAAATGATGGGGTAGACACCAATTTATAGACCAAGAAGACCGGCTTGAAATGTCCATATGCACTTTCCTCTATGCCCAATACATTTATGTGAGTGTGGAACATCTCAATTTGAAATTTTATTTGGCATGTAATTCTATTTTATGATCTTGTGGAACTCTATCTTCTATGGAGGAAAAAACATCTTCAAAAATCATTCATAATGTGTGCACAATAATTTCATTTAATTAATTTTGATTTGATGTCCTTGATTCTAAACATGTGCACACCTTCATGAACCATCATCAACCATTCATGAAATATTGTTTATTTACACCTAAAATTTAAGATTCCTTAAAATCCTTTTTCAATTCTCTAAATTTTAGAACATTTTTTTCAATCATTGGAAAACTGCACCACCTTGTATATGCACCCTTATGTACTACCTACATAGCATACAAACCATTGTTTTGGATCATTTTCAACATACCTAGTCAAAAAAAATATATTGTAACTCCACATTTGAAAGTGTAAAATTTCATTATAAATAAACTCAATGAACCACAATAACTATAATATTACCTTGAGGTGTTTCTTTCCAAATATGTGAAATAATTTTTTGGGACAAACTGAATACAAAAAATAAAAAAACATATTACTATAATGAAGGATAAAATTTGTTTACCAAAGGTTAAATTAAAAAAGATAATTCTTATATTAGAACCTAATCATATAAAAATGACATCATATTATTATATTTAGACCATATCACATCCGTGTTTGAAAATGGGACAGTTTTGAGCCTTCTAGATTGTTTAAAACATCGTTACACATTTTTCTTTTCCAAAAATCTAAGTGTGTCCTTCCCTCCATTATAAAACGCCACCCCATCATGTCTCATATTAATGAATTCAATAAAATTTGGTTCATCAAACACCTTCCCATATAGCATAATTAATTCACAATCCATAGTTTATATGACTTATTTTAATTATGGAACCCTAATAATAAGGCGTTTTGTGCTAACCTAAGGAGGTTTTTTGAACAAGATGTATTGTTCTTAACCAGTAATTTTTATTTTTTCCCATGAATTCACCTCCTTCAGTTATTCATAAAATATTTAGATAAAATAATATAGAAACCATTCCTTTTCATACATTATCATTATATAATTATAATGATAAACAAAATAGTAGTATAACACCATGAGGATCAATAGGTTTAATGACTTAGGAAATCTAGTAACAAATATATCATTTACAATATCAAACATAAACATTTATTTAATTCAAACTTCTAGAGATTATTATTTTCCATTGATAACTCTTTAGCACACTAAACCACCAAATCATATACATCAAAAATGGGTGATCTACAATCCCAGTAAGATGATAGATAAAAAAATATATCATGAGATGAGAATAATCATAACATCCTAATAGAAAATCATGATAGGAATCCTTAGATAAAGTCATGGATTGTGGAAATTCATAAAAATTAAATATTGTGTCTTAGGGTTTATATAACACACATAGTTGTGAAAAAATCTAAAAACATGTTAACACATCATTTCAAATTATGTCATGTGATTCATAAATTTACCCAATGAATTAGAGTGTTGTATAATTCCGGGAGAACCCGTTACATTCTAACATTCTTATTGCTCTATATAATTCTTCGCACACCAATCACATTATAAAATTTTCATTATAATTCATACCACATAGAACATATATCATTAATTAAAATAAATAACAATAGAAACTAATGTGTTTCAACTCATAATAACACAATCATAAACATTTTATTCCCAAATGATAGGGGGAATGACATACCTGATTCAGAACCATCAACAGTGATTGAGAAGTAAAAGGTGTGTTTTTGAATGAAGAGTCCTTTTGGAAGACATTGTAGTTGACATAATATCTAAGGGAAAATATTTATATCATAGAAAAGTTAAAATAACGATGAAAAATTTTTCTTTAAGGATTAACCCTACTGAAAAATGATTGAGATTGGGAGAACAGGAAGAAAGTAAGTTGGGATTGAGAAATTCTTGTTACCTTTATCAAAATTCCTTCTTCAAAGTAATGTCTTTTATAATGACATTATATTCCATAAATATATATTATATAACGTTTTATAAATGAGTATGGTTCATTTTGGTTTCATTATGTTATTTTTTGAGCATTTGGGTGAGTTATAGATTTTAAATTCTTCTTTAAATTTTTTAATTTCCAGAGCTATTATGAACATTTCACTTTTATTCATGAAATGATGTTCATTTTAAATGTGGTTGAATATCCACATTTTTTAATATATAATTATATTGAAATTCTATGCATACAATTGATCATATAATGAATTTGGTTATGTACCATGATGATGAATCATCAGAAAACATTTAATGATGATCATTTTTGGATTATTTTTGTGGTTTTTTATCATAATGAACTTGTTTTATTTTATAACATATTTTCATGTAAATATGATAGTTCCAGAAAATAAAATTGGAAGAAGCATAAAATTTTATATCTTTTTTTCATCCATTTGATGGTTTCATCTTCATCCTCGAAGGCATTGATGTAAAATAGAGGTGAATCACACATGCTGAAGGTAAAATTACACACCACATGCAACAATATAGTTTTATTTAAAAAAGAGATGGAGGATGGAGTAAAATAAATAATATTCCATTGACATGATATCATACTGTTATATCAATCATAATATATTTATCATGAAATTGGGAAAATAAAAGTTGAATATAAGAGAAGAAAATAAATGAAATTTGAAGGAAATTTAAATAAAATAAAGGGAGGAATTACCTCTTGAGTCCTCCTCTTGAGAACATCCTTATGGAACCTAGGTATTGTATTTAGATAAGGATAATAGATCCTAGTCATGGGGGATAGTCTCGTAAAGATATTTGGGCTGAATTTATGGATGTCTTTAATCTTGAGTTGTTTGAAAAATGAGGGTGTGAGGGGTGATTTTTTTAGTGGAGGGGAGAGTGGTTTTCTCAATATTTTAATAAATGGTTTACTAATTTCAACCACGAAAATAAATAATGATGATTACATGACCGAAAATAGTAATGAGGGCTTGTGATTTTGATATTTGGGTGCTCAATCACTCATGTTGTTAGGAATAGTGTATTTAAATTATAATGTATTGATATTGTATATTAATGTATTTTACTATTCACCAAAAAAACTCAAATATTTCATAAAGATCACAAAAATTCACCATAAATGTTTTATTACATGTAGAATAAAAAATGAACTAAATTATATAAATGTAAATTTCTAAAAATAGTTAAAATAATTTCTAATTAAAACCAAAATTTAATTGACAAATAATGATTTTAAAATTGAAACTAATTTTATAACGCTTTCCGAAATTATAATGATCTTAAAAAATTATAAACAAAATTGAAGAAAATAATTGTTAATTTGTTACCACATTTAAGGAAAATAAATTCCCTTTCAAATTAATTAATTATATATTTATAACTTACAAAAATAAAAATACTTTTACTATGTTCATATTATCACTTATAAGATACCTAAATTTTATTTAATCATTCATGTGTAAGGTTACTATTAATTTAAACGATTTACTATTCATATGGTTCATATTAATAATCCTGATGGTTGGTTACTATTCATATGGGTAGGTTAATATTCACCAAAAGTTTTGTTTGTACTATTAGACTCCAAAAATCACCCTTAACGCAACCGTGTATGTCAAATTTTTGAAATTCAAAACATTGAAGTGAAAAAACTATGTTTAATGGTCACATATTATTTATTATCTTGATATTTTATATGTTGTCCTAATGTTATTATACGGTTATTCATACTTATAATAATGGGATTCCATTGATAAAATAATGGTTTGTTACATTCTTCCTCCCTTAGAAAATTTTTCCCTTAAAATTTTGGTTTACACAAAAAGCTTAGGGTACTTATACATCATCGCCTCCTCTATTTCCTTTGTTTCTTCTTCAAATATATGGTTCTATTACAACACATTAAAAATATGGGTTTTCTTGGTAAGTAAAAAATTATATCTCCTATCCAGAATCTTTACTGGTTTCCCCTCATAAGAGATATCATCTTCTAGTTATACCACCTCTAATTTGAGTAATGGTGAGGGATATGGTATGTACATACCTATGAGTGATATGCGAAACAAATCCTGAAAATAAACCATATTTGGGGGAAGAGAAATCGGATATTCCACTTCTCCTATTCGGTTATGTATCAAAAAGAGGCCAATATAACATGGGCTTATCTTCCCCTTATTTTCTAACCACAAGACTCTCTTCCCTGGAGGTATTTGAAGGAATAATTTCTTTTCAGTATCAAACCCCATGTCCCTTCGACGGTTTTCATCGTAGCTATGTTACCTAATCTAAGAAGATTTTATACATTTCTAAATGACTTGATACTTCCATGTCATCACTTGAACAAGATCGTTGAAAAGTAGTTTTATTTCTCCCACCGCATCCCAATAGGTTGGAGTTCTACATTTCTTTTCATATGAAGCTTCATATTGCTACATATGAATACTTCAGTGTAAGCTATTTTTGTATGAAAACTCAACCAATGGGATTTGATGATACCATCTACCATTAAATTATAAAGTGTAATATATTATCATATCATCATGTGTCTAAAAGGTCTTTTCAGATTGGCCATCAGTTTGGGGGTGATCGGTCATGATGAAATTTAATTCAGTACTCAAATAATATTGAAGACTCTTCTAGAATTTTGATTTGAACCCGGATCATGGTCAGAGAAAATTGAGAGCAGAAAACTATGCATTCTCATAAATTCCTTCACATATATCATTTAATATTGTTCAAGTGAGAGTTCTTCCAGAATAACGATAAAATGTGTAATCATGGTGAGTTGGTCAACCACAACCCATATCACATTATTTCCCATGGATGACTTAGGGAGATCCATGTCGAAGTACATAGTGACATTATATAATTTACACACGGGTAAAAGCAATTGGATATCATCCCTTTTGACTTTTTTCACTCTGAATTAACTCTCTATCATACCAAACACCATGAGATATATTCCATGATCTCTTTTATCATGTTTTCCCACCAGAAATGTTCTCAGAGATCTTGGTAAATCATTTTACTACAAGGATGGACAGATAATTTTGTACTGTCTCAATTTTACAATAGATCCATCTTTATCACAGGTGATGAAGGAACAAAAAGTCATGTTAAAACTAAATCACACCATCATAACCTATATGAAACTCTTGCAGCTACCATCCTATAGATCATTCACCTTCTTTTGTAACTCCATATCATACCTTTTTACCACCATATTCAACTCTTGGATAGATGGTTGGAAGATAATTTTGGAATTGTTGGACATATCCCCGGACCATATGATTTTGAAATCCATCTGTTGAATATCTATGAAGATAGGTTATTTCTAAATCTATAACATGGATAGATTAGTAGGTTGTTTTGTGCATAGTGCATTAGCTACCTTTTTCGCCTTTCTAATACATTAGTGAATAGAGAAATCATTGTCCTTGATTAGCTGTAGCCATATCCTTTGATGCACGATGATCTCCTTTTGTGTGAAGTATTACATTAGGCTCTATTGGTTGTTGTATATGTTACACTTCTTGCCATATAAGGTAGTGCCACCATATTTTCAAAGAAAAAATCACGGCTACCAGCTCTAGATCGTGTGTTGGTTTGTTATTCTTATGGATATTGTACTATCATGAGTCATAGGTTATCACATTATCGTTTTTAATGAGTACACAACATATGAAACTATTTTATGAATCATTGTATATCATAAAACATTATTCACTTTTCAGTAGTGTCATTACAAGTGTAGTGATCGACCTTCTATTTATCTCCTTGAATCTTCCTTCACATTCTTCATTCCAGACGTACATTAAAACTTTACATGTTTAAAGAATTATCTTGCATTAAAAACATTATAAATTTCTCACAATACATCAGTAGTACCTTGATAATACAAGAAAACTATGGATTTTTGTGACACAAAAGATCCTATTACATTCCTCAATCTCAATAGTTTCTGAGGGGGCCCTTTAAAGTACCTCTATTGTGATCACATGTCCCAAAAATGTGACTTTATCCATCCAAAAGTAACACATTTGGAACATCACATACAACATCTCCCTTTTCCTTGTCACCAACACAAGTCTTAGATCTTCTTCTTGTTCCACCTTGCTCTTGGATTATATGATAATATCACAAATAAACTGTACAAAATATTTGTTGAGATAATTTCTAAATACTCTATTAATAAAATCCATAAATATTGTAGGGTCATTTGTATGTCCTATGGGAACTACCAAAAACTCATAGTTCATATACCTTATACAGAAGACATTCTTCTAAATATATTCCTTCTTAACCCTTATCTGATTATATCCGGAATGAAGATCCACCGTTAAGAAATATTGACATCTTCTCAACTGATCGAACACATCTTTAATCATCAAAAGAACATACATATTTATTATGGTGATCACGTTGAGTTTTCAATAATCGATAAAAATTTGTATTGATCCATCCTTCTTCTTTGTAAAGAGCACAGGTGCACGCCATGGTGATGCACTAGGTAATATGAACCTTTTGTCCAAATTCTTATGCAGCTACTTCCTTAACTCCATCAGTTTGATAAGAGATATCTTACAGGGTCACAATGAGATATATGTAGTTCTAGGTGTGAGTTATATTGAGAACTCTAGATCACAATCCAATGGATGTCTGAGTAACTCTTCAGGAAATACATCATTATATTCTCTCTTGATTGGCCTTTCCACAAGGTTGTAACTTTGCTTTGACTCAACTACTTGGGGGAGGTATGATTCTTCATAAGGTATCAATACCCACACCATTGAATGATTTTTCAAATGATAATAATGTTATTCCTTGAATTTGTTGATGATCATGGGATGGTTCAGAATATGGAAAATATATCATTGTTCCTACAGTTAATATGTTATCTATAAAACGTGACCAAATCTATTCCCATTTTAGAGTCGAATTTCACCACGTGAATTGTTACAAGATTAGTTGGAAGAATCTTCCCACTTATTCCAATAGGAGAATAATCAAACACATGGGTTGAAATTATTTCACCACTCAGTGTTTTAATAGATGTCTCTACTTCAAGGTTTTGGGTATTTGATTCTATAATTCTAGAAAACATTTATGAAAAAAAGGAATGTTTAAGACCTGAATCTAGTAAGACTTTTTTCATTCATGAGTGAATATAAAGTGTACCTTGTATGAATTCATTGACCTTCTCCACTTCTGTAGTAGTGACGGCATAAGCCATCCCATATTCCTTTGGCTTTGGAGGCTACTGATGCAAATTACCCCCAAGGACTCGAGGTTTAGTGAACTGGCATGCGTAGTTCTGTTTCTCCATATAATTGTAGCATTGAAACATGGGTGGGGCCCCAATTTAATCCACAAAATTCTTCTTACTTCTCATGTATTTTTGAAACTCTTGATCATGGTGGCCATATTTTTCACACATGAAGCATTTACATGTCCCCTTGAGGCAATTCCAATGATGTAACTTCCCACGTTTTTGTCATGTGGGTCGTTAAGTTTTCTTCCAAACATTATCTGGAGATCCTCCATCATGAAACACTATCTTTAATTTCTTATCATCATAGGCATGGTACCATTCTTCAAATCCATCTACCATTTGAGGGGACACCAAACAACTTCTTCATAAATCCTAATGTCCCGAATTGGAAGATAATTTTGAAATATGTGTTTTTAATCCACTAATAAATCTATCATTTTTGTTATCATTTTTGATAAAAAAACACCCAAATCATACCCTGCATGACTTGTGAAATTAAATTCCTAGGACGTGATGGATTCTCGTTAGTTTTTCTTGAGCTATATGTATACCGTCTGCATATTCATGTGAAGATGTTGTGGCAAATACATTTTAAGATACATGATCTTGAATTATTCCCATTCCATCTCTTAATTTTTGTTACATGGTTTGATGTTCTTAATCGAATCCCATCATTAATCGGCCTCTCCATCTGGATGATAAATAGATATTGTCTCTTTCTCCATCTCAGAATAGTTAATCATAGAAAAGATATTCTCCAGGGAGTTACTCATTGTTCCAAAACTAGGGGATCAAAAGTTCACCTAAATGTCGGTGATCGTTTATGCATATCACACATGATAGAAAAATAATCCCTCATAGGGGAAAGAAGATGTTCCACGTTATTCAGGTTATTATTCATAACAGAAGATAGTTGGGTAAGCATCACCATGATGTTTTTACATCCACCTCTTAAATCATTGGAGATATATTTTAGGCAGTCATTGTGTTGGCTCTCACACATGTCGTTGGCCTGGTTTCTCTAGGTTCCTAACATTTTAATAAATAGAATTGTTCGACCAAAACATTAGTGAACAAGTCATGAATTGTAATTCTCCTACCAATGTTATCCAGAGCCAGCGCATTATTACATAACATTGGAATGATTACAAGGAATCATGTGTCAAAGGACTAATCAGATTAGCATTCTTAGAAAATAGATTACATTTATGAATGATACATTACACACCCTAATATAAAACAAATAAAAAATAATAC
Source organism: Viscum album (assembly GCA_963277665.1). NCBI lineage: Eukaryota > Viridiplantae > Streptophyta > Magnoliopsida > Santalales > Viscaceae > Viscum > Viscum album. The sequence continues at coordinate 468,171,800 of OY728162.1, read as the reverse complement.
TTTTAGAATTCCATTGTTCCCTTATCTTGACCCTACATCTCAATCATATAACACTTCCTGGGATCCTGGGAAAATAAAACATATGAAATGGGTGAGATCATATACTCAGTAAGGGTAAATAATTTAGCGGAAGCTATAAATTGTTATGGAATGATATGTAATAAAAAAACATAATTTTTAAACATAAACATGATCATAATATGGATAAAATAAATAAAAAATTCCCATGTTTACATGAACAAGGATATTCTACTAGACAAATTATCACATGTAATAACTAATTTCATAATGAGGGAATGCATAATGCTGGACATTCTGAAACATTTTTTCAAGGCCTCACCCAAGACGTCTTTAAAGGATTTAGGCCTCAGACAAAACCATATATCAAATTCTGAAAGGCCTTGACCAATTACATGTCTAATTATCTCATGACACCTACCGATGCATCGAGGAGCTATCGTGGGCTCCACTCATCACTTACAAAGACCAATGGATTTCTCATATGAAAATTTTGAATCATAACATAAACATTGGTATTAAAACTAGCACACGAAATTTCAATACATTAACCATAATCCATGAATGGTATAAAAATACCATATCCATAGTAAAACATATAAGAAAACATTCAATAAAATATATAAGATTGTATCTATATCAAATCAACTTAGTACAAGTTTTAAATCAATCAAAAGATGTTGACATTGATGAAAATGATCAGTAAAATGCTTTGAGAGATGTACCCCTTTTTCATGAAGTCATTTAAAAGTCTAATAATTTATAAAGGAATTAATTTTAAAGATATTTTTGAATCAAAGTGACCCATAACACTTTGAATATTTTGAAATGAATTATCATTTAAAAACATTCATGTCCATATAAATAAATACTTAAAACTATTTTGAAAAAATGAACATTAATTAAAACAGTTTTGAAAGATAAATATTTAAAACATTTATAATGATGATCTAGATAAAATGAACCTCCCATAAAACCATAAAATATTCCTTTTGAAAAAAGTTTTATGAAATATGGGTATCGATGATACGTATTTTCCAGAAAATACATACAGATGAAAAATCTCTGATAATAATGAGATTTAGGAAATAACACTTACCTTACAGTTTCCTTTGGTCGAGGGTACATTTAACCTATTTTATAATGACCATAGTATATTATTAAATTATACTGGAACTAAATTCATATTTATAATATCATATATAATTCATTTATGACTTTATAATACCCAGTTAATAATTATTTCCATGTTAAATTATCATTTTGGGTAATAATAACTTTCTTTATCGTATGTATTTTTACTTGTTATTCTTGATCCAATCGTTTAGATCATGATTAATATATTTCCAGAATATGAAACATTATTTATATATCATATATATTTATAATATTAATATATATTCATATTGTATTGAACAGAAGTAATTGAATAAGATATATGTAAGTAAATACATACATATATATATATATATCCAGTATAATTATTATTTCATATATTACATACTTATTAATAATATATATATTATTAATCATCGATGAATGGTGAATGTGGAAATGAATCTCATCGTGTCTTGGGGACGATAATCCGTATGTACGCACGAGTTACAATATCATTACTTTATTGATTTGAGGGAGTTTAATTGGATGGTATATTAATTTTACAGAGACATTAGAATGTTATTTTCAATATTTATATAAATATTACTCATCGTTATATCCAACCAAATAACACAGTGTTGAATAACTAATTACACCACGACGTAGAGACGGTAAGTCGTACGTACACATGCATGGTGAATTTTTCATTCATAGGATGGATAGAATAATGAATATGGTTTTGAAATATTTATAATAACATCACAATATTTATAATGAATTAGAGTTATTATTTTGGTATTGTAATAGCAAATAAAGAGGAATTGGAAGAAGAAAATAACTTGAAAGAGGGTGGTGAAATTATTACCTCTTCTTCGGTTATTTTCATTTTGAGTTGATTAAAATGTCTCAAAAAGTGGGCTTTCTAATAAAAGTAATCACTCTATGATTAATTAAGGGAATTTGGGAGGATATTTGGGCCGGGTTTGTCTGAGCTAGATGGCTTTGGAGGTGTGATTCTAATGGAATGGGAAGTGCCCTTTTATAAGAGGGGTGAGGGTCACATTAGGAAAAGATTAAAGTATTAATTTATTTTACAATAATATTAGGTATATAATGGATCAAAATGGATTTATTTTGAGCCTTAGGTTGTAATGGGTTGTAATATTCTAATCCAATAGGTTTTAGACAAGTTTAGGTTAACATTTTAATCTTTTCTTTTGGATTTAACTGTTAGTTAAATAGTTTATCTTTTATTGTGTCTTCTTGTATTCAAAAACAATGGATAATAAAATTACACTAAACTTCCAAGAGAACCTCAAGCGGTTCATTAATGAAATATATAATATTATTTAAGACATTTTGAATGAACAATAAATATTTATGAATAGAATATCAATTAATTATATAATATTTTTTAAAGAAACTATTTTATGTCAGTTTGAAACTATTTGGTATTTTGTTTTTGTTAAATACATAACAACACTATTACTTCGATAAAAATTCATTTAATAAACCCTAACATGTAATATTAACCTATAGAAATGGGGAATTAATTTAATGTCTCAAATAAAATTTATTATTATATTTATAATATCAATTATCTTAATCTTTCATAAATAAGGTAATTACCGCATCATCATTTTGTCAAAAATAAATTTAATATTTAATGCATAAAAATTATAAAAAAAAATACCAGTATGTGGGAAATATTATTGGCTTTATAATTAATATTTCTAATAGAATTTATCTAATTTATTATCTTATATTAAAAATGGTTTATTTATTAAAAATTGAATTTAAAACTGTTAACTCCACATTAAATAAAATAATAATTAATATCCTAAATAAAACAAGGTGACCTACACGATCATATTTTATTCCTAAGGTTTTTTTTGGTCAAATTAAACTTATCCTATAGAACGAGGACATTTGTTCGGGTGATAAAAAAGTATTTTTCCATTAATTGCCCAATTTACTTTTAACCATAGTAAATAAAAGTCAAAAGTTACTATTCACCAAAAATTATTTTCATCTCATTGAACCAAATTTTACATACTGATATCAACCATGTCTCTTGAATTTTTTTGAAATTCAATTCACATAAGTGGTAAAATTAAGTTTTATGCAAATTTGCAAAAGCTCCTAGTAGGTGGGTAAATGACGGTAAAAAGATCAATAAAATTAAATATATCTAAACATGTTATAAAATTACTCCAATTAATTACATTGAACATTTATAGGTATTATGTATCTACTTTGACATAAAATAAATTTAAATAATGTAATTAATTATTTAAATAAAATGTCGATTTTAAACAATAACATAGTGTTTTTCACTATTCATAAAAAAATTGAATGTTTTTAGAAAAATACCAAACAAACCACACTAAGCCAATTTTGATATTCCAAATTCAAAAATGAATTCTATTTTATAAAATTAAAACAGTATAATTTTCATTTATTAATTTAAAATTAATTCTCGTTGTCAAAACCAAAAAGCGGGTTATAAAAAAGTAAAACCTATCAAAAGACTAACACATGTTTATATACAATTTCAAAGAGAAATTACATCCATGGACCAACGTTGGATTAAATGGTAAAAATATAATCTAATTATACATCCAAACAATTAAAATTTATAAATTATCAATATAAATTATTTTGATTAAAAAATTTGTTTTCAGTTAAAATTTTGTATTTTTTTACTATTGACCCAAATATGCAAGTTATTAGAAAAACACCAAAAATGTATCAAATCAAAATTATTATGTACCTATTATGAATAATAAGTTTATTATTTCAAATTGAATATATAAAAGTGTCAAATATTGGATTTAATAAGGGATCTCCATTAAAAGGTGTTAGAAATTTATTTATTGAAAAATACTTCTTTTATCTGAAAAAAAATGAATTTGTTCCAATATTATGGCTAAGAAATACATAATATGGATTATATAATTATATAGAGTATATAAAATTTAAAATTCAGTTAACACTATTCATAAACCCTTTTTTAATGGCTAGTTTGGTATGTTTTTTTGCACTCAAACTCGGTATTGTGTGTTGCGCATGTTATTGAATTACTTTGAAGAGATATAATACTATTAACTAATTGGGTGTTACATTATCCCATCATTCTATAAATTTAGTCCTCGCAATTTGAAAATTTTCTTCGGAAATAGATGTTTAAAAATAGAAATTTTCTTTTTGGAAAACCCACATCAGAAATTGGGTTAATAAAATTTTTTCTTAATAAGAGGGAATGGGAAATGAAAAGTCACCACAAATTATGATCTCAATTAAGAGAAAAATGGTGGAAATTTGTGACACATAATTAGAGGAAAATTTTAAATCTTTATAGGTAGTGTTTGTGGTAATCAATCACAAACAAGTGAAAAATTGAGGGACTCAAAGCCATCAATCTATGATGATTTAAAATATCATCGGTTCAACAAAGCATAAAGTATTAGGATAACAAATTTTTTGTTTTATAATCACTTTAATAATGGTTAATAATTAATTTCATCATAGAATTAGTAGAAAATAAAATACTTGACAATTAGAGTTCAATTTGATAACTAATTACTACCTCAAACTCATAATTCACTCCAAAAGACAATAGAACTCAAAAAAATTCTCTTTATCCTAAACATAGAGGATTATAAAATGAATTTATAATTAATTTGTCAGAATATATAAAAAACTACATTACAAAAACCAGGAAATCACATATGCCAATGGTAGGTTATTCACCCTTGTATCCCTTTAGTTGTGTGTCTATGCCTCACAGCCTTGCAGGGTGCGATGGGTTATCGCCCGACTTTCGAGTTCTCCTTCTTATAACAATAAAAAGATAATCTTAAAATTTTATTTTAAATTTACAATAGTATACAACTTCAATCATAATCCATTCCAACCATTATAAATATCCAAAATACTTCTATCCAAACAAACAATCCACAATTTATAAGGAAGGTAAACACAATGAAGATTTTTTTTTCATGTAATAACATTCATCATGTTTTATTTTAAAACATGGTAACACCCCGAATTTCAAAAAAAACCTTACTAATTACATTCATGATCCATTATTCCTTATATAATTATAGATATATTCTTGATATCTATAAATTATGAATACTCCATGAAATATGAAATAAACAAACCGTTAATCTGTTTCAAGGTAGTCAAGAATATCCAATATAATTTATCCAAATCCACCATTTCTTATTCCAAAATTAGTACATCGGTATCAGGACCATATTAAGGTTTACCTTTCCGCCAACCATGTACCTTCAAAAAAAATTCTCTTTTATTTAGTAACTTTTTATAGAACCATATAATCTCAAATTCTTAATTAAATTTTAGTACAGTACAATCATTATTTATTTCCATATTTAATATAACTTGTATATCATCATTACAACACTAAAAAGACATAATTTGTTAACAATAACATATGAACACTAGTTATTCATCTTCATATTTGGTAGTATCAAAACTTGATTATTATCTAATAACATCATTTTTTGTATACTTTGATGACTGGACAATGATTTGCATTGTGTCCCAACACATTGCAAATGAATCATTTTACATTTCAAACCATTTTCATACCCTATAATCACTTACTTGGTGTCCTATTTCTCCAAACATATAACAAACATCCATTCCTTTCAAGAATTTTCCAAGGTGATTCTTTCTATAGATAACACAAATGAGAAATCATTCTTTCCCATCTTCCCGTAAACCATTTTTCCTTATGAAATCCTTTTCTTCTTTTGTTTCCCTTCATAGATATAAGACTCATATAATTCTTTAATTATATTATTAACACATTATAATATTTCTTCATATGTTGATAATATGTGTTAGACTATTTCCCTTCTAAATTATGGTTTAATACCATGAATAATATGATCCTTCTTGCTCTTTGGATGATACATATTACTGATATTCATATTCCTTCTACTAGGTGCCATTTCTAAACAATGGCATACATTAGGTCAATTTTTGAATTTTAATGAAAAATTCCAAACTTGTAAAATACCTAAAGTAAATTTAATAGTTTATGGATATAATCCATAATCATGAAAATATTTTCTTTTAGGAGGTATATACACATAAATCCTTCATAATGGGTTGTAAATAAAATGCGAATTGTCCTATGCATATCCCCCATGAGTGTTGTAACCAAGAGTGTAGCAAGGCCCATTGTCATGCACCTGTTCCCATTCATGTCTAGCTCAAAACGGGGTTTTCAGGGTTTCCCCCTAGGTAAAATTGTGCTAGATCAGCCTCTACTTTCTCGTATCCAGACGAGGATGTATTTCCTGGAAAACTCTCAAAATCTCCACAGTAGCAAAATTTTAGGAAGTTCTTCTATACTAATCCTCAAAATCTATCTTATGGTAATGATCTCTATTAAGAGTTTATCTAAATCTAGTTTTTAATGTTTGTACTAAACATCCTCTAAAACCAACTGTAACGCCCCGGCCCTAGTTACCTAGAGTCGGTGAATTATTACATAACATTTTCATCATTACAAGTAATCATGACTCAAAAGACCGATCATATTAGTATTTTTGGAAAATAGATTACATACATGAACGTTACATTATACTTTCTAACATACAACATAGAAAAAATAATCCATTTAGAATTCCATTATAAACATAGAATAACCCTGCATCTAAATCATTAAATTCTTGTTAGGGTCCATGGAAAATAAAACCTAAGAAAGTGGTGAGCTCAGATGCTCAATAAGGGTATACAATTTTGCGGAAGATATCATCTTTTAAGGAATGATTTGTAATAAAAAAAAGACTTTATAAACATATACACGAACATAATATGGAAAAAATAAATCATAAATTACCACACTAACATGAACATTAATATTCTAGTAGTCGAATAATCACATGTAATAACTAATTTCATAATGAGGGAAATACATAATGCTGGACATTCTGAAACATTTTTTCAAGGCCTTGACCATGATTTCTAAAAATGATTTAGGCCTCGGCCAAAACCATATATCAAAATGGGAAAGGCCATGTCCAATTAGATGTCTATTTGTCTCATGAGAACTAGTAATGCTTCATGTAGATATAGTGGGATCCACCCATCACTCACTATGTCCAATGCATTCCGCAAATGAAAATGTTAAATCATAACACAAACATTTGTATTAAAACTAGCATACCAAATGTCAATACATTATCCATAAACCATGAATGGTATAATATAAGCACATCCACAGTAAAAAATATCACAAAACCTTAAATACAATATAGAAGATTGTATCTATAATAAATAAACTTCAAATTTTTTTAAAATCCATCAAAAGATGATGAAATAGATTAAAATGATTAGTAAAATTGTTTTAGAGAAATACCCCATTTTAATGAAATCGTTTAAAAGTCTCATAATTTATAAAATAAGTCATTTAAAAGAGATTTTGGAATGAGTGTGTCCAATACCACATTGAATCTTTTGGAAAGAATTATCATTTCAAAACATTCATTTCATATAAATAAATCCTTAAAACCATTTTGAAAATGTGGACATTAATAAAAAGGGTTTAGAAAGTTAAATCATTAATGAATTTATAATGATGATCTATTTAAATATACCCTCCCATAAAACCTTAAAATATTCCTTTTTAGATCATTATTATGAAATATTGGTATCAATGATAATTATGTCCTAGGAAATACTTAGACATGAACAATATCAGATAATAGTGAGATTGAGGAAATAACCCTTACCTTGCACTTTACATTGGTTGAGGGCATGTTTAAACTCATGTGTAATGACCATAGTATGTTATTAAATTATTCTATTACTATATTCATATTTATTATATCATAAATGATTCATTTACGACTTTATACTACCCATTTAATAATGATTTTCATGTTAAATTATCATTTTGGGTAATAATCACTTTCTTAATCGAACATATTTTAACTTGTTATTCTTGATCGTATCATTTAGATCACAATTTAAATATTTCCAGAATATAAAACATAATTTAAATGTTATATATATTTAGAATATAAATATGTATAACTGATAGATATTTGTGTTGACGCTCCTTTCTGTTACAAAGTTTAAATGACTGAAAAAATGGAATACCTTGACCCCAAAGTGTTTCATCCTTTGAAGAAACATAAAATATAGACAAAGGGATGAAAAAAGATTCAAATGCAATTGCGTCGTCCAAGTTCCCCCAAGGTCATTCCATTATACTTGCGCTCCACCCATTGGTCACGCAGGTGACTTGCGCGCCCTCTTTGAAATTCGCCTAGGGTCTTATTCGGCCTATAAATACCCCCTGCGGGCCCCCCATTTGGAAAAGGAAAATTTCCAGAAACTCAGATTTGAGCTCCCGAGGCCCTAGTATCTTCTCGAATCTTCCAACACTTATAAGGTAATTTCGTACCTAGAACGGATGATCTAAAGAGAGGGAGTAATGCATAAGTGTTGAAACTCATCATCACTTGCGTGCCTATGTGGCCTGCCCTTAAGGGAAATGGAAACACGTGCGCGTCTCCGTTCCCCTTCATCATAACTTGCACGCCACTCTTCTGGAAGCCTCTAGGGATAAATCTAAGGGATTGATCCAAGCCGCGTCCAAGTTTTACACTAAGGGTTGACCGTCGTGTAAGTACCCATGTGTCGCACAGGTACACCTGTGCAACCAGGACTTACGCTCCAACATAGGACATGCGCGCCCCTCTCTTTTCGGGTGCCCTTCCTACCCATTTAACCTCTCATATCCCTCTCCACCTCTCCAATTAACGATTCGGCCTTCATAACCCTCTTCAAATCCATTTTCTTTGGCATGGTTCCCTTGTTGTCTTCCTTATCTTAAAATAATTCTGTGGAACATCTATCAAAAACTAGTGATTTACACATCTTTATGTCACTAAGGTTAGAGATTTCATTCATTTATCCTCATCCTTTAAGATGAGAGAATCCTTCAACATGGGATTTCTTTTCAGGAGTAAGCCGCATTCTATGTCCCCAAATTTGGGGCTCCTCTTCAGGAATAGTCTCCAAGTTCCCTAATATGGTTATCCTCCTTAAGAGTATTCCCTAGTCATAATTTCCCATATCTGAGATTCCTCTTCAAGAGTAAGCCCCAGTCTCAATGTTCCCAAAATACTGGCATCCTCCTCCGGTGTAAGCCCCAACCATAATACCCTTAACCTAGGCTTCCTTTTTAGGAATAATCCCCAGTCTAAAATCTACAAATGTGGGCATACTCTTTAGGAGTAATCCCTAAGTCCCTTAATTCTAAAATTCCCATAACCTGGGCCTCCTCTTCAGGAGTAAGCCTCAGTCTTCACATCCCTTTAACCTGGGCCTCTTTATCAGGAGTAAGCCCCAATATTAATTCACATAACCAGTCTTAATTTACTTTTCATGTGGGCTTCCTTCTCAGGAATAAAACCCAATCATATGTCCCTCTTAATTTGGGCATCTTCCTCAGGAGTAAGCCCCATGATAGAGTATCCAAATCTACATAAAGTACATATAACTTTATAGACCATGTTCCTGGACTTATTCATTGAAATAAGTCCCAATATCTATCTATTTTGGAATCCATACATACATAAACCCCACATCATTTTCTATGATTTCATCTTTCATGGAACAATTGTCTAGTTTTACCAATACCTCTAGTTTCTAACATTGACCATGACTCACGTGAGCATAGAGTGTAAAAGTAATTATGAGATCTTTCATTGAGACATCATTCATAAATAATCATCATACTACCTTACTCAAACTACATGGGTTCTGATTCCTTTTCTAAGTAAAAGATACGTAGGTAGCCCATATGCAGTTACGATTGCAACTCTGAAATAATTCATGTCCTTCTGAATGACAATAAAATTCACGTGCCCCAATGAGTGGATTTAAAACCAGTATGGTCATCATATTGACCAAGAGAATTTTATATAATGTATTAAAGGATACCATTGACTAATAATCTCTAACAAATAAAGATGATTATCTATGGATGAGGAAACTAGAATATATATAAAATAATCTCTAAATTTCTTACATATTAATCATTGATTGTCATATCTAAATGAAAGAACATTTTATTCTTGGTAATTTAATAATATTTCACAAACAAAACATAAATCTATAAATAGAGTCTCAGATTAGACTATAATTCCCCTGAAAAAGGTGTGATGAGTCCAACCTCCCATCCTATCGACCAATGAAAATCCATAAGTCTATTCGGTTCATAAATAATGAGAACATACCTTGGGAATGTAGGTAAAAATGGATATATAATCATTGGATGTTTCCAATTCTATGAACACACCCGTTAGTAACCACTTTAAATGACTTAACCTTAAATCAACGAGGTCATTCCCAATTCCATAGAAAACAAAAAAATGGTGAACCCGACGTGAATCCTTAACCAAGTAAAAATGATGCTTTCCCTATTTGTTAGACCTTATTTAAACTCAATGAGAGGGCCAAGAAGACATTCAATAACATATGTTTTAATAAAAAAATGTAGTGGCCAGACTTATCTTGATTACGTCTATTACATAAAATATGAACTCTTTTCCAAGATCTTCGGCATTACAAAAATTCCTCTCTTAAGCTCACACCCGTGAATACTTCTTCTGTGAATACTTCTGTTAGGAAGGCCTCTACTGCTACTCCTACTGGATCGTCATCCGATCTGAGAATGACATCACCTACTCAGTGTCTTCAACGCTGGTTATCAAATGCGCTAGTTAATAAGTACCATAAAAAGGGTACTATTCCAACTTTGGAGTCTACTCGACAAGCCCTCGAAGTAAATAATTCACCCTGGTCATCCGAACAGCGATGAACAATGATCAAGAAGTAGGTGGTGCCAACCACCATATCCAACCGTTTCGGGTTGTTATCCCTAGAATGCAATCAACATTTACTCCCATATTCTATGGAGGTGAATGAGCAGGTCCATATGAGAATTAATTCAAGGAGACATGAGTCCTTAACGAGGTATCCCATTAACAATCACTGCCAGACTCATGTGGCAGTGCACCCTAAACATGATGAGGGCATCATATCCAGGAATTCGGCTCAGGTTCCTCGAACCCGAGCAGGCAAGAAGAACTGGAAGAGGTGAAATCCAGTCAACAATGAGCATTTTCTCATCGTTGTCATCTCCGGAGAAGTGCACCAACCTAACATGGTGGAAAGAAATGAACGGGCACACACACGCATCCGTTTTAATTTTGTTGTCCAGCAGACTCTTCTGGCAGGAGCACTCCAATAGCACCGGGAAATTCGGGCAGAGTACTATAGAGAGGAACATACACCTCTTTATAAATCATCAGCTAGTTAGATGGATCTTCTGACTACATACGATGAATCCCACCAACCCAATGTGTTGAAAACTGGTAAACAGGCACATACACCTACTTACACTCATCAATCATGTCAGGAGCCTCATTTATTAGTGTTGAAGGATGCTCGTCAACCACGTTTGGAGGAGTGAAATAAGCAGGCAGATACACCTGATAGTATTATTCAAGCATACCAATAGTCTCATTTGGTAGCATTTGGAGAAGTCAGTCTGAAAGCTCTGGGACAAATAGGAGGTCGACTCAACAATTTTCCTCCATACTTGAGTACTATCAGGATTCCCTGATAGGAAAAGGAGGAATGATTAGGAACACCCACCTACTCCAAGCATGAAATGGACATATATCCCTATTTTGGAAGCTAAATCCACCAAACACATTTTGTCGATGGTGAAAGTGCAGAAGCAAATCCCTTCTCATATTATCGATGCCTTCCAGGACATTATAACCACTTCAATAGAATCTCAGTGAATGAAACATAAATATATCCTTACCAGTGGAGTGACACATCAACAGTTCACTCCAGAACAGATGCACACCTTTATTCTAGTCCTAGAGATTTGTGGGGTGTACTCCCTCATATCATACTGACAGCCAAGTCAGGAACATACACCAGATTTGAGTAGAGATAATCTTCATACCCTGATCATTTCTCCTGAGAAGGAACATACACATACCCTAATGACCACTTTCATCAAAAATTGGTTCCTAAATTGATTAATAGGGACTCCAAGAAGAATAACCGGCCAACACAATCAAGAAATCAAGATCCAATCTATAATAAGTCCTTTATCTATGGTGGAGTTCTTGAATCCCATATACAATTATCAGTTGGAATTGAAGATTCTACTCCCACATTTCCCAATAGTGGGAACATTAATTCCTATGGTTTTCATCAGACAATTCCACATGAAGGCTTTCTTCATGACAATTTAGTCGATCTCGTAGTTTCATCTTCAAATGAGAGCCACAGGAACCCTCTGTGTGGATAGAAGGCCACTGAGTAAAATGTTTCATATTTTTCTATAACATACCATGGTTTTTCTCCGCATGTTGATGAATTTATCTGTGATATTCCTCTATTCATTTATAAATCATATTTCCTAGAAAATTCTCTAAAGGAAAATGTAGTGACGTGAAAGCCCTCTTATCTTGAGGCACGTGCAAATGAAAATCCAGTCATGTATGATGATTCACCACTAGCATTTGAAATACTTTGTCATCCAAAATATAACCTGGGGTGTAGGTAATTATTCAAACCACTCATGGTTCATTCATCTTCTAGTTTGATCAGTGAATTCTCTACCGACCTTCTTGAATCTGATGAAGCAACAAGGAAGAACTAAATATGGTCTAATCAGGTAGAAGAATATTCATCAAATGATAAAGAGGAAGTACTGAATATGTGAAAAAAACAGCCAGAAGGTGAAGTTCCAGTCATGTTTTGGCCTCTGGATGACTTTTAGTATGACATTCCAGTGATGTTGATAGAAGATGGAATTCATGATATTCACATCAACATAAGGAAAAATCTTTTTCAGTTGAAAAATAAAATATTATCCTATGATGATTATTAAAATCATATAAATATAATTGAAGGGTTAAAATGCCAAATTGACTTGGCATCTCTCGCAGTTTCTCGATATCTGAAGGCTGAAAAGTAGCAGAGAGAACTTAAGTGTTCATGCCTTGGTGCACTAAGAAAATTCCACCAGTTAATTTCTAATTCCCCATCTGGTATTCATATTAGGGGATGCAGTGTTCATGGAGAACTACACTTCACTATACTCTCCAGTCAGCAAATCCCGCAGAAAATGGTCTCATGTAATGATATTTCCCATGGCCAGCCACAGTCAATTGGCTTTGTTTGTTGTCAAAGGCTTTCCAAAGAATTGGACTCAAGTAGGTATTCTCAAAATAAAGAATACAGAGAACAAGTTGTTGAATTACTCTTGCATCAAGAAAATGAGAATATTGAACAGGCCTCTCGTTTGGAGAAAGCACATCATGAAGTGACAAAAGTGTCAGAAATCATCCAACGGTCTTTTGAGCTGGGTGATAAAAGTGGATTCAGGTTGATGCATCCAGAAAATTTACAGACTAAAGTACATAAGATCAGGAGATATTTCAATAATGTCTCAGATATAGCATGTCAATAACCACCCCATCTTGTCACACTAAGGAATCTTTTAACCCAACCATCAGAATCAACAAATAGTATTCGAGGAGTTGAGAAGGAACAGTAGGAACAGCCCCAGTCCAGTGGACTGGGTACCTTTTCAAATCCTCAATCTATTCCTCAGAGAAAGTCAGTCATCTCTCGATTAGGTAAGAATCCTCAAGAGTAATTAAGAGCCAAATTATCATTATATTCCCTCTAAATTATGGTTCGTCACGAATTTCCTGAGGGTCCAATCGACAAAATGAAAATGTCTCATCAGAGACATTGATGTGGATACTATAGCAGAAATGCCGACAGAAGGGATGAAATGTATTACGCATCAATTAATTTCATTAATTTTGTTGTTGTAAGAACATAGTTTTTGGATATAAAGGACATTGGAATATTCTTGAAATTATTCAAGAACAACGCCTTTAGACGGCGTACGATTCCGACCACCGGTCTGGCCGGAATTAAATTTTTAGTTCGTTCACACTGGGAATGCCAAATAAATGGGATAACACGTAATAAGAGTTTTGGATCTGAGATCTAAGTGCATGTATGGGTTCGAAATGGGGTTTTTACCTTAGGAATGACATAAATCATGTCGGCATGGGAAGATTGGGCCCCTCCCCAGCTTTCAGAACGTCAAACAGATCAATTAATTAAATAATTAATTCGTTTAATGTTTAATCTCAAGTATCTCTTAAACGGTGGATCAGATTGGGAATCCTAGGGCACCGTTGAGCCTGTAATGTGCTGTTGACCCTAGGAGGGGTGTAATCATTATGGCTATGGGCCGTCCGTAAAAAATGATCCTAGGGGCGTTTTCATAATTTGGCGCCCTCAGGCATTCCATTTTAAATCATTTGAACGGGGCCTCTGATTAAAATACTGAGACAACTGTTGTGCTAGAGAGGTATTTTTTACCCTAGAAGTGGCTTAATCCTGATCCCTCTAAGTGTTTCGGTTGAGGGTTAATTTTGAGGATTATATTAATTAATACTTTTTAATTAATTTGTTTTTCCTATTTAATATTATCCCCCCCACCTCTCTTCCAATTTGTTCATCCCCAGGATGAAGATCTCTACCAAGAAGAGCCCCTCACTAATACTCCTACTCTCCGAGTGTTGTGGCTGCGGAAGATCATGCGGTGAAGCACTGGGCTACGCCCTCGCAAGTAAAAGTTTACGTTTGGATATTTTTTTATATACCCTTCTTCAAGTACAATTTTATGCATCAAATTAATGCTCGATCGTCGAGAAAAGCCTAAAAATTCGTAGTAATGGTTCTGAGCTTCCCGATGCATGTTTCAGATTGAATATATGAGTCCTGATGTGTTCACAAACATCCTATGTAGTTCCCGTGTTTGTGGAGGTTTTCCGGCGGTTTTCAGGCTGGTCGACAGCATGCGTGGCGGCCCAGCGATCCAGCGGTGGCGGGGTGGGCTCTCTTCAGTGGAGGACCTGGTCCGGTGCGGTGTGGACGAGGTGCGGCCGGTGGAGCGGAGGAGGAATAGCAGTGTGCAGCCGGGGAATGGGATGGCGGTGCTCGGAGGTGTGGTCGGGCTGTCGCGGTGCAGAGGAGGCCTTGCAGCGCGACAACGAGGTGGAGTCTGGGAGTGCAGCGGGTTGAGGGGTCGAGGCGGATGGGAGCGCGGCTGAGCGGAGGCGGAGTAGGTGGCTGTGGGTGACGGTTTATGCAGCTGGTGAAGCGGGGCAGCGCCGGCGCTGGCTGCGGCGAGGGGCGCCCGCTAGGTGTGCTCGGCGGAGGAGCCTGAGGCCTGGCCTCAGGCATCCTAGAAATGCCAGGACCCGCGCCGTGCGGGTCCTGTTGGTTCTCCACGAAGACCGGTTGCTTGGCCGGTCTGCTGGGAGACGAGGACCAGTGATCTGTGGGTCCTACTGTGTGACACACTGAGTCCGGCTAGTTGGTCAGTCTTGTTTTTAAATAATAATAATAATAATAAGTTTATAATAATAATAATAATAATATTATTATTATTATTATTATGAAAATGACTTTTATTGATAAACCATCCGAAGGGCGTCCGTTTTGTGTGCCGTCAGCGGCAGCATGGACCTCACGCCAAGGAGGACTTTTTAAGATGGTTTTGGGAATTCTTTATTCTCGAAACGAGGGGCCTCGGAGGCGTGACACAGCTTTATGTGAATTGACATTTTTCTGGGGATTCTTGTTGTGGACAGCGCATACACATGCGATGTCCGAATTGAGTGTCGTCAGTGGCATTATGACCATGGCATTGAGACAGAGTTTTTCAGTGTGGTTTTAGGTGTTGAAGCTAGAGTTGAGTTGTGGGCCCCACGGCCCGTCTATTGAGCTGTTAGTAGCGTTTTGTAACTTTTTCGCCATACGTCCGTTCGGGGTGTGCGAGCAGTCAATTTGACGTGTTTTTCTGAGAGTATTTGCGATGGCGTAGTTCGCCCGATATTTTTCGAGGATGTCGTGTGGGTTCCACCCGACCTGGCTACGGTGATTAGCGCCTTTCCCACCAGGTGTCCATTTTGGGTGATTGAGTAGTCAAACCCATGTGTCTTTTCGAGGGTATCGCAGTGGTGTGCTCCGTATTTTTAGATTTAGGATATTGGGGTGGGCCCCACACGGATTAGTTACGTAGAATAGTAACTTTTTCAGTGGTTGACCATTTCGGGTGAGTACGTAGTCAATCTCGCGTGTTCTTCTGCGAGAATTTCAACAGTGCAATCCATTGAGATGTGTTGAGTCTCCTTTGAGATCTCATAAAATGTGGAAACATGAAAGGTGTACCGATGGTGTTCTTGTCCACGATGCTTGCAAAGAACCCATGGTGCGTGATCGCATGCACTCCCGTGTGAGTGGAGTAAATGCTTAATGAGATGTGGTTCGCCATGCATGGGCCGATGAGGTGGAAATTTGGCGAAGATATGTTTACGCCCTTCGCGTTGACGTTGGGGTGCCGTGTGAACGATAGACTTAGGTCTAGATACGTGGTATACTCTAGGAGTATACATGAATGCTTGGATGTACACATTGGGGATGTTTGTATGAGAGAACGTTAGTGCGCTTAGTTGGGGATGAGATGGGGCCACACGTCGTGTTGGCCCTATGTGCGCGTTGCATTTTTCTTTGCGTACTTGTGACCTCTTATGATGTAGAGGGTTCCTCAGTTCGTGTTTGTTGACCAGGAGGGTTGAGTTTTTCCCCTGGATCTATTCTCATTTGGTAGACCAGTCAGGTTGAGTTTCCCCCTAGTTCTGCTTTTGTTTGTTTGACCAGTAGGGTTGACTGGGTTTTCCCCCAGGTACTGTTCACGATGGATTACACCAGAAGGGTTGAGTGGTTTCCCCTAGTTTTGTTCTGATGATGGGTGGTTGCGTGATACCCACTTTGAGTTCTGTTGTCCAGTGATGTGCCATCCAGTAGAAATGGACAGAGAAAATATGGGTTTACCCTCCAGCGGTGTTGTGCAATGGGTTACTCATCGGATTCTTCAGGTTTACCATCGAGTGAGGCTGGGTAGTGAGTTTCTCATTTACATATCAGGGTTTACCATCTAGGAAAGACTGGGCAGTGGGTCACTCGATGAGTCTTGAGGGTCTATCCTCATTTACTGCTGGGCAGTGGGTTGCATGTTGACTTCTTCTAGGTCTACCCACCAGCAGGGCTGGGTAGTGGGTCGCATGTCAACTTATTATGGGTCTACACTCCAGCAGGGTTGGGCATTGGGTCGGCCGTCGACTTATTCGAGGTCTACCCTCTAGCAGGGCTGGGCAGTGGGTCACATGTTGACTTATTCAGGGTCTACCCTCCAACAGGGCTAGGCATTGGGTTGCGTGATGATGTATTAGAGTTTACCCTACAGCAGGGCTGGGCAGTGGGTCACCCGATATCTTATTATGAATTACCCTCCAACGGGGCAGGGCAGTGGGTCACCCATTGGTATTTCAGACTCAGTCCTTTCTTCTATACTAGTTTGTGGCTTTACTCTGTGACTACCAGAGCGGGACCCTCATTTGTACGGGTCAGTGGTGTGACGGCTTTGACTTTGAAGAGATATATCGACTGCGGGTCAGTGACAAGGTTTGGCATGACGTTCCCCCGGAACTCTCATGTACCAGAGGCACATTCCCCACCAAGACACATCCTTGCGATGTGACCTATAACTGTGAGGGTGAGTCAGTGTCGCCCAAAGCAGATAGTTTCGAGGTGCGGTGATTTTACCTTTTACATGCAGTTCAGGGCAAACATGCAGGATTCTAGGCATCGATGGTGTTACCTTATGGGAATGTTAGCTAGTCAACTTCTTGGGATGAGATATGGGATGAAGATCCCATTACGATCTTTTTTGGACTTATTGTTTAAGCATATTTTCATGTATATATCTTGTTCTAATACCAACTTCTTGGATATGGATACTATACTTCCAGAAGAGGCAATGACGCGCGGGGTATGCCACATGTTTTCCGTGTCTAGATTCTTGTGGTTGGATGAGTCAACTCTCCTGTTATATGTTGCGAAGACTCGGCATTAATTTCATCTTCTCATTGTTTCTAGCTCCTTGTGTCTAGACGAGTATACCTATTTCCCTCTTATTGGGTTGAGCTGGACTCTTTACTGTTCTCTTTACTGCACTTTCAGTTGTAATCCTTTACTTTCACCTGTTCAATCTACTGCTCACCCTTCGGTACCTCCTTTGTTTCTCTCTCAAGCCTTCGGGGCATCCTACTGAGTATTTTTATACTCACCCCTGCATGGGGTATGACCGCACTTGGTGTGCCCTTGTAGAAAATAGAATGGCTGGTCATGGCTACAGTAGAGCTTAGGAGCTTAGGAGCGTCGACCACATGCATTGGTTGGTGTCAGGTTCCAGGTGGGGGACCATTCCAGCTATTTTTATTTTGTTTACATGTTGCTGTGTTGTGGCACCTTTTCTGGTTGGGCGTGTTTTTTCCCCTTTTCTTTTCAGTTTACCTTCAACACATTCCTTGTACTATTAGAGGTCGATGAACTTTTGTGGTTTATAAATATAATATTTTCACTTTACTCTGCTTTTATTTTCATTTACTCTGCACTTATGCATTGAGTGGGCTGCGTGTGTGTGTATATGAAATCAGGCAAAGGCCTCCCCGAGTTGTTTAGCCTTCGGCGCTAGTCGCCACCCCCTTTGCCTATGGAGGCGGGCTAGGGGTAGTTGCGGATCGAGCTTGGGTAGGTTCGGGTCATAAAATTTGTTGTTGATCCAACATTGGAGGCTCATTCATAGGGATCATATGAAGAGGTTCCTGCTCAATAGGTTGTATGCACAGACACAAATGGAGAAGGTGTGTGTACACGAAATCAATGGCTTACCCAGAATCTGGGTTTTCCTTCAAGTAACCCACATCCCCCTCTCCGAAAGGGGTCCAAAAGGGGAATGGAAATAATAAGGTTACATATCCATCCTTTGGATAAGTCCAATCGCTCTCACTAGAGTAAATATTTTTACAACAGGAGGAAGAAATTATGGAATTGAGGAGGTTGAATGCAGAAATACATCAGGTTAGTTTCCTCCTAAGCATGCTGGAGTCATTCCACCAAGGTAATTTGTTGCATCTCTTGAGTTGGATCAAGAATATCCTCCATTTTGAGTACACCATCACAGGTATAATCCTACGGGTCAGGTGAAACCCCAATCGGAAGTGCTGCCATCCGTTGAAGTACCAGCTGCCACATCAGTCCAAGCACTAGTCATTGCACCTGTTCAGGTCCATGCTCAGTCGGATGTTTCTCAAATGTTAATAAATAATATTGCATCATTAACAGCTCGGTTTGAGGATATGAAGGTATAGTGAGCTCAAATTCAACCAAAAAATAGAGCTTACCCTAAATGGGTTGATGCAATCCCTCTCCCATCAAATTTTCCAAGTACCCTATTCCCAATCTTTAATGGTTCGAGAGACACAGAGGAACACATTAAAAATTGTATTTCTCATTGTGATCCTATGATGGGAACCCTTCATCATCAAGAAGCAGTTAAGCTTAGTTGTTTTGTATAGTCATTATAAGGGCCTACCTTTGTCGGGTACACAAGCTTGCAATCCCGGTCAATTACCGAATGGGTGGATCTTCGCCAAAAATTTGTTCTTCAGTTCAGCTCAACGTTCCCAAAGACAGCAGTTTTTTATCTTACAAACTATCAGAAAAGAGAGAATGAAAGGATTTCAGATTTTATTGTTCGCTGGATGGGATTAACATATTCCTTGAGCTTAGCACTCCATCAAGAATAACTGTTGCCAATCTGTATGGAAAATCAGCGTGACAGGTTATGCACGCCGTTGATCCCTTTGAAATACATAGGATTGTTTCGAGACCTTACTTCAATCTATAAATATATTGAAGATTATCTTATGACGAATTACGAAAAAACTCGTTTAATTCCATCAGCTCTAGGATAGAGAAAGGGTAGAGTAGATATTGCTACATTTATGTTTAAACAATAACTATTACCTGCTTCTACTTCAAAACCATCATCTTTTCGAAGTGCTCTACCTCCTGAGCGTCAACAACAGAGGCCATTTCTTCAAGATGATCAAAGATATCAATGACGAAAACAATTTGATGATTTTAAAATAAATTTTTATTCTTTCCTAAATGAATAAGTTCCTGGCTACTTCATTCTAGCTCTGGAATGTAATTTTGTTCAATTTCCAAGGTCCAAAAATCCAAACAAGGAAGGAGATGAAGATTGTCCCAACTATTTCCCCTTTCCTCGGATATTGGGGAATCCCATTCAGAAGTGTTTTTCATTCATGGACCTATTGAAAAAAATGGTCGACTCGGGACAAGTAAAGTTGAATGTTTTTTCAGCTCCGGTAGCATGTGTTACTGGTACAAATCCAGAGGAATAAGGTGAGTGGTAGGAAGTCAAAAGAAAAAATGTACAAAAATATGATGATTGGATGGTCCGAAAAATGATCAACTGAACTAATGCTATTTTGAAAACGCAATTGAAAAACCAATTGTGTCTTCCGATATGAATGCCACAGCAAAACCCTCTTTATCAGAGGTAAAATCTTCAAAGAAATGGAATAATTCAAAGGAAGAAGAAGAATCATAAGAAGACTAGTCTATGTCAAAGCCAAAGTTGTCTTTGACTGTAGCAGATTTTATGCCATCTAATTCAAAGCCATGGGCACCGTCCCACCTAACGGCACATCCAAAATTGTCTAGTTAGGCAGAGACCTCATCAGATGAAATGTTGATCTTCAGTTCTATTAATATGATTCACTTAACAGATCCTTATGCCATTCGCAGTTTTGATTTCGATGAGCCTGGGTTCCCTGTATCAAATAGGGGAATCATAGGGAGTTCCAGAGGCTCAGGATATAGGGGAAGACGTGGATCATTTAGAGGCCACTATTCCATTTCTACCCCTGTTAGAACTATGAATGTGGCATAAAATCATGGAAGAGCCCTTCAACGAGACCAACAAGAACAAGCAAGTTATTCCACACAATGCAGATTTAGTCCTGGCACAGTTATTCATGAGGATTGGTTCGAAGTTACACCTTCTTCTTCTCAGCATGTAAATAGACCTATTCAGTCTAATCATCGAAATCCATGATTATTACCTACTCCTATTCCAATAGAAGATGCATCAACTTCCAGATATCAATTTCAAAGGCACCTTCTAAACCACGTGTTCCTTTTGGGGAAAACATACCTTTGGATCAAAAGAACGATGTATTGAAACACATAGTTCAAGTACCGTCCAATTGATCAATTCTGGATGCCTTGAATTTATCAAAGGATCTTTGGGAGGCACTCATTGAGGCTTTGTCAAGTCCTTATATGTTTGAAACTGAAATTGCTGCAGCTGAAGCCTACCATGTACATAATCATCTTGCAGAACACCATGCAGTGATATCTTTCACAGTTGAAGATGAAGATGATGTTGTGCATGGAAATATTAGAACATTGTATTTATCTGGAAAGTTCAATGGTGTAGACATCCGAAGAGATTTCATTAAAAATGGATCAGGAGTCAACCTCGTGACCATTCGTACACTTCATCGATTAAGCCTCACGGAATTTGATTTGTATCCTTCTACAATGATGTTACAAGGATATAAAAAAATGAACAAGAACCAATGGGTGATATTACACTCAGAACTCAGTTTGGAGATTTTGTAGCAAATTCATATTTCATGGTTGTTGATCAAGACTCATCTTTCAACATCATTGTTGGAATACCCTGGCAACATCAACATGCGGCTATCCCTTCATCATACCATCAATGTCTTAAGTATTGTTTCGATGGTAAATTTGGGACATTTTATGGTGATAAGGCCCCATACAAGACATGTGAATCTCAATACATTGAGGTGAAATTCTATCACATGAAGGGAAAGGAGAAGTCCACAATAAGGGAGATTTCCATAGTTAATGCTCCATATGGTTTAGAAAAGATTACAGTAAATCCATATATACATGTGAGTACAAATTATGTGTTTCCTATTACTCAAATTGATAGGATAGACCCTAATCAAAAAACTCTTATGGAAACTTCCATAATGTCAATTATGGAAATCAATCCAGACATCATGGGAGAAATTGGTGATTTACTAAGAAATGACGAAAGCTTAAATGGGGATGTCTTCATTTCATCTACTGAAATCCAGCAGATCTATAATTTTCCAATCATGCCAGAAGAAGTTATAGCAATGCCCTAGGTGAATAGTGATGTCAATTCTCAATCCATCATCTACTGTTTATTACCCAAGGAAGACCCTTCATCATCAATATGGTTAGAAATTTAAGCCACTTTCTCAAGATATTCAAATTTTTACATCTCTTTTGATAATGAAAATTTAACTTCATCATCTACTATGGATGTAGAAACTGAAGAAATAACACATGTTGAAGAAGAATAGGATGATCTCACGGATTCTCCTCCAGCATTTGAAGAGGGTATATCTACTACCATGGATGAACTCAAAGAAATAAATCTGGGTACAAATGAAGATCCATGCCCCACTTCAAATAGTGCGGCCGTGAATATTGAAGAGAATGGAATTTATATTTCATTTCTGAAGAAAAATCGAGATATATTTTCTTGGAACTATACAGAGAATCCAGGCCTTTATCCTAATGTTTCTATTCATCATTTGGGTTTACCAGAAGAACATCGAGGATTCAAGCAAGCTGCCAGGAGAACACACCCAATTTATGCTTCCAAAATTGAAGCAGAAGAGGATAATGTTATCAACTCTAACTTCGTCCGAGAAGTTCAATATCACAAATGGTTGGCTAATATTGTCCCTATGAAGAATAAGAAAAGACAAATTAGAGTTTTCATTGATTTCAGGTATATTAATCAGCATTGTCCTAAAGATGATTTCCCAGTTCTGATCACAGAACTCTTAATTGATGCAACAACTGGATATGAATCATCTTCTTTAATGGATGAATATTCTATGTATAATAAAATATGAATGGTTCTAGAAAATGAAGAATCTACATCCATCACAGCCCCTCAGGGTGTGTTCTACTATAGGGTAATGCCCTTTGTCCTAACGAATGTAGGCGCAACATATCAATGTGCCATACATCATATCTTCTAACCCTTTTAAGGGAAATTTGATGAATGTTATGTGGGGGGATATGGTGGTTAAATCCATACAAAATTCTCATCACTTGGCTGATTTGGAAATGATATTCCAAAAACTTCGACGACATAATTTGAAGATGAACCCCTTAAAATGTGCTTTTGGGTTAACCTTAGGAAAATTTCTCTGCTTTGTTGTACACCATCGTGGTATTGATGTCGATCATGAGAAGACAATTCCAATAATTGGTATGTCACCTCCTCAAAAAATGAATGAATTGAGAGGGATTCAAGTACACTTAGCATATATTTGTCATTTCATCGCCAATTTGGAAGGAAAAATTTTACCCTTCACCAAATTATTAAAGAAGGGAGTCACTTACCAGTGGATCGATTAATGTCAAGAAGCATTTGATATTCTCAAGAAGTATCTCTTGATTCCACCAGTATTAATGCCACATGTTGAATGAATACCACATATCCTCTATGTGACAGCTTTGTAGTGTTCACTGGGTGCCTTTCTTGCTCACAAGAATGATGCTGGGAATGAAAACGACCTCTACTATCTCAGACGGACTATGGTTGAAGCAAAAACCTGATACTCAAGTATTGAGAAGTGTTGCCTAGAATTAATTTTTCTAGTTCAGAAGTTGAGAAACTACCTACAACATCACAATTTCTAATTGGTATATCAAAATAATCCGCTCAAATTCATCCTTAGTCGTCGAATTCTTACAGGATGTCTGGAAAGGTTTGCAGTTATTTTTTAGTAATTTGATATCCAATATGTGTCTCAAAAGGAAATAAAGGGCCATGCTAGGGATGATTTCTTTATTGAACACCCTTCAGTAGAAGATACATCTTCAGATATTGAACTTCTTGATGAGGATATATTCTTTATTCAAGATAGTCTTCAATCATGGGAACTGTACATTGATGGTGCTTTTAGAAGTAGAATACGGAGAAAAATGGAAAATCCTAAATTCAACAAAGTTGGGTTAAGAATTGTGCTCATTTCTCTGGAAAATGCAGTTCTACCCTATTTCTTCTCATTGTTGGGAGGTGGTACAAATAATGGAGCGGAATACGAAGCTCTAATAATAGGCTTGGAGTTGGGGCTTCAAGAATAAGTAAATAACTTAAAGGTGAAAGGTGATTTAGACCTACTAATCAAACAAGTAAATGGGGATTATGCTATTAGAAAAGAAGAACTAATCACATTGTATGATTACGTCAGAAAGATAATGGAGGAATTTCCTAAAGAACTGACTTTTTCTAATTTCTCGCGGTCACAAAATGCCCAAGCTGATGTAATGGCTAATATAGCCACACCTCGGGCAGATCCAAATCGGGACAAAACAACCATAAGTATTGCTCATCATCGTACAATTTCACCTTATGTTCAAACCAGAACATAGGAAATTAATGAAATTAGTCTCATTCCTAAACCATATGGTCATAATATAGGATGGATGACACCTATTAGGGAATACCTTCAAAATGGAACACTTCAACTTGATAGAGCCGAGAAAGAACAAATTCGGTGATGTGTGGTCAATTTTACTCTTTATGACATCCCAGATCACATAGTGAAATTTTTCTACAAGGGTGGTTTTTATGGAGTTCTCTTCAGATGCATTGATGGTGAAGAGATAGTGGCTATCATGATAGAAGTGCATGCAGTAGTCTGTGGGGCCCATCAGTCGGGACATGGATCGTGTGATCAATTTCGAAGGCATGGATACTTTGGTCCATCAATGATACATGATTGTGTTGATTTCAAAAAGAACTGGCATTCATTCCATGTACATGACAACTTCTTTCATCAACCTCTAGAGATGCATCATATAGCTAAATACTCGTGGCCATTTTCCACATGGGGAATGGATGTGGTAGGACCTTACCCTTCATCTACAACAAAGCAGTTTAAGTATATTCCTACTGCTACTGACTTATTTCCCAAATGGGAAGAGGCAATAACTCTCATATAAGTTAGAACTAATATCATTGTTAGCTTCATCAAGTATAACATCATTACTAGATTTGGTGTCCCTCATACAATATTGACGGAGAATGGCACCCACGTCAGTTCATCTGATGTGAAGAATTTGTGTCAATAATACAACATCAAATCCAATCATTCATCTTGGTATCATGCAGCAGCCAGTGTCCAGATAGGGGCCTTCAACAAGATTCCTTCAAACACACTGCAAACGATATATGATAAAGATAGGAAGTTATGGCCTAATAAACTTTTTCATGCTTTATGGGCCCATCGGACCACCACTCGCACTGCAACGCGGTCAACTCCATATTAACCGGTATATGGAAGGGAAGAAGTATTGCCCATTGAGGATCTATTAACCTCACCCAGAGTATTTAATTGTGATCATTCGTCTACAGATGAAAAATCTCAAAAGAGATTGGATGAATTTGAATGGTTAGATGAAAAAATATTGTGCACCCTGCATCACTAGGAAATCTATCAGAATCGAATAGCATTAGCTTTCATAAAAAAAAGTTCTTCTTTGTTCATTAATTCAGGGAGAATTGGTATTTGTTCTTAGAACTCCAATGATACCAGCAATGAAACCTCCCATGATTGAACGAAAATGAGAAGGACCTTACTCAATACATAAGGTCTATTCCAATGGAGCTTGTTCATTAATATCAATGGATGGAGAACTCAGCACTACACCAGCCAATGCCAGATTTCTTAAGAAGAATATTTTATAAACACTAAATACATATTTATTGTCTGTAAATATAACCTTAATCTATTTTCATGCTTCATGTCCAGAAAGACGTTAAACTACACCATTATGGTCCATGCATATAACCTTAAAATATTTGCATTTCTTTCATCCAACGTGACATTAAACTGTGTACTCATCATCGTCCTTTCTATATGATGTTAAACTATACATCAATGGTCCATGCATATGACCTTAAACTATTTGCATTCTTCATGTCCAGCTAGATGTTAAATTGCACCATTATGGTCCATGAATATGACCTCAAACTATTCACACTTTCGTCCAACGTGACGTTAAATTGTATCGTCCCTTTTCCATCGTCCAACATGACATTAAATTGTGGAAAAAATACCTAATACTTCCAACATGATGTTAAAAATAGTCATCTTTTGTCCTTACTGCATGACATTAAACTGCACAGTCCCTCTTTTGTCCAACATGACATTAAACGGTATTGTCCCCATCATTCTAAATACATGACGCTAAACTGTACAGAAATCCCTTAAAACATTCTACATGACGTTAAACTGTATTTTTCCCTGTTACAAGACACTAAACTATGCAGCACCAATAGTCCTCACTACAAGGCATTAAATTGCATAGTCCATTCATATGTCCCACATGACATTAAATTGTTCATCGTTAGGGTTGTTGCTACCTCTTGTTTCTCTTATCAAGTATGAATCACGTGAGCTTCGAGGAAACTTCAACCTTGACACCCTCTTTGGGCTGCTAACCATGCGTATGTCACGACACCATTTATTAGGTCGTCCCCAAGAACAACAAGATTACAAATCCATTTTTTCAAATGAACTACGTGGACTGTGATCCTTGCCTTCTAGGCTTGGTACGTAGGTATCATCCCAAGGTTCAAGCCCAAAATCAATCTCTTCACATTGTTTCACCTCAATCTCATACGATGCTGATTCGTGAAACCGCCACTAGAATCACTATCATTACATTGGTTCACATTTTTCCTTTATATATGACGTTAAACTATACAACACTTTTGTCTTGTATGATAATAAACTACAACATTATTTGATACCCTCACCTGAGAGGGAATCAATTATTAAATTTATCTCCAATCATGTTATATTCCAAATACTTGGTGCATACATGGAAATGCCCGAACCTTTTATCTTGGGTCAAACAATCATTGCACTAAATTCCCCTTTCACCCTTCACATGTACGAGGCAAATCTGCATAGAGGTTATTTCTAGAACTACGTGTGCTGGATTCCCATCCCAGTGGGATATGTAGGAACATTCTAGTGTCCCTCGAATCTAGACCCATGATTTTTGGGCCTAACCCCAAATTCCACTTCCAATCCCCTGGCCGAAAAGCCCCTGTAAAAACACACACTATGTATTCATTATTATGGTCTGAGCTCTATGACCCTAAACTAAGATCTCCCATATTTTCTTTCCACATGACATTAAAATATATTTAATGAACTATGTATGTCTTGATTTCCATCCTTATGGGATATGTATTGAATTTCAATATTTCAACTCAGGACCCAGCCATAACATAATTATGGTTATCATTAATATTTGTATTTCTACATAAATTAGACAATACCAATTTTTATGTGTCATAATCATAACCTTAAATATTTTCATATATTCATAACCCTTTTCTCAACTTCTTGTCACAAAATGTGCAAAACCTGAGAGTTATTTTTCTTGACTATGCTGCATGTTCCCTTACGCGGCCGTTTATAAGTATTCCTAATAATAGACCTGTCAGCCAAAAGACAAATTTTTTTTGACTATGCAGCCAATGAACTTAGGTGGCCCTGCATAATTCAACCACCTAACGATTTTGTTAAATAATGGTAACTTAATTCATGGGAACAAAACCTCTTTTGTCCTTATTTTTCTTAATGAAAATATGTAGGGATCCGCAAAAGTATCCATCCTTAACATATATGTCCCATGTTCTTTTTCATGATATGAATGTATTCAAGTCAATGGTTTATATTTCCCTTCCCTAAGTTTGGGTCAGACCTTTGTAGGAGTGACCTTCATCCAGTTCTTAGACAATCTTGATTGGAAATATCTTCTCTATATTCATGTACCTCTCACCATACAGAAAACTCTATGATTTGGAAAATTTGTATCACTATAAACATTCACTGGCTTTTTAGCAGTAGAAAAGTAAATTTCTAAGAGTTATTTTGCCTAAC
This sequence comes from Viscum album, assembly GCA_963277665.1. NCBI lineage: Eukaryota > Viridiplantae > Streptophyta > Magnoliopsida > Santalales > Viscaceae > Viscum > Viscum album. The sequence continues at coordinate 468,143,598 of OY728162.1, read as the reverse complement.
TATGCAGCATGAGCCCTTAGGCGGCCTTGAATAAGTGGTCTACATAATGGACTTGTCAGCCAAATGATCCCATTATTTGACTATACAACCAATTCTCTTATATGGCCATTCATAATTCATCCCCCTAACAGGTTTTTTAAATAATGGTAACTTCATTCTTGGGAACTATTTCTTATACTTCCTTTTAGTCATTTTTAATATCATTCTTTAGATTCAAAATTTTATAAGTCATTGTATACATATTTCCCCTCATACTTGAGTGTGGTAATATTTTTTTAGATAAATTGTCAAGAAATTGAGTTAATTTGAACCCATTTAGTCAAAGCTATTTCGACCTTAAAAATTAGACTTTTTATGTCTGATGTGCATGACATTAAACTTCCCACAAAACTCAAAGGAAATATGAATAAAAAGTCATGTTCCAGCTCACTAAACATAGATTTTGTATGATTTTAGGTAATATTGAGAAATAAAAAAGGTTCAAAAGTTTTTAGGTATATTTATAATAATCCTATCAAAAATAAAACTATTCTTACTAGTCCCATTTTCTTGGGTAAAAATCTAAATCAGGTAGCAAACGAATGTAGGCACAAATGATTGAAGATGAAAGTGTTTTTTATTGATGCACAATAATTTGAAGGACATCTACAAAATAGAGTCTCTTCTATTTTTCCGGAATTACAAAAGACTTTCAACATAACTATTAATTTTATTAACGTCATCCAGAGCTCCATTTGCATCCACCTAAAATTTATTCATTCAACTGGATACAATAAGAGATACAATGATACCAGCTCTTATTTGAACAATTGTAAAAGGATGTTTTTTAGTGCGGTTTAAGAATATTTTCTTCTGATCAAATAGTGACTATATTTCTGTCCAAGAGACTTGGAAGATGGATACATGTATTTGAGAATGGAGCATTGGAAGTAAAGAGCCATTTGGAGAGAGTACTCTTTTCAGATATTCATCTAATATCATGATAGTATTCTCTCCACCAACCTGCAGCGGAAAACCTTTAATCCCGTGGTTTTTTCATTTTCATATCTGTAAGGAAATGGCATGGAGGAAAATTTTGAAAGTTCTCTCCATTTTTGCTACTCTTAATGCACAACATAACCCAAAATAGATGAGTAGCAATGCAGCTGCATCTCGAGTAGATTATTCATTGCATATGGAATGTTGACATCTTACATATGACCATACCCATACAAAGGAAAGTAGATGCTCTCTGGAAAGTTATGATAATACTTATTCAAATATATATCCAAATATGAGAGAGTGATGTCACAGAAAGTATAATAATCATGGACAACAACATTTATCAGGTTATCAATTCTCTTGCTAGACAACTCATTAGTAGTTCCGATTCTTCTAGGAGCCATTGAATCTGCACAAAGGTTGAAAAATTAACTATTAAGTAAGTTTATTTTTCATTAAATTTGAGAAGAAAAGTGAAAAAATGGATAAGGTATTAAGGCTCACAAGTCACAATGTTGGCGTGAAAGTATTAGTGGGTCGCGCATGTTTTGGCGCGCAGGTATCACCGCGCAAGTCCAAATACCTCTACAAAAGTGTGACACAAAAGAAAACTATGGAAAACTGAGTAACATGCGCGGCGAAGGTGACTTGCATGATGAGAGCGTGGAAGTATTCAGATTCAGTGCCATGCGTGAAGAACGACCACATATATATAGGGAAGGATGAACCCCAACACGCCGACACCTGCGCGACTCCATCTTCACGCTCAACACTGATGCGCCGAATGTTCCTTGGTTTTCTTATTTACCTCAGATTCACATCCTCATTTTCTTTCGGATCCAACTCTGAGGGGGGACTTTTGTTGATGCTCCTTTCTGTCAAAAATATTAAACGACTAAAAAAAGGGAATACCATGAACTCAAGTGATTCATGCTTTGAAGAAACATAAAAAATTGACAAAGGCATGAACAAATATTCAAATGCACTTTAGTCGCGCAAGATCCACCAATTTCGCACAATTATACTTGTGCGCCGCCCATTGGTCGTGCAGGTGACTTGCGCGCCCTCTTTGAAATTCACCGAGGGTCTTCTCCAACCTATAAATACCCCCTGTGGGCACCCCATTTGGAAGAGGAAAAATTCCAGAAACTCAAATTTGAGCTCCTGACGGCCTAGTCTCTTCTCAAAGCTTCCGAACACTTATTAGGTAATTTCATATCCAGAATGGAAGATCTAAAGAGAGGTATTATAGCCTAAGTATTGAAACTCATCAACACTTGCGCGCCTAAGCGGCCAGCCCTTAAAGGAAATGGCTACATTTGTGCGCTGCCTTACCCCTTCAACATAACTTGCACGCCACTCTTCTGTAAGCCTCCACGGATAGTACTAAGGGATAGAGCCAAGACTCTCCCAAGATTTACCCTAAGGGTTGACCTTCATTCAAGTACCCATGTGTCGCACAGGTACTCCTACACGACAAGGACTTGCGAGCCCATGCAAGACTTGCGCGCCCCTCTCTTTTTGGGTGCCCTTCTTGACCATTTCACTTATCCTATGCCTATCCACATCTTCTATTCATGTTTCAGCCTTAAAAACCCTCTTCAAAGACATTTTATTCGGCATAGTTCCCTTGTTGGATTCCTTATCTGAAATCAATTTAGTGGAATATCTTTCAAAACCTAGTGATCTACTCATCTTTATGTCACTAAGGTTAAAGATTTCATTCATTTAACCTCATCCTTTATGATGAGAGAATCATTCACCATGGGCTTCATTTTCAGGAGTAATCCACAGTACAAGTCCGCTAATTTGGGAATCCTCTTTAGGAATAAGCCACAAGTCCCTTAATTTGGGCATCCTTCTTAGGAGTAAGCCGCAGTCATAATTTCCCAAATATGGGCACCCTTTTCAGGAGTAAGCCCTAGTCTCAAAGATCCCAAAATCTGGGCATCCTCTTCATGAGTAAGCCCTAACCATAATTCCCTTAACCTAGGATTACTTTTCATGAATTAGCACCACTCTCAAATCTATAAATGTGGGAATCCTCTTTAAGAGTAATCCCCATGTACCTTTATTCTAAAATTCCCCTAACCTAGGCCTCCTCATAAGGAGTAAGCCCCAGTCTTCAAATCCCTTTAACCTGGGCCTCTTTCTCATGAGTAAGCCCTAGTCTAAATTTCTCATAACCAGTCATAATTTACTTTTGATCTGGCCTTCCTTCATAGGAATAAAACCCAATCATATGTCACTCTTAATTTGGGAATCTTACTCAGGAGTAAGCACCAAGTTAGAGTATCCAAATCTTCATAAATTACATATATCATTATGGACCATCTTCCTTGAATTATTCTTTGAAATAAGTACCAATCTATATCTATTTGGGCAGTCATACATACATAAGCCCCACATAATTTTCTATGATTGCATCATTCGAGGCATAATTGTCTGGTTTTACCAATACCTCTTGTTTCTCATATCGAGCATGAGTCACGTGAGCTTAGAGTGTAAAAATAATTATGACATCTTTTTTTGAGCCATCAACCATACATAAACATCATACTCCCTTACTCGAACTACGTGGGTTTTGATTCCTTTTCTAAATAAAGGATACTTAGGTAGCCTGTAACACCCCAAGCTTCCTCGGTATGTTTCCTTTTGAATAATGCAATGACATGCATTGTACGCAACTTCGAGATTTTAACACACCATAACCAATCAACCTAGCCGTTATGAATAGTAATACCTACTTTTTGAAATTTTATAAATTCTATCTCTCAAAATGGACTTCATTTTTGGATTAGGAATACCGAAATTATCCTAGGGTGAAATTTTGGTACTTTTCGGATAACTTTCATATTTTGATGAATAGTGAAAATTACTAAATTTTAATTAAAAACAACTTTTTTAATCAAAATAATTAATAGTGATAAATTATGAATTTGAGTGGTTTTAAAGTATATTTATAATATATTTTTACCATGTAATACAATGTGGGTCATTGAATAAAAATTCACATTTACACCAGACATAAACAAGTGACAATCTTTTGATAGTTATTATCTCTAAAAAACACGCTTTTTTGTTTTAACAACGAGAATTAATTTTAAATTAATTTCTGCCACTTCTGTGTTTTGAATTTGGAAAAACGGATTCCATATTTGGAATCAGGATGTTCAAATTGTGTAAAAAGGTAACTTTTATTTTTAAACATTTTGGATAATTACTCCGATAAATATTTTATTTACCATGGTTAAAGGGTAAATCCGGTAAAAAAGGGTTAAAAAATAATATTATAATAATTCTAAATTACCCTAAAAAGTGTCTTAACATTATTTTTTGATACATGGTCGACCATGGGCATCTTTGGGTCGATTTTGGGACCCCATGGATACACTTGTAAGTGATAATGACACATTATTTTAATTAAGTTAAAATAAATACAAAAATGACACAAGCATATATCTTTTAACAAAGAAATTATTACAGAGGGTTATATATGTTGTATTTTAGATTATAAATATTCATTAGGAAGATAAAAAAATTTCCTACATAATGATATTTTCTTAGACATTAAATAATTTAATTTATTTATGACACAATGATGATGAAATAATTACTTTAATAGTAAAAAATTACAATAATTGATATTATAAATACACAAATAAATATAATATGAAATTTTTTATGAATTAAATTATTTTTCTAGGATAATATGATATATTATCATTGATTTAATTTACTTTTTTTGAAGTAATCAATCTGTTATGAGTTTCACAAAAATCAACTATTGAATAGTGTCAATATTGACATAAAAGAGTTCTTAAAACAAATATTATATTATTAATTGATATTAAATTCCTAAAAATCTAAGGTTAAGCCGAGAGACTTATATCATGATATTTCCATAATTAATGGACCTCTTGGGGGTCTCATGGATGTATATAGTAAGTTTATTAACCATATAATATAAAAATTCAAAGAGACATTGTAAAAGTGAAACTAATTAATTAAGAGTTAATACTTAAAGATAAGGTTAATATAATGACCCAAACCTGTATAAATTATATTGGTTGAGTTGTTTTAGACCCATCCCCACATTAACATTTAAATAATAAACTTTTGAGCCATTATAAACCGAATATTAATTTATTATAAATTAATATTTGAAGTTTTTCCAAAGGTGCCCCTCACCACTCTTATAAAAGGGCACTCCTCCTTCTCATTTCTTCACAACTTCAAAGCCCTTTGGTTCGGACAACCCCTTACCAAATACTATCTCAACTACCCTCACTACAACCTAGAGGCCTTAGTTTGATCATAAAGCCAACCTATAGATCTCTTTTGATCAAATCAGAAGGAAGAACCCGAAAAGCGGTAATGTTTTCACCACCCCTTTTCATGTTCCTTTCTTTTTCCACTTCCTCTTTCATTGTTATTACCATTATAAAATAATAACTCCATTATCATATATATACTGTGATGTTATTATAAATGTGGTACAACCATATTCAGTATTCTATCCATCATTCGAATAACATGTCACCATACGTGTATACGTACGGCTTGCTGTCTCCACGTCGTGGTGTAATTGTTATTCAATATATTATTATTTGGATGGGTATAATAATGATGTGAAACTCATGTAAATAATAAATATAACATGATAATGATTCTTTATATATGATATAACATCCAATTATATATTATTTTAATATCAAAAGAATGATATTGTCGCTCGTGCGTATGTACAGACTACCGTCTCCACAAACGCGATGAGATTCATTCTCCATCATATCCATTCAAGTATAATTATTATTTTATGATTTAAAAATAGTATCTAAGGACTTGATATCATTCCGGATATGAATAATATACATCCCATTAATAACGAATATGGCTCACATAACAAAGAATATAAAGTAAAATGAACCCGTTAACAACCGAAATGACGATAATTCTAAGATATTATTAACAAATCAATGTTAAAAGATCATATATGATATCATATTAAAGTAAATGATTCTTTTATTATTCAATAAAAATTAGTTCACCATTATACAGGAATTAAAACTACCGTCTTCCAAGGAAAAAGTACAAAGTAAGGGATTTTCTTATCTCACTTTCAATTCCGTGAGATTTCCATTCTTCGCCACTAAATTATTAAAAGTGGTGTATTGTGTGCTTCCATTTGATATATATTATAATTATTCTCTTTATATTTATGTTATTCTGTAAATAATTTGGTGGTTATTAACTTTTGGCCATACGACTCAATTGATTAATGTGGTAAGGAGTTTCTTATCTCACTCTTAATTTCGTGAGAATTCCATTATTCACCACTTATTTATTGCATGTGGTGTGTGTGCTGCCCATGTTTGTATTCATTGTGTAATATACTTTAATTAATGTATATTTAAATCATAATTGTGTTATCCTTATTTCATGGGTTCCGGTTTTATATGTTACCAAATCGATAAGGGAATTTGAAATTCCCATTTCCATTTATTCGGCTTTACGGAAACTCCATTGATTATTTTACTCCAAGATTATGTGTGGAATCCATATTCATTTCCTTATGTCATAATTTATACTCCCCTTTTCTGTGGGAATACTTTTGATACACATAATCAATCTATTGATAATTTCTCAAGTCATCAATATGAATTTGATAAGAGTAATATTAACTCATTCTCCATTTGTTGAGTTAAACATCCAATTCATTGGTGTTGTTTTTACAAGATTATGTGTGAATGTCCTTTGATTGTTTTACACTGATCATCAAATCATATTTAGTGTATTTATATTTTTCACACATAACTATGTCATTGATTTATCCTTAACCTAAGGATACAACCTTTATGAGAGATTTCATCCCAATTTACATTCCATTGAGACTTCTTTGTTGATATACACCAAATCACTTTTCTGTGGTGTATATAAAGTAATTTGACGTTGTATATCATGAATCCCTTTATTCTCATGATATTACAAAGTTTTTATTACCTCAATTATTTTTATTCAAGTGTCTCTCTTTTGGTTAGAATCTCTAACTAATATACCATTTTTAAATGTTTTAAAGACTTATTCATCTAAATCTTTCTCGTTAATGTCCATGTTTTAAAAATGGTTTTAAAGATTTATTTATATGGACATTAAAGTTTAGAAATTAAAAATCCTTTAAAATGTTTCAAAGTGGTGTGGGACACTTTAATTCAAAAATATATTTTTAAATGGCTTCTTGACAAATAGTGTGACTTTTAAATGATTTCAAGAAAAAGGGGGATATTTCTCTCAAATAGTTTTGATGATTATTTTCATCTATGTCAACATCCTTCATTATTCTTGATTGAGGTTAATGTGATACAATAAAATATTCCATATTGTATCAAATGAGTTATTTTTGACTGTGGATGTGCTATTTTTATACCATTCATGTTTTGGGGTTAAAGTATTGTCATTTTGTATGCTAGTTTTAATACAAATGTTTATGTTATGTTTAAACCTGTTCATATGAGGAATGCATTGGACATAGTAAGTGACGGTAGGAGACCGCTATAGCTCCTCGATGCATCGGTAGGTCTCATGAGACAAACTAGTGTCTTGGCACAAGCCCTTGGCAAAATCTTATTTGTAGTCTTGGCACGAGGCCTTGGCTATGTGGTTATGATAGTATGGCATTATGCATTCCATCATTATGAAAGTGGTTATTGATAATGCATGGGATTTTTCGACTAGTAGAATATCCATGTGAGTAAGTAAATGGCATTATTTTATTTTATCTTTTCCATTTTATGCCGATGTTCAAGTTTAAAAGGCTTTTGTTTTAGTTATAAACTGCCTAAAGTGTTTATACTTATTTATGAAAGCTTCTGCTATAATGTTATCTTTTCTGAGCATCTGAGCTCACCCCTTTCAATGTTTTATTTTTCCCAGGATTATGAAGAAGTAATTTATGAATGACCTGCAGGGATAGTATGAGGGGATATAAAGACAAGATGTGTTTTTTATGATGTAATGTAAAAATTTATGGATGTATCTAGTTATTCCAAGGCTACTAAACTAACCGGTCTTTCGAGACTTGATCTTTCTCGTGATCATGCCAATTTTATGTAATAATTCACCGACTCTAGGTAACTAGGGTCGGGGCATTACAGTTGGTATCAAAGGAAGATTAGTACGAACTGTGGAAGATAGATTTAGATAAACTCTGATTAGAGCACGTAGACCTAAGATGAACATTGATGATTAGTATAAAATAACTTCCTAGAATTTTGGTATTGTTGAGATTTTGTGAGTTTTCCGAGAAATACATCCCTGTATGGATACAAGCAGGTAGAGGCGGCTCTGGAACAGATGTACCTACGGGTAAAACCCGAAAACACCCCTTTGAGCTAGACTCGAACGGGAACTAGTTCACGACAACGGGCCTTGCTGCACTCTTGGTTACGACACTCCCGGGGGACATGCTTAGGATAATTTACATTTTCTTTACAACCCGATTTAATTAATATATATATAAGATGAGAATAAATGACCTTGGATAATCCTAATATGTTTCAAATTGAGAATATGGTGACATTTTAATTTCTAAATGATTTTACGACTACTATTACTCACACAATGATTTCTGGTTTTAGTCAATGGCTGGATTCTAAGAAGTCATAGTGACTTTGAGAATGATGTACAAGGTGGGAACGGTGGTGGAAATGAGAATCAAAATGGAATGTTGATAGGAGTAAAATATATCATCTTTATGCCAAATCAGTTTTCCAAAAATATGATCAACAACATATATATTAACCAAATCCCAGACTCAACAAGGAAGAGAAAGGTGATAAATGATAAGAGCTCCAGCAATGAAGACCATGGAGAAAAGAACCCTCAATATTCATCATGCATGAAACGTGGAAAGAGACACCCAGGAAAGTGTCTCAATGGGACAACGAAATGTTTTACGTGCGGGAAGGAAGGACATAAAGTGAATAATTGCCGAAGAAAAATGAAGAGTACTATGGAAGAAGATAAAAATGGTCCCAATAGTCCATTTACAGTCATTTTCCATAAATGTAGGGGACCTAGCCATTACCCGTGTGAATATCCTATTCTATAGGATATTTTCTTGGTCAAAAAAGAAGGTATATGGAAATAAATGGTTGGAGAAAATTTTAAAAATTATTTTCACTCCTTGTTGATGGGTTTACTTTGGAATAATTTTTTCTTGTATTTGTAACCCCGCAGTTTACCATGTTAGAATGATATTTGAGGAAGAATTGTCTCTTCTCTTTTGGATATAGGTATAAATAACCATTTGGTTTTATATGATCATTGGGGTTTGAGAAAATTATAAGTTATTATAATTTTGGATTAAAATGCAAGGTATGATATAACATTTGTGGTTAAATTATGTTATTTTTAGGAATTTATCTCATTTTTGTAATATTATAAAATATAGTTTTTGAAAAAGGACAACACGTAGACCGTGTGACAACCCGTCGTGTCGGAGAAAGCTGTGGGAATTGAACCCACAACCAAAGTGCGATTGGGATTTATCGCCTACCACTGGACTACGTGAAGTCCCTGGTTAGTGTGACTATTTTTTTTTGTTAAATGATTTTATTGATCAATAATAAGATGATTTGGGTTCTTATGTCTTATCAAATGAATACCCTTGGTATAGGAAAATGATTTGGTGATTAGGTGATAAGTGTTATTTTGGAAGATGTTCGCTTTTTTGGGAACACTATATGCCCAAGGAAAATAGAATACAATGGGGTTTCATTTTTAGAGTAATGGTGGATTTTTATCTATGTTTTTATTGTGGATTTATAGTGATTTGTGTTATTTATGGAAATTATTAACCTATAACAGAGAATATGTGATGATGTTAATTACTTTTATGTATGTGACTTTAAGAGTATTTGATGTCATTTGGAGATACAATTTAACATGGGAGACTACATAATCAAATTCTTCTATGTTTTGGGTTTCAATATTAGTTTGGATTATATTGAAGGATTTTAAGGACAATTGATTATTGAATGGTATTTATTTAACTTTGGGGTATTGTTGGTTTAATTTTAGAAATTAAGATTAGTGCATATTTATCTCAAGGAATATCATTTTGGGGGATCATTAGATCATTAACTAACCATTTTGATTTTGATTAATCTTCAAAGACAATGTAAATATATAGTTTATCCTGCATGGATCATGTGATTCTATAGAAGTTTATTCTAGCTCTTCCAGTGTGACCAAGTCTTCTTGAAAACTCATCGCTTAAAAAAAATTGAGTTAGTGGTGGAAATTTATTAAAGAATGAAACTCTAATTAAAATGTAAGTATATTACATAATGTTCTTAGTCACTATCATAAATGAATTCCTTATCCTTATGTAATGTAACTTAAAAAAAATGTTGTCTGTTTACTTTCCTACTAGGAGACTAATGGTCATTTGTCCCAACACAAGTTTGTGGTTTTCTTATTGTTAACATTCTCCTGATCATGATTTCTATCCCTCTCCATCAGAACTTGACACTTAGTTTATCATCCATATCCTTGTTTTCCTACATGGAATCCTAGTATGGGTTATCTTGGATGTCCCTTATACCTATCTTCATTTCTTTTAAAGTGATAGTTTTATTGACTCTTTTTCTGATGTGGGACTTTCCATTATATTCCCAATAAAAATTTTAAAAATTGATAGAATGCAATTTGTTGAAGTAGGGGAGAATGTAACACCCCAAGCTTCCTCGTTATGTTTCCTTTCGAATAATGCAATGGCGTGCATTGTATGCAACTTCGAGATTTTAACACACCATAACCAATCAAACTAGCCGTTATGAATAGTAATACTAAATTTTTGAAATTTTATAAATTCTATCTCTCAAAATGGACTTCATTTTTGGATTCATAATACCAAAATTAGCCTAGGGTGAAATTTTGGTACTTTTCGGATAACTTTCATATTTTGATGAATAGTGAAAATTACTAAATTTTAATTAAAAACAACTTTTTTAATCAAAATAATTAATAGTGATAAATTATGAATTTGAGTGGTTTTAAAGTATATTTATAATGTATTTTTACCATGTAATACAATTTGGGTCATTGAACAAAATTTCATATTTAAACCAGACATAAACAAGTGACAATCTTTTGATAGTTATTATCTCTAAAAAACACACTTTTTGTTTTAACAATAGGAATTAATTTTAAATTAATTTCTGCAACTTCTGTGTTTTGAATTTGGAATAATGGATTCCATATTTGGAATCAGGATGTTCAAATTTTGTAAATAGGTAACGTTTATTTTTAAACATTTTGGATAATTACTCCGCTAAATATTTTATTTACCATGGTTAAAGGGTAAATCCGGTAAACAAGGGTTACAAAATAATATTATAATAATACTAAATTAACATAAAACGTGTCTTAAACCTATTGGTTGATACATGATCGACCATGGGCATCTTTGGGTCGATTTTGGGACCCCATGGATCCACTTGTAAGTGATAATGACAATTTATTTTAATTAAGTTAAAATAAATACAAAAATGACACAAGCATATATCTTTTAACAAAACAATTATTACAGAGGGTTATATATGTTGTACTTTAGATTATAAATATTCATTAGTAAGATAAAAATATTTCCTACATAATTATATTTTTTTAGACATTAAATAATTTAATTTATTTATGACACAATGATGATGAATTAATTACTTTAATAGTGAAAAATTACAATAATTGATATTATAAATACCAAATAAATATAATATCAAACTTTTAAAGAATTAAAATAATTTTCTAGGATAATATGACATATTAGGATTGATTTAATTGACTTTTTGGGAAGTAATAAATCTTTTATGAGTTTCAAAAAAATCAACGATTGAATATTGTCAAAATTGACATAAAAGAGTTCTCAAAACAAATATTATATTATTAATTGATATTAAATTCATAAAAATCTAATGTTCGGCCAAGAGACTTATATCATGATAGTTTCATCATTAATGGACTACTTGGGGGTCGCTTGGATGTATATAGTAAGTTTATTAACCATATAATATAAAAATACAAAGAGACATTGTAAAAGTGAAACTAATTAACTAAGAGTTAATACTTAAATATATGGTTAATATAATGACCCAAACCTGTATAAATTCTATTGGTTGAGTTCTTTTCGACCCCTCCCCACCTTAAAATTTAAATAATAAACTTTGGAGCCATTATATATTGAATATGAATTTATTATAAATTAATATTTCTAGTTTTTCCAAAGGTGCCCCTCACCCCTCTTATAATAGGGCACTCCTCCTTCTAATTTCATCACAACTTCAAAGCCCTTTGGATGGGAAAAACCCTGCCCAAATACTATCTCAACATCCCTCACTACAACCTAGAGGCCTCATTTTGATCAGAAAGACAACCTAAGGAGCCCTTTTGATCAAATCAAAAGGAAGAACCCGAAGAAGAGGTAATGTTTTCACCACCCCTTTTCATGTTCCTTTCTTCTTCCACTTCCTCTTTCATTGTTATTACCATTATAAAATAATAACTCCAGTATCATATATATACTGTGATGTTATTATAAATGTGGTACAACCATATTCAGTATTCTATCCATCCTTTGAATAACATGTCACCATACGTGCGTACGTACGGCTTGCCGTCTCCACGTCATGGTGTAATTGTTATTCAATATATTATTATTTGGATTGGTATAATAATGATGTGTAAATCATGTAAATAATAAATATAACATGATAATTATTCTGTATATATGATATAACATCCAATTATATATTATTTTAATATCAAAAGAATGATATTGTCGCTCGTGCGTATGTACGGACTACCGTCTCCACGAACGCGATGAGATTCATTCTCCATCATATCCATTGAAGTATAATTATAATTTTATGATTTAAAAATAGTATATAAGGACTTGATATCAATCTGGATAGGAATAATATACATCCCATTAATAACGAATATGGATCACATAACTAAGAATATATAGTAAAATGAACCCGTTAACACCCGAAATGACGATAATTCTAAGATATTATTAACAAATCAATGTTAAAAGATCATATATGATATCATATTAAAGTAAATGATTCTTTTATTATTCAATTAAAATTATTTCACCATTATATAGTAGGTAAACCTACCGTCGTCCAAGGGAAAAGTACAAAGTAAGGGATTTTCTTATCTCACATTCAATTCCGTGAGATTTCCATTCTTCGCCACTAAATTATTGAAAGTGTTATATTTTGTGCTTCCATTTTATATATATTATAATTATTCTCTTTATATTCATGTTATTCTGTAAATAATTTCGTGGTTATTAACTTTTGGCCATACGACTCAATTTATTAATGTGGTAAGGAGTTTCTTATCTCACTCTTAATTTCGTCAGAATTCCATTATTCACCACTTATTTATTGCATGTGGTGTGTGTGCTGCCCATGTTTGTATTCATTGTGTAATATACTTTAATTAATGTATATTTACATCATCATTTTGTTATCCTTCTTTCATGGGTTCATGTTTTATATGTTACCAAATCGATAAGGGAATTTGAAATTCCAATTTCCATTTATTCGGCTTTACGCAAACTCCATTGATTATTTTACTCCGAGATTATGTGTGGAATCTATATTCATTTGCTTATGTCATAATTTCCACTCCCCTTTTCTGTGGGAATACTTTTGATACACATATTCAATCTATTTATAATTTCTCAAGTCATCGATATTAATTTGATAAGAGTAATTTTAACTCATTCTCCATTTGTTGAGTTAAACATCCAATTCATTGGTGTTGTTTTTACAAGATTATGTGTGAATGTCCTTTGATTGTTTTACACTTAACATACAATCATATTTAGTGTATTTATATTTTTCACACATAACTATGTCATTGATTTATCCTTAACCTAAGTATACAGCCTTTATGAGAGATTTCATCTCAATTTACATTCCATTGAGACTTCTTTGTTGATATACACCAAATCACTTTGATGTGGTGTATATAAAGTAATTTTACATTGTATATCATGAATCCCTTTATTCTCAAGATATTACAAAGTTTTTATTACCTCAATTATTTTTATTCGAGTGTCTCTCTTTTGGTTATAATCTCTAACTAATATACCATTTTTAAATGTTTTAAAGACTTATTCATCTAAATCTTTCTCGTTAATGTCCATGTTTTAAAAATGGTTTTAAAGATTTATTTATATGGACATTAAATTTTAGAAATTAAAAATCCTTTTAAAAAGTTTCAAAGTGGTGTGGGACACTTTGATTCAAAAATATATTTTTAAATGGCTTCTTGACAAATAGTGTGACTTTTAAATGATTTCAAGAAAAAGGGAGATATTTCTCTCAAATAGTTTTGATGATTATTTTCATCTATGTCAACATCCTTCATTATTCTTGATGGAGGTTAATGTGATACAATAAAATCTTCCATATTGTATCAAATGAGTTATTTTTGACTGTGGATGTGCTATTTTTATACCATTCATGTTTTGTGGTTAAAGTATTGACATTTTGTATGCTAGTTTTAATACAAATGTTTATGTTATGTTTAAACCTGTTCATATGAGGAATGAATTGGACTTAATAAGTGACAACAGGAGCCCTCTATAGCTCCTCGATGCATCGGTAGGTCTCATGAGAAAAACTAGTGTCTTGGCACAAGGCCTTGGCAAAATCTTATTTGTAGTCTTGGCACGAGGCCTTGGCTATGTGGTTATGATAGTCTGCCATTTTGCATTCCATCATTATGAAAGTGGTTATTGATAATGCATGGGATTTTTCGACTAGTAGAATATCCATGTGAGTAAGTAAATGGCATTATTTTATTTTATCATTTCCATTTTATGCTGATGTTCAAGTTTAAAAGGCTTTTGTTTTAGTTATAAAGTGCCTTATGTGTTTATACTTATTTATGAAAGCTTCTAGTATAATGTTATCTTTACTGAGCATTTGAGCTCACCCCTTTCAATGTTTTATTTTTCCCAGGATGATGAAGAAGTAATTTATGAATGACTTGCTGGGATAGTATGAGGGGATATGAAGACAAGATGTTTTTTTCTGATGTAATGTAAAAATTTATGGATGTATCTAGTTATTCCAAGGCTACTAAACTAACCGGTCCTTCGAGACTTGATCTTTCTCGTGATCATGAAAATGTTATGTAATAATTCACCGACTCTAGGTAACTAGGGTTGGGGTATTACAGTTGGTATCAGAGGATGTTTAGTAAAAACCGTGGAAGCTAGATTTAGATAAACTCTGATTAGAGCACGTAGACCTAAGATGAACGTTGATGATTAGTATAAAATAACTTCCTAGAATTTTGGTATTGTCGAGTTTTTGTGAGTTTTCCGAGCAATACATCCCTGTATGGATACGAGCAGGTAGAGGCGGCTCTGGCACAGATGTACCTAGGGGTAAAACCCGAAAACACCCCTTTGATCTAGACTCGAACGGGAACTGGTGCACGACAATGGGCCTTGCTGCACTCTTGGTTACGACACTCCTGGGGGATATGCTTAGGATACTTTACATTTTCTTTACAAACCGATTTAAGTAATATATATATATAAGATGAGAATAAATGACCTTGGATAATCCTAATATGTTTCAAATTGAGAATATGGTGACATTTTAATCTCAAAATGATTTTACGACTACTATTACTCACATAATGATTTCTGGTTTTAGTCAATGGCTGGATTCCAAGGAAGTCATAGTGACTTTGAGAATGATGTACAAGGTGGGAACGGTGGTGGAAATGAGCAACAAAATGGAATGTTGATAGGAGTAAAAGATATCGTCTTTATGCCAAATCAGTTTTCCAAAAATATGATCAACAACATATATATTAACCAAATCCCTGACTCAACAAGGAAGAGAAAGGTGATAAATGATAAGAGCTCCAGCAATGAAGACCATGGAGAAAAGAACCCTCAATTTTCATCATGCATGAAATGTGGAAAGAGACACCCAAGAAAGTGTCTCAATGGGACAACGAAATGTTTTACGTGCGGGAAGGAAGGACATAAAGTGAAGAATTGCCGAAGAAAAATGAAGAGTACTATGGAAGAAGATAAAAACGGTCCCAAGAGTCCATTTACAGTCATTTTCCATAAATGTAGGGGACCTGGCCATTACCCGAGTGAATGTCCTATTCTATAGGATATTTTCTTGGTCAAAAAAGAAGCTATATGGAAATAAATGGTTGGAGAAAAATTTAAAAAGTATTTTCACTCCTTGTTGATGGGTTTACTTTGGAATAATTTTTTCTTGTATTTGTAACCCCGCAATTTTCCATGTGAGAATGATATTTGAGGAGGAATTGTCACTTCTCTTTTGGATATAGGTATAAATAACCATTTGGTTTTATATGATCATTGGGGTTTCAGTAAATTATAAGTTATTATAATTTGGGATGAAAATGAAAGGTATGATATAACATTTGTGGTTAAATTATGTTATTTTGAGGAATTTATCTCATTTTGGTAATATTATAAAATATAGTTTTTGAAAATGGACAACACGTAGACCGTGTGACAACCCGTCGCGTCGGACAAAGCTGTGGGAATCGAACCCACAAACAAAGTGCGATTGGGATTTATCGCCTACCACTGGACTACGTGAAGTCCCTGGTTAGTGTGACTATTTTTTTTGTTAAATGATTTTATTGATCAATAATAAGATGATTTGGGTTCTTATGTCTTATCAAATGAATACCCTTGGAAGAGGAAAATGATTTGGTGATTAGGTGATAAATGTTATTTTGGATGATGTTCGCTTTGTTGGGAACACTATATGCCCAAGGAAAATAGAATACAATGGGGTTTCATTTGTAGAGTAATGGTGGATTTTTATCTATGTTTTTATTGTTGATTTATAGTGATTTGGGTTATTTATGGAAATGATTAACCTATAACAGAGAATATGTGATGATGTTAATTACTTTTAATTATGTGACTTTAAGAGTATTTGATTTCAATTGGAGATACAATTTAACATGGGAGACTACATAATCAAATTCTTCTATGTTTTGGGTTTCAATATTAGTTTGGATTATATTGAAGGATTTTAAGGACAATTTATTATTGAATTGTATTTATTTAACTTTGGGGTATTGTTGGTTTAATTTTAGAAATTAAGATTAGTGCATATTTATCTCAAGGAATATCCTTTTGGGGGATCATTAGATCATTCACTAACCATTTTGATTTTGATTAATCTTCAAAGACAATGTAAATATATAGTTTATCCTGCATGGATCATGTGATTCTATAGAATTTATTCTAGCTCTTCCAGTGTGACCAAGTCTTCTTGAAAACTCGTTGTTTAAAAAAAATTGAGTTAGTGGTGGAAATTTATTAAAGAATGAAACTCTACTTAATATGTATGTATATCACATAATGTTCTTAGTCAATATCATAAATGAATTCCTCGTCCTTATGTAATGTAACTTAAAAAAAATGTTGTCTATTTACTTTCCTACTAGGAGACTAATGGTCGTTTGTCCCAACACAAGTTTGTGGTTTTCTTATTTTTAACATTCTCCTGATCATGATTTCTATCTCTCTCCATCAGAACTTGACACTTAGTTTATCATCAATATCCTTGTTTTCCTACATGGAATCCTAGTATGGGTTATCTTGGATGACCCTTATACCTCTCTTTCTTTCTTTTAAAGTGATAGTTTTATTGACTCTTTTTCGGGTGTGAGACATTCCATTATATTCCCAATCAAAATTTTAAAAATTTAGAGAACGCAATTTATTGAAGGAGGGGAGAATGTAATACCCCAAGCTTCCTCGGTATGTTTCCTTTCGAATAATGCAATGGCGTGCATTGTATGCAACTTCGAGATTTTAACACACCATAACCAATCAAACTAGCCGTTATGAATAGTAATACCAAATTTTTGAAATTTTATAAATTCTATCTCTCAAAATAGAATTCATTTTTGGATTCGGAATACCGAAATTAGCCTATGGTGAAATTTTGGTACTTTTGGGATAACTTTCATATTTTGATGAATAGTGAAAATTACTAAATTTTAATTAAAAACAACTTTTTTAATCAAAATAATTAATAGTGATAAATTATGAATTTGAGTGGTTTTAAAGTATATTTATAATATATTTTTACCATGTAATACAATGTGGGTCATTTAACAAAATTTCATATTTAAACCAGACATAAACATGTGACAATCTTTTGATAGTTATTATCTCTAAAAAACACGCTTTTTGTTTTAACAACAAGAAAAAAATTTTAAATTAATTTCTGCCACTTCTGTGTTTTAAATTTGGAAAAATGGATTCCATATTTAGAATCAGGATGTTCAAATTGAGTAAATAGGAAACTTTTATTTTTAAACATTTTGGATAATTACTCCGCTAAATATTTTATTTACCATGGTTAAAGGGTAAATCCGGTAAACAAGGGTTACAAAATAATATTATAATAATACTAAATTATCCTAAAACGAGTCTTAACCCTATTTATTGATACATGATCGACCATGGTCATCTTTGGGTCGTTTTTGGGACCCCATGGATCCAATTGTAAGGATAATGACAATTTATTTTAATTAAGTTAAAATAAATACAAAAATGACACAAGCATATATCTTTTAACAAAAAAATTATTACAGAGGGTTATATATGTTTTACTTTAGATTATAAATATTAATTAGTAAGATAAAAAGATTTCCTACATAATGATATTTTTTAGACATTAAATAATTTAATTTATTTATGTCACAATGATGATTAATTAATTACTTTAATAGTGAAAAATTACAATAATTGATATTATAAATACCCAAATAAATATAATATGAAACTTTTAAAGAATTAAAATAATTTTCTAGGATAATATGACATATTAGGATTGATTTAATTGACTTTGTTTGAAGTAATCAATCTGTTATGAGTTTCAAAAAAATCAATGATTGAATATTGTCAAAATTGACATAAAAGAGTTCTTAAAACAAATATTATATTATTAATTGATATTAAATTCCTAAAAATATATGGTTCGGCCAAGAGACTTATATCATGATAGGTTCATCATTAATAGACCACTTTGGGGTCGCTTAGATGTATATAGTAAGTTTATTAACCATATAATATAAAAATACAAAAAGACATTGTAAAAGTGAAACTAATTAACTAAGAGTTAATACTTAACGATAAGGTTATTATAATGACCCAAACCTGTCTAAATTCTATTGGTTGTGTTGTTTTCGACCCATAACCACCAAAAAATTTAAATAATGAACTTTGGAGCCATTATAAACTGAATATAAAATTATTATAAATTAATATTTCTAGTTTTTCCAAAGGTGCCCCTCACCCCTCTTATAAAAGGGCACTCCTCCTTCTCATTTCATCACAACATTAATTCCCTTTTTATGGGACAACCACTGCCCAAATACTATCTCAACTTCCCTCACTACAACCTAGAGGACTTATTTTGATCAGAAAGACAACCTAAGGATCCCTTTTGATCAAATCAAAAGGAATAACCCGAAGAAGAGGTAATGTTTTCACCACCCCTTTTCATGTTCCTTTCTTCTTCCACTTCCTCTTTCATTGTTATTACCATTATAAAATAATAACTCCAGTATCATATATATACTGTGATGTTATTATAAATGTGGTACAACCATATTCAGTATTCTATCCATCCTTTGAATAACATGTCACCATACGTGCGTACGTACGGCTTGCCATCTCCACGTCGTGGTGTAATTGTTATTCAATATATTATTATTTGGATGGGTATAATAAAGATGTGTAACTCATGTAAATAATAAATTTAACATGATAATGATTCTGTATATATGATATAACATCCAATTATATATTATTTTAATATCAAAAGAATGATATTGTCCATTTTGCGTATGTACGGACTACCATCTCCACGAACGCAATGAGATTCATTATCCATCACATCCATTCAAGTATAATTATAATTTGATGATTTAAAAATAGTATCTAAGGACTTGATATCATTCTGGATATGAATAATATACATCCCATTAATAACGAATATGTCTCACATAACAAAGAATATAAAGTAAAATGAACCCATTAACACCCGAAATGACGATAATTCTATGATATTATTAACAAATCAATGTTAAAAGATCATATATGATATCATATTAAAGTAAATGACTCTTGTATAATTCAATATCAATTATTTCACCATTATAAAGGAGGTAAACCTACCGTCGACCAAGGAAAAAGTACAAAGTAAGGGATTTTCTTATCTCACTTTCAATTCTGTGAGATTTCCATTGTTCGCCACTAAATTATTGAAAGTGATGTATTGTGTGCTTCCATTTGATATATATTATAATTATTCTCTTTATATTCATGTTATTCTGAAAATAATTTAGTAGTTATTATCTTTTTTCCATACGACTCAATTGATTAATGTGGTAAGTAGTTTCTTATCTCATTCTTAATTTCTTGAGAATTCCATTATTCACCACTTATTTATTGCATGTGGTGTGTGTGCTGCCCATCTTTGTATTCATTATTTAATATACTGTAATTCATGTATATTTACATCATAATTGGGTTATCCTTCTTTCATGGGTTCATGTTTGATATGTTACCAAATCGATAAGGGAATTTGAAATTCCAATTTCCATTTATTCGGCTTTACGCAAACTCCATTGATTATTTTACTCCGAGATTATGTGTGGAATCTATATTCATTTGCTTATGTCATAATTTCCACTCCCCTTTTCTGTGGACATACTTTTGATATACATAATCAATCCATTGATAATTTCTCAAGTCATCGATATGAATTTGATAAGAGTAATTTTAACTCATTCTCCATTTGTTGAGTTAAACATCCAATTCATTGGTGTTGTTTTTACAAGATAATGTGTGAATGTCCTTTGATTGTTTTACACTGAACATCCAATCATATTTAGTGTATTTATATTTTTCACACATAACTATGATGTTGATTTATCCTTAACCTAAGGATACAGCCTTTATGAGAGATTTCTTCTCAATTTACATTCCATTGAGACTTCTTTGTTGATATACACCAAATCACTTTTATGTGGTGTATATAAAGTACTTTGACATTGTATATCATGAATCCATTTATTCTCATGATATTACAAAGTTTTTATTACATCAATTATTTGTATTCAAGTGTCTCTCTTTTGGTTAGAATATCTAACTAAAATACCATTTTTAAATGTTTTAAAGACTTATTCATCTAAATCTTTCTCATTAATGTCCATGTATTAAAAATGGTTTTAAGGATTTATTTATATGGACATTAATGTTTAGAAATTAAAACTCCTTTTAAAAAGTTTCAAAGTGGTATGGGAAACTTTGATTCAAAAATATTTTTTTAAATGGCTTCTTGACAAATAGTGTGACTTTTAAATGATTTCATGAAAAAGGGGATATTCTCTCAAATAGTTTTGATGATTATATTCATGTATGTCAACATCCTTCATTATTCTTGATTGAGGTTAATGTGATACAATACAATCTTCCATATTGTATCAAATGAGTTATTTTGTACTGTGGATGTGCTATTTTTATACCATTCATGGTTTGTGGTTAAAGTATTGACATTTTCAATGCATGTTTTAATACGAATATTTATGTTATGTTTAAACCTGTTCATATGAGGAATTCATTTGACTTAATAAGTGACAGGAGGAGCCCTCTATAGCTCCTCGATGCATCGGTAGGTCTCATGAGACAAACTAGTGTCTTGGCACAAGGCCTTGGCAAAATCATATTTGTAGTCTTGGCACGAGGCCTTGGCTATGTGGTTATGATTGTCTGGCATTATGCATTCCATCATGATGAAAGTGGTTATTGATAATGCATGGGATTGTTCGACTAGTAGAATATCCATGTGAGTAAGTAAATGGAATTTTTTTTATCTTTTTCATTTTATGCTGAAGTTCAAGTTTAAAAGGCTTTTGTTTTAGTTATAAACTTCCTTAATTGTTTATACTTATTTATGAAAGATTCTGCTATAATGTTATCCTTACTGAGCATCTGAGCTCACCCCTTTCAATGTTTTATTTTTCCCAGGATTATGAAGAAGTAATTTATGAATGACCTGCAGGGATAGTATGAGGGGATATGAAGACAAGATGTTTTTTTATGATGTAATGTAAAAATTTATGGATGTATCTAGTTATTCCAAAGCTACTAAACTAATCGGTCTTTCGAGACTTGATCTTTATCGTGATCATGCCAATGTTATGTAATAATTCACCGACTCTAGGTAACTAGGGTCGGGGAGTTACATAGCCGATCTGCGGGTACGATCCCAACTCTGAAACAATCCATTTTCTTTTTGAATAACATTAAACATCAAATGCCCCACTGAGTGGCATTAAAACCAGTATGGTCATCATAATGAACAAGAGACATTTATATAACGTATTAAAGGATACCAATGACTAAGAATATCTAACAAATACAGATGATTCTATATCAATTAAGAACCTCGAATACATTTCAATGATTCTATAAATTTCCTACATATTAATCATTTATTGCCAGATCTAAATGAAAGCTCATTTTATACATTGTAATTTAATAAGTATTCACAAACATAACTTAAATATATATAGAGAGTCCAAGTGTAGACAATAATTTTCCTCAAAATGGTGTGATGATTCCAACCTCCCATCCTCTCGACCAATGAAAATTCTTATGTCTCATCGGTTCATAACTAATGAGCACCTACCATTGGAAAGTAATTATAAATGGATATAGAATCATTTGATGTTTCTGGTTCTACGAACAAAGTCATTAGAAACTGCTTGGAATGTTTAAACCATAAATCAACAAGGACATTCCCAATTCCATAGGAAACAATATGAAATTGAAAAGACAGTTTATGGAGATGGTAGGCTGTACAAACGCATAATGGCTTTTTCATTTTTTCATTTTGTGATGAATGAAAGTAATTGAATAAGATATATATAAGTACACACATAAATACATATATAAATATATATATCTCCAGTAGCATTATTATTTAATATATTACATACTTATTAATTATATTTATTTTTTTAATCATCGATTAATGGTGAACGTGGAAATGAATCTCATTGCATCGTGGAGACTGTAATCCATTCATATGCACGAGCGACAATATCGTTTCATTAATGATTAAGTGGTGTGGAATTGGATGGTATATTTATTTTACAGAGACATTAAAATGTTTGTTTCATTATTTATAAACATATTACTCATCACTATATCCATCCAAATAATATATTGTTTAATAAAAAATTACAGCATGACGTGGAGACGTAATTTGTACGTACACACGCATGGTGACTTTAACATTCATAGGATGGATAGAATAATGAATATGGTTGTGAAATATTTATAACAACATCACATTATGTTTAATGTACTAAATTTATTATTTTGGTATGGTAATAACTATGAACAAATAAGTGGATGAAGAAAAAAACAATAAAGATGGTGGTGAAATTAGTACCTCTTCTTCAGGTATTTCCTTTTGAGTTGATCAAAATGGATCATTAGGATAGCTTTCTGATCAAAGTAAGGACTCTAGTATCAATTGAGGGAATATGTAAGGATATTTTGGTAGGGGTTGGCAGATCCAAATGGCTTTGGAGTTGAAATTTTTAGAGAAGGGGAAGTCCCCTTTTATTAGTGAGGTGAGGGTCACTTTTAGAAAAGATTAAATAATTAATATACTATACATTAACGTTCGGTTTATAATGGCACCAAATTAATTTATTTCAAGACTAAGGTGGTTATGGGTCTAATGATTTTGAAAAAATTGGTTTTATATAGGATTAATTTTCCATTTTATCCTTATCTTTTATATTTAACTCTTAGTTAAATAGTTTAACGTTTACCATGTCTTTTTGTATTCTTACACTATATGGTTAATAATATTACACTAAAAATAAAAGAGAACCTAAATTGGTTCGTTAATGAAATATAAAATATTATTTATGACCCTTGGACGAACCATTAATTTTTAGGATTAGAGTACCTATTAATAATAAATTTTTTTTAAAAACACTTTTATGTCCATTTTGACAGTATTTCGTATTTTGTTTTTTTCAAATTCATAACAGCATTATTACATCAAAGAAATTAATTTAATCTAACATAACATGTAATGTTAACATATATTATTAGTGGGATTAATATAAAGTCTCAAATTATATTTATTTGGATATTGATAATATCAATTATTTTAATCATTCATAAATAAGGTAATTACTTCATCATCGTTGTGTAATAAAAAAATTTAATTATTTGAGGTCTAAAAATTATAAATAAAATACATTTATGTAGTAAATATTTTTATATTTCTAATTAATATGTATAATCGAATTTATCTTATGTTTAACCCGATATTAAAAATGGTTTAGTTATTAAACATTTAATTTGACACTTTTAACTCTTTTTTATGTGAAATAATAATAAATGTTCTAATCTTACACAATTGGACCTAAATTATACTATGTTATTCCTAAGGTTGGTTTTGGTCTAATTAAACATATCAAATTGAATTATGACATGTGATAGGGTGATAATAATATCATTTTTACCTTTAATTACCCTATTTACTTTTAACCATAGTAAATAAAATTAAAAAGTTACAACTCACCAAATATAATTTGTTCATCTCATTAAACCAAATTTTACTTACATATATTTATCGTGTCTCTCGTATTTTTTAAATTCAATTCACAGAAGTGTAAAATTATGTTTTATTCAAATTTGCAAAAACTCGTAGGATGTGGGTAAAAGACGGTAAAATGTTCAATAAAATATTTTAAATCTAAACTTATTATAAAATTACTCCAATGAATTACATTGAACATATATATGTTTTATGTGTATATTTTGACCTAAAATAAATTTAAATAAAATAATTAATTATTTAAATAAAAGGTCAGTTTTAAACAATAACATAGTGTTTTCAAAATTTATCAAAAATTGAATGTTTTCAGAAAAATATAAAAAAATTAACACTAAGATAATCTTTATATTCCAAATTCATAAATTAATCCTATTTTACCAAATTGAAAACATATAAGTTGAAGTTATAAATTTAAAATTAATTCTTGTTTTCAAAACCATAAAGTGGGTTTTTAAAAAGTAAAAACTATCAAAAGATTGGCACTTGTTTTTGTCAAATTTCAATGTGAAATTACTTCCAATGACCAACATAGATTAAATGGTAAACATATAATATATTTATACTTCCAAACTATTGAAATGTATAATTGAACTCTATAAATTATTTTGATTAAAAGAGATGTTTTCAGTTACAATTTATTGTTTTTAACTATTCACCTAAATATGAAAGATATCAAAAAATCCAGAAATTTATCAAAAAAAAATTTTTATATACTGTTTCTAATAAATAAGTTTATTTTTTCAAATTGAATATATATATATGTTTCATATATTGGATTTAAAATTGGTTTCCCATTAATAGGAGGTAAAATTGCATTTTTTTAAAAAAAATACTTCTTTTATATGAGAAAAATGAATTTGTTCTTATATTATGACTAAGAAACACATTATATGGATTCCAAAATTATGTAGAGTATAAATAAATAAAAATTTCGCTAACACTATTCATAAACCCTTTTTGTTTGGCTAGTTTTGAATGTTGTGGTGCACTAAAACTAAGGATTGTGTGCTGCAGAAGTTATTGAATTACTTTGAAAAGATAATGTCCTATAAAATATTGGGGTGTTACATGAATAAATAACATATTCAATTGTAAAATTTACACTAAAAAATATATAATGGGATCCCTTTGGTTATAAAATCTTCTTTTGGGCATATTTAAAACTTTTCTATACTATAGGTTTTCTATAGGGTTCAATAAAAATAATTCCCCAATTAAAAGTACCATTACTTTGATAAAAAATATAGAAAACTTGAATTTTATTACATTACTATTACATAATTATAGATATAAAAACATAATAGTATTACATTAGGATGATATAGAGGTTGAGTGTCTTGTAAAAACAATGACCAAACATAACATTTAAAATATAAAAAATAAACATTTATTTAATTAATATTAATTCTTCTTTATGTTTTCCATTGAAAACTCTATAGTACACATAATCACCTTAGGATATACATCAAAAAGAGGTGAGCTAAAATCCCAATAAGATGATAAATAGGAACAATGTAGCATGGGGTGAGAAAAATCATTACTTCATCATAAAAAATCATGAGTTGAATCATTAAATAAAGGAATGGAATGTGGCGATGCATAAAAATGAAACATCATAACATTGTGGTCATCTACAAGACATAGTTGTGAAAAATTATAGGATAATGTTCACAAATCGCATCACATTAACTCATCATATTAATCACTTTAACTAATGCATTAGTGTTTTGTATAATTTTAGGTTCACCCATCACTTTCAAACACTCATAATGCATAACATAGTTTCTGGTGTGTTGGTCAGAGTACATTACTCAATAGGTTGGTGAATAGAGTATGTATATAAATTTCTGTAAAAATTACAATTAAAAATAATCTCTAATAAAAAGAATACGACTATCTTAATCAAGGTAATACGGTTATAATAGTCTCAAATTTCTAATAACTTCTCAGAAGATTAATTAATTCTCAGTAATATTAATGTGAATTATTGATAAAAATTGTGAAGCTATTCATATAAGTCAAGTCAATTATAAATTCTATCCAAGACTAACTATCAATGTAAATTATAGTGTTTTTGGAATTATATGGGAATTGGTAGAAAAAATAAATTAAAAGACAAATCGGATAAAACAAGTGGTTTAGTCTCAAGCTGAGACCTACTCTACACTACTTGGTGATCACTTTCCACCAATATTTTTATATTAATTAACTTGTTCCACACCCTGGAATGGGGTAAAAAACACATCACAAGACTGTTTCAGTCACACGATGTCTTCCATTATTTTTAATGTGTATAAACTTCTTGGTCACAGAAGGACATATCCCACACTTATATATGGGTGCAAACAAATGTAATGAGATATGAGAGGAAGTTTATATTGAATCATTTAGTTTAGAATAGGAGATATTGTGCATTTTTCATTCAGACACACACAAACTACTCGGAAGATAAAAAAAATTACACAACAGATCAAAGATAATGAGAAAGGGTTAGAAGTGCTCTGAGTGTTACTCAATGTAGCATTGGGATTTTAGTATTAAGTTGAAACAGGAATTGAGTCTTCTTGTTAAAAATAGTGGATTACAAATTTGGTTCTTTGGTTTCTAGTTAGATCTATCTTGTCATCATCATGGAGTTAGTACTGAAAAGTTGATTTAGAATCTGATCTACAATAATCCAACCATTTTGAATCGAGAGTAGGTGATTCATGTTTAATTTACTTTTATCATGTTTCATGCATCAGTTCACATTAATAAAATTATCCCTCTTTAACTCCTTTGTCTATATATATTTGCAGCTTGTGTTATCTTCCTTTTTAATTGAGGGTTCACATGTTGGAACCGACATGATTTGCGTATTCTGTAACTCATACCCCGTACTTTCAACTGAAAAGTCTACAAGGAAGCATTAATTATTTTAGTTCCCTTAATTGAATAAAATATGGCAGTTAAAAATTAAATTTTAAATGACAAAATAAATTAATGAATGGTGTCACAGTTTTTAATGAAACTGTATCACTTGGAAATGGATTCACCACGAAATGGATTCTTCTTCTTTTCCTTTGAGCAGTGAGATAGTCAAGATGCCATAGTTGTATTGAGATCAAGAACCAGTAGCATAAATGTGGTGTTAGTATCATGGTTTCTGGTCTTTTCTAATAATTCTGGAACTGATATCATATAGACAATGTTAGGATGACATTGTATGGTTCATTTCCAAACATTGAATCATGTCTTGGTGATGAAATCATGGAACTAGTGTCATATAAATCATGAGATCTTTAGTTGTTGATGCTGTCTGGGTCACAGTGTCTAGGTCACGGTGTCTGGGTCCCTGTGTGTGGGTCACGATGTCTGGGACATGGTGTCTAGCTAATGATATCTAGGTGATAGTGTCTTGGTCCATTTTTAGAAAACCATAACTGGTGGCAGACTCATGGTATCTCAGACATAGGTAAATATCCATTGACAATATTAAGAAGTAATTTTCAAAAAATGTATTTGAATTATTAATTCATATCAGAAATCATTAGAAAATAAATAAATATTGTTTACAATAAAAACGATCTATAGGAAATAGGGATAACAAGATTTGAGATATATTAGACAGGGTTAACAGGATTTGAGATAGTGTAAACATGGTTGACAAGATTTGTAATCATTAAAAAATTATTACCACACGAGGAGTCCACCAAATATCCCCCTTTTTAGATTATCAAAATTATTATAAGAAATAAAGAGAAAAATGAAATTGAATAACTGAAATGACTAAAAAATTTAACATTGAATTATATGGAATGATATATATCATTACAAGAATTATGAGAAATTATAGAACATCCCTATCAAGATATAATTTTCAATATTATTTTTCCCTAGATTTATTCTCATTGCTGTTGGAAGCAATATCCGATAGAGCCATAGGAGCAGAAGTAGATGTTGTAGAAGGCAGTGAGCCAACTTGCAGAGAAGGAAGATGGAGCCCTTCAAAAATAGATGGTGCCAAAGTGGGATTGGTGGATGAATGGGGAACTTTTTGGTCAAGGATAATAGGTATGATCTTGCTCAGAGACTGAGATATAGAGATCGAGCCAGAGGAAAAATCAATTGATGAGGAAATAGTTAAACCAAGATGTAAGGGTGTAGTTGTGGAGCTACAATAGTAGGTATCTACACATGAAGCTAAGGATTCAACAACAAAATGAAATCAGTAATGATCTCATCGCCACAGTTAATTTCTATCTCAAAATCATCTCGGTTCCCCAAAAAATTTTCCAATAGAGGAGTAAAATCTTTCATCCTTCGGACTTGAGTCCTGAGGGATTCAGTGAAAGGATGTATTATCAAATTATCAATAAGATATCTAAAATGATTGTTCATATAATACATAGAGAATATCCTACTATAGTAAAAATCAACATTCATAGTAATCAATTCTTGAGCATCATTTGCATTATTTTAGTGAACCCTCAACAAATCAAGGATGTCATTATTCTTGAAAATCATAGATAATCATTCCTTGTGAAATCCAGTTAACATTGATTGAATCTCTTCATTAAAAAAAGTTATGAGCATACCACTATCAATGGGATAAGATGAATGTCCAAATGCTGTAGAGGCTATAACTGCAGAACTGATGGACTTGAGCTGAATGAGACCTTTCAGTACCCATCCATATTACTCATAAATCATTTAGTTGAGACCATCAACAAGATCATTAATATCATAGACTCTCAGGATATTTATCTTATCCAATTTATAAAATATTGAATTCATGTTTGTTTGAATCAAAGTGGCAACATTCTGTGTAATCTGACCACAAACATATTCCACAGAAAGAGAAATATGAGCCTTTACTGAATTCAACACTTTTCTTATATCTTCAACTATAGCTTGAGATAATTTACCTCATTACTCAACATCTTGTTTTCAATTAGGACCTCTTGTATTTTATGAATCATTTTTGGTTGAATCTGCCTTATGATATGCTCTAAATGAAAGGCATCAACTATTTCACAAATATTTATCCCGGGAGTTGGTTTTGTGTTCATAATATTTTAAAATCTAGATAATAAACTAACTAAAAAAGATTTAAAATAGCTATGACTCAGAGAAGAAGAAGGTTCTTGAGAAGATTATAGAATAGGAGCTGAGATAGGCTTAGGCTCCATTGTAGAAAAAACATATAGAGAAGAAACTAGTTTCAATTGAATCATTTTAGAAAGGTCTATTCTTTTAACTGAGGCTTTCTAGGAATTATCCACGTCAATGTAACATAGAAACATATACCATGTATCAATAGTTATTTGATCAATAGGATTATTAACATCAATACATTTTATAAAATGATGTTTTTCCCCAAAATATGTGTATCTCTCATAGGACTAATAGATTCAGTCCCTTTTTCTATTTCTAAAAGTTCATCTCCAATAGCCTCACCCATTAATTTTAAATCCAACTATATGGATTGATCCACTCTTTTCTCAATAGATAGTATAGGTTTAATATTATCATGTTCCTATAAATGTTCCACGACAATATCCTCTACTTTAATATTTAATTTTTCTTCTATATGCTGCTCAAGTATAACATTTTATTTCACACTAACAACAGATTATTTTCCAGAAGAAGATTATTTTTCTAAAAAAACACATCGTTCAGTAACAGGTTCCTCATTCTAGACTATATATTTTAGAAGTGTAAGACAACTATCTTCCTTATCCAAGATTTTTCCTTCAATCAGTGAAACAACGGCCTCTAATTAGACATCAAAATAATCAAAAACATCATTTTATTTCTAACTAGGATCACAAATGTTCTTAGGCAGTGAAGGATGTTCAAATAGATTAAACATTTCATAAACACTATCATTACCTTCCACCCAAGAACTTTACCATGGATTCCAACTTATTATCATCCTTTTTATTATATACATTGAGATACATAGCTTATATTCTTTGAATACTTATTCACTCAGTCCAACCATTCCTTTAGAAAATATAATTTCAGAGATCCACCGTGAATAGAACAAGGGGGTAGACTTTGATGTTTTCTTAATCAATTCACACATTTGAAGTATACCATTCTTACACAGATTGATCTTGTGTCAATTTTTCATAAGATGTATGAAGAATACATCCTTATACATGAGGGTATAAAATTATCATTTCCTTGGACTAATCATATTTTGAATGAACTCAAACAACAACCTCGATTCACCATCCAACTCTAATGCAATTTATCTTCTCATCTTCTTATTTTCAGTCATGCTTCCCAAGGGATGTTTCATGATAAAAATATATCACTAGGAAGAGGAGGACCTCTCTGGTAGTCCTAAAAAATTCCTTCATCAGGTTTCCCTAGGTAGGTAGCCCATAGCCTTGATGAAAAAGTGAATCTTTGAACTTTAGTCCATCTTCATAAAACAATTCCATTTTCTATATCCAATGAGAACACGAAAAATAGGTAAAACTGAGCAATAAGATTTGCATATATCGAACTAGCCTCTTTTGTGAACCAGTAAATCTATAAATGTTCTTCCAGTACTTCCTAAACAAAGGACTTACTTATCAGCCACCACCATGGACAAATTTTCAGTTCTAGAATAACTATTCTATCAATATGATTCGGGTTCAATGGTCCATCTGGCGCTACATTCGGTACACATTTCACATTCTTCATAGATCTATGCTTCTTAGGTTTTGATGATGATGAGCACTTTATCCAAGGCATTCAACGAGGGATCGATAGAGAGATTAGGAGAGAGATGAAGGGATGAAAGAGGACATACAGTTTGAGAGAATAGGTCTCGAGTGACGAAAAGAGCGAAAGATATTTCGTTTTTATCATTTAGGGATTTCACATGTTGAAAATTAAAAATTACCATAAAAAACAATAAATTAATCAACAGAGTGATATAGAAAATATATATATATATATATATATATATATATAACAAAAATGTTTTATTATGGTGAGATAGGAAGTGACATTCATGGTGAGACCAGAACATATTTTCATGGTGTAATATTTATTGTGTATCTCCAAATGGTGTGAACACATCATTTGAACAGTAAGGGAAAGACAGTAACAGTGAGGTAGTAATTGTGAGACCATAAACATGATATAGTAACATCCATTTAGTAACCTATAGAACTATGATAGTGAGACGGTAATCTTAGGAAAATGACTCATGATACAGTAAATCATGAAACCAGACATTGTGAAACAGTAAGCTATGAGATGATAAATTTTGAAAAAATACATATACTACTTGAGACTTATCATACTTAATTCATGTTTGAAGTTATCTATCCTTTCTGAATTTAATGGTTTAGTGAATATATCAGCAAGATAATAATTAGTTCCAATTAATTCCAAAGTGATATCACCCTTTGGATAATGGTCTCTCAAAAAGTGATATCTTACATCAATATTTTTTTTCCAGAAGTGTGAAACATTATTCTTTGAAATGTTAATAGATATTGTATTGCATCAATTTATGGGTACATACATAAAATGATATCCATAATATCGTAATGTGTGTTTCATCCAAAATATGTGTAAACAAAAACCACTTTAAACATGGTATTTAGCTTTGGTAGTAGATAATGCAACATAGTATTGTTTCTTACTAAACCATCATACAAGAGAAATTCTAAAAAAATGACATGTTCCAATTTTTTTTCTATCTAACTTAAAACGACCAAAATCAGCATCATAATTGCTAACTAACTCAAATTATAGAACTCTATGGTAGAACAAACCATGATTGGGTGTATGTTTGAGGTATTTGAAATCCTTTTAACAAAATTTCCATGATATTCCATTGGGTTTGAATTAAAAAGAGCACACATACATACACTAGGAATTCTATTAGGTCAGCTTGTAGTTATGCAGATTATGCTTCCAATCATTCATATGTAAGTTGTTTGATCAATATAGTATACATATTCATCAAGATCTAACATACAAGAAGTACTCATTGGAGTATCACTACATTTAGTTCTATCAATGACAAATCATTTTAAATGATCTTTATTATATTATATTTTATTTAAAATAATAACATTTTTATTTTCAAATATTTTAAATCCATGAATGAATTTTAATTCACACATTAAACTCATTTCAAATTACTTTTTCATAATTTTAAAAAACTCAATACATACATAATTTTTGGAAGATCCAAAAATCATATCATCTACATAAATTTGAACTACGAAAGCATCATTGAAAATTTGTTTTATAAAAATAGTAGGATCAACTATACATATTGTAAAACCTTTCGGAAGTATGAAAAGTACTCAATCTATCATACCAAGAACTTGGAGCATACTTTAAACCATACAATGATTTTGATTATTTAAAAACATGATATGGGATGTTGGAATATGTTAAACTAGGGGGTTTTCAACAAAAACACCCTCAACTATATACCCATTTAGGAATGAACTTTTGACATTCATTTTTTATAGTTTGAAATTTAGATAGGAAACATAATAATGCAGGATTCTGATGGATTCATGTATAATAATAGGTGAAAATGTCTTATCATAGTCAATTCCTTCACCTTCACTATATCCTTGTGAAACCAATCAAGCCTTATTTCTAAATACATTACCATCATTATATACCTTATTTCTAAAATCCCACTTAGTGCCTTTTGTAAATATATATTTGGGTCTATCAAGAAGTTTCCAAAATTTGTTCCTTTCAAACTGAATGTTTTCTTGCTTCATATCCATCCGCCAAAATTCAAAATTGATAGAATAATTAATGATTTTAGGTTCATGTTATGAAATGAAATCATGATGTTCAACATGATTTATATTAGAAGAAATATTTTTAGTTCCTTTATCTATATCTCATACAACAACATCTAATGGAGGGTTCTTAATGGTTTTAACAGCTCTAGAAAAAAGAGGATAGTTATTTTAGGTTCTTCAACGGGTTCAGGTTCACTATGAAATGAATCTGCAGAATTAACATAATTGGATGTTTTTATAGATTCCTTTATAGGAATGTTAGAGGGTTTAGCATTGATGTCCAGATTAGACATATCATCTTATAGATTCTCTAGAGAGGTCTTATGCCCATGTGAATCTGTCTCATCCAAAATAACATGGACAGATTCCCCCACACATTTTGTTCTTTTATTAAGCACTTTATAAGATTTATTATAGATTCTATATCATATAAATATTCCTTCATTGCTCTTGGATGGGATTTTTTGAAGATTTTCCATAATATTAATGATGCATACATTACACCCAAAGACATTGAAGTAGTTTACTTTGGGTTTTATATTGTTCCATAAAACATTTGGAGTTCATTTAAGAATATATCTAATCAAAACTTTATTAATATTATAGCATTCTATATTTATAGATTCATCACAAAAATAAAAAGTTATGTCATATTCACTAAGAATGGTTCTAGCAATTTTTTGTAAGGTCCTATTTATTATTTCTACTACTCTATTTTGTTGAGGTGTTCCAGGGTAAAAAAAATTATGACTATAACTATTTGTTGAGAAAAATGATTCAAACTCTTTATTTTGAAACACACGACCATGATCACATATTAATTATTTAATTCAATGCACACAATGTTTTTCTATAGTTTTAGCATATTTGGTCAATTGAGAGAAAGATTCACTTTTTGGACTAAAAAATAAGGTCCGTGTATATCTAGAAAATTCATCTACAAGAACATAAACACTGTGTTTCCCTATTAAACTAGAAACACTATATTGCCTAAAAAAATCCATGTGCAAAAACTATAGATGTTGAAGATTTGAAACATAATTCTTTGGATTGAAGGAAATTTTGTGTTTCTTTCTCTTCTGACAAGTCTTACAAACATTATTATTTAGAAACACTAAATTGGGATGATGCTTGACTAAAATTTTTATAGTTATATTTCTAAAGGACTGAATATTATAGTTTTCTAGTCTTCTATGCCAAAGACCTAATTATTTCTTAAATAAACTTAAATATGAATCATTTTATGAAACTAAATAATCTATGTTAAAATAATATAAATTTTTATATCTTAATGTTGAAAATACTAATTCAGTTTTAGAATTAAAATCATAGGAAGAATCATTTTAAAATTTTACATGACATTTATCTATACATAGTTTAAAAATACAATGACAATTATATTTCAGTCCACCAACAAAAAGTGCTTTTGAAATTAAATCTAAGGTAGAGTTACCAATTTAGCGAAGGCCAATGATTTTTCTTTTTCCATTGTCACCAAAAGTGAAATTTCCACCATCAATAATTATTAGGTTCTTGAAACATGAATAGTATCCATTCACATGTCTTGAACACCCACTATCCAAGTACCATAAGATTATATAGGAGCTCTTCAAATAATTTTCCTTCAAAATATTCAAATAAATACTCCCTTTGGTACCAATATTTGATTGAGTCCAGTAATATTAGTAACTAGTGATTTTGGAATACACATATGCCTTATAGGATTCATAAAATAATTATATAAATTATTTGAGAAATAAACACTATTTAGTCCAGAAATAAAAAAAATAGTAGAGTGAATATAATAATTTGAACTACTAGAATGTTTCCATAAACTAGGAGTAAATATGTTTGTTCTAGATTTAGAAAAAAAATTTGTTTTTCAAAAATTTCTTTTACCAGGATGATAACCAATACCGGTAGTGTATTTAGGGGAAATTGTTTTACCTAGAATTTATACCAATTTATATTTACCATTAGTAGGGAAATAAAAATAATTTTTTATTTTCTCATTAGATAGATTTAATTCAGTGTTTTCTTTGAGTAATGGAACATTTTTATCTATTTCTACACCATGTTTAGATTTGATAGTTTAGGTAAGAGAATAATATTTCTTTTAAGACATGTATTTATCATTTAGTTCATTTCATGTCTCCTAAATCATTTTTAAGTACTCAGATATTTCATCTATAAACATTTTATCAATATCACATTCATCTCTAGAAAAGTAGTAATTATGTATAGGATATTATTGCATTATCTTAGATGGGTTTTTCATGAAACGCATATTGGATTTGTTAGCCTGTTCATCAACTGAAGGCTATGATTCAATTGAACTATCCTCAAATGCACTTCATGTTTATTTCTTTTACATTTTATAAATCCTATCTTTTTTCACATATTACTTTTTATGGTTGAGCTTGGGAAATTCATATTTTTAATGTCCATTTATCTTATATTCATAAAATTCTATCTCATCATTCTTTTTATTTCTTTTCCAATATTTCATCGAGGTTCCCTTCTGATTATATCTTATTTTGAATCTAGGATTTCTGAAAAATATATTCATTTTTTAAAATTTCTTAAACATTCTATCTATTTGAGCTATCTCTTCATCACTATCATGTGAAGACTTTTCACTACTGGAACAATCTACATAGTCCTGTAATTTATCCATTTAATTGGCTTTAGAGGTTGTGGACTTGAATGCCACAAATTTTCTTCTGGGTTCATCCTCCTCCTCCTGGTTAATTTCCAACTCCATCATTATTTTCTCAATGAGTTATTTTACATGGTATTTTATGATTTTTTATTACACTCTAATAATGATAGAGGTTACTATCCATATATTAGGTAGGTATTAGATAATCATCATAATTTGTTCTTTGGTTGTAACATCTCTTACAAGAGATATCTTTGTATTGAAAATTTCATTTAACTTGAGATACATGTTAGAAATAGGCTCAACATGCTTCATTTTAAAGTTATCATATTTAATAGTATAAGTATTAAGTATTATTTCTTTCATAATAGATGTTCCATCATGTCAAACATATTATGAATCCTAATTTTCATGGGTATTTTTATAAGTAGAAATTTAATGAAGTTCTTCATCTCCTAAGAGAATGTATGAGGAATTCATGGATTTAAAATTATTACTATAAACTGTCATAGATGGATCATGCCATGTAATTCTATTAGCAGAAGTAATTTTCTACTTATCTACAATTGATGACCAAATTTCAAAACCCATAATTTCTAAATTCATTTTCCTATTAATTTTCAATTGGGAATAATTAGTTACAATAAATAATAGAGTTTTGGTTTTTGAAGAACGTTAGAGTCTATTATCCATAATAACGAAATACTTTTAAAGGGCTAGAAATTTATAATTAACAGAAATTCATTGATCATTAAATTATAACTATAATCATAGTTGAACCGATGTAAACATAAAGTCTTAATAATAATCCACTCCTCGAATACCAAATTTTGGTTGGATTAGAGTACTCAAGAGAGGGTGAGTTGAGTTTCTATAAAAATATTGTTAAAATTTCAATTAATAATCTTCCCCAGTAAAATGAATATTACCCAATTAATCAAGGTAATACTGTTATAATAGTTTGACTATTCATATAAATTCTCATAATATTGATTATTTCTTAGTAATATCAATGTGAGTTATTATTACAACTCTTGAAGCTATTATAATAAGTAAAAGAAGATATAACTTATATCAAAGACAAACTATAAAAGGAAAATATATTATTTTCTGAATTATATGGTAATGAAGAGAAAAACTAAATTAAAAGATACTACAGATAAAACATGTGGTTGAGTCTGAAGGCGATCCCTAATCAAATCCACTTGTTTATCACCTTCCACCATGCTTTTTATATTAATAATATTGATCCACACCCTAGATAGGGGTAAACAATAGTGCACAAGAAAATCTAGGTCACACAAGCTCTTAAACTATTCATGAAGGCATTAAAAAAATAATTTTCTCTAACTTGGATAATTTATTACATGATTTGATTAGTAATTTTCTCCTTCCATCAAGAGTGGGAGCTGACTCCAAACATATTTCCACTAAGATTAATTCCTATAATTTATTCAATCCATCTTTATTATATCCTTTAATTTCTCACAATGTTACAGTCATGTTGTCCTAGATATTCATCTCCACATGCATTACATGAATGTTATGTTTAACCTCAGGATATCTCCAATATGGTAGCTCCAATAACTATTTATTGTTTCTTCCTAATATTCTTATAATTACAAGATTTATATGTCTTTATAAATGTCACATCAATATTTTTCCATGCTCTGAAAATAATGATTAGTGAATAATGGTTTTGGATCAATACCAAATTATTATTATTCATTAAATACCTTTTTTAATCATATATGAGGGAGATCCATAGTAAAAAACCTTTTATGTCTCAATTATGATGTTTTTACCATGACTTTGTTGATAATATAAACTTTTTTTGTTAAGAGATTTGACGTTCTTTATGGCCCATAAAACAACATCCATACAAATTTTGATATGTTGTAATGTCATATATAGAGAACATAATCATTGTATGCAATTAAAAATATATAGTTTTATAAGAATCATACATCCTACCATAATATTTTCAAATAATTAATTAAATTTGACTAGAAAATATGAACATCATTTCTATACTATTTGAGACTATAGATAGTTTAACTTAACATGACATATTTTCACATCATAAAAAATTCAGTAGATATGTTTTAAATTACCAATATAGAAGGCCATGAAAAAACTTTGATTCTATGATTTTGATATTTATTCATTCTATCCATACATATCCCAATTTTAATATTTTTAAAATCATTTTCAAATGTAAAAAACTACAAAAAAAATTTCATCCACTATGGAAAATCTGCTGGATACCTTAATCTTACATCACATATCTTTTCATATGTATGCCATATTAACTGCTTCACATCATGTGAAATTGAAATTAAATGTTTCCAATGAGTAATTATATAATGATTCCAAAATTCCATGGTGTGGGACTTTATGTCCTCTAAATCATCATTTTATTTATCATTCAACTTATACCATGACATCCATAATTTAGGAAACTTTAACAGAAATCAAAATTACATCCTATATATGACATATTCATTCATGAAAGCATATATATTTTTATAACCTAATCCCATATGACATTGTATTTTAATCTATTTTTAATGTTAAAAAATAAGATCATTATTATTAGAATGAATATCTTTCAATAACTATAGAAAATCAATAAAACTCTTGTCACTCAAACCATGATTCATCTTCACATCAATAAATCATAAAGGTAATACTATAACCATAATTTCTATAAAACCCAGATACAATGGTTTTTCAGAATAACTATATAGATACTCAATTTTTGGATCCCTCTCGATTGTCTCTACATTAATATTATGAACCATATCTTCAATTTCATCAGAGTTATCAGCATGAAAAGTATTATAATTAATAGATATATAATTCTTCAAAATTTCACCATACCAAATACATGGGTTGTATCTAGGATTAAAACCATGACAAATTAAATGATCTATAATCTCTTTAATTTTCATCTTCTTCATATTTAAACAACATGGGAATGTAAAAAACATGTCATTGTTTGGAACACATCATTTAGAGAATTTAAAAAAACATCAACACCTTCCTCATATTCCTGACTTATTTGAAGTTCAATAATCCAACTTTGTCATATTATTTTCTATAACAAATATAAAAATAATATCCTATTAAAACAATAAACATGTGATAAAAGGGATAATAGATTATTCATGTCAAATAAGGTAGAAATTTATATCAATGATTTCATAATTTTAAATTAACAAGAAATTCAAATATAAAATATTTATATGTTCCGTCAAAAATAATAATTATAATATCAAGAAAAATTAGAATATATGATTGAATATAATTGATAAATAAAAATTCAAAACCCTTTACATTTTTAATCCAAAATGTCACTACAAATTATTTATCTTTAAAAAACATCACTAGCATCAAATTACATTAAACACACTATTTCAGAAAACAAATTCAATGAAAATTTATTTTACAAAATAAAATCATTTCTCCTTCTAATTTAATTAAAAATTTAGTCAATGTTTTACTTTAGAAAATAGAACAATTTAAAAATATCCATCACATTTAAAATAAAAAACACATTTAAATCAAAGGATTAACGATTTATTTATTTAAATTAAATAAAAAATATTTTCCATTATTAGAACTTTTCATCATTAAAAACATCATATCATCATGTATATATAAAAATGATTACCAATTATTTTAAATACTTTTCAAAATCAAGATAAAACATTCTCAATGTAGCAAAAATTAATATTTTATATTATACAATACTAAACAGATAACATTTAGGATGCTATGTAATAAAAATCAAAATAGATGGAGGGTAACATGCTCAATAATTCAAAAAATATAAAAATTTTATAATACAATTATAAATAGGATTTAAACCATTATTCACAACACCCACAAATATAAAAGGTTCTATAATTAATTATATGATAAATTATATGGTTCTGAGAAGAGTTATGATTACTTTTTGAGTTTTTATTTAATAAAATATAGTCATTCATATATAATAGAAATTATACAAAAGTAATGATGATAACCTATTATTCCAATAAATATATGACATATGAATAATCACTACAATTTTCTCCCAAGTTGTTTTATATTGTCTATTAGTCTTTGGTTAAGAAGATTAAGATGATTAAGATGACACAGTGATTATTATATTATACATAATCAATCCTTACATTTCATTGATACTCTTTTGAGGAATATCATGTTAGTTATATGTAAAATATAAATGAAAATAAAAAAAAAGAGTATATCTATAACCATGACATGAATGGATATATGAGGAAAAAATAAAAGGGATCTATAAAATTTCTTAAAAATACAAATTCAAGGTGAAAATTAAAATAATTAGGTAAAGGATTGAAAATAATTTACTTTACCCTAAACCAAAAACAAGGGTTTCTAATTGAAATTGTGATTTTATACTATATCATTGTTCAATAAAAAATCCCGTAGAATGTTCACATTAATCAAATTAATTTACCAATGTAATCCCATACAATCATACCTTTAAAATTTATTTCCATCATTAATACTCTTTTACAAAAATAATTCGTACGCATCTCATAGGAATTAACCACTATTTCACCGTAAGGGTTCATACCAACCACTATTAAAATAGGATATATTTAAATATCCAATTGATCATTGAGGATCTCTTTTAATTACTAAAAATGTGAATAAAATAATACCCAATAATCCATTTATAATAACTCAATAATGATAAAACAAAAAAAACCTAGGTGGATAACTAATAAAAAATTCCAATTTGATAAAAATATTTACAAACAACTTTCTTAATCACATCATAGTCACTTAACATCAAACTGATGGTAATGGGAGATTTCAATAAATGGAATCATAAAAATAGAGTTAGGGTGTCCGTTTGTGAGGATGAAATGATTCAAATTCCACTATGGATTTAAAATCAAAATTTATAATCTTAGAATAATCAACGCACATTAGAATCCATAGTCATGGGATATTTGAATAAACGTAATAAAAAAAGTGTTTGACATCGATAAGAGAGAATGTATGGGGGATCCTTACTTGAGAGTTGAGAGATAATCCAATATAATTCATAAAAATAAACCAGATGAAACATGATAATTTATTAATTTTAAAGACCAAAATATGAGGCCACTAGATTGAAAATTGATGTTAGGTATTCCATGTGACAGAAATGTTTTTTCATACATGATATCATGTAACACTAAAATGATTTATGAAAAAATTGATAAATTATGAAATTGAATATCATGATGGTTATATTATAACTGATGTGTTAATTATATTTTTATTGTTTTATCACGTTTTTTATACTATAAAATAAGTAAAAAATGCCTTTTATCACATCAGTTAGCTTATAATTATAGTGATAGAGTATAAAAAATTCATTATCATTTTAGTTAAAATAGAATTGATTTGAAAAAACATTTCTGTTAGGTAGATTATAGAGTAACTGATGTGATAAACATGGATACAATTATTCCCAAAATCTATTATATGATAATAGTCATGATAAATCAATATAAATGGATTTAAAAATTTATTTTGGATAATTGACATGAAAAAATTGACATGTTAAATACATTTTGTACCAGTTCATTCCAAATTCAGAACTTATTTATTTTTTGGGTGTATATGCTACCCATGTATTTATTTTATTATTATTCTTATGATCATTATTGGGATTTAGATATCTAAATAAGGTTATTTTCTTGTGGGGATAAGGATTCAAATGTTACCAATGAGGTATGGGTTTGATGTTACAATATCATTATCCATCAATATTATTTATGATTATTAATCCAATGAATATATCCTGTAATATACCTCTTAAGAAACACATAACTTTGTTATCCACATGATATTTATAAAAATTAAATATTTTCCTTCATTTTTATTCTCTTTATATACCCAATATTACAAAAGGATATTATTAAGGAAAACCGACATCATTTTTCACATCGGTTAGAAACCATTTTTCATCCATGAATATATTTAAAAAAAAATTAGAGAATACGATTTAAAATATCCAATATTCATTTTTACCCATTATTTAATATTTTAAAAATTCACTAAAATGATTATTTTTATCAATTTTTGAAAAATTAACCATGGACTTTTTACTGAAAATGTGAAAGGTTTCTTTATTTTAATATGTACAATAAGAATTGATTTGTTTTCTGTTATGATTGATCAATGATTTAATGATTATTTTATAAATTTTCAAGATTATTTTCAACAAAAATATTATTTTTACAATTTCATAAATTATTATATTTTAATGATTTTTTTCAAAATATAATGTATTTTTTTGTCATTACTGTTTTAATGATCTTTTAATACAATTTATATTCAATAATAA
Organism: Viscum album; assembly: GCA_963277665.1. Taxonomy (NCBI): domain Eukaryota; kingdom Viridiplantae; phylum Streptophyta; class Magnoliopsida; order Santalales; family Viscaceae; genus Viscum; species Viscum album. The sequence continues at coordinate 468,101,049 of OY728162.1, read as the reverse complement.
TAATAACATTGGATATTTCATATGTTCTATTATGCATATGATCTAGTTATACCATTCATATTATTTCAGGGATTTTTTATTTTTATCATTAATTGATATCTGTAAAACCTACTTCATTTCCATTGGTTATGTTATTTATGAGATGATTATTAAACCTAATTCATTTGAACATGTTATGCTACGATGAAGTGTTGTGAATCCCATTTTATTATTTTGGTTATGAGTTGTTTAGTTTTTCATAATCTTGTGCAAAAAAATTATTTATATCATGATGTTGGGTACATATATCTCACCACCAATGCAATAGGTAATGATTAATGTTCTACGATCTCAACGGGTGCATGGGAGGTTATCCCAAGTCTGAAATAGGGAGCATGAGATGTTATCCCAAGCCTGAAAGTGTTTACATAGTTGTATATTAGAATTATAAAAGAGGGAATACATATTTTTATCTCATCTCCATAACAAAGTAACTGGTAGGTTATCCTATGTCAAAAACAAGGTACCCATGAGGTTATCCCAAGTTTAAAATGTCGTCACATAGAGGATATCCCAACCCCTAAACAGGTACATAATGCTTACCCGAATCCTAACATGTTATGAATGTCAAGGTGGTAAACATTGACTATTTATTTTATATGATTATTTATATTCCACAAATCTATTTCTTATAACAATGCTATTCTCTCTGGGATCATGCTATTTGATTCCATTATGATTCATGTTTTATAAAATAATAAACTTTATTCCATGAATCATGTTTATGATCTACGACATGAAGGGTATGGTTTCCAAATGTTTTTTCTTTTTATCAAACCATTTTCTCATGTTCTATGTATATACCCCTTCTTTACCCTTAATTATCATTGTAGATAACACTTTATATAGGCTCATGGTTTCATTTTAGTCGTATTACTACGTTTAAAAATCCAAATTTAAATACCCAAACAATTATAGTGAAATTAAGGAATTTATCCATAGGGATAGGGAGTGATTGTGTTTTGTTTTTAATGTTTGGGATTAATTTAGAGATGTTTTCTTAAATTTAGAGTAATTTTTTTGTTTTAATAATGTCGTTATTGAATTAATATTTCTTGATAAATTATATTTAAAGATAAATAAAATAAAAAAAATATTATTATTGCTGATAGATGAGTAGAATGTGTTAGGGTGATGGATTATCAATGTCGTTATTAAATGAATTTTCTTATTATGTTGTATTGTTTATGATTACTCAAATCATTGGGTTATGACTGTAACAGAACCCACTTGGTCTAGTGAGTTTCATATAAATTAATAGAAACCAATTCTTTGGTCTAGAATTTGATATCTCTTAATTTTATTAATATCTTACCTTTTGAGATGTTATGCACATCCAGTGATCATGGTTGTTATTTTTTGGAAATTCCTTAGGTGATCCCTAGAAATCTTGTTCTTGGTCTGTTATGAGATTTCTAGCGATATATAGAAAGGATTATTACAAAATTATGAGAGCAGAATGAATAGGAAAATTATAATATAACATTTGAAATATTAAAATCCATATTCATTGATATCCCCAATACATTGGTACTTTATCTACTCATCAAATAGTTAATAACTAAACTACATGTGATACCAGAATTAATCATTTTAAAGCTCTGAAAGGAAGGTCTTCAGGAAGGTAGCATGAAAGAACCTTCTCTCCTATCCTCTCTCCTTGGGCGTCTCTAGAAATTTCCCCATTGGTCTATCATGGAAAAAATCAGTCATGAACTTGGAGGGAGTTCCCTACATTTATATTCTTTAGGAGTACACTGCATGTACCAAAAAGTACACATCTTGTACCATACTGAATACGATTTCGCCCTCCTTTTACATTTAGTGGGTGATCTACAATGCCTCCCTTGACAAAGAACATTGTTCATCCTAGTAGGTGGAAGTACATGACATGTAACACCACCATACATAGCATGTAATATCAATCATCAACTACCAAATTATTCTACATGGGACCACACTGCATGTATATGGAAATAACATGGCGTGTAATTATTGAACATAAACATGGGTGTTTATCCAGTCTTATCGATCAGTATAGTGAAACAATTACATGGCATGTATTATAAGTAGACGATTTGTATATTTTATTTTTAGTTGTATCCTTTTCCAATTTGGGACATTGGATGGAAAACATCTAAAAATTATCATAATCACCAATATTGAGAATTTGATCCAAAAAAATGATTTATATTCGGAGAAAAATGATTTTATGATAATTAATATATATGAAAAAGTGTACACAAATCGGGCACATAAAATTACCCCACACTTAGTCATTTTCATGTCCTCAAGCAATGTCTCAACATAAAATCAATATATTTTATACTGTAAAAAAGGATGTTTTAATATAATTATAATTATAAATATAAAATCCATATAAGTTTAGGATCGAAATAATGAATGATGATACTAATTGTAGTATCTAATTATATATATTCTCAATATACAATAGGGGTGAATTGTATACTTTAAAAATATCCTTTGTAACATTTAAACATGTTGAACATTAACAAATTTAAATAAATTAATTCGCAAAACCTCTAGTTCTACACACTTTATTGATTCTTGAAATATGATTCCATGAATGTAATTCTAGAAAAGTGATTCCTGAAATGAAGCATAACAATTGTTTACAAGGACAAAGATTTTACATTAATGTGTATAGAATCTTACTAAATCAGAGGAAAAGTATAAGTATAAGATAGTTATACTTTCCCCAATAAAAAAATACAACAGGAAACTTGAAACAAACAAGTAACATGAAGTAAATCTTTTATCCCAAAGTGTAGGGTATCTAACAACCATGGATAAAGGTCACTTGATGTATAATTTCAAGAAACATTGTCTTACCCACACCAGGGAATGCCCTCGATAAGAAGATCATCATCTGTCTTAATATCCACGCAAGCCCTTAACTTCAAGGATGTCAGCACCTCTGTCTTCCTCTGCAAGGAAGTCCCCGAACACTAAGGTAGTCAGCACCTCTGTCTTCCTATCCCTGGAAGCCCTTGATTGTACATAGCAACAATCAGAGTCATATGATGAAATCTGGACAAGAAGATCAGTACACACAATGCATGATATTGTCACTCTAGAAATTATTTCAAAATCATGCAATATATAGAGACATAGAATAGTTCATCCAATGTATTGTAATCTTTCAAATGATCTCTTATTTATAGGCACATCTCCAACGGTCGGCTCCCTCCTTTAATGGTTATATTTTCCTTTGAATTTTGGAGGGACCTATACATGTGTCACTCAAATAATGGTATGTCAGAAACAAATGTAAGACATGATTTTATAACTATATCAAAGATGATAAAAAATGGTTTCTTAATTAAAATCCATTTTTCGGAGTCTGTGAAAAATTAACATTTGAAGTCTATGTAAAAAGATTAGGAGTCTATATTATAGCTTATTCAGATTTTTTTATTACGGAATTTGGAGTTATAACTCATAGGAATTATTAACCTGATTTCAGTGCTAGAACATAGATGAATTCATAACAAGAATTCTGATTTAAAATTCATAAGTTTTCGTAATCTGAATTCAGAGTCTGAATTCATATGAATTCGTATTCAGAATTCAGAGTTTGAGATCATAAGAATTCATAACCAGAATTCGGAGTCTGAATCCATATAAATTCTTAGTCCGAACTCAGAAGATTTCGAATTCGGAATTTAGTGAACTCAGAGTCAGAACTCAGAAGAGATCGGAGTCTGAATTTAGATATCTTGGAGTCATAATAATGAAGAGTTCAGAGTCTGAATTCAAAGAGCTAGGAGTCAGAACTCATAAGTGTTCGAAGTATGAATTCAGAGAACTCGGAATCAAAACTAATAAGATTTTAGAGTTTGAAATCAGGGAACTGGGAGTCAGAACTCAGAAGAGTTCAGAGTCTTAATTCAGAGAATTCGGAGTCAGAACTCAGAAGAGTTCAGAGTTTTAATTCCGAAAACTCGGAGTCGGAACATAGAATTTTCTGGAGTATAAATATATTGAACTCGTAGTTAGAACTCAGAAGAGTTCTAAGTATGAATTCAAATAACATGGAGTCAGAACATAGAAGAGTATATAACAAGAATTCTATGAATTCATATCCTAAAACAGAATGCTTCATATCTTGGTAATTATAGGATTCTGGGGTTTTTTATACAAACAAAATTTTACATTTAGAGAAATTAGGATATGAATAATGAAAACATGGTAAGGAAAAATTTTCCTTATGAAAGAAAAATAGGGTAAGGAGAAAATTTTCCTTGAAGAAGGAAAAGATTCATTAAGGAAGGAAAATTTCCCTCATCAAGATACATTTCATTTTTCCTTAAAATAGGTGTTTGTGATTTTCAAAACATGAAGGAGTGGAAAATTAATAACGAAACCTTATTGACTCAACAATATCTCCCTTTTTGGAAATCACAAACATCCTTATAAAAAGGAATATAAGTACATACAATTTTTATACTCTTGAAAATAAAACTTATCTACCTTTACATATGAATCAGAGTGAATATGACTTACACCCCCTTAGGCTTTAAAACAACTACGGATTGTAATATGTTTTATCGAATGGAATTTTACATTATCTTCCATCCAAAAATCTATAAGATGAAAAACTCCAGCATAGATAAACTCTACCTTTGTGATTTTCAAAAAGAAATATATGGAATGGAGAAAGAAATTATGGTACCTGAATGATTAGTACAAGGAAAAAAAACAAGAGAGAAAAAAAAAATTCATTATGTTTGGAAAGAATTTTTACAAGAAGGAAAATACAACAAAAGATCGAATTGGATCTATTTTCCTTCCTTCTCCTTGGGTATCAATTTAGTCACTATGGTTATCACATTTTTGAGTTCCTCGTTGTCTTCCATTGCTTTCTATAGGAGGTGATCATGACCCTCTGATATTTTCTCTAATGCTTTGATATTTTATTCTTGATCCTTGATAGGTTCTTCTAGATCATTCATCAGTTTATCTTGCGTATTTATCTTTTCTTCAATCTCGATCCAAATATCCCTTTCCCTATTCAATCATTGGGAAACAATTGATATTTTTCCATTCATATCCTTTACCACCTGTATCTGAGAATCCTGATCAAGTGTCATCATTCCTTCAAAACTAGTTGTAAGATCTCTAATCTTACCATCATCAATGTCAAAAGACTCCTTGAAACCATCTTGAAACTCATCAAATTCTCTCATGTCTTCAACTGACATCATTGACCATCTAACCATTTTCATACAAAACCTTTTGTGGGAATCTTAGTTAATGATGAAATTCATGATATCAGCCTCAATCTTTACACACTTTTCCATCACTATGGACACTGACTCCGGCTTTTCGTTCAATGTGTGTTGAAGCATCTGACATCTGGAATCTATGCTTGGAAAAATCCGAATGGTCCCAAAAATGCTTATTCAAGGATTGGACTACGAAATCATGTCTAAGGGAAGATGATTCTGAATCTGATACTTTAATTGGTGAGGGATCTTTCTCTAGCTCAACAAGCTTCTTCTTTGAAGATTCCCCAACAACTTTCTTCTTCAAAATCGTATTAGTAGGTGTATCAACAACCACATGTTTACCCTTATCAGTTCTCAGAATATCTTCCTCATCCAAAGAGTTATGTTCACTATCAGATAGTTGAACAATCATATCTTAATCTATATTATATTTGATATCTCTTGCCTCAACATCCTCAGGGTGTATGAAATCATTGTTTGATCTTTCTTCCCCGGATAGTTTATTAACATCTTTTTCAACATTCTCACCTACACCTTCCTCATCCTTCATATGAGTTGCGTAATTTGAAAACCTTTCTTCATAAGTTCGGATTGATAGTTTCTCAGATTGGGTTTCCTTTTCATCGTAATCTACAACTTGATTTATAAGATCTTATGTGCCATCACAACTTTCTAACTCTTCTTCTTCTTTTTCTTGAATAATATTTTCATGGGTTTTTTCGGAGTGACACACTTCTTACCCGGAGATTCTTGTAAATCATTTACCATGAAAGATTGTGGTACCTGAATATTATCATATGCTATTTTAGTATCCTTCAAAAGATATTTCACTAACTCAACTTTATTCATTTTCCACATTTTCTTATATTCTTTAGCTTGCTTCTCAAGCTCATCAGTGGTCTTCTCTTTTAATGCCTTGGCCTAAGTAGGATCCAAACCAAAAAATGGCTCCCCTACATTCCTAATCTTTTTGTTCTCCCCCAATTTATTTACAAACTCTTCTAAATAAGAATTCTACGTATTGGTATTTGGAGGTGCAGATTGGGTTCCTTTATCCTCTAGGGGTTTACCATTAACTACAACTTCTTACAACTTCTTCTTCATTCTACTTTTTTTAATGGTTCATGAACCTCTTGTTCCTTCACAATAGCTTTATCCTCTTCCTATGGTATGTCATAAAATTCTCTGGAATATTTATAAAAACCAATATTTGTTATCTTCAACATATCAAAACATACTAACATGACTTTGAAATTCCTTGGATTGGAAATGTAAAGAATCTTGAAAGACTCAAGGCATCGAACAATTATCATAGAGTGGATGGATGGATACATGATTAAATGAGCTTTCATGTTCTGATTATTAATATTATCAATCATAATGAGAATATTCATTATCATGTTGATCTCCCATTGGATCTACATGAAGTCCAAAATGTATATATCACTCTTATTCAACGTTTCATTGTCACCCTTTCTCGGAATAATTAATCCTTGAACCCATAATTCAAGGATCCAATTATTTTTAGGGAGGTGAGAAATATTCGGAGTCTAGACATCAGAAAGTCCAAGACACTCCATAGAATCCATATTATTGAAACTTCCTTTATCATCAGGCAATTTATAGGAACAAAATTCAGATTCCTCTTCATAAGACAACCCCTCCAAGCAAGCTTCCATGGTGTATGAAAGGGAATAATTTTTTTCATATCATTAGAAAGAAAATTTAAGACTCTCTTATTCTTTAAAAAATCTCACAGATTCATAAAATTCCATAAGAAAATCCATATATACAATATCTTGTGCTCCTAGCATTGATATGAAAATACTTTCCCATCCATTCAACGTAATGTTATTGGATATAATGGAATTGTACTGGGCAAAGAAATTTGGATGCCCCAACCTCTCTCCATAAATCTACCACTCCAAAAGTCACTTGATAGTTGAAATATCTTTAGAAGGAACATCAATAGACATTTGTATTTGAACAAGATTTGAGATGTTTAGAATGGGCTTTTGAAAGGGGGAAGAGCTTTGGCATGCAAAGGCTTGAAATCTGATGTGGGATCACCATCGTGGGGTCCTTTATATAGGCGTTTGATACGACAGTTGAACTTCCATATTCAATCCAATAAATGATAAATATTATGATTAGGTCTGATGGTTGAAATGATAACCGCAAGGAAAATTTTGTAGGATCTGATATTTTGATGTTTTTAAATGAAAACAATTAGATTTAATGAAAATAAAATCTGAAAATTTTAAAACAAAAAAATACCAACAAGTAAAATAGGAATACTAAATATTAATAAATGAAATTGTACCTTTCATATTCCCCGGACGATTATTCGTAGTAGGTAATATTATTCTTGAATAATTTTAGATTCCCAAGAAAACATTAACTACAAAAACATATATTATGGGAACAAAACTGAGTACAAAACATTTTATTATGAAACTTTCATGTACAAAAATATTCATTATGAAAATTTCATGTATGAAAATCCTCATTATGAAAATTTCAAGTACGAAAATCTTCATTACGAATATATCAAGTAATAAAATCGTCCTTATGAAAATTTCATGTTCTAAAATCTTCATTAGGAAAATTTCATCTAAGAAAATATTCATTACGAAAATTTCAAGTACGAAAATCTTCAATAAAAAAATTTCAATATGAAAAATTTAAGAACTAAATTACAAAAATTTGAAAAACCAACTATGAAAAATTTCCATTACCAAAATTTGAAGAAAAAAACTACCTATAATTTTTTTTTAAAATGAAACAAACAAATATACTCTCCCTATGAAATGGAGTGTATTACAGTAAGGAGATTGGTTCAAAAGGAAGTTAACAAAGGAAGATTACCTTACTGTTATCATTTCTAACTTCCTTTAAATGTATTCAAATATATCAGAGAGTAACGATTTTCTGAAAATATGAGGAAGTTGATCTTGCATTCTAATGAATTGAAGAATGATGTCACCTTTTTGAATTATCTTTGAAAGTTACTTTTCCACCTTTCGTCATGATAATATTTTCAAAGTAGTTTTTGTTACTAGTCATATGCTTGGAACATCAATTATCCATGTAGCATGTATTATTGTTGGTACCTTCTCTATTTTCTTGAAAATAAAATAGTTAGGCTTTTAAAATAAAAAATATCATGGATCTGGAAACATCAGAATTCCAAATCATAGGTACCCACATTTTTTAAGAAAAATAGGCTTTCTGAAATCCTAAAGACATTGTTTTGTTAAGGAAACAATTTTCCCCAATTTCCACTGAACTGACACTTAGTATAGAATGGAGCACTTTGAGGAACAACATAATTGTTACTAAAAATTGATTTAGAACTAATATAACCAAAACCAGAACTATTATATAGAGGATGGATTTGGGAATACATATTATCAAAATTATCATTACCTAAGGTAAAATATGACAAACACAACCTCATGGAAAAAATTTCGGATTTCAATTTTAGAATTAAGTTCCTGTCTTCCGAAACATTTGATTTTGAAATAGAGTTAGGCTCGAAATCATTTTTCCTAGAAATTACATTTTATAGATCCATAGAACGTTTATTCTTCTCAGAATTTACTTCCTCAAGATTTTTTGTAATCCTTTAAAAATTAATAATTTTCTTATCAAGATATTTAGAGAGATCTAATATTTCCTTAGTGAGAATAGTATTCCTATAATTTTCCTTATCAATATTTTTCTTGAGTTTTGAATTATTAATCTCATGGAGTTTAGAAATACTAGAAACTTCTTCATAGGTAGGTAAATATTATCTTCATCATAAAGAGATTATACATCGGAAGAGTTATAGTATTTACTATCTCTGTAATTAGCATTTTGGGATACATTGGTCATAGATTTTGAATTGTGTACCTTAGCCATCAAAAAATGATTTTAAATAGGTCTTCTGGCTATTAGACCGATATTCTTTTGTCCATAAGATTCATAATATGATGATTCATCTAAAGAGTCTCCACCACTGGCACTGCAGGTGTCATTTGTTTTCAAAAAATTCATAGCTTTTTCTTTGTAGTACATCTTTCGGTTTCTCTCATAATTATTTTCCATTCATTCTTTTCTCATGAGCATAGCACAATCAGGCCTTATGTGTCCAACTCTATTGCATTCGTAACATGTGACTTCTGAATCATTCATGTCATTCCATTATTAATTTTGATTTTGGATTGAATTTTCTGTTATCCAAAAATCTTGTTCATCCTTCGTGCAAGATTTTATAACTCATTTTCTGAAGATTCACTTCTACTAGATTCGGATTCAATAACAATATTCTTAGATTTAGATCTTGTAACTCTCTCGGGAGTCTTGACTTTCATATGATTTGAAGTAGTTGTAAAAGAAAAAATGTCATTACCTATCTTCTTCTTTATGTTATCAGCATCTGTCATTATTCAAGTCTCATGTTGATGAAGAGTACAAAAAGGATCATCAACAGAAATCTGAGTAACCTTTCTATTCTCATTAATAGATGTTCTCCTAGATTCCCATTCATTGAGAATAATGTCTATGATATTATCAACAGGAGAATCATTATCTAATCCTTTCTCTCCCATGGATAGTAAACTATTCACAATTATCATGATTCTTTGTTGTACCTTACATATGTTTTCTCCATAAGGATATCAAAAAACATGATATTCAGCTCTGAGCATGGCTCTTCTAGTTTCTATTTGGAATTTCCTAATTGAGTAACTTCATTTTTCTTCCAAATATAATCTTCTGCTTCACAATATTAAATTTGAATATAAATATATATATATTTCTAGTCATATAACTAAAAAAGGTGTTGCGTACATTATAATTCAGTTGATATTCATGCTTTCCTTGATTGGTGAAGGTACTAAATTCCTTTTCAGGGATTTTATATCCTCCATTAAGCATACAAAAATTATTAACTCCAATGTTGATAACAAATGACTTCATACGATATCTCCAATATTCATAATTGATCCCATCAAAAATAGGTGGTCTAGTTTGAGTAGGTTGTCTACGTAACGAACATCGATTCTAGACATTGTAAAAAATATCTCTTTCCATACATGCTTTTTAGCAATAAAGGTTTGTAAACATGGGAAAAATTCCTAAGCAAAGGAAATAGAACAATGAAAATATGGGGAAATAAAACATATATGTGAGTATAAGTATTTCAGAGTTCTCCTTTGATATCAATTGTTGAATCAATATAGTGAATGAAGATACTAACTGTAGTATCTAATGATATTGATTCTCATAATATAAGAGGGGGTGAATTGTATACGTCAAAAAAGTTCATTTGGAACTCTTAAAGATGGTGAAGTTTAACAATGTTGAACAAAGTAATTCACAAAAACTCTAGTTCTACACACATTATGGAATCTGGGATTATGATTTTGAGAATGTAATTATGGAAAAGTGATTCCAGAAATAAAAAATAAAAATGTTTACAAAGACAAATATTCTACCTTAAAGCCTATATAATCTTACTAAACCAGAGCACAAGTATAATGAAGTATAAGATAGTTATACTTTCCTCATCAAACATAATATAGTGGAAAACATGAAACAAAAAAGGTAAAAGTAGTAAATCATTTGTCCCAAAGAGTATCGTATAAAAAACCCATTGATAAAGGCTCCTTGATTTATACTTTCAAGATAGTATGTTTTACCCACACAAGGGTAAGCCCTCGATATGAAGATCGGAGTCTGTCTTGTTGTCCCTTCAAGACCTCAACTCAAGGTAATCGGCACCTCTGTCTTCCTCTGTAAGGATTTCCTCGAACTTCAAGGTAGTCAACAACTCTGTCTTCCTATCCCCGGAAGCCCTAGATTGTACACAACAACAATCGGAGTCACATGAAGCAATCTAAAGAAGAAGTTCAGTATGCACTAAGCATGAGAGTCTCTCTCTAGAATTTTCTTTAACATCATGACAACTATAGAGTCATAAAATAGTTCTTCCAATGTATTGTGCTCCATCAAATGTGCTCCTATTTATAGGTACATCTAAAACAATCAGCTACATCCTCTAATAGTCATATTTTTCCTTGAATTTTGCACGGACATGTACATGTGTCACTCATACAATAGTTATTTAGAAACAAATTATAAAACATCATTTCATAACTATATCCAAGATGATCTAAAATGGTTTCTTAATAGAAATCAATTTTTCGAATTCTATGAAAAATAAATCTTTGGAGTGTAAGTAAAAATATTAAGAATCTATATTACAAAGATATTCTGATTATATTGATTAGGGAATTTGATGATAGAACACAGAGGAGTTATTAACCTGAATTCGGTGTCAGAACTCAAAAGAATTTTTAACAAGCATTTTGAGTCAGAATTCATAAGAGTTCGTAATCAAAATTCAGATTCTGAATTCATAAGAATAAATATTCATAATTCTGAGTCTAAATTCATAAGAATTCATAACAAGAATTCAGAGTAAGAATTCATAAGAATTCATAGTTAGAACTTAGAAGAGTTCGGAGTCTGAATTAAGAGAACTCAGAGTCAGAACTCAGAATAGTTTGGAGTCCAAATTTATAGATCTCGTAGTCATAACACAGAAGAGTTCGATGTTTGAATTTAGAAAACATGGAGTCATAACTCAGAAAAGTTTGGAGTCTAAATTTATATAACTCGGAGTCCAAAGTCAGAAGAGTTCGGAGTATTAATTCAGAGAACTTAGAGTCAGAACTCAGAAGATTTCAGATTCTGAATTCAGAGAACTCGGAGTCATATATGAGAAGTGTTCATATTATGAATTCAAAGAACATGGAGTCAGAACATAGAAGAGTTTGTAACCAAAATTCTGATTATTTGGATCCTAAAACAGAATGCTTCATATCTAGGTAATTATAGGATTCCGATGATTTGGATACAAACCGAATTTGACATTTAGAAAAATTATGATATGAACAATGGAAACATGGTGAGGATAAATTTTCCTTATGATATAAAAACAGGGTAAGTAGAAAATTATCCTTGAGGAAGGAAAATTTTCCTTAAGGAAAATTTCCCTTATCAAGATAAAATTCATTTTTTCTTTTAAATAGGTTTTTGTGATTTTCAAAACATGATGTAATTTAAAGATATATGGAAAACTTATTGACTCTACAAGAAGAATATTTTAGATGTCAAATAACATATTTCAAATCCAAATATATTCTAATAATTCCTCCTATATAATTTAAATTAAAAATTTCATCCTATTTCATTCGTATTATTTATCATTCCATATATTAACATGCCACTTGTTTATACACCTCACCAACAATTACCTCACTCATCACTCAAGATTATTTAATCATATTTATGCTCAATTGTATGTATATTCACTCTATATATGAATGTGTTCTCATTATCCACATCAAATGTAAAATATCAAAAATCATGGGGGATTTCAATAAGGTTCAAATTTTTTTGAGGCTACGGGTTGGAAGTTAATGATGAAATTTTTTCTCAAAGGTTCGAAAATGAGGATGAATTCTTAAATTATAATGCATGATATTCAAATGAAAGCATACTTAAAGTGAACCCAATCAATATCTCTCAAAGGTATCATCATCATGATATTCCTCTACCAATATGGGCCCCAAAACCATTAATGAATGTAGACCCTCTTTTTTAAATTTCATTATATTAATAAGAACCAATAATAAAACAATGAATATTTTTTTAGATACATTTTTCTCAAATGATCAAATGATAAAATACCACACACATAAATTCATGTTTTCCCATAATTATATAACATGAATGTAGAAAAATCCTTGTACAAAGAAGAGGTGAATAATCATGAAAATTTATAAAAGAATTATTGTATGAAGGGTAAAAAATCTTTTAATGTAGCTTTATATCACGAAAATTCGTGGTTTATATGTATTTTAAGAATATCATATATAGTGTAGGTCGCATGCTCAAAGGGGCTTCAAAACAATCAAATTCTTTAATAATTACAATTTTATTGATAAAAAAACATTTTTTGAAGAGAAAAAATAGAATGTTCTAGTAGATATGCATATCCCTAGAATATCTCAATAAATAGGGTATAATAATGGATATGTCAAAAAGGATTATAATATATCTTGAGATGGGAAAATAGGGTTTAATTAGGTCATGACATGAGTAAAAATGATCAAATATAATAAATATAAATGAGCACGATTTAAATCCATAATCAAAATTTATTAGCAATCATTTAAATAAATACAATGAATATAGAAATCTGCATGTAAATTTTAAAATTACCTTTTTTTATTTATTATTTATAATTATAATTTGTCAAAACATTTTTCACAAATTAAAACATATCAATAATTAATCATGTCTCCAAAATAAGTTCAAGTAAATGAAAAGTGTAATCAAAGATCATCCCCACATTGAATACAACACATAGTCCCCTAAGTGAAATATCAAGTAAGAGGAGAGAATATGCGGAAATAGTGGGTGGAAGATGAGTAAAGTATGAAATAAGTAAAACCAATCTAGAATGGAAATATAAACACTAAAAAATACTTCCCTCATGGTGAATCAAAAAAATATTGTATGGATTTGAAATAGAGATTCCCATGTTGCTCCAGAGTACCACTGACTGTTCTTGGGACAAAAAAACAAATCTGAAAATATATACATCCTCACATCCCATGTATTGAATATATATATATATATATAATGGAAATAATTGTTCCCAAAAATCAATCACTGGGTCACCACATAAGATGCATCAACTACTTTAGATGAATCCAGCAATGGAGAAGTAGTCGTATCAAATACTAGAGGAACGGTTGATGTACTATGAGTGGTTTTCATAGGTGGAACCGTAGGCTCAACAGCGGAGTTAGTATCTTGGATATCAACCACATGAGGCATGATAGTGATAGCTTCCACAATAAGTGATACAAGAACATAATATATGTACAGAGTTGTGGGTGTTGAATATTTGGTGGGAGGATGCTTTGTAGATGCAGGAGAATGTGCTCAGGGTGCTGGAATGCCTATGTTTTGATGAATGGGGCCCAATATCTAGTCAATCTGTGTCTGGAACTCAAGAAGGGTACACTACTGATGCTCAATAACAATCTGGTGGAGGCTATCGGGGAGATCAACTGAGGGTGAAGATGTAGGAGGTGTGGTGGAAGGCTGAGGGGAAGAACGAATGGAGGAAGAATAAGGAATGATAGAAAAAGGGGGTGGGGTGGTGAGGGAACATTTGCAGGTGAATGTGGTAGGTCATGGGTGGTACGACCAACTGGAGCAGCAGGGTCATCCCTCACACCTACAGGAGTAGGGTCTTCTTTCACAATCATGTAGTATTCCCCCAGATTCTCGACCATTCACATATGAATAATCATGAGAAATTCTAGATGCTGGTGAGAGCCCAAGGGGTGGTGTGGGAGATAGGTCTCAATGTCACCCAAATGGTGTGCCAAGAATGTGCCATAGAAGCCACCATTCAGGTTACCCTAATATCCATGAATCATAGAGAGGAAGTTGGTGGAGGCCAGGTGAGGTAGGTCCAGGTAATCATGGAAGACAGTACAAGTAAGGTGCTCCCTATCTCATCCAAACAATACACCCATATCCACATGGCGAGGAAAAAAATGGTTCAAATGCATCGGTGTAGGAAATGAAATGGAGGGTCAATTATGAGTATGCAATTCTATGATGTGGGGGTGTACCTTTGGTCAGGCTCATCAATCGACTGGCACATGGCAATGAGGTCAGGTCACTTGGGGCGAGTAAGGGTGGAGACAAGCAGTGCGCTGTAAGGAAGGGTGAATAAGTTTCACCCTTGTCCAAATTTTTCCATGGAAAGGAGAAAAGTTTGGAATCATAGCCGAAAGAGGACACGGTAAGTGGTATTAGTGGGAGTCTGAGGGTATGTGGGCCCATCAAACTTAATGTTCTCCATGAACTCTAGAAATAAATCCATGTAAGTAAGAGTATTCAACTGTAGTGCCTCATGGAGATGTCTATGTCCATGGAGCTCCTCAATCTCCTCAAAAATTCCCACAACCTGGGGAAAACTGACGTCTAGGTAGAAGTCTCTCAACTAAATAGTGTGGTGAGAGAAGCACCAAAATATGTCTATCGTTTTATTATCCTCATGAATGATCAGTATTGAATATATTGGAGGGTAGACAATGGCCAATGTATGAGGTGGTGGAATTACTGGTGCCAGAGTAGATGATCCTACAATTGTGGTAGGAGGTGGAGAATTGGATAGCTATATTGGCTCAAAGGACTGGCCAGTTAGTGGTGGTGGGGGCTAGGTCAGGTATACTACCATCTTGGATGGTTTCTTTTAGGGAAAAATGTTGTAAGAAGGAGTTGTGGCAGAGGAGCTCACTCCCATGGTGAATGGAGAAGATGTTGCCGCTAGACGATCTGTGGTGGTAGGAGAAGGCGCCTTAGGAAATTCTAGATCATAATATGTCAGGGATAGAGGCGGGATCATAAGAGGAGGATGAGAAGCCAATGATAGGGGATGGATAACTAGAATTTCAACTACGAGACACTCGGAATGTTGAAGACGAATACTATGATGAGGAGGCTACTCACCCGCAGACGCAGAAGTAGGCTGCTTACTAGATGTGGGATCATCACCATAAATAGATGAAATAAAATAACATAAATTAAGAAAACATAATATAAATAATAATGAAATAAAATGTGATAATAAAAAAATAAGTAGAACACATCTAGTATATATAGGTACATGTGTGTAGTACGATCTTTGTAAGAACCCACGTACACTGGATAGATACGCAGGGAGGGAATGTTTCATGTATAAAAAATATATGGCATCTAATAATTTTTATACTCCATGAAGTAAAATATGTATTTCTACCCAAATAGAGGGCCAGAAATGACTTCGACTAGGGTAGGGGATAAGGGACATACACATCGTGTGGAATATAGTACACACCGTTTATGTTGACATGGTGTGTAAAAAATATACACCATCCACACAGAGTCCTCCAAAGGGTTGGAGGACATGGCGTGTCCTGAACATGCATGTCGTGTATCATGACACAGGAAGGGTCTGTCTCCTAGAGGACATGGTCAGGGCCAGATGGTTAGGGGTGCCAGAATACATGATGCATACCGTACATACACGCCATGTGTATTTCAAATTATAACTATGTGGGTGTGTTTCCATGTATAATATATACACATCATGTGTTTTTCACACACCAAATGTACTGCACAGGATCCAAAGTGTTAACCGATCTGATAATCGACCCAAACTCATGTAAAATAATGAAATAAAGGGATGAGAATGACACCTAGAGAACAAATCAATATTTTGAAGTAATGGGATCCAAAAACACCAATAATTGATGGATTGAGTTCAGGGTGGGGGTGGGGGTAGTTCATCATGCAATAAAAGAAAATGTGGGGGAGGGGGATCACGTGACAGGTTCTGAGGCAACGTAGACCCCGACCATTATAGGTGAATGAAAAATCATGTATCAAGATGTACACACAATATATGACTTGTTTATTTATTTTTTAAAAATATAAATTATATAATATAATTATCATAGTAAAATATATAAAAATTAATATTAAAAATTAAAAATAATATAGAAATATATATATATATATATATATATTAGTTACTAAATGAAAATAAATACATGTAATGTATTGGGGAAATACATGTCAGGTCTTCTAAAATATAAAAAAATAGAACTATAACCTTTGGTCTGATGCTTGGAGCACGATTCGAACCAGAAATCAAGCATTCTAAATGCAAGACCCCAACGACTATAGAAAATGGTGTAGTATTTCATGTTTTTAGTTACATATAATATTTCATGTAGAGGTACAGTTCTACATGGGAAAAATACAGTGAACAGTGTGTGGTTTTAATTTGGATAAAAGGGATGAAGCAGGGAGATTAGCCGTGTTAGAACCATAGTTTTTTGAATCCAAGTCCAAGACTCTTCCAATATTCCAACATCACCAGAATGTAAATTCTTATTTCAACAATTATTTATCTTATTATTGAAAAAATTGAATAAAATAAATATATCTAAATTCAGATTTTGTGGTTTTATTAATATTAATAATGATGGAAATGGGATCGCTATACGCATTCAAACCCAAGACATTTGGATTCTGTTTCTAACACTGAACAGTCGGTCCATCCCCATAATGGGTTTTCTTTTATATATAAACCATTTATATTATTTTGAAAAATATCACACACTCCATTTATATAAACACAGGTTAATAAGGATGAACCCCATGCTGAAGGTAGGTATGGATGGATTCAAACTAGTGATTGCTCAGATATAATCCAGTGACCTTACCATCAACATCGACATCATCACTATTTATTAACATGTTTTATATTTATATATATTATTATAATATACAATAAAAAAATTAAGTACACGCCATGTGTATAGGTGGAACATGACGTGTAACCTCTAGGTTTCCTCCTAGGAAGCACTTTTTTTGTCGTTGGATTGACCTTACCATATAATTTTTCTACCCAAATTGTATTGTGGATATTATGGCCACCATATAATCCATTTTAAAATAGGGTTTCCAACACTGCCCATTTACCTTGAATTGTTGACCATCTGCTCCAACCACTTCCACCGCACCATGCTGAAACACCTTGACAACATTGAACGATTTCGACCATTGGGACTTGAGTTTACCTACGAATAGTCTCAAACGAGAGTTATATAATGTAAATAATCATGAGGATGGAATGATTTATATATAATAATCTAGCTATGAAACTCCTTTGTCTTCTGCTTATATAGACACATATTCTTGTATGCCTCTCACTGAGTTTCATCACATTCCATCATTTAAAACATGTGCCTTTATCGTGTAGCCTAGAGATCATAGTTAAGGTATTTCACATCCCAAGAGTATTTAGGCTCAATCAACAAAGGTAAATTACCAGGATTCCGATAGATCAACTGGAATGGAGACATCCCCAAATTTTTCTTGAAAGCGGTCTTGTATTCCCCACAAGGAATAATATTTTTTCTTGGACCAGTTCTTCAATGAAGCTCCCACTATCTTCTATAGGATGTACATTAATTCATTGTTTGTGATATAAACATGCCCACTAGACTAGGGATGTAAGAAGTCCTAGAATTATATATCACTCCATACTTCAAAATAACATTTCTCATTAATAAAATATATAAAATGTATTCATCTATCCCTGATATTCACCCATGGAACACCAAACCTGTTGAAAAAGCTCTTCTTCATGAATTCCACAATGACCTTTTGTAGAGTTGTTTTTTGATGCAGTGGTGTCCACCCATTTTGAGACATAGTGCAGAAAAACTAGTATGTAAGAGTGTCCAAATGATGTAGGAAAGGGAACAATGAATTCAATCCCCAAAAAATCGAAGATCTCGAACTCAGAAGTGGGATGTTGAGGCATTTCAACTTGGAACCCCATGTTATATGTCTGTTGGAATCGATTGCAGCATGTCAAATAATTTTTGGCATCATTGTGCATGGTGGTCCAGAAAAACCACAATTGGAGAATTTATGTCATTGTTCAGTCTGGGACATTATGTCCCCTAGATTGGGAAGAATGAAAAAATTCCAGATTTGGTTGAATTTTTTCTTCCCGAATACTACATCAGTTCACTCCATATCTAGATGATCAGAGGAGCATAGGGTTTTCCCAAAAATATATTTTCACATCAAGAAATAATTTTCTTTTGGTGGGATCCCAAATAATGGTGAATGACTTTTATATCCATGTAATTGGATATGTCAGCATAACAAATATGAGGTTAAGATTCAACAGAGTAATGACGCTCATCTGAGATGGCCACCGTAATTTCTAAATCATCTTCTCTATCAATATGATGTAATTCTAACCTATGGAGATGATTAGAAACCACATTACAACTTCCCTTATTATGATGGATCTCAAAGTAAATGTATTAGATATGAATCACCCAACAAATGAGTTTTGATTATTCATTCTTTTTGTTCACTAATTATATTAATGATGTGTGGTTAGTGTAGACAAGTACATTGGATAGAACCAAATAATAATAGAACATGTCGAATGAAAAAACCACAACGAAATATTCCTTCTTAGTATTTGTTCGTTGATTTTTGCTTCATTTAAGACTCTGTAGGAATAATATATCAGTCTAAAGATTGGATTGAGTTTCTACCCAAGAACTTCTCTAAATGTATAGTCACTTGCATCACACATGACCAAAATATTATTCTCCCAATTTGGGCTAATGTTGATTCGCGATTCAACTAATTTTTCTTTAGAAGCTGTAAATTTATGGTGCATTATTATTAAAATTCAAAGATAGCATCCTTTGTAAAATGATTGTCTAATGGATGACCTATTTTGGAAAAATCACATCCCAATCACCTATAGAAACCAGAATGACCATGAAAGCTTTAGATTTCCCAAAAAGATGTGGGAATATTAAATTGTGAGATGATTTCAATCTTTTGCAGGTCAACTTCAACGCTCCTCTTAGATATTTTATGGCCTAAGATGAAGAAATGTTTCTCCATGATGTGGACCATTTCCCAGTTTATAATACATTGTTTCTGAATTTAATTTTTTTATTTTACAAACACTTAATTAATCCTCATAATAATTTATTTTATTATAACATTTTAAAATTAAATATGTTTACCAATGACACACTTCCACATCACCAACTGAATTATTTTTATTTATTAGGATTTAATACTTATAAAATAATTGAAACCAATTAGATTTGGAAGAAACCATATGAAAACCCATGGTATGGATTATATTAATTTATGATATAAATATCAAAACCTATGATTAGATATTAATGTATAATTCCCATCTATTTTTCTAAAAAAGCCCACACAAAAACATGTTACCCTTCACTCAAAAACCATTAATAATGAATTTAATCTAACCATACCTCTCTATAGACCTCCCAATGTTCCATTAGTCTCTTAAAAAGCTCCCCACAATCTATTAGTAGAGCCCCATCATGGTAATGGATCCACACCATATCATCATTAATCAGGAACCGTCTTTGTGTAATGCCATTTTATATCCAATTTTTCAAGTTGGGATATGTTTTTACACATTCGTATTACATTCCTTATTATTCTCATGTAAGGAGAAATACCCTCTATTTCTCATTCAGCCATCCTGAAGTCCAATATGTACGCCCATTACCCTATCAAAATCATCTTTTGATTTTCCGTACCAAATTTTTTTATCATGATTACCCACCTACCTCGATTTCCACTCAAGTGTATTTTTTTAGTTATAACAATACATATTATTGTGTTTTTACTTTAATTTAACACACGCACTATTTTTTGGAGATAAAATTAATAAAATACGTTCATATAATGTATGATGTATGTGGAACTCATATACATGTACATGATATGAAAGTGACAACTGTTCCATGAATTTGATTACATGTCAATGCATTGGGTAATGTTTTTATCTCATAAGATTCACTATTTGGCGAATGGAATGTTATATAAATAATAATACGGTATATTTGCTTAGAGTTAGATCTTGAATTGTGTTTATTATTTTCTATTTTGTATTTTTTACACATTACAATGATTATATTATGTTATCATGTTATATCATGTTTTATTGTTCAAAATTATGATTCTCAATAGTCTTATATTACAATGACATGCCTATCTTACCAAATGTACTAGATTACCTTATTCGGTTATTTTTTTATCCTATTACTCAACATTATAGCTCACCCTCGTATGAACATCTGCAGATTATCCCATAATGATTTAGAAAATCTAGGGAATATAAGGGAATCTTTGACTATTTTTAAATAAGGATGTTGTAAATGTGTTTCAATTTAATGTTATGTATGCCTAATATTCCAAAAACACTACACCTCACAATATTCCATGGTTATATTATTTATATATTTATCTTATAAATCGTGAATTTAGATATAATAAAATATGGGTTATCATATACATTTTTTCAAAATTAAATCATCCACCACTAGAAATTTTCAAGTCTCATAAGTTATAATTGCTTCTATAATATGTCATGAATAACCAATCTCTATTTACCAATTTTCAATAATAATGGTAATAATCCTCCCTTACTAAAAATAATTAGTACATGTTCATGGTATAGAAACATTATTGTGTTTAGTTATGTTAGAAAATAAATATTTAGAAACCTAAATTTTTTCAACTATGTTATGTTGCATAATTTCAAGCTCTTAAAAATATTGAATTTTATTCAATGAATAAATACTTTTCTAATGACACTGTTGAAATTTAGAGAAAATGGGTTCACTTATAGGATATAATCAATGTGATTAAATATTTTATTTTCTATATGTATATCATATTCTACTATATGTTTTAGGTTGATTCAATTATTTTTATTTCTTATTGAAGTAATCATTACTGGAAGTAAAATTACATATATGTTTTTTCACACTACTAAAATATTATTTTAGATAAAAAACTAAGTTTCTATCCTAAGAACTATATCTAGTATAATAATTATACTCTAATTTATATAGAATTTTCGAAAATTTGGAAGTATGTTTTGAATTTATATTATTTTATTTGGAATGGTCAATTTCAGCAATATGAATAAAAATTTCTTTCTATTTATTTTACTTTTAAATAACATGAAATAATCTTCCCATTTTATAAAACTTAGGAAAATCATCATAATCTTCATATGAATCAAATTTTTCGTCATTCAATGAAATTTAATAATTATAATATGAATCATAAGAAAAAATGTAATTTATTGTTATATTTTTATTGGATTCAATGGTTATCTTAGTAATGTGGATTTTCCACCCTTAGTAATATTTGTATCAGATTCAATAAATTCATGACTCATATAACTATCTTTATATGAACTATCTAAATTTGTATCTTCACTACATCAGCCGCAAGAGTCTTATTCCTTCCAGATTCCTTTCCTTCAATTTCAAAACATTTAATTAAATTTTTTATTTAATATTTAGTATAGGAAAATCAGGTCTTATATAACCGAACTTAGTAAATTAATAACACATAAATTTTATAGAATATATATTATCATGTTTTCCCTTTTACCTTTTCAATGAATATAGTATTAGTTATTATTTATGATAATTTTATTCATTATACCTGTTATTTGAGCATATCCACCCCACTATCACCAATATCACTATTATTGTAATTATTCTTACATTTCTTCTTAGAAAAATTAAAAATGTTATCTCCGGAACTAAATAGACAAAAAATTATATTAATAGAAGTAGATACAAAATATACACTATATTTTATATTATATTTCTTATAATATTCTTTCAATATACTATCTTATAGAATATGAGTTTTAATTAATTCATAATGACATATCTTAGAAAAATTCTTAGTATCATAAAAAACATTTCATTTATAATCCTACTCCGTTGAAAGTATATTCATAATTTTATCAACCACCTAATCATATGAAATTTCCTTCTCACCATAGGAATGTAAACTATTCATTATATTCATAAAAAATTAATATATTTGAGAAGTATATTATCTATGATGAAAAAAATTCTTCTTAGTCTACTTGCAGCATAGGTCTTATTATTATAATAACTATTGATGCTCCGAAGTGTGTAATATGATTCTTCATCCAAATTTAATTTTTTGTTTTACATAAATATGTGTGGATGTTTATGTTATATATAATTGAACATAATAAAGTATTCCATAAATTATATTTATCATTAAATTTAATCTTTTCATCTCTATAAAACATAGAAACACCATTATGTATATTTTTATCACGTCAACTTAAAACAATTCAACACATCAATATTCATAAAAATGTATTCATTAGAAAACAACAATACCCAAAATAATTTCCATCAAAATTGATAGATAATAAAGACTCATATTATTAGTAGATATATCTAGTATTCCTTCCCCAAAAAATCCTTTACTACATGATTAGTGTCAGGAAAATGAGATTTTTATAATAAATAAATAAAAATCAATGAATAATACCATTATTATACTAAACAATAAATAATTTATTTGATACCAACTGTTTTCTTATATAAACTATTCAAAGAAACAACAAGAGTGGGTAAGTTTATTTCAATAAAACTATTTTTTATCACCCACATAGATACTCTATTAATAAGACTATAAAAAATTGGAAAACTAAAAATATATTATAGTTTAAAATATGTAATCAAAATTATAATATAGATTATAATATTTTAATCAATATCTATAAAAATTATTTATGCATTGTGAAAATTATAAACCTTGAAATGTTTAAAAACTATGAATTAAATAAAAAAATTAATAATTAAAATCCAAGATAATATTATTACAAAACCATTCCAGTCAAGAGAAGTATATTATTTTATCTGAAACAGTGGTTGGATAAAAAATATTATCTTGGTTTCCCCATAACAATAATTTGAATTCTAGTCAGTATTTTTTACTTAAATCTATAAAATCCCAAGACATAGTCCTATCAGAATGATTATGTGACATTATATTCCTGGAATCCACTAACATTATCTGATTGGATTGATTCTCTATATTCCAAAAATGAAATACCTTAATCATAGCTAATCAATCACATCTAACTTCTACACACTACATTATCTTCAAAATAATGGTTAGAACAATAATTTATTTCATCCTCAATGTCCTCAAACTAATTTTATAAAAAAAAATATAACGGAAAATATAAATATAATTATAATTAAATCCTTTCTAGATAAAACTATTTAAAAAAACAACAATTAAAATTACACTAATCAGAGGACATCACATTAAAATAAAGTTTCATAAATTCAAAACAAGCAACATAATATTTCCATATTGTGTGAATACATTTTGTTATTTTCTTTATAAATAATGTGGTTAATTTTTATGATGTTGTAACAAACTACAATATTCGAATAATTCATTATTATGGTTATGTAGTAATTATATCAGAATACTATTCTTCATCTAATGTTAACTCAACATGGCTCACAAAATTCTAATCAATTCAATATGGCTCCTCCATAGTGATTTTTATTGATTCAATTTTAATCTATAATGAAACCATGGTTCTCTTAATTTTTTCATTTCAACATAAATTATGTGAAATTAATTTACAAATAATTCTTTTTTCACAAAAAATTATACTAAAACATAGATTCATGTAAATCCAAGTTCATAGTATATTTATTAGGATTTTTAAAAAAGTAAGAATAAGATTCACTAAATCAATATCACATTAAAATGAAATGTTTTTATTCATAAATATGGTGTAACATAACATATATTTTAGAATTGATTAATATTGGTTGAATCTGGTGATTATAAAGAAATACTACCAACTCTAGAGGATTGATGATTTATTTGATATATTAAAGTGGATTATTTGGTAATTAAAGATCTATAAAAGGTCCATTTATCATCAAATTATGGTAAATGAGGAATACAGTTTCATAATATGGACAAAATATAATTATGGATAATTCAATTTTATGTTCATTCCACTCAGTGTCATGAACTACCTATCTATTTTACTGGGAATCATAAACATAGTGATCTACTTTTTATTATATTATTTTATGGTAGCACTCCTTAATGAAATAATTTTTTATTTGATATTAGAAGGGATTTTATTGACCACATGGGGACCATTTTTAAATTCCCTCAATAGAATCAACTCAATAAAATCTATCCAAGTGCACAATATATACATAAGAGGTGCATTTATATGGAATGTTGAGTTAGAGAAGGTGTATATGTAGATTCCAAAATGATCATGGTATTTGTTTCTTGAATATTATAACACCCCAAGCTTCCACGTTACGTTTCACTTTGAATAATGCAATATCGTGTGTTGTACGCAACTTCGACTTCTAACACACCACAACCAATCAAACAAGCCGTTATGAATATTAATACACACATTTTTAAATTTTATAAATTATATTTTTCAAAATGGAAATAATTTTTGGATTTGGAACACTGAAATTATATTTGGATGAATTTTTGGTATTTTTCTGAAAACATTCCATTCATGATTAATAGTGAAAAAAACAAACTATTAATTAAAAACAACTTTTTTTATCTATATAATTTATAGTGCTAAATTATATTATTGTCTGGTTCAAAATTATAATTAGATTATATTTTTAACATTTAATCCAATTTTGGTCATTGGATATAATTTCACATTTAAACTGGACATAAACAAGTGTCAATATTTTGATAGTTAATATTTCTTAAAAGCACGCTTTTTTTGACAACATGAATTAATTTAAAATTAATTTCTACCACTTCTGTGTTTTGATTTTAGAAAATTGTATTCTATATATAGAATCAGGAGGTCCAAATTCTGTAAATAGGTAAAATTTATTTTTATACATTTTGAATAATTACTTCGGTAATTAATTTATATACCATGGTTAAAGGGTAAATCTGGTAAATAAGGGAAAAAATAATATTATAATAATATTAAATTTCTCTAACACGTCTCCTAACCCGATTGATTGATAAATTTTTGACTGTGGGCATATTTGAAGATATTTTGTGACCCCATGGAGACACTTGTAAATTTTAATGACACTTTATATTAATTAATAAGAAAAATGAAATAAGCATATATCTTTTAGTTAAATAATATTTACATATGGTTTCACATAAGAGAAATTGGACAATAAATATTAATTTTAAAGATAGAGTTATTTACTAAATAATTTTATTTTATTTAAAAAAATACACATTGAATAAATAAATTTATATATGACACAATGGGGATGCAGTATTTTCCTTATTAATGAATGAATCAAATAAATGGTATTATAAATGTTAAAATATATATAATTTGATTGTTTTGGTGCCATAGACGAATATTATATGATAATATTAAATTTAAGGATTCATTAAATGAATTTAGTTCTAATTAATAATGTTTTTTGGACTTTATCAAAAATCAATTATTAAATAGTGTCAAAATTGACATAAAATAATTTTGAAAACAAATAGTATATTATTAATATATATAATATTCAAAAAAATATAAAAATCGAAAAAAGAAATTATTTAATGATATTTATATCATTAATGAACCACTTGGGGTTCTCTTGGATGTTAATAGTAATTTTATTAACCATATAATATAAAAATATAATGAGACATGGTAAATGTCAAACTAATTAACTAAGAGTTAAATCTTAAGAATAAGGTTGACATATTGACCCAAACCTATCTAAAAATTATTTGTTGAGTTTATTGTGACCCTTCCGCACATTATCCTCGAAATAAATCAGCTGGGTGCCCTTAGAAACCGAATATGAATTTATTATAAAATAATATTTTATTTTTTTCTTATGGTGCCCCTCACCCCTCGTATAAAAGGGAACTCCCCCTTCTCTATAATTAACAACATCAAAGCCATTTAAGTCTACCAAAACCTACCCAAATATCATTCCAAACATCTCGCACTTCATCTAATAGGCCTTCCATTAGTCATAAATCCATCCTAAGGATCCGTTTTGATGAAATCAAAAGGATGAACCCGAAGAAGAGGTAATAATTTCACCAACATGTTTTAAGTTATTTCGTCTTCCACTTACTATTTATTTGTTGTTTCCAATCTAAAATGATAAATCCAATATCTTCTATATAATTTTATTTTATTATATATATTTTACATCCATATTCATTATTCTATCCATCCAGTGAATGACATGTTATCAAACATGCGTATGTATGACTCAGTCTCCACGTTGTGGTGTAATTGTTATTCAATACTTTATTATTTGGATGGAAATAATAATTATGTCTAATTTATTTATATAATTAATATATCATGATAATGATTCTTTATATATGATATAACATTAAATTATATATTATATTAATATCAAATAAATGATATTGTCGCTCGTACGTACGTATGGATCACCGTATCCACGAATGCGATTAGATTCTTTCCTCATCATGTCCATTTAAGAATAATTTTCATTTGATGATTAAAAATTATGTTTGAAGACTTGATATCATTCTAGATCTGAATAATATACATCCCATACATAAAAATAAGACTCACATTATAATTAATATAAATGAAAATGAATTTTATATCACCTAAAATGACGATAATACTAAGATATTATTAACAAAGCAATATCAAAATATCATATAAGATATCATATTAATGTATATGATTCATGTGTAATTAGAAAAATTATTTCTCCATTATATAGGATGTCAACATACCCTCGACCAAGGAAAAGTACAAAGTAAGGTTTAATTTCACAGTCTCATTATTATCTGAGGTGGTTTTTACATAAGTATCTACTGGGACCTCTTTAGCATCCACATCCATGTTTCATAAAAATATATTTATAAAAATTCTTAATATTATATAGAATTTGGGTTAAAGTCATTTAAAACATTTTTTTACTTTTTATAAGATGTTAATAAAGAATCTCTCTGTCATTTTCCAAACAAGGTCCTTTAAAACCTTTTTGACAAAATTAAGGTAAGAATATCTTTTTTTAACATATACGGTGGGTGTGGATATTTTCCACCATTATAACATCGTCAAAGAAACCAATACAATCTTATAAGAATATTTTCAAAATAAGTCTTTTCTTTATAATTATGTGACTCTTAACTGATTTTGAAAGAGAAAGAGATATTTTTCTAAAAAAAGGCTTTGATTTCATCTATGTCAACATCCATTGATGGATTTTATGTTTATTTGAAGTTGATTTATTATGATACAAAACTTCCATATTGTATTGAAGTTTTTGTGATATGTTAGACTATAGATTTGATATTTTTATACAATTCATTGTTTATTGTTAAAGTATTGACAATTCGTATGCTAGTTTTAATACAAATGTTTATGTTATATTTGAACCTTGTCATATGAGGAATGTATTGGACATAGTATGTGAAAGTTGGATCCTGCTATAGCTCCTCAAGGCATCGGTAGGTCTCATGAGACATCTAGATATGAAATTGTATTTGGCCTTTCCAAATTTGATATACGGTTTTGGTCGAGGACTTAATCCTTTTTAGACGTCTTATCTGAAGCCTTGACAAAATGTTTCAGAATATCTGGCCTTATACATTCCCTCATTATGAAAATAATATTGATGGATCATGTGGTCATTCCCCTAGTACAATACCCATTAATATGGTTTATTATGGCACTATTTACTCATATCATTTTCCTGCAATAAATGTATTCATGTTTATTATTGGTAAATCCATGTGGTTTCAATTATTCACAATGCTTAATATTTATGTTATCTTATGATGTATTGCTTACCCTTACTAAGAATTTGAGCCCACCCTTTTCTTATGTTTCATATTCAAAGGATATGAATAATTTCGTTATGAGTGACATGCTGGCAACACCTAGGAGGCTTGGATGTTTGTAATGGAATAAATTCGTGTTGTAATTCTTTTGATGTTGTAAAGTTGAGGTTTTGTATGAATCTTCATTCCAATAATACTAAATTGATCGGTCTTTCGAGACATGATTTACTTGTGATCATGCCAATGTTATGTAATAATGCACCGACTCTGGGTAACTGAGGTTGGGGCGTTATAGTTGGTATCAATCGAAATTTAGTACAAATCTTTAAATATAGATTTAGGTAAACTCTGATTACATCACATATCCCTAAGATAGACTTTGAGGATTAGTATAGAAGAACTTCTTAGAATTTTGGTATTGTAGATATTTTGTGAGTTTTCCAAGAAATACATCCATGTTTGGTTACAAGAAGGTAGAGGTGGCTCTGTCACAGATGTACCTAGGGGTAAACCCGAAAACACTACTTTGAGCTAGACTCGAATGGGAACTGGTGCACTAGTATGGTACTTGTTTCACACATGTTTGTGACACTACCAAGGGATATGCATAAGATAATTATCATTTTATTTTATAACCATTATGATGGTTTTATGACTACATAATTCCTCAAATAAAACATTTTTTATGATTATGGATTATATCCATAAACTGTTCAATTTTTGTTAAGTATTTTAAAGGTACTTAATTATGTATTTCGATTCATAAACTAATCTAGTTTATGACATTGTTTATAAATGGAACCTAGTGGAAGGAATGTGAACTGTATCAACACATGTAATCTATGTAGTTATTTCCCCCTACTCAAGATAATTATATTGGAGTATGTGATTCAATGGTGCTGATCACCTTAACACCATATTGGGAAACTCACTCAGGTTATGAATAATAACATTACCCGTATGGAGCACCCTAATACACAACGTGAAGGATCAATGTTAGATATATTCCTGAGAAAATATCTACCAACATTCAATTTGAGTACAAATCCACTGGTATCTGAGCAATGGATAAGTTCTTTAGAGAAAATATTTCATGATTTTGGGTGTAGTGAAAGGGAAAATGTTATCATGCTAGTTTATCGCCTCACTAGAGATGATGATCAATGGTGGTCATTGATTCAAAACACAAAGTAAGATAAAGAAGAATCAAGTATGGAATAAAGGGAGTTTACATAACTTTTATTATAAAAATACTTTCCTCGTGCCCATCGAACGGATATAGAAATGCAATTTCTGAGTGGGAAGAAAAAGGAGGATAAGAATGTCAGAATGTATGAAGCTAACTTAACAAGGCTAGAAAGGCATGTTCCAGATTATATACGTAACCCAAGAAGTAAGACTAATTTTCTATTTTATGGGTTAAACCCATTTCATCGTCGAGCATTAGTATCACAATCCTTCTCCCTATATGAAGATATAGTCTCCTAGGTTATCAATACAGAAAAGGAATTCTCTAAATCTTATGAAAATAATGTAATGGATGAGAATAAGTTAATGGTGGAGAAAGAGACAGATAATGGGAAACATGGGAAGAAAGATTTTCTGTTATGTTATAATTGTGGGAAAAAACAACCCAGTAGTTGTGTAAAAGTAATGGGATTTTGTTACAAGTGTGGTGAAAAAATCCACCATGATTGTAATTACAAGGGGAATAAAGTGGTTGTCAATGTTGAATGCTACAATTGTAGAGAAATGAGTAATTATGAAAATGAATGCCCTAAGAACCAGGAAAACTTAACTCAGAAAAGCCCAACGGATCAAGGCCAATCTTATGTTGTTACTACAGATGATGTGGAATAATTAATGTATTTTTGTTTTTTTGGTCTCAAGGATTATATTCTGGTTATAATAATAATGTGATATATATAAGGATTGTACTGCAGTACATGATGTTTCAATTAAGGTTTTAATATGAATAACGTAATCATATTTTCAGTATGTGACAATAAGAGAAACATTAAATTGTTTAGGGAATCTGATGTTACAATTGATTTTGAAATTTAGATACCTTTTACAGAGAGTATGGACAGAAGTATTTTAGATAACTGTAAAGATGAAATGGTTTCTGTTGAACTTTGGATAGTATTGTTTAAGGTTAAAACATTTCTTATGATTATTTTTGAAAAAGAAAAACATGAAGGTCGGGTGATTAACCGTCGCGTCGGACAAAGATGTATGAATCGAACCCACAACCATAGTGTGATAGTCCATTATTACCTACCACTAGCCTACAGGGAGTCCCTGGTTATTAAAAAATATTTTCCTTCATTTAAATGGAATGTTTTAAAATTTTTAACCTTATACAATTAAGATAAATATAATATTTTCGGGTTCTATTATCTTTTGGAGTGAATGATGAGTTTGTGGTAGAAATTAGTTGAAGGATGAAACTCTACTTGTCAAGTGTATATATAAATATTTCTCTTATTCTATCAAAAAAAGTTATTCTTAAACATTATGCAAGGGATATTAAAATGATAAATGTGTAACCCTAATACCTAATATTTTTATGAACTAATGATATTTTAAATCATTATCGATTGATGGCTTTGATGCCCTCAATTTTACACTTGTTTGTGATTGATGACCTCATTCACTCTCTATTAATTTTTATGTTTTTCCTCTGATTACGTGTCTATAATTACCACCAATTTTCTCCTATTCAAAACCATAATTTGGTGCTGACTTTCTCATTTCCCTTTCACTCTTATTAAAATTATATTTTAATAACACTATTTCTAATGTGGGGATTCCACAAAGTTATTTTTTATTTTCAAACTTTTATTTTTGAAGAACATTTTAAAATTTCAAGGATACAATTTATTGAAGGAGGGTAGAATGTATCACCCCAAGCATCCATGATGCTTTTCTCTTTGAATAATGCAATAGCGTTTGTTATATGCAACTACGAGTTCTAACACACCACAACCAATCAAACTAGACATTATAAATAGTATTACCCACCTTTTCAAATTTCATAAATTTTATCTTTTAAAATGGATTTCAATTTTTTATTCGAAGTATCGTAATTATCTTAGGGTGAATTTTTTTAATTTTTCTGAAAACATTCAATTCTTGATGAATAGTAAAAAACATAAAATTTTATTTAAAAATATCATTTTAAATCAAAATAATTTATTGTGATAAATTATATAATTGAGTGGTTTTATTGTATAATAATATTATATTTTTACCATTTAATCCATTGTTGGTCATTAGAAATAATTTCACATTTAAACTGGACATAAACAAGTGACAATCATTTAATAGTTATTATTTTTTAAATGCACAATTTTTGATTTGACAATGGGAATTAATTTTAAATATATTTCTGCCACTTCTGTGTTTTGAATTTTGAAAAATGAATTCCATATTTAGAATCATTAGGTCCAAATTGTTTAAATAAGTATCTTTTATTTTTAGACATTTTGAATAATTACTTCGGTAAATATTTTATTTACCATGATTAAAGGGTAAATCTTTTAAATAAGGGTAAAAAAATATAATATAATATCATTAAATTACCCTAACATTTGTCCTAACCCAATTGGTTGAAAAATCTCCGACCATGGGAATCATGGTGTCAATTTTTGGACCCCATGGAGCCACATGTAAGTGATAATGACACTTTATATCAATCATGTAAAAAAATGACATAAGCATATATCTTTTAGTAAAAAACAATTTACATTTGGATACACATAAGAGAAATTAGACTATAAATATTCATTCTAAATATTAAATTATATACTATTTAATGGAAATTTATTTTTATTTTTTATACATCGAATAAAAAAATTTATTTATGACATAATGGTGCTGCAGTATTTTCCTTATTAATGATGAAATCAAATAAATTGTATTATAACTGTTAAAATAGATTTAACATGGATGTATTGATGCCATCCAGGAATGTTATAGGTTAATAATACATGTTGGGATTGATTAAATGAATTTATTTACTATTAATAAATATTTTAGGAATTTAAGAAAAATAAATTATTAAATAGTGTCAAAATTGACATAAAATAATTGTTAAAACAAATATTATATTATTAAGTGATTTAATATTCCTAAAAAATATAATATTTAATAAAAAGACGTATATAATGATATTTATATAATTAATTAAAATATTGGGGTTCCCTTGGTTTTTTATACTATGTTTATTAACCATAAAATAAAAAAAAGACATTGTAAATGACAAACTAATTAACTTATTGTTGAATCTAAAATATAAGGTTAATATAAGGACCCAGACCTATCTAAAACGTATTTTTCTAGTGTATTTAAGCCCATCCCCTCCTTATCCTCAAAATAAATCTGTTTGGAGCCATTTAAAAAATGAATATGAATTTATTATTAAATAATATTATAATTTTTTCCTACAGTACACCTCACTCCTCTTATAAAAGGGCACTCCCCCTTCTCTCTAGTTCACACCATCAAAGCCATTTCGCTTAGCCAACCCCAACCCAAATATCCTCTCATCTTCCCTTACATCATCCTATATGCTTTACTTTAGTAAAAAATACATCCTAAGGAGCCCTTTTGATCAAATCTAAAAGAAGAATCGAAAGAAGAAGTAATAATTTCACCACCCTCATTCAAGTTATTTCTTCATCCACATCCACTTTATTTGTTGTTTCCATTCTAATATGAAAACTCTAGTATCTTCTATAAATTGTAATGTTATTAAAAATATGGTACAACCATATTCATTATTCTATCCATCCTATGAATGTCATGTCACCATACGTGCGTACGTACGACTTACCATCTCCATGTCGTTGTGTAATTGTTATTCAATTACTTATTATTAGGCTGGGTATAATAATGACATGTAATTGATTTAAATAATAAATATAAAATAACAGTGGTTCTTTATATATGATATAATATTCAATTATATATTATTTTAACATCAAAATAATGATATTTTCGCTTGTGCGTATGTACGGATTATCGTTTCCACGAACGTGATGAGATTCATTCCCCATCATATCCATTCAGAATAAATTTTCATTTTATGATTCAAAGTAATGTTTAAAAACTGGATATCATTTTGGATATGAATATTATACGTCTCATACATAATAAATACGATGCACATAATAATTAATATAATGTAAAACGAATCCGTTAACACCAGAAATGATGATAATACTACGATATTATTAACAAAGAAAAACCAAAAGATCATATATGATATCATAATAATGTATATTATTTTGTGAAATTTAATAAAAATTAATTCACCATTATATATGAGGTTAACCTACCCTTGACCATTGAAATTTCCTAGTGAAGGGTAAATTTCAAAATCTCTTTATTATCTGATGTTTTTTATGTAAGTACCTACTAGGACCTCTTTATCATCCACATCCATGTTTCATAAAAATGTATTTCAAAACATTATTACTATTTTATAGACTATGGGTTAAATTCATTTATAATACTATTTGACTTTTTATAATTGGTTTATAGAAGAATCTTTACATCGTTTTCCAAATAAGGTTCTTTATAACCTTTTCGACAAAATTAATATAAAAATGAATTTTTTTATCCTCTATGGAGGGTGCGACTATTTTCTACTATTAAAACATATTTGAAACAATCCTTCAAGCTTATTATAATATCATCAAAATAGATGTTTTGTTTATAATTATGTGACTCTTAAATGATTTCAAAATAGAAAGAGATATTTCTCTACAAAAATGTTTTGATTTCATCTATGTCAACATCTTTTGAGGGATTTTAATTTTATTTGATGTTGATTTATTATGATACAAAACATCCATAATGTATTGATGGTTTTGTGATATTTTTTATCATGGATGTGATAGTTTTATACCATTCATGTATTATGGTCAAAGTATTTACATTTCTTATGCTAGTTTTAATACGAATGTTTATGTTATATTTCAACCTTTTAATGTGATGAATGTACTGAACTTAGTATGTGATGGGTGGAGCCTGCTATAGCTGCTCGATGCATCGGAAGGTCTCATGACACATGTATATATGGAATTGGATGGGGCCTTTCCCAATGTGATATATGGTTTTGGCCATGTCCTCAATCATTTTTAGAATTCTTGACCAAGGCCTTGAAAAAAAAAATCACAATGTCCGGCATTATACATTCCCTCATTATGAAAATAATATTGATGGTTCAAGTGGTAATTCTACTAGTAGAATTCCCATTATTGTGTTTTGTTTTGACATTTTTTTCTCACCTCATATTCCTTCCATAAAAGTATTCATGTTTTTTATTGTTAAAGGAATGTGGTTTCAATTATTCACAATGATTAATATTTATGTTATCGTCTATTTTATTTCATACCCTTACTGGGTGTTTAAGCTCACCCATTTCATATGTTTCATTTTCCCCTAATATGAACAATTTAGTTATGAGTGACTTGCAGGCATAACCTAAGAGGCTTGGATGTTTCTAATGGAATAAATTTGTGTTGTATTTCATTTCATGTTGTAATGTTGAATGTATGTATGAATCTTGTTTCCAATAATACTAAATTAATAGGTTGTTCAAGACATTATTTCCATGTGATCATGCCAATGTTATGTAATAACACCTCGACTATGGGTAACTGGTGTTAGAGCATTACCAATATCCCCCAATAATATTGAAAAGGTTTGGAGTTTCATTGGTCTGAAATGATAATATATGAATTTCATACTTAAATTCTCTTATATTTATTCCATTTGATAACAATTACTAGGAAATATCAGGTCATTTTACATATTGGTTAGTGTCATTTGGCATCTAAATACATAATATAAAATTTTATTAGCGATAATATTCTTCATTTTCCATAGGAATGAATTATGTTTTAGTTTTTTGATAATCCACATCTCATCCTTTGTTTTGTTCTAATATTATAGAGATCGAACATGTCTTATGGGTCTCTTCAGTTATGTTTCCATGAATATAATTTTTCCAATCATGTTGTTATGTTTTCAACAGTAGTGTTTACTTTGATGTTGTAGCATTACAACAACATTGGTGAGTTATTTATAGGACTCATCAACCCTAATAGATTGTGTTATATGTTATTTCAGTGGGATATGAATTTTTATCAGTAGAGGTGGATGGATATATTATTAGATTGAAATTAAAGATATCATACACTCTGAGAATAGTTAATGTGGTAGATGATACAGTGTGAAATAATTCTCATGGATTGGTTTTTATTGAATTTGGATATCAGTAGAGGATTATAGTGGAGATTAAATCCATTTTTCACGATAATGAAGAATTCAGTCACTATGGTTTCACATATATGGTGATACTGTTCCCATATTTAATATTTTATTTGAAGGAACCATAGTTATGTGATGATTTTATGGTTGTTTTGAGGGGAAAAATTCTGAATTTGCATGATCCTGTGGGTGTTAGAATGATGATGAAAAATTATCTTTTTTTTTGTGAATGTTACTTATTTTTTGGAAATGTGTGCGGTGGTATAATGTGAATTACATGGATCAGTAATATGAGGTTATAATGGGTCTCATGGTCAACAAATAATTTTTATAAACATTGAAATTCCCTTCAAGGGGGAATGACTATGTCTCATTCATTATTGGAAGGTCTTATGAAGGATTTTTTTATCAAATTTATTCTACTATAATAAATATATTTAATTTTACAAAATATAATGTTTGTTCAACTAATGTTTGAATGAATATATTATATGAAAATAAATGAAAAAAATAGGTCGAAATATGTTTTAGTTCACATATATTTATCCTAAACACTTCAAACATAATTTCCCTAAAAAAAATACAAACACTCTCATTCTAAACTCTATAAGTGAGTCATAACCTCAAACTGAAAACCCAAAACTCTAATAGTGGAGATTTGGATGGATTTGTACAACAACCACTAGACTCACTGATCTTACTAAAATTACCATTCGTTATTATTGTATGACTTTCAAATATGTTATGGAATATTTTCAGATCTATCCACTAAGATGACATGCGATTCTAGTGCATGGTGATCTTAGAATGGATATTATAAAAAAATTTAATATAATAATATCATGCATGTGATATTTTTCAATAATAATAGAATACATCCAAAAACATGTATTATATTATAAATCTGAGACCATGGTGGATTCCAGAACATAGAGTTTACTTGTGAGGTGACCAAACATTTGTCACCGTTTAACATCTATTTATTGACATCATTGCTTGGTTTAGTAAATTAAAACATATAAATAATTTATTTAGTTGGATTATTAAAAAACATAATTAAAATAAACTATATATACCCTCTTATTAATATTTTCATATGGTTATCAACTGAAGTTTTCATAATTTTAGAGGAGCTTCAGTGAGTTCATCGTTGGTGAATCCGAATTGGCCATTGAATGACGAGTAGATTGAGGTGGATCAAGAGGCAACAAATGTTGTCAGTCTACTCTGTTATTTAAGAATGAGTTCATCAACAATGATTAATCCTTTTCTATTTACGTCTCATAAATTGTGGATTTCAACCCATTTTAATAAAAAATTAAACATTGAATTGTTATTATATTTTTATTCTCTTACCACAAATTTTTCGTATGAGACATATCGATGAATTAAAAAATATTAATTCTTTTATTTCATGATTTATACCATGTTCTTGCAATTATTTCCCTATTATATGATTTTTCAAAGAGCACATTTCCAACAAAATTTTATCCCTTGTTCATGTTACTTTACCCAACCCACTATTTATATTCATCATTTTTGGACCATGTGGCCACAGTTCAACATTTCTATAGTCGTTTCAAGAAATATTGAACCACTGAATTCAAGGTTGTTTTGTGAAAAATGAATGAATTGGTGATTTGATGGTAGATTATGATCTATTTTAGGTGATGTATTAGGGATCATGGATATAGAGTGGTTATGTGATGTAAAATGAGGTTTTATAGGAAACGATAGTTGATGTTGACTTTGATCGAAACATTAGATTCCATTTTCCAACCATTGGAGGTATGGGAATGATAGTCGGATGAAGTTCTATCAGATTTCGAGCGAACAACTAGCCTGATTTGTAGTTATGAAAAAATATTATCAAACTCTATAGAAGAACATGGGTTTATGTGCAAGTCATGACTATAACATGGGTATTCTGGAAGAACACATGACATATATAACCCTGGAAACTAAGATTGGGTTTTTGGGTAAAATTGAATATCACATTTTATTTGGGTGGGAATATATTCCATGTGACCAAACCCATGTGGCCAAGCTCAATTATGGACACACATGCATAGGGTCCCATGATAATGGATACCATGGGTACTAGACTACACTGAACAAGGCATGAATACATGGGAAGGATTGTGATGCACGCCCAAGATCCCAGGTTGTCATACATTCCATGTATCCCATAGGATACACCATGTATAAAAACACACCCTTCTACGACATATCATGGGAGAGAATGGAAAGGTATAAAAGTGTGTAACATTTTTTATAGACCCCCTACATGTTGTGTAATCCTTTTTGGGTGTTATAATTCTTGTACCTCCTTTTTTGGACATAGATAATAGTTTGTGAATAGAATGTCTATAGTGTTTTCCCACAAAGAATTATATGGTGGAATTCATAGTGTATTTTGAGTTAATATGTGAGATGTTCCAATATTGGAGATTTGTTTGTAAATGCTTGAAAATGGTAGCAATCATGGGGAATCATCATATAGATATTGGGGATAGCACTCCCCTATTACACTATGTCGCATGTTTTCAATTTTATCAGAGTTATATTGGGCTCATTACTCCCTTATCACCCCAAGGAACATGTTCCCCATGCTATCAAATGGATATTGGTGTCAGTACTCCTCTATAACACTAGGGTATGGGTTCTTTATGATATTAACGAGATATTTGGGTCAGTAATCCCATGTCACACCAGGGAATATGTTCCACTTTTATTTATATTGGTTGGGGTAGTATTCCACATACTATTTCTGGGTGCAGTTTCATTACCAACAAAGTCGCACTCCACCATCATCAAGATCCAGAATAGTGTGGTTTCCCCCGGATAGATGTGTTCTACATCATATCTGGAGTGTATTTTCAAGGTGTGATCCCATACAAACATATTTTAGAGTGGTTTTATATGATGATTAGAATCATTAATAAATTTATTTAGCTATAGAATTACTCATCAACTTCAGCAGGGCTATGAGATGATGATCCCCTTTCTATCTCATTTGGGTTTTTTATGATCACATATATTTTCATCTATTGGGGTTTTTCCCGATTATTTTGGGATGAGATGAAGATTTTTGTATCCCTTTATCACTATCATTCAATTTTGATTAATCCAAATGGGTCTGTTTATACTCAGCCTTTCATGTTCATTACCTACACATTTATTGTCTTATAAAGATGAATGACATATCCAAAATTATTATGGTAGATAATAGAGATACCTAGGCTCAATGACTATGTATAGTGGTTTGGATTAGATGTCATAAGTATAGATCTCTCATCATTCATTATTTCCAATTGTTGTCAGATTGTGAATTATATTATTTCTAGTTCTATACATATCCTCTTTAAAAATTTGATTTATTCTGATGTACTCTATTATATTCCCATTATTTTATTTCATTAAATTTTTATCTCTATATGATAAAGTATTTACATTATACCCCTAATATATATTATGTATATGTTAGGGTGTGTGTTTAGATTCATTAGGAAAATTTCTCTGATTATAGTAATGTATTTTTTGTACATTTCTCTAGACCTATACTTATTTTAGATGGGAATGGGATTTTGAAGTCTCATTATCATGTAGGTGATGTGGGCCTCTGTGGGTGGTGTCATTACACAGTGGAATCCGAGGTTATTCAGTCATGGGATGCTGTTTGGAGTTGTCCCCTATTGTTTATTTATTGGGAACATAGGGAAACTGTTTTAAAGTGTCACAAGTGTGGATTTCAAGCCTTGGAACATAGTGATTGTATGACATTAGATGTATCCATATACCATGAATCTGACTAAATTCTTGTTTAAATAGAATAATGAGACACTTATTGAAGTGAAATGTGTTATATGCTTCAAATAGGATTGCTTCTTTTGACTATCCTTCTCGAGTCATCTCCCCAAATATATTCTCATCTCACCATGTTACATCTTGATTACTTTTAGGATGACTCCACATAGAGAGCTGGCCATTTTTTTGATTTAGGATCATGAAGATGAAATTATGAGTGGTGAGTCCTAAGATTAGGTTATATCCCCAAATGTGTTTCATCTATGTGGGTAGGTTTCAAGACCCATGCCTTTTGAGCATCAATTATTAAATGAAGTTGAAGTTAACAATGTGTGTAGTCCTGGCACACTTAGTGGGATCCAACCTTGGATACCACTGAGGATCCATGGAGACCCTAACACAAATTCATTGAAGGATTTGATTGAGTTTTTGAAAAATTTATTTTTTATGGTTCAGACCTAAATAGATTAAATGGTTGGGCTGAAAACCAATTTTTTCAATGGATCAGACGGGTAGTGGCAGTGATTGGTTCTGTATACTCATAACAAGTCATTTCTTTCATGGTATGACATATATAATATATTTTATGAGGACTATTACCCATCATGATTGTTCATAGTTCATAATTATAGGCATCATTATTAAAAATTGGGTACTATGTCAGTAGTTTTGTATTCTATGAGGTCCAGCAGACATACGTGGTATTACATTGACATGGTACGATATGGATTCTTCTAAATGAGTATGTCCTAGTAGGGTACCCATAGATAAATTTGAATGAGTATTAAATCCAAATTAATACCCACTTATGATGGATTACTAAAGAAGTGTATGGTGACTAAGATATTTCCAGTATAGGGGTGTCATATCGATGGAGAGGGTGGTGGGAATCATATGGCTGAGTCTTCTACAACAAGAAGCAAGAATCTGAATTAAATATCTCTTTATCTAAGAAATTATCAAAATAAAAAACATGTTTAAATGGATTAGGGATCACACAAAAGATCCAGTAATCCCATAGTGAGGTGATGTTATGCTTTCAACGGAAGAGGTCACATATCTCATGACTGTCTAACATATCACACAGAACATTACCGAAAGACATTGGATGGACCTCTTCCGCAGTGGTAGTATTTTTATGATGGATCTCATATACATTAACATATTTTTCATAAGATATATCATGATGGATTATTAGTATGATAATATCAATTAGGAGGATTAGTTAGTGGTGTTAAATGTAATGACCTCTTACCATCACCACCACTAGGTGGACCACATTAGGGATGGAGATTTGAATGTACGGATGATGGGAATTTTCAGGCCTTATATGTGATGACCTGACCCCAGATGACCAGGATTTGGTTCCATCCGAACCTAATATGTCATATTTAAATAAAAACTTTCACTGAAAAACACACATCACATCCCATACAGAGGATCATTTTCAATTCAGGCTCTGGGAAACCGGCAACATCAAGGTTGTTTCATTTGATAAAATCCTATTACCGAAAATTTTTAAATCAAAACGTAGGGTGAGCATAAGAATGCCCAGTAAGGGGTTTTAAAATAAACTAATGTATCTTTTGAAAGCATTATTTAGAATTTTCCATTGAATATTCTAATGAAAAATGTAACATATATAACATAACATGAAAGTGCACAATCAAGATTTTCAAGGAATACATGAATCAATTATGACAATTTTCAAAGGAGTAATAAAGGTCATCATAATCAAGTATTACATATGATTATTTAAGCTCAAATTAAATATTTAAGAGAAAAACAAAATCAGAGTTGTGCGTGATGGGAACAACATCAATTACATAAGTTGGTTACTATTTTACTGAGTGATAAACACAAATCATGCTCAAAACTTGTACGTATGAAATACAAATTTTTTAAAAACATTAAGTTAAGGGTCATGAAAGAATATGAATATCATCTTGAAAATAACATGTAACATAACTTGAATATGTGGAATCAATATTTCATTTATCCATTCATGAACACATCACCATGGTCCATCCCCAATGTGTCATAAAAAATACCATGTTTATTCACCAAGGTATCGTAAAACATGCCATCTTTATTGATTGATTTTTACCCAATGCATTAGAGCGCTATTAGTGTGCACCATAAATATGTCTTAACTTTCTTATGAGCCATATAGATCATTATTTACTTAAACGTGGTTGTATATTCATGTTGTCCCATTCCACCATGAATAATTTATTCATTTTATTATTACCCAAAGTGTCACATTCCACTTTGGGTAACATAATTCTTGGTTCATTATTATGATGCGTCATATATTTGTAGGATGATCAATGATATGGTAAAGGAAACACCATTATACAATTGGTCTACAAAAACATACCCTGACAGATAACATTACAAACATGGAATAA
Source organism: Viscum album (assembly GCA_963277665.1). NCBI lineage: Eukaryota > Viridiplantae > Streptophyta > Magnoliopsida > Santalales > Viscaceae > Viscum > Viscum album. Next base: position 468,058,919 of record OY728162.1, on the reverse strand, counting down.
TTAATCATATGAAGGCATGGTTTAGTAAACATTCTATTTACAAAAGACAATTACTAGACCACATCAAATGGTATATGAAAAGGGGTTGTTACATGAAATGACATAGTGATACACTTTACAATTCAAGCTTCATGGAAATGGAATACATAGATACTTTCCATTAAATATGATTATAAACATGGCACTGAACATGCTAATAGGCTAAATCATATATGTGATTAACCTACAGTAAACATTATAGAAAACTCGTTATGTGTTAAAATTTCACGAGACCATCACATGATTTATAAATTCATTTGTTTTCTAATACATTTGGATCAAGTCAGATTATATCCCTTTGAAATTCAACGTAGTTAATAATATTGAAATTAGTTTAATCAAGCCCATTAGTGTACACATAGATACAAAAATACAAAATAGCATAGAAATTCACTAAAGTCCTACATGTATTAAAATATTAACAACCCTTACATGAAATTAGGGTTTCAAATATTTATCATAAAAATACACACAAACCTAACGATATATACCCCAACTGTATATATTGGTTTTCTTATAAATTAATCACGGTCCACTAAAACTCTTAAAATCTAAAAACCTCTAACCCTCAATGATTTATTTGGCAGGAACCAAACCATATAGGATTTATTATATATATATATATATGAAAGCATATTTACATAAATTTATGAAAACAGATATTTTAAACTATAACGTAACTATACATAAACAAAAAGCCTAATTTGTACTTAGAATATTATATTAGGGTTAGTATTAAAGTCCTAAAAATCATAAATGATTTTATTGGAATACATATATGTATAAATAATTATACACATAATAATAAAAAGTTTAAAAAATGAATTTTGAACATATAAAATAGATTCAAAACAAGATTTATAATAATATAAATCTCTGTATATCATGATGATTATTTGGAACCCTAAATAAAATAGTTTGGATTTGGAATATATATATATATATATATATATATATGTGTGTGTGTGTGTGTGTGTGTGTAAATACACCTCATTTACACATTTATAATTTGGGTTTTTCTTAATGAAACATTTTGAAAGAAACCCTACGTAGTCTAAAATATTACATACCCCTAACTACACATCAATGAACTCCCTGGAAAACCTTATTACCTGGAGGGTTCTCAAAGTATTTATTTATATATATATATATTGAAAAACTATATAAATATGATATAAAAAGAGTGTATGTAAAAAAAATAACTGAAATTAAATCATTATTCACGTTTAAACATCATAAACAATAATATTGAAAACATTCACGTAGAGGCTAAAAGTAGAAACATCTTTTTATTTACATATATTTATAATTTTTTTATACTATATTAATCATATATAAAAAACCTCTCATTCTAGGTTTTCTGTAATACTAAAACCTTTAAAACAGAACCCTTACATTTTTAGCCAGGGAGGTTACCACCCTTAAAACCCTCTATTTAAAACGAAGGGTTTCCATGGTATGTATATTCATGTAATCATAATATGTATGTATACATATATATACCGAGGTGTAATGATGGGTTTGGAAAAAACATGAAAACAGTGCACCCTTACCTAGCTTGAGGAGGAAGCTCGAACCAGGGGTAAGCTTGCGGGATTTGCTGGGAGTTCGAGGGAGAGAAGGAGGAGAAGAAACCCATGGGGTTTCATGTGGTAGGGGGATTATTTATAGTCTTTGGTGTATTTAATGAGACTCAACCCAAGAGGTAGGCCCATATGAGGGGACGAGACTACAGTTACCTAGGAGGTGGGTTGTGCAATAGTCAAGGGGAGTAATGGAAATCAGGGTGTTTGTGGTGTCCTCAGGTGAACCAGTGCGATGGAGCAGGACCACAATGTGAGGATGAGGAAGAAGGAGATTGGAAGTCTGGGAGGGAACATGAAAGAGAATGTGGGATTTAAATGAAATTATGAATGAGATTCTACCTTGAATAAATCATATGGTCGGGGAGAGACACGGGTGTTCGCGCAGCTTCGATCACATAGATGGTTCCGATCGATCTCGAGATATGATGAATGGCTCGTATCGCGCGACCCATGAAATTGGCCATCGAACATCAATACAAAATAATGAAGGGGTACGACTTATAAGCCAGAGCACACTGCTATCATGGCAATGACATGAACACACACACACAAAGCCCTTATACATGGGCCCCTGCAGGCCTTTGCCTATCCTAACGCATCACGCGCTGCAGTCCATAGACACAGGCCAACGTGCAACCATGCCCAAACAATTCATGGTTCTTCTCAGCAGGTCCACACCATTCGTGCACACTCGGGATCCTATAACCTAGATGGACGCTACCTCAGGTGGCACTGGGACTCGTTCTTGGCCTTGAGGGCTTGTCCCCAGGGTTGCCCTCAGTTGGTCGGGTCCCTCTAAATTTTTATTAGAAATTCAGTTGATAAAAATTGAAATATTAGAAAATATGGAAACAAAATGGTTCAATTTAAAAAAATTCAATACTAATAATAATAAATTGAATTTTATTAAATATTTATAATATTTAAGAACTTATAACTTTTAAAATTTATTATTCATTTTATAACATACTCTACCGTTTTATTTGAAAGATAAATTGTTTTTTCTAACTCAAAATACATAGTTTTAAAGATCTAAAAAATATATTTTTCAAAAATCATTAAAGGTATATGATTATAAGATAAAATTTAATCATTACATTCAAAACATTTATAAGGTGGTAAAAATCTAGGTTTTCAACCCTTTGGATTTTGTAAAATCCATTAGGTTCCATTATAAAAGTAATATTTTTTTTAATTATGATATTTGATAATTAAAATCATTTGAACATTATAAAATAATTGGAATAACTTATAAAAATATAGACTTTAAAAACCCAATGGTAATATATAAATAACTATAATAGCTTTTGATGGACCCCTATAAAAATAGCAGTGTTGGGTGTTTCAAATTTAAGGTAATCGAAAAAGTTAGTTCTCCCAATCCCACTTATGATCAGCACGGTATTCATGATTATGGTGGTGATTTTTTTTTCTTTACTTGACTCGAAGGTTTTCCATTACTTACTGGGACTCTTTGTGGCGAGTGGGGGTCTTCCTATAGTTATAATATGGTTTTTAATAGGTTTTTTGGTTATTGTGTTTACTCTTTTCGTCATAGTGTATTGTAAACACCACGGCGATCTTAAAAAAATAATATGCCTTATGTGTTTTCTTTAAATTTGTGTTTTGTCAAAAGGACCTCAAAAAAAGTAAATTCATAGTATCATCATTATAAGATACCCAAAATATTTGGTGTCTCATTATTCCCCATTCATAAAATTGCATCCTCGCAATTTATTTTTTAAAACCATAAAGGTTCTCCATTGATCTCACCTTAACTCCCATCATAATGAATCCTTAGGTGCGTTCAACAGAATTCCCGAATTGATGCTCAACTCATCCAGTTCTCTGATTCATGTACACTTCATGCAGAAAGGGTTGAACTCATGCACCGAATAGTTTGGCTTTCAGAGGGAGGCTCGAATGGTGAAATGTTTGGAAATTTCCATATGGGCCAACATATGATGAACTCACTGAATTATGTCTTGATCAAGAAAAAATAAGTTATAGATGTCGTCGTACATGCTAACACTGATGAGTTTTTACATGTAGGATTCACAAATGTCTCCCTATAAAGAACCCTCTTGAAATTTTTCTCTGGCTGTGTAGTTCTGGCCTAGGGTGAAACACAGGAAGATACATTAGTGGTATTTTCCTCTCTTCCTATGCTCATCCAATTGTGCTGATCCTATGCTGTAGTAGGTGGAAGCATTACCATAACAGGTGCAGAGAATTTCAAGACCGTTTGTCACCTCAAACAATTGCTTGCACGTTGCTCATAGGTTTGCGAGGGGGCGATACTCATCATCATATGTTTTGATTGCAATAATATCTAGTATCTCAGTAGAAATAGATAATATGTGGGTTTTTCCTTCAATATAAAATTTTAAGATGAGAGTGCAATCACACGAAATCCATCCAAAAATATAAACAACGAATGGTCAGGAAAGGGGAAAGGCAATATTTCAATAAACATTAGTTTATTACTAGTGCCTGAGTTTCCCCTAAGGACTTACTACATGAACCCCACACATAGAAGCAAAAATCTCTGTTTCCTCAAACCAAACATAGGATGAACATTCAGGGTTAAACTCATGGGGGAACCTATGATGTCTCCTGTGTATAGAATGAGGGGTATAAAGTTGGGAGAGGTCAAAATACACTTTTTTAATGAAAGATATTCAGGTGGAATCAGCTTCTAACATTATGAAGTCCAACAACTGACCCCAGAATCTGTAGTTCATTATATGACAAAGATAGGCCTCTCGGAGGTCACTCGTAGTAGTGACATCTTGAAAAATGTTGTGGGCCATAAAACCAAAGTCCTCACCTATTGTGAACCCCAAATAAAGTCTATCATGGTACAATCCCTGATGTACATAAGAGGGAAATTGGGTCATCATTATAAGTAGGTAATCAAATCTTAACCCCTGGTGTAGCTGAAGCACCCGTTGTGAGTTTGATACATCCTATAAGTGTTTTAATTTCATGCGGATATGTTTATAGTTAAGAAAATTCTCTCAGATTGCTAAATATACAATGGTCTTGAGGGCCACAGTGGGGAGACAAAAATGATTACTACCTCCATTTTCGATCTGAATATTAAGAAAACTTATTTTAGAAATGTTGTATTATATATTTTTTTGTTTCAGTAATGGATTTCTGGAGTTATCCAAAATAAATCCTCTGATACCAACTTTGAAGACCCGACCAAAGAATACTATGAGCCAGTGCCTTTTGAACATGTTGTGTCATTTTGAAAGAAAAACAAGCACTGATAAACACACATCACGTCTAATAAAAAGGATTGAGTTCAGTTCGGGCTCTGGGAAAATGGAAACATCAGGGTTGTTTCATCTGATAAAAAGATGTTAACTGAAAATTTTAATTCCAAACATAGGGTGATAACAATAATTCCCTGTAAGGGGTTTTAAAATAAACAAATGTATCTTTTGAATGCATTATTTACAACTATCCATAGACCATTCTCTTAAGGAAAACTGTAACACATGAAACATAACATAAAATTTCTCAATCACGATTTTCAAGGAATACAATAATCAATTATGTCATTTTTAAAAGGAGTAATAAGGGTCATAATAAACAAGTATGTCATATTTTTATTTAAGAAAAAATTAAACAGTTAAGAGTAATACATAATCAGATATGCGTGTGAAGGAAACAACATCAATTTCATAAGTTGGATACTATTTTACTGAGTGAAAATCACAAATCATGCTCGAAAAGTGTACATGTGAAATATAAACATTATAAAAACATGAATTTAATGGTCGTGAAAGAATAGGAATATCATATTGAAAAGGACATGTAACATGAATTGAATATGTGTTTTAAATATTTAATTTATACATTCATGAACACATCACCAAGGTCCATCTCCAAGGTGTCATAAAAAATACCATGGTTATTCACCAAGTTATCATTATACATATCATATTTATAGATTGATTTTTACCAAATGCATTGGAACAGTATAAGGGTGCACCATTAATATGTACTAACTTTCATGTGATCCACATAGATCATACCTTACGTAAACATGGTTTTATATTCATGATGTCCCATAGCACCATGCATAATTTAATCATTTTCATATTACCCAAGGTGTCCCATACCACTTTGGGTAACATGATTCTTGGTTCAATTTTCTAATGTGTCATATGAATATAGGATGATAAATTATATGGACAAGGGAAAACCATTATGAAATTCGTCTAAAATCACATGAAATGATAGATAACATTACAATCATGGAATAATTAATCAAAATAAGGTAAGGATTAGTAAACATTCTTTGTACAAAGGACAATTACTAAACCACACCAAATGGTAGATGAGAAGGGGTTGTTACATAAAATGATATAGTGATACTCTTTAAAATTCATGCTTCATGGTAATGAAATACATAGATACAGGTCATTAAATATGATTATAAACATGGTGCTGAACATGAAAATAGTCTAAATCATAAACGTCATTAACCTACATTAAACATTATAGAAAATTAATTATGTGTTAAAATTTCACACGAGCATAACATGATTTAAAAATCCATTTGTTTTCTAATACATTTGGGTCAAGTTAGAGTACATCCCTTTGAAATTCAATGCGGTTAATAATATTGAAATTAGTTTAATCAATCCCATTAGTGTACACTTAGAAACAAAAATACAAAATAGAAGAGACAAACACTAAAATCCTACATGTATTAAAATATTAACTACCATTACATGAAATTGGGGTTTCAAATATTAATCATAAAAATACATACATACATAACGATATATACCCCAACTGTATATATGGGTTTTCATATAAATTAATCAGGACCACTAAAACACTTATAATATGAAAACCTCTAACCATCAATCATTTATTTGGTAGGAACCAAACCATATAGGGTTTATTATATATACATGAATCCATATTTTAAAAAATTTATGAAAACTGAGATTTTAAACTATAACGTAACTATACATAAACCAAAATCCTAATTCATACCTAGAATATTATTTATGGGTTATTATTCATGGATTAAATATCACAAATGATTGTATTGGAAAACATATATGTATAAATAATTATACACATAATAATAAAATGTTTATAAAAAGATTTTTGCACAAATAAAATAGATTTGAAACAAGATTTATAATTATATAAATCATAGTATATCATGTAGATTATTTGGAACCCTTAAGAAAATAGTTTGGATTGGGAATATATATATAATAATGAACCTGATTATACACATGTATAATTTGGGTTCTTTTAATGAAACATTTTGAAAGAAACCCGACATGGTGTAAACGATTACTTACCCCTTAACTACACATCAATGAACTCCCTGGAAAACCATATTACATATAGGGTTCTAGAAGTATTTATGTTTACATATATATATATATATTAAAAACCAGTATAAATACGATATAAAAACATGATTTGTAAAAAAAATAACTTAAAGTAAATCATTATTCACGTATAAACATCATAAATAATAATATGGAAAACATTCACGGAGAGGATCAAAGTAGAAAAATATTTTTCATTACATATATTTAAAAACATGTATATACTATATTAATCGTATAAATAAAACCTCTCATTTTATTTTTTTTGTAACACTAAAACCTTTAAAACAGAACCCTTACATTATTAGCCATGAAGGTTAGCACCCTTGAAACCCTCTGTTTAAAATGAAGTGTTTTCATGGTATGTATATACATGTAAACATAAGCCATATTTATACATATATATATACCTAGGTGTTAGGATGGGTTTGGAAAAAACATGGATACAGTGCACCCTTACCTAGCTTGAGGAGGAAGCTCGAACCAGGGGTAAGTTTGCTGATTTTCTGGTACTTCAAGGGGGAGATGGAAGAGAAGAAACCAATGCGGTTTCATGTGGTGGGGGGGATTATGTAGAGTATTTGGTGCATTTAATGAGAATCAACCCGAGAGGTAGGATGGTACGATGGGATGAGACTACAGTTCCCTAGGAGCTAGGCTGTCTAAGAGTCAAGGGGAGCAGTGGAAATGGGGGAGTTCGTGGTGTCCTCTGGTGAACCAGTGCAATAGAACATGACCACAATGTGAGGAAGAGGAATAAGGAGATTGGGTGGCTGGGATGGAACAGGAAATATAATGCATGATTTAAAACAAACTATGGCTGGGATTTCATCTTGAATAGATCAGATGGTCGTAGAGAGATGCGGGCGTTCGCGCGGCTACGATCGGATGGATGGTTTCTATCGATCACGAGATGAGATGAATGGATCGGATTGCGCGATCCAATAAATTGGGCGTCCCACATAGAAATGAAAAAAGGGGTGTGGCTTATAAGCAAGAGCGCGCTACTGTCATGGAAATGAAATGCACACAGGAACACCGATACAATGGCCCCTGTAGGCCTTGGCCCATCCTCACGCATCGTGTGCCACAGGCCTTAGACACAGCCTCGTGTGTGACCTTTCCAAAACAATACCTGGTTCAGCTCAAGTGGGACGCACCATTCGTGCACACTCGGGATCCTATGACACATATGGATGCGGCCTTAGGTGTCACTGGGAATCGTTCTTTTCTTTGATGGCCTGGCCCCTAGGATTCCCTTGGCTGGCTAGGTCTTGCAACGTTTTTATAAATAATTTATTTGAGTAAAATTGAAATTTTAGAAAATATTTAAAGATAATGGTTTCATTTAAAGACAATATGAAATACTAATAGAAAAAAATTGAATTTGTATAAAATTTTATATGTTTTAATAACTTGTATTTTTAAAATAAAAAATTCAATTTATAACATACTCTACCATTTGATTTAAAAGATAAATAGTTTATCCTATTTCAAAATAAATAGTTTGAATGATCTAACAAAATATATATTTTTGTAATAATCATTAAATGAATATGATTATGAGATACTTTTAAAACATGACTTTCAAAAAAATTAGAAGGTGTTAAAATATTAGGTTTTCAACAATTTGGATTTTGTAAAATCTATTAGGTTCTATTAGAAAAGTATTCTTTTATTTTAAAATTATTATATTTAAAAATTCAAATCATTTGAAGATTTTAACATACTTGAAATACTATATGTTTATAGAAATAATGTTTTTATAAAAATATAATCTTTAAAAACCCAATGATCATATATATATAATGGTCATAATTTCTAATGGTCCCCTATAAAAGCAGCAGTGTAGGGTGTTTCAAACTCTAGGTAACTAAAGAAGATGGTACTCCCAATCCCACTGATGATCATCATGGTATTCCTGATTACGATGGTGATGTTTTTTCTACTTTAGTTGACTCGAAAGATCTCCTTTACATACTGGGTCGCGTTGTGGTTATTGGGGGTCTTCCAGTAATTTTAATAGGGTTTTTAATAGGTATTTTTTGGTTACTGTGTTTACTCATTTCATCTCAGTGTATTGTAAACACCATGGTATTATTATTTATATAAAGAGACTTATGTTTGTCCTTTAAATATTTTTTGGTTAAAAGGGCGTCAACAAAAGTAAATGCATTGTATCATCATTATAAGATACCCAAAATTCTAGGTGTTACATTATAGGTCTATGAAAATTAAGAAACTAGAATTATATGAAGTAAAATATGTGTTTCTTATACTCTTGAAACATTGCTTGTAGTCACCAATGTAACATATAATTACCATATTTTAGGCATTTATATTATCTCCATTGGTTTCCTTATTAATTTGTGTGCTTTATGGGAATCTTGAGGATAGATATTTTTTTGGGGGAAATTTAAATAATGTTTAGGGATGTATGTTTTTTTTTTGAATTAAGGGAATTATGACATAAATTTTTAAAAGGATTTTTGTGGTTATCCCCAATTTCAGAGAACATCGGCTACAATTTTTCTATTTATATATAATCATTTATGTTTTAATTATACTAGACCTTTTCACTTTGTGAAAAATTTATATGACATGAAACATTATTCAGGAATATTTTGTGAATTTTAATGAACTCTGGAAAGGTGTACACACTTTGAATATGATTCAGATAATGAAATGGTAAAATTTGGATTTTTTGTCTAAAGTGATGATTTTTTTTATGTCTGTTCTAAATTGAGAAGGTCACTTTGTGATATATTTTCCTGACTTAAATAATATTAGGTTTTGGATTTATAAGGTGATAAATGGGTTTTTGATATTTCATTAAACCACAGTCATTTCCTCTCAGACCAAGGAACTCTTCCAATCAATCTTGGGGATCTCCAATACTTTCAGATTGTATTCATTATTGATTGATCTTCATTGTGGGTTCACTAAATCTATGTAGGAAAGTAATATTTATACACACTGATTTTCATTTATTGTATTAGAATTATTTCTTAATGTTTTGTGATCTACTGAACTATGATGATAGTTATATTAAGGCATTTTAGATTTGTATGATAATATTTTGTTTGAGGCTGACTATTGTGGTGATTTTGGTACATCCGAACATCGAATGGTCCGAATGCTGTCATTTGTTTTATTGATTTTGATAATCTACCATTTAAGGGATGAGGTAGAACCCTTACAAGGCCTGTAGGGATAAGTATTACATGGCTCATAGGATTAAGATGAATTCATTTTTCCGTAAGATTCAAACATTACACACAACCTATAATAACTAATTGGAACTACTCCTACCAAAAATATTCATCGTGAAATCAGATCTCGACCATATCATGGTTGTTCTGCTATGTATTCTCGAGCATGCAAAGTCTTGTCCCGATGGCGGTTTCCATACCCTCTCATTCTTGAAATCTGTTTAGCTTCTTCTGTGGTGAATTCTCCTTGCTCATCCTCCTTATAGATCTTGTTCCTCATAGGTCGTCTAGTTTGAATCTGCACTTATAGAGGCCTGAAGGCCTTTAGGTGGCCCGAAGGCCTTACTGACCTAAAGGCCTGGGTGGCCTGATCACCTTAATGGACTCAAAGACCAAATTGGTGGCCTGATGGACCAAACGGGGGAATATTCCCTACGTCTACAGTTCCAAACAGTACCTTCTACAAGTCCCTTGTGATTTTATGTAAACCAAGTTTTAGGTCGATGGTTCTATCGTTATCTAATGTTGGATGAGAAGTATTTCTATTATTTTATAAACTCTTTGGAATTATTGATTTGTGTGTGTAAAATAATGTTTTGATAAAATATTTGTATCCATTATTTTGGTAAAATAAAATGAAATTTCTAAAACCTAGTGAAATGGATTTATGAAATAAATTTTAACTCACGGTTTTGATTAATGGAATTGGAAAATGTTTCACATGGAATTCATTGGGTTCTTAGGTGGAAGGTGTATATTTTGATCATCATCCAAGTTTTTTTTGTTTTGATTCACTCATGTGGTTTGCCTATTATTTGTAGGTCCATTGTTATGGGGAATCAATTGATATTGTTGCGGTGTTCACTCATGGGGTGTTCCTCTACCCCTTGGGATTGTGTGCTAAGGATGTGAGTGCACAATATTCATTGATTGTCATATGATTGATCTAATAGCTTAACATTCAGTTATTCTTCAAATGATGTTATATATTCATCTGATTTGTATTAGATTTGTGTGATATATAATACATACTTTTCATTGCCTACATTTATATATGTGATATTCATTGAAACTATTTGACGTAATTTATTTGGAAATTTTGAAATATTTAAAATTTCTAACCTTGTTATTGATATAAAAACTGTAAAACTATTTATCATACCGTGTTTTCATTAAATTTCATCATGTTAATATTATTGTAAATTTAATTTAATGGAACACCTTGGTGGGATACAACTTAGTCAATTTATCTTACACCTTTTTCACCCTGTTAGCAGTGTGTAGATCATATTATGTATTAAAATACATGGAAATGGATTTCATTTCAATGAGGATGTATGAATTTTGTTATATATTCCGGGGTATCTTGGGGTGATAATGTCGGAGTTTAAACATGTTAACACATAGGGTAGTTATTTTTGTTATATTTTTTAATTTTCAATTCAAAATATATCTTGGAGATTTTTTTTATGAATTTTATTTGTTAAACTTATATTATTTTATTTCTTCTATAAAATGTATTATTAGTTTAAATTTACAATATTTCATACATTCGTATAAATATATATATCATGGTTTCTAATTTTATTGGGTTGAAATCATTCCCACTAGTTGTTGCTGATGTCTGGGTCATTGACTCTAAAATGTAGAGTCCAGGAAATCCCTTTTGGGTATGTGAAATTTATAGTCAAATACTTATTTTAAAGGATATTTCAGTTGGGTTCATCACATATTGGAATAAATGGTGTAGGTTGAGCTCAATTTTATTATTTTGGTATACTCGAGAGATTATTTTCATGAAATTAGAGGTAATATATAGTGACATTCTGGTAGGCTCTTTACATGATGGGACTCAAGTTACTATGGGATGTTGGTATTTGTGTCTGGATTTTTTGGGTTATTGAATTTATTATCATCTTTACATATTATTTCTAGTTTGAGATAATATTACCCTATTATGTGATCATTTATTCTATTTAGGTGTGTATTAGTATACCTCTAAGACGTCAAACATGGGTTCCTTAAGATGGTGTAGTAGATTGTCCTCATGTTAATCCACCTGTAAATCATAATACTATTAGGGATATTATTTTAAAAATTAATAGTGTCAACCAAAATGTACTGTAAATCTAGAATAAAATTGCATAGGTACAACTAGTAAATAGAGGAATCAATGATTGATTAGATGAGTCCTTCGATGGGGATCCACCACCCTTTAAGTGTACGAATAAATCATAAGCGGTAGAGGAATTTATTGACATGATTTATCTAATCTTTTCAATCATGGATATACCTAAGAGTATCAAGGTGATTTTTGTGGTGTTCATAAATGAGGGACATAGAATGAGATAGTGGGATTCAATGGTCAAGGTGGATAAGAATATGGTACGGGAAAGTCAGGGTTTTAAAAATATATTCATTTAATAGTTTTATCCAATGTTTCTAATGATGGTTAGTTCTCTAGAATTTCTCTCCTTGAACTAGGGGCGGTGTTCGGTGTCATTATACACTAGTCGGTTTGTGGAGAAGGAATTTTTAAATCCATAGGTGTAAAGAATAACTAGCTGCAGGAATATAAATAACCATAGGGTTTGAGGCATGATATCAGATCAATAAAATTTATACTGAGGCATTCAACCTATGTATAGATATTAGAGAGGGAAGTTATAAAATTAATGAATATGGTTGGAAAAGATTGATATTATTCCCTTATATTGCATCCAATGGTATCATCTATGGGACCCAAGGAAAAATACGATGATGGAAGATCATTGTAGTAGTAATATAGGTGGATCTCAGTGGAATGCCTCCACTACACATTATGTTAATTTTTGTAATTTTCCCCTATCTTTCTACCATTGTGGAATGCTTGGAAACAGATGTTTTTCTGTTTATGAACCTGAAGTGATGTGTAATTAGTGTGGGAATAATGTCCTTCTACTTTATTTATATGATTCTATGTATATGACTTGTTACAGTTAGGGATTTTCATCTTTAAGGGGTAATATGGTGCAGTAAAATTCATTAAAGACTACTCGGATCTTTCTATAAGGCTTATGTTTGATTATCCTTCACATAGTAGAAGACTTTTTTTGTAGAGGTAGATATAGGTCAAGATATAGTTAGTGCTACCCTCATTATTTCATATTAAGTAGTGACTTCATTAATTGATTCAGCTGAATCCCACTCATTTATATCATTCCATTTTATTTATATTATTATACTTACATTAGACATCATTTAATTTTTATTGGGTTAGAAACCCCACATTGTTAGTGGAATTATTAGGTGTTTTAATTTCCATATTGTTCATTTTGGATATCTAATACTGAGTTAGTCATGGATTTTATCTTTCATGATGTATATTTATTGATGTTATCATCAGTATGGATTGGATTTTTGTCCATTGTTCTAAGGCCCATTTTTATTATTTAAATCTCTTGTTTCTTGGGAATAAGAGGAAAACTATTGTGTTTTAGTTAGAGTTAGAGATGAGGCCTAGTCATGGAGGATTTTTGGACTAATTCATAGGAATTTTTTGTCAATTATAATAGTTGATCGAAGTAAATTATCTTCTATTATTGGAATTCATGCTAATATTTTAGACATTCCTGACATTTTCCTAGAATATTTCAATGGTATCCTTATAGAGAGGGTGTTATAGTTTACAATTGACACGGTTCTATATATTCATCAAATTTTGATATTGTCTAATAATATAGAACTAGAGTATATGAAATAGCTCACGATTTAGTTGGTTAACATGATGGTTATTGTTTTGTTCTCCCATGTATTTTTTCATTGGTATCCCTTATTCAATTTTCCATGACTGTATATGGTTCACTCAGATTCATTATAGAATATAAAACGCTGGAGGATATATATTTTAATAATAAGTATCATTTTCCCTATGAGGATGATTTTTTACCATTCAAAGGGTGGGTTGTGGTTTTAAATGATCATTCATCGGTCGAGTTATCATCAGCTTAGAGTTTTGTAGATGGATATATCGAAAATTTATTTAATGGTCACATATGTCCATTATCAATATCTTATGATGTCATTTTTCTTGAATAACAATTATCCAATTTTCATATCTTTACAGAATCCAATATTTGATGAGTATCTTGATCTATATTTATAGTGTTCATGGATAATATATGTATTTATTTAAAATATGATCATGTTAATCATTTGATTTTTGTTTTATAAAACCAAATATGTCACCAGTTTTATATAAATATTTATAAATGAATCTTATGGATCAAATATGTGATGTTTTTAACGAACATGGTTTCAAATCATTGATTATCAATTGACAATTAGAAGGTGAAGGTTGTTTTGTCATGGAAAGAACCATGTAACATATTTGAGATTTATATATTCCTTTGACTTTTTGGGTACTACCGATAGATTGAAATATATTTCTAGATGTTGGAATCACCCAGTCATGATTTGATAATGAAAGGGTTGATGTTCATATGGTTTGAAAAGTTTTATTCTTATTTTGATGATCTAAAATGTCTTTAATCATCGACATCGATTCTGATCATACCTAATCCAGATAAGCGGTATATGGTTTTATGTAATACTCATGGTGTATGTTTAGTTTACAGTGATTATGAAAGATGATCCTTTAGTGGATTACAACTCTCTTATCCTTTAAACACATTATAAAAATTACCCCACCAATTATATATAGCATATAATGATTAAGAATGTTCATATATGTTTGTGGAAATATCTTTTTTGGGAGAGGTTTATTGTCTTATGTAACCATAAGACTAAGATGTATTTTGTTCCATATAATTATGTAAATAATAAATAGAGGTAGTGGGTATAAAAACCATAGATGTTTGATTTTGACATCACCCAAACCTTTGAGAATTTGATTGTTTTTTAACTTTCCCTCATTATGAAAGAAAAATCACATACTCTTTTGGAATTTAATAATGTGTGGAACCTTATAGGGATATTTTCAATGTTGGGATATTATCCTCAATAGGATGTTTCTAGCATGTGTCTGACCAACCCTTATTTAACATCATCTATCCTTGATTTCATTCTTCATGTTCATCAATAGGATTATGAGTTCATTCAAATTTGAGGAACCCATTATGGAGGGGATACCATTTATACATGGTCTCTATATTTATATGGAATACTACATTATGGGAATTGTTTTTTACTCCTAGAATCTATGAGGATTTATGTTTTGTTTTAATTTCAAAATTCATTATTGTATATTCATCCAGACACTATAAATAATTATTATAAAATGGGAGAGATTCTACTTTAAGGGCATGAAGCATGACATTGTAGATGATGTGTCCCATTTTTACACCTTTCAAATGATAAAGGTAGAGTATCTAAAACCTTTAGGATTTCTCCAGCCTCTTTCGGTGTCGGTTTGGAAATGGGAAAAGGAATCATAATAATTTTTTTTTAGATTACCATGGTCTCATCAAGGGAGTAATTCAGTCTGTGTGGTGACTTATTGGATGATAAACTCATCAAACATCATTGAAATTGAATATAAAGACCATTGAATGATATATGTGTTTTGGAGGTTTTGAGGTTTTATGGGGTTCTGTATTCCTTTTTTTGGATTGTGATCATTGGTTTACCTAAATGTTTTGGAAGAGTCCCAAAGAGGTGATGGAGACATAGTTCGGGTTGAGTACCGCATACCATCCACAGATAGAAGTATTGAAGAAGTGTGTTATTTATATCCTATAGAATATTATATCCACCTATATCTTAAATTTTAGTGGATCATGTGATATCCATCTAGGATTGGTTGAGAATGTTATAATAATAGTTATCAGTTGTTGATCAGAGTGAACCACTTTGAGGCTTATTATGGGCTTTGGTGTAGATGACCTTTTTGTTTGGAAGAGGTGGGTGTGGCCTCATTTGTTGGACCAAGTCTCATTTAGGATATTTAAATAAGGATTCAAGATATATGTAAATATATTGTAATATTTCAATGTCAAAAAATATCTAATGTAGGTCATTGGAACCATACTATCTAGTTATCCATTGGCGAACATGTTTTCTTGAATGGTTCTCCTCATTTGGGTCATTGCCATTATAGAATATAGGAATTATTTTCTTTGCGATATGAAAAAAAATTGATTCCTTTGATCAGCATGGGAAAGATTTTATCAGTTAAAATTTACAATTATGTTTATGGGTATTATGATGTTTTCAACATATCTCAACTCATAAAGTACAATCCTAGTCCCTCTTATGTTTTTAGTGTGGAAGATATTGAGTTGGATCGAGACAATTCTGTTTTAGAGAATCTAACATTGATAATTGAATCATAGGTGAAATTAATTTTTGGGAATTTAGTTACATTTAACATAGTGTTATGGAAAAATGGATTAGATTCTCCTGAGACATAGGAGCATGAGTCATTGATGTGGGATAAGTGGACTATCCACTTTCTAAATATCATTATTCCATATGACTTCCCAATGATGGAAATTACAATACATGGAATTTTATATCATCATTTTACATTATTTCATTTATTTCTCTTCTCTCCATTCACTTCCCTCTTTATTTGGGTATTTTTTGGATATCCTAGTGATAGGTATAATTTTATTGGTAAAATGAACTAAATTATCAGGATATATGAATTTTATAATTAATGGAATTCATGTATAAATTTTTAAAATGATTTTTAATGTTCTCTCTATGTTTTGAGAACACCATATATGGTTTGGATTTTTTTGATGAATGTTCATTGTTTTTTGTTTGGGGGAAGTTTTACTATTATTAATATTTTAAAATATATATAACATTCATTAGGATGATTTCGTGAATATGGTTCACGTTGTGAATGGTTTACATGTTTTGAATGAGTTTCCCAACATGAAATCGTAAAATATAGATTTTAAATATAAGGTGACATGTTTTTCAGTGCCTTTTCTAAATTGATAAATTTACATCATGAATATTTGATGGTTTTATTTGGTGTTTCTTAAGAGGTTGATTGTTCCTTAAACCATATAATTTTTCACTCTGACCATGGAGCTCCCAGAGGTGATTTTGGGGATCTCTTCTCATTCTAGATCATTTTTGTTATCTTATTTATCTTCGTTGTATTTGTGATTTATCTCATGGCCTATGTGGTATAACTTCTTCTTCTTTTCTATTGATCATGGTATCACGGTTTCTATACATATATGGAACCGGTAATCTATTATGATAATTTTCTTAATCGTTTATTTATTTTTTGGGTAATATTATTTTAGAGGCTAACCATTATGTTGATTGTTGTGTGACTTGAGTTATTATTTGAGAAATGATTTGATATATCCTCTCTACCAACCAATTCAGTTATTGAACTGATTATGAAATATAAGGATTGATTCCAATTTTTTTCTAGTTATCATTTTGTTCTTTCCTTCTCCTGGTGATTTTGGATTCTTTTATTGGCATGTATGTAATGAGTTTGGCTGGATGGTGTTTCTTAGGGACGTCTCCCATGCATTGTTGGGAAGTTCACTCATGGCGTGATCATTTTCTTCTTAGTACCATTAATTCATAGAAATTACTGATATTTATGGGTGGGTTCAGTCCGTGGGAATTCAATTGAACCTTAGCCACATGATATATGGACTTGAGGGCACACTAATTTTTTTTGTATAATTACACTGATAGCCTGACTTATGGTAATCACAGTGATGAAATTAACTATGATTCTGAATTCTATTAGATTTTATATGATATGTGATTGATGATTTGGTTTGACTTCTTTGATATATTAATTATAATTTGGAACTGTTTCACCTACTCTATTTGGAATAATTGAAATTAAAGATATGATTTACCATGATTTTTCATAAAAACTAATTTACTTTTTATCATTATTTTTTCAATAAATTTGAGAATATACATAATTTTATACAAATACTTGTAATGGAACACCATTTTAAGATCCTACTAAGACTATTTATCTCACACACTGTGAACCCCTCTAGTGATGATTAGATTTTGTTTTATATTTTTATGCATGCAACTACAAGGCTCTATTAAGGGGTAGAATGGTTTTTGTTATCAGTTCATGGTTAGATGTCTGTGAGATGGTGGGAGTACTCTAATGGTATAACATATAATATATAATTTTGTTTTATCAGTCCATTGTAGTTTTACTTTTATCATGGATCTTGTTTAACTACATTTTAGTTGTTTCACATCTTATTTTTTTCTTCTTCTAATGAAATATATTAATTTTTTACTCTAGAACTATTTCCCCATTGTATATATATACTAATTTTTTTTTCTGATTCTAGTTTGGTGAAATCATTCCCATTGGTTATTTTTGATTCCAATGTTCCTTTCATTTTCTCTTGGGGATTAGGAATTCCCTTCGAGTATATAATGATTCGGGTCGGGTAACAATTTTTTATGGTATCCACGTGAGGTTCTTCATAATAGGAGTGAGTCATTGTTTCATTTGTTGATCCCTAGTGTGAGTTTTGGAGAATTTTATTGGTAAATTATACCATAATCTATGGTTAGTGGTTTATATAGGGGAAAAATTATTTGATATCACTTCTCTTTTGTAAATGTGGGTTAGTTATTGTTGGATATATCATCAAATGTTGCCTCTTTATCATCACAATGTAATGTTGTGACTTCATATTTTGTGTGAATTAGATATGATTCGAGCCCAGATTGACTATCATCAATGAAGGGTTAGATTACATCAGAAATGTAAGACATGATTACCATTTTTGGTTGATAGAGATCTCAAAGTGTACTGAGGGGACCATTCATGATGGAGGATGTATCCGATCACTCATCATTTGAAATATTTATTCCTTGGCATAATAGACACTTCGTGAATTTTCCTTCCTTATGTAGTGGATGATTTTGTAAATTTTTTCACAACAAGGTTTGGGACTACCTTAAAGGTTGTATTTGGATATTTTTCATAAAATTAAAACATGTTATAATACCAATATCTTTTTAATCATATTATTGTCACATATGGAGCATTGGGAGGTCAAATGGTAGTTTGAGGACCTCTGAATGTATTGTTTTATTAGACCCATTATGTCCCTTAGATAATCATTAATTTTTTGGTGAAAATTTGGACCATATTTTGTGTCCTTGTGTTGATTATTATAACCTAAAACATGTCATGATAAAGAAAAAGTATCCCTTTTGAGGATTCGAAAACACTTTCATTAGTTGTGAGGCATGTGTTGGTTCTCAAAGATCGGTATGAGGTCGTTATAGAACCAGTTGAGGTTTTGAGAGAATGATATTATGCATAAGGAATTATGATTTAACTATAGACACTATGAGTTCCTGTTGATGTCTTTTATTGGGAAAAATTACCCTACTGTGTTTATAGATTTCATGCACTGGATATGTCATCCACACCTACTCTATTTTGTGGTTATATTTGTTTCTAAAATAATCATCTAATTTGTATTAGAGGAGTAGAATGAAGAGAATATAATGAATGTCCTAGAGTTTCTTCAAGAGGACTAACTATATGGAAATCTATAAATGTCCATGTTCTAGATCCATGATGTTTAATTACAATATATTTTCATATATTTTTAGTGATATTATATGGACTTAGTGAAGATTGATGTAGTACATTCTTGGGAGACACACAAGAGTGTGTTATAGGAATAAAGATTTATTGGCTTGACATGGTAATGTTGGAGGATCATAGAGGAATTATCATGAATTTCATCCCCTTTGACCATAGTGACGTAGAAAGTTAAATAGGTTACCTGATCTGTGTAGTTTTTGATTGCCTTTAGAGAGATCAGGTTGAGGAAGGCTAGTGATCTTCTATTGAGACTACTCGAGATGTTTCTGGAACAGGTATTGTATTTTGAGGCCTCTATAGATGGTATTATTTTTTTGTTGATGTGTATGGAGGTATTTTTTGAATATATTTTGAGGTAGTTTTGACTCCACAAGCATACAAGAAAACCTCAAAAACCTAGATTTGATCTTTTTAGTCTTCACTCTGAATATGTGGAGGAACTATCTTCCCTGAGATTTCATTATTATTTTGTTATACCATTAGTGTATCTGGTATTTCTTCATGTAGATAGATCTAAAAATGATTTATATGTGCTATTCGAACATCCTATATGACTATGTATTTTAGATAGAATATACTCTTGTGGTGGAAAATGTGGCGGCATATTCCTCTCCTAATATTTCTAGTTCTAGTTTTGGAAGTGGTAGAATATGAGTATTTGGCTTCTTTTTAGCTAATATAAAGGGATGTGGCATCCATATATTATCTTTAGTTGATCGTGTTACTTATTCCTCTTATCAATTATTCTCGGGAGGCTTAGTTGAGAGATATCTACTTTTTTCATCTAGATTTCCATATGCCTTATGGAGAATAATCATATGGATTTCATGGAGGATGGGAACACACAATACTTTTTGAAATAAGGACGGAGGTTTTCTCCATTATATGAGAGTACATGATGAGGTATTTTCACTCTTCAACATTTGATGAACATATTTGTGTAGTTAATATGTATAGATACATTCAATTATTGTTTTGGGGGATTTAATGATGGAGAGTATTTCTGAGTTAATCTCTCAATGTCTCATATGTCAGCAAGTGAAGGTAGAGCATCATGTTCCAGAAGGTTTGACACAACATATTAAGATCCTAGATTGGAAATAGAACTCCATATTCATTGATTTTTTCACATGTCTTCCACATATAGAACAATTTCATGTTCCATCTAGTTGATATTTGATCAACAAAGGAAGTTATTACACTTCATTACCATCAGGGAGTAGATTTCGGTGTAGAGTGTGAGTGAGTTGTACATGTGGGTTATTTTATGGATCCATGGGGTTCCCTAGATGATTGTCTCTGACTAAGATGCATAGTTTACATCTAGGTCGTGGAAGGTCCTATAAAATAAATGTGTGACCTAGTTTTGGATGAGTATTACGTTTTAACGTTATATAGAAGCGAAGACTGAGCAAAAAATCTAAATGATGTAGGATATACTAAGTCCATATGATTTAGAATTTATCCTAATTTGGGTGTATGACTTTCCATTGGTAGATTTTTCTTATAATAAGAAATATCATTCTATGATTTGAATGTACCCTTTTGAGGCTTTATTTGTGAGACTCAACAGGTCACCGTTTTATTGGATTGACATTGGAAAGATATATCTAGTTGTGGTAGAGATGGTGAATGTTTTTAAGGAAAGAATTAAGGCCATCAACAACCTTATATAGCCAAATAAAATAACACATAAATCATATACATATAGATATCATATTCCCATTGAGTTTGATCAGGGTGACTGTGTTCTTCAAAAAGTATCCCTTTGAAGAGAATTTGTGAGGATTTTATAGGGAGTAAAGCTATCTCAATGCTTCATCGATCCATATGAGATCACACATAGGGGTAGTAATGTTTCATATCACCTATCCTTACCCACAATGTTAGAGTGAGTTCATGATTTCTTCCATTTGTATATACTTAGGATATATGTGCATGACACTAGGACTATTTTTTATTAGGTAAATTTGTACATCAATGATAGAAAAACCTTCACAGAGTACCTTTTAGAGATCAAGGATCAACTGGAGAAGATCTTATAAGGATGTACCATTACCTTGGTTTGTGTGTTGTGGAAGCAAGGGATCATTCCAGAGAACTCCTATACCGTGAGATCTAAATATGGGATTAGTATCCCCTTTTTATGGTTGTGGAGTTTAAGGATAAAATTACTTAATGGGGGAATAATTTAGTGACCCTACTAATACATTTTCAGATATTGTGATATATTGATAAATATTTTTAGATACCGACATTGAGACAACAAAAAATTATGCAGCATGGTTATCCCCAAATTGAAATTATAAAAATATTAAATAAATTAACATCACGTGTGTGCAGTATTTGGTAATATTTGAAAAACATCTGAATTGATCCATTAATTATAATTCAAAGACAATGATGGATTCCAAAACATAGGGTTTCCCCACGACATGACCTATAGTTTGTCGATTCCATATTTCTGTCTAAGGTAAATGTTGGTGGGTGCATTTAAATAATATAAATAAATAAATTGTATCTTTGGTTGTTTTATAAACTGGACCAATTTAAATTTCCAATATGTACCTTCTTAAGTCACTTTTTTAAGGGTTATATACATAATCCTAATGATATTTTAGAGTAGTTTCATCTCATTCCTCATTGAAGAATCGAAATCAGATAATGAATGAAGATTATATCGAGGTGGATCAAGAGGCAACTGACACAGTGGTTCATCTCCATCAATGGATAATTATTTCTACACCAATTATCAATCATTTCTTGATATAAATATCATCAATTGTTAAGTTTACCCATTTTAATTAAAATATTGGTAAATGATTTATTATCTACTTTTGAATCTGACACCCCATGTTATTCACATATGCCTCATAGATGATATATATTATTATATTTTTTATTTATTGAATTATACCTTATTCTCAACCAAAATTCTCTAATCCAGGGTCACTAGACAAGAAAACATGGACAATTATAGTTTTAA
Organism: Viscum album; assembly: GCA_963277665.1. Lineage (NCBI taxonomy): Eukaryota > Viridiplantae > Streptophyta > Magnoliopsida > Santalales > Viscaceae > Viscum > Viscum album. The sequence continues at coordinate 468,036,135 of OY728162.1, read as the reverse complement.
TTTTTCTATTTTTTCTTTCCCCCACATTTTTTTTGTATTCATCATTGTTGGTACATGGGGTCATAGTTCGCCATTGCTGGGGTGGGTTCATGCATGATTGAACTGCGAATTCATGTTTGTTTGGAGAAAGATGAATGAATTACAATTTTTCATGAATATGAAGACACATTATAGGTGATCCTTCATGGATATTTGATCTTTACTGTTGAGGAGTGGTGATACGATGCTCTATGGGTGACTGGAGGCCATGAAAATCAACAGATTCAATTTTCCATCCATTAAAGGATGACAAATAATGGGAAGAGGTGGTCCCATATGATATTATCCATGCAATGGGAATGATTAATTGTGATTATCAGGGATCTAGAAACTATGTTAAAGAATACACCCTTCTATAAAAATCCTTACTACACACCTTGTCTCCTAGAAAAACACATGATGTGTCGCAATGTGGATATCGGGCTTGTGAATCTAGTAAAGTTAAATATCACATGTAATATAGGTGGTCCTACATGCCATGTGAAATATTCTAGGTGTCTAATCTAGGACCATCCATATATGCCATGGGACTATGTTGACAAACACACCATGTATCAGAGTACACAAACATATGTAAGAATACACATGCATAGGAAGAGATACAAGGTCGTAACCCCATGTGGTCATATACACTATATATCATAGAGGACACACCAACTATAGAAACATGGATTTATGAGATTTGTCCATGGAAAAGATATAAATGTTTAAGAGTCGGTCTACATTCCATATAGACTAGCTACACAACCATTACTCCTATGATTATATTCGTCCATTTGTATCACCATTATTTAGACTCAAATTTGGGACATTGAATTTCCTATATTGAGTGTTTTTGCATATAGTATTTGATGATGGACATCATAGTGTATTTTGGGATATCATGTGGGATAATACAATCATGATATGTATTAAGTTGACACATCATGATGGAAATGATCTTGTTTAATGATCAGATAGAGTTATGGTCCAGTACTCCTCTATTACACTTGGGCATACATTCCACATTTTATCAGAGGGATGTTTGGGTTTGTACTCCCCTGTCACACCCAGTGATTGGATCTTCATGATATCATATATATTTTGTGGTAATTACTCCCCTATCACAATAGGACACATGTTCCTCTGGCTATCACAGATACAACTAGGTCACTACTCCCCTATTACACTCAGGCATGGATTCCCCATTTCATTATATATGTAGGGTCAGTACTACCCTTACTACTGAAGGGTGTATTTTATCAACCAATAAAGCATTACTCCCCAATCTTCATGATCTAGTAGGTTTTTGGCACACCCTTGGAGATGTGTGTTCCTAAAATTTTGGAGAAAATTTCTGCGGTTTGGGCCCCTCCATACCTATTCTAGTGAGGTTGTGATTGATAATGGGAATTGGTCATACACATACGGAGATACATGCTTTACTGAATAACTTCGATCGGTACGTGAGTTGTATATCCCGTTTATCTCATGTTTGGGTTTCATTATGAGGATATATATATATATATATTGGGATTCATTCCACTCTTTCATTGGGTTGAAATGACTATTATTTTATATCTCTATCTATCCCTTTTAGATTTACGGAATCCTATCTGGTTTGTATATACTCACCCCTATATGGTATTTTGATACACATTATGAGTCATATGTAGATTATGGAGGTATCTAAGATGATTATAGAAGATCATAGTGAGACATGGGTGTATTAACATCGTACAGTGGTCATACATCGAGACTAGTAGTAGGGATCTCTCTACATCCATGATTTCTATGTGTGTTTATCTTGATATTGATTTTATGGTTGGGTGTGTATTTTTTCCATTTAAACATAACATTTATTTTTATATACTATATTGGATTCCCTAGAGTTTTTTGAATTCATGATTTTTCTCTACATTTTACATTATTTACTTTATATTTCAATATATTATTTCATGTATGGTATTGGGTGTATGTATATAGGATCATTAGGAAATAGATTCCCATTTTTTCCCTTAGGGTGATTTTCTCTAATCTCTAGACTATTTATGGTGGGCTTGGTGTTTTGATGTATTATCCTTCTATTGTCTAGTAAACCTTGGTATTTATGATCAATACACATAAAGTCACAATGTTTTCATGGATCATTGAACACTCTTTGACCCCCCCCCCCCCAACAACATTTCACCATATGTAGTGAGATATCCCAAGTGGGACATCTGTGGCTATGTGTAGGAAAATTGGAGGTGAGAGAAAAAACTAAAAAAGACATATAGAAATATTAAAATCATTAAATTTCATTATATATCTATCTACTACAATAATAAATCAAAAAAAACAAATAAAAAAACAATGTATTAAAATTCATGAGAATATATTGGTAGGATCTCGACAGCCTAACTAAAAAAGAATATAGTACCAATAATAGAGGTGACAGTATCAGAAAAAAATGATGGAAAAATATATAACTGATGGCTTGAGATTCCAAACCTATTATAAAGGGTGATGGTTTTTGTTTAAATTGGTAGCGGGGAAGTAACTTTTATAATTATATTGGAATCAGATAAGATTCATATGTAATAGTTTAGAGGGTTGAATGCATGTATTAGGCTCCCAAGTCATTGTTATTCCCCATGATCATTGTTATTCATGGTTCATATATAAAAGTCATGTGGAAGACTCTGAGGATGGTTACATGATTTGGATTAACAAATGAATTATAATATTGTTTGTTGTTGTGAAGGTCGATGCATTGGTTCCATGTGTGTATAGGATTTATCAAGGGATATTGAATCATGTATCGATTTTTCTTAGTTTCTTAGAAATAATCCATGGATCCAATATATGATGATTTAGATGTTTATGGTGATCTATAACTTTTTAAATGAGAAAAAGAGTATCATAGAATCCCAAAAAAATCACTAATTATGATGTGTTTTTCGACACAAGAACAATCTACCTATGTTAAGTTGGAATGTCCTAGAGTGTAATATAATATGAGACACATATCTCTGTAGGAGAAAAAGTATTGATCTTACATATCATTGCATCTATTGGTATGTCTTATATACCAAATTATAACTATTGTATATCATCTTAGATCACTTTCGTATCAACTAAAAACATTTATATATCATCTTATTAGGCTGCTAAGACAAAATGTACATACACATTTCATCATATTTTAAAAATAATAAAATAACCATCAATTTATGCCCTATAACCATAAATTTTTTCTATATTTGAAGATTATGTAAATAATCAACTTATTTCTTGTATGATCTTCAATGTCTCCAAAAATTTTATTCTTTATGGTACCATTTTTATAAAAATCTTACTTAAAAATATTCATCATAACAGGTGGAAAAATAAACATAAAAAATGGTGATATTAGATTCTTGGTAAGGGTAAAAAATTTATATATCAATAAATTATCATATGAAATCATATTATAATTATAATGTTATTATATGATGATCATAAGATATGATGTTCATACTCAATAACCCATTTATCATAAATCATGAGTCCTAGCATAATGCTTTCGAATTTCCAAAGTCATCAATCATAAAAGTGAGGAATCATAATTAATCAATCATGATAAATGAAATCATGTAATAATGATAAGAAAATGACATTGGAATTATGTATCATATAATATTACATAAATTCATTCCATTATTCAGGATTACTATAATACCATCACCACATAGTAGACAATTTCCTATAATGGATTGGCTTCACTAGAAAACCTCATTTCATTCCTAGAATGGATTCACTACCCTACTCTTTCACATTATCTCATAAAATATAAATCTTTAATCAATGAATTAGAGGGATATATATTTATAATCCCACCCAAAACATAATTACTACTATTCATATGTGTTCCACAAGATCATATAAACATTCATCATTACATCATTCCATAGTGCCTGGAAAACACTTTAAATTCATAAAAATATCATTTGTACAAAATCATAATCCATAGAGAAAAAGAACATTTATTTTATCATTAGATAATATCCACATTGTATTATAAAAAAATTAAAATTGATGTTTACATAGATGATAAATTCCTTAAAAAGAACATTTTATCCCTTCATTGAAAAAATGATAAAATGTCCTTTTTTATGATAACTTTTTAAATTATAATACTTATAATATTGAGAAAATTATATTATATGAAAATAAAAATAGAAATTTTTTAAGTAATAATCATAAAAAAATGGTTATAATGGAGATAAAATCCATTTCTATGGCAAATGTTAAAATAATTTTTTCATTCATGCTTCTAGTGAAAATTCATAACTAATCGGTTTGGATAAATATTATAAAATTAATATAAAATAATTTGAAAAGAATGATAAATAAGATTACAAAATAATTTAAATTATAATTATATTATATAAAATAACATTATTGATACCATTTTAAATAAAAAGGTAATGAAATAATAGTTCCTTGACCAAATATGAAATAAGGTTGACCTTTTTTAATAAAAATTTCCAAATAATTTTATCTGTTGTGAATAAGAAAATTAATGGAAAACATTAAAACCCTAGAAATGAAAAGTGGTGAATACATAATTTGGGGTTTAAAAAGAAGGATCATAAAACATCCCTCTATATAAATTTAACATAGAAAATTATTCAATGAAAAGACATTTTGACAAAAACCCATACCTCAGGTAATGAATTTATAGAAATTAATTTTTTAGCTTATGTATAAAAAATTTTGATTTATTATAAATATGTACAATAATAATATTAATTATTATCATAAAATTATTTAATCACTTATAAGTTTTATTTACTCATTTATAACTAATAATTCATAAAAATAAATATTTGGCTATTAATTATTTTTTTCTGATGCATGTATTGGTTCAATAGTTCTGTTCGCCTCACCTTTTTCATGATTATATCATATCAAGAATAATTTTAATATTATAAGTATCATATTTTGTCACTAAATAAGGGGTTTTTCGAATTATTATTTGTTTTTTATGAAAAAATTAATTTCATCACATCAGGAATATGGTATTATGTACGTGTGCAAGAGTACTATTTTTATTTTTCAATGAATAGAATGTAAGAAATGTAGATGATAAATTTTTTATTAAAATTTATGAAAATATCGTAAATATAATATATATTCATTAAATCAATTCATATTACCATCCATTTATTTTATACATGAAAAAATAAATCACATCACATCATTGTTGTGGTAGTCCCCTTATTTGGACGAATGTTCTTATCATTTCTCCAAGGTTGAAATGAATGTGAAAAATGGAGTTTCTATTACCATACAAATAATTAGAATAGTAATGAGACTTATTTATTAATTATATATTATTATAAGATATTTATATGAGATATATGAAGAATGAAACTCTTAATAGATCTATAAAAAGATTACCTCTTCTTTTGGAATCCCTGTTTTTAACACATATTAAGACATTAAAAGTTATTGATTTTGGAAATAAAGAGGCTATATAAAATTGGGAGGTATGTTATGAAAATATTTATATAGGTATTTGTTGAGATAAAATCTTAATTTTGAGTGAATAAGTGAAGGTGTCATGTTCCCTTTTACAAGTGTGACGGGTGTCACTCTTGTAAATACTTAAAATATTAAAATATAATAATGTGATATTAAGGTAAATTATGTACCAAGGAAACCCAAATGTGAATATAATATAATTTATGGTCGAAATATATTCTTAAAAGAAATTTTATACAAGTTAATGTGATGTTATAAACATTATCTTGTAGTTTAATACCATCATTAATTTTTGGGAACCTTAAACGATGTGACAAATTTTTACCATAGTTACTATTCAATATGACCATAAATGAATGTGGCCTCATTATTAAAATTGGAAATTAAAATTTTAAATATGGAAAAATGTTTATAAAAATTATTTTATAAAATTTGTAGAATTTTGTTTTAATATAAGCATGCAAAACACAATAAAAACTATTTTCATTGAAATATTCATTTTTAAGCATAACACTAAATTTAATCGAATTCCATTCATAGTAAAAACCATTGAAAGAATGTTAAATTATTATTATTTAATATATTATCAAAAAATATAATTACAATGATTAATCAATACTGATTAATGTTATTTATTATGATAAAATATGTTTTGCTTTTATAAAAGAATTTTTTCATAAAAAATACACCATTTATTACCTTAAATTTAATTTTTATTCATTTATAACCAATTGATAACGAATTAATTAATTTTAGAAATTTATTAATAATAAATATTCATCTTTCAAATAATATAATAAATTTATAAGAAAATAATATATGAAGTAAATAATTTTCATAAACGAATCACACCCAAAGAAAATTTGATCAATACTACATCCAAAGTGAATTAGAAATTAAATTCACAACCTATATTTAATTTAAATAGAATATAATTTGATTTATTTTATAATTAATGATAATTATTCACATATGGTCATTGTTGTGTGCATTAGAACCTTTTGAACTTGTTTATTTGTACTCATAAATATATTCTAAAATCCCCAAGTGTTGCAATATACCCCCTTATATGAATTTCACAATAAAAGTTATATCAATATGATACAAACAATAAAGGATTACATGACCGAATTAAATACTTTGGTTCACATTACTCTACCTCAAATTTGTGATTCCTCTATATAACCATAACTAGGTTAATAATCTTCTTTTATAGCACGTTATTTCTAAGAACCAATATTTATATCTGATGTTATTTATAAGAAATATTGTGATATAGTGATATGACCTATGAGTTTTGTACATGTGAATGATCAATACTATAATTTATAAAAATATATACATTTAAAAATAATAAACATTTGATATTTTGTAATTAATCACCAAATAAAAATCTGTCATCATAATGCGATCAATAATCTCATGGTTACAAAAATATATTGGTATTAGCTTTCCCTTCGTTCCAAATCACATAACCTTATTCCTATGGGGTATCCATAGGAACACCAAATAAATAAATTTAAATTCCAAACAATGATAAATATATTCATCATAGCTCCTCTCTTGATTGTAAGCTACATTGATATATTTCTGAATGAGTCAAACTTTTTGTTCCATTTCATTAGCTAGCTCAGTTCTCAATTGCATCAATCCCCCAAACTCATCCCAAAATGTTGGATTTGTGTACATATTTCTATATATGTATTCATAAAGATAGTTATAAATTACATATTGGATGGTATTTTTGTAGGAAAATTTAAATTGTTTTGTTTTTATCACAAACTCCATTAAAATCAAATTAAAAACTCCCATCAAATCTCCTAGGATTTTAATTGTCATATTAAACTAACAATCTTTGAATGGATGAAATTGAGTGATAAATATCAACTCTATATTTAATTATTACTAAATTCATAACCAAAAAATTAAAATAAACCTCATATATCAATCACATGTGATTGAGAATGTTACTCTATGTAACATTACATTTTCTTAAACAAATAACCTAGTCAGATAATCAATAGAGAAATAATATATGATATAAAGGAAATATACAAATTTCCTAATGAAATCAACTAGAACCCAAATAAAATTATTCCCTTTATATTATATGGGGAGTACAATAAAACAAATCTATAGTGATTTTTTGCAATTTAAACTCAGGTATGGGTAATGGTTATAACATCGTCATATACTTCTATCTATCAACCTTAGAATTATAAGACACTAAGAAATATGATACATAAACCATGATATCTCTATTCATATTGTATCAACTAAAACTATATTTATTATTCTATAATATTTATATATATAGGATGAATGGAAAAATATTATCTTTTAATTCATATATAGGATTCTTCTTCAATTCACTTATTGAAGGGACACAATCTCAATTGTAGAACCTCATGATTATATCCATATCATGACATAACTCAGAAACATTCCTTAATTTCTTTTGGATATCCACTTATACCATATAGATATATTTAATCGACAAATGAATATATAGTTGAACATTCCCCTAGGAAATATAGGATCTGTTTCATTTTTTATGATATCAATGGGTATGATGTACAGACCTATAAGAATTGAATCACTTTCAATCCTCAACATGCACAAAATAGCACAGTCCATTCAACGTAGAGCATCATCCACCGTGTTACCTTCTATAGGATTTTAATTTAATTAGATTTAATAATCTTTACGAAATTACAATAATCAACTTTGGTGCATATTCACCTATTTGTATGTGAATATATAATTATTAAATTTATGATTATTATATATGTAATTTAATTCATTATAAATATAATGTCTCCATATATTTAAGGAAAATTAATACTATTTATAGTTCAAAATCATGAGTCAGATAATTTTTCTCATGAACTATTAATTAACATGATTTATGACATTTTTCTATGGAATTATTCAATATAACATATATTTGTCCGTTCTTTTATGAATAACTATTAATTAGAAAGAGTTATCTACTATAAAGACCCGGAATTATTAAATAATTAATCTTGAATTTAATCAAAAAAATCTTCCCTTGACATTGAGGATCTTTTCATGTTTAGATCTATAGAGAATTATGACAATACATTCAAAACATTACACATTATTACATAGTAGATACAATAAAAATAGTTTCCATTTTTTTCAAAATATAAAACTTTAAACACAAAACAAGACTCCTTGACAACTCTTAACCATTTAACATATCTCCCTTCCTTGACATACACATCCATTAACCTGTGAAAATCATTTAAAAACATGGGATGAGAAAAACGCTTAGTAAGGGATTGAAAATAAAGAAAGATCACTTTAGTCCATGAATACACGTAACGTATGACAGCATTTTCAATAGACATTCTTGTCACCCATATATACATAATTTTTGTAACATGATATTTAAAAAAGATCCAAAAAAACATAACAACATAAATATAATCAATAAGGTATATTGGGGCATTAATTTCATAATCTTGTAAGCAATATTGGCTACCTTATAATATGTAACCCTCATGGGTATCTTACTTTGTGTAACCATCATAGTTACACATGGAGTAACCATATAGCAGACCTCTAACATACTAATACCAAATGAATTGGAGGGAGATATATGTACCACCCTTCATCATAAATAATTCCCAAGAACCATAACATAATCATACAACATGAATAATTCAATAAAAACATTGCATTGGAATTTCGTAAAACTGAATTTTAAAAGATGTTCTGAAAAAGGATAGCCACTGATAAATTACATAGAACTGAAGAGAGACATAACAGAGTGGATGGAGTATGTATATATACTATAAATAAACATAATAAAACATAATATATGAATAAACCATCACACAAAAAATTTAAATAGAACATAAATAATGAAGTAGAAGGTTAACCCAAAGAATGGAAATCGGGTAAAAAATTCCGTTACATCGGGTTTATCTTACTTCAAACTTCATTAAAATTCCTTTATAATTTTTAAAAAACTGTTATTAGTATTTTTTAGAAACATTTTCATGTTTATAACATCTTATATTATCATTTAATAACATCGTTTCACCCAATAATTGTTAGTATTTTTCTTCTTTCAATTTTTTTGGGTGAGTACTTTACATGATTTCCATGATTGGTTCACGGTGGTTGTTTTTATGGATTTGAATTGAAAATACAGAATTCAAATGAAAATATATTTACATATTTCCAGTAAAATAATATATAAATTTTATTGGTTTGATGTTTAATATGAGGATGATTCTTTATTTAATATATTAATGATGTTTGTTTATGTCATTTTAGTGGTTCTTTGATAATAAAAACATAATTTTTTCTTATAAATTAAAACCATTTGATAAATTAAATTCTAGAAAAATTGATGATATATAATACATATATTATAACCTGGTTAAAAAATAATAATGTATTCATAACCAGACCTTAAGGATTTAATGAAAAATAAAGAAAAATGAAATCACATCGTCCATGATGTTGGTAATTCGACACATCTTGGACAGTGTTTTTAATTCATTGAATAATTGGGAGAGGATAAGAAAAATGATGAATAATTTTACATGAATATGAGAAAATCCATAATATACATGATTATATATTTTTAATAACTATTGGATATGATTGGGTGAGGAATGATGAAAATCAGAATCATGAAATAAAAGAAAACATGAGAAATTTCTCATGAAAATTCAGCAGCCTGACAGCATCTCTTATAATTTCATAAAAATAGTTTGATGAGAGAAAGGGAATATTTCATCACTCATACAAAATATAGAAATGATATGGGGATATTTAGTGATATATTCCAACATAATCTAAAGGTAAAAGAAAATAAATATATAAAATGAAATAAAAGAATGAAAATAAAAGAGGACGTTTACCTCTTGATCTCTTCTCCTTGAGATCCTTCTTAAGGGATTTGGTTTTTGTATTTTTGTGATACCAAAAGATCTAGGACGTGGGAAAGATCCTTGGGAAGAGTATTGGGAATGAAATAGGCATGGATCAAGGCTGGAGAAGTTTGATATGAAGAGGGGAGTGAGGGAGGTTTTTATAGTAGATGAGAGGGGGTATATTTCATTATTTTAATCATTATTATAATATTTTTTCCAATGATTACGAATAGTCAGAGTTCATGTGACCTAAAATAGAAATAATGTCATGTGAGGTTTAACCCAGTGGCCCTGCATCACTTATGATGTCATAAATAGTTAATTTTACTAATAATTTGATTATACGGTATTTTATCATATTTTACTATTCATCAAAAATTAAGGAATTTCAGAAAAATCCACAAAATTTACCTTGACCATTTTTGGAGGTTTAGAATTCAAAAATGAAGTCCATTTTTCGAAAATAAATTTTTAAATAATATTAATTTAATTATTAAATGAAGGAATACTTAATTCAAAATATAACAATTCTAATTCAATTACTACTTCTATATCATGATGCTAAATTAACCAAGATGATATTAACATAAACCATTAAAAAAATAAAATAATATTTAAATTTATGATTCATTAGGGTCATATTACTATTAATTTTACAATTCATAAGGGTATGTTACTATTCACAAAAAACAAGTTTGTTTCATCAGACTTCAAATAACATACCAAACACAATTTTAGATGGCAGTTTCATGAAATTCAAAACATATTAGTGGAAAAGTTATGTTTTAAAATATAGTTATAAATATATAATCAAAAAGGATCGATGAATTTCTACTTATTTTTAGAAAACATTGGCAAGTTACATAATCCCCATCTTTTGGAAAATTGTTTCCCCATAATTTTATTTACTTATTTAACAATTTAGGTTACTTTTACCTCATAATAATTTTAGAGACCCATGTTTCCACTTCAACCATATGGTTTCTCAACAAAACCATTACCTGGTGGATTACATTATTCCGCAATACATGTTCTCTTTGATCAAGAATATAAACTAGGTTCTCTTCATTAGAAAGGTTCTCTTCCAGTTAAACAGCTTCTACACTCCAGACATGCGATAAATGTGGCACGTAATTTCTCAACATCAAAACATGAAAAACATTGTGTACCTGAAACAAACTCAGATTCAAAGCTACGCAGTATCCAACTGTTCCAACTATATCCAAGATTTAAAAAGGACTGATGAACCATATACATATCTTACCTTTCTTAATTAAACACATCACAATATTCCTAGGAGATATTTTAATGAAATCATGGTCAGCAACCCCGAAAAGGTTGTATTTCCTTTTGTTATCTTCATAACTTTTATGCCTTCTATAAGCTATTCTCATGTGCTACTAGATAATTATAACATTATCAGCCACTTATTCTACCAATTCTGTCCCCATCAACATTTATTCACCAACTTTAGCCCAAAACGCTGGAGTCCAACACCGCTTCCCATAGAAGGCCTCAAAACGTGAAATCTAAATACTGGATTGAAAATGGTTATTGTAAGAAATATCAACTAGAGAAGGATGAATATCCTAACATCCCTGATAGTCCATTGAACAAGAATAAATTATATCCTCTAATTTTTGAATCGTTCCATCTGACTTCCCATCTATTTGTGGATGAAAAGTTGTACTAAAATTTAACATTGTGCCTAACGACTTCGGGAGTCCATTCCAAAAGATAAAAGTGAACTTGGGATATCGGTATGATACAATATACTGAGGAACTCCATGTAACCAAACAATATCATTGAGGTATAATTAGGAATGCTTATCCAAATACATTATATCTCAAATATAAAGAAAATGTAGAGACTTTTTTAGCCAATAAATAATAATCCAAATCGCATTGTTACCCAGAGAAGTCTTTGGTAGTCCCACCACAATGTCCATGGATACATTCTCCTATATCAACTCTGTCACTGGAAATGGCTAAGGCATCCCCTTCGGTAACTTCTACTCTACATTAACATCTTGACATGTAAAATATCTCATGGGAAAATCAGTAATATCTCCTTTCATTCCATCCCACCAACAATGCTCCCAATGTTCTCTATACAACGTAGTACTTTCAGGATGAACTGAAAATGGATAACAATGATCTTCAATGAAACATCCTAGGTAAATAAATAATAAGACATATTTATTATTTATTAATATTTGTGAATTAAATTTTAATTTTACATTAAATGGGTTTCTATGTTCGATAGCGTACATGATATGCATCAACGTGTTTCTTTGAAATCTTATGTTGCACACTAATAATATAATATTTTTATTTTAAATGGTAGTTAACTCCTTGCCAATGTATTTGAGTAAATGAACAAAACCAACCACTATATGATTATACATGTTTGTTAATTGTTTTTACATTTATCCAAATAATTTTAGAGGCTTTAATTGTGAATGAATCTAATTTTAAGAATAATTTACATTAAAAGGTCGATTTACCACCTTTTAATGGAGAACCCTCATTTAATCATGTTTTGGTCACTTTTATAAGTTCTATTTGACAAAATAAAATTATTCATTATATTATGGACATCAAAATTTTCTTTGGGTAAATTTTTGGTATTTTTCTGATAAAGTTCATTTTTAATGAATAGTGAAAAATACTGAATTTTAATTCCAAAGTGCTTTTTAGTCTAATTTATTTATATGGATAGATTATATTTTTAATTGATTTTAAATTTTAATTAGAATATATTTTGAACTTTCAATCTAATTATAGTCATTTAAAGTAATTTCATTTTGAAATTGCAAATAAACAACTGTCAATCTTTTGATAGTTATTATTTCATAAAAACACATCTTTTGTTTTGAAAGTGGGAATTATTTTTGAATTAAAATCTGAAACTTTAGAGTTTTGAATTTGAAAAAATGGATTCCATATTTGGAATCAGGAGGTATAAATTGTTTAAATAGGTAACTTTATTTTTAGATATTTTAAATATTTACTTTAGTAAATATTTTATTTACTGTGGTTAAAGGGTAAATCAGGTAAATAAAGGAAATAAAATAATATTATAATAATATAAAATTACCCTTAAACGTGTACTAATCCTATTAGTTGAAACCTATCTGACGATGGGAAATCTTGGGTCGATTTTGGGACCCCATGGAGACACTTATGAGTGATAATGACACTCTATATTAATTATCTTAATGTAATGGAAAAAATGACATAAAAAATATCTTTTAGTAAATTATTTTTATGTAAGGTTATATAATTTATCTTTTCGACTATAAATATTCATTGTAATGATAAAAATATTTCCTACATAATAGTTTATTATCACTTTTAGGCATCAAATATATTAAATTATTTATGACACCATAATGATGTAGTGTTTACCTCATTAATAAATTATTTTAATAAATAAGATTATAAATATTAAATTAATATCCAAAACATGTCCAATTCTTATTGGATGATTTTATTTGGAAAATTATTCATCCTATCTTCAACTTTAATGTGTTCGGGAGGTTTTTAAACTGAAGACATGTTTATAATAAAATAATGTTTTCACACTTTCCTAAGGAGCCCCTCCACTACATTATAAAAGGAGACCAATTGTAACCAATTACTCACACCTCTCAAGATTTTTGGCTCATCCAACCTCTTCCCAATTAATCTCATTATATCCCTAACCTCCTCTTATAAGCCTTACAACATGAATAAGGAACTTCAAGAAGTCATTTTGGTTCAATCCAAAACAAGTTACCCAAATTAAAGGTAATCGTTTCTCTTAAATTGTTTTCATTTATTTTACTTATCTAACCCATAAAGTATTTTTATTCAATTTTTTTAAACAAAACCAGTATCATCAATATAATACGATATTGGTATGATAATTATTCAAACTAAACTTACATACAACTCCATCTAATGCGTGAAGAACATAATGTTTCTGTGGATGGATAACTAATGCCTCACAAAACAATGATTGTTCGATTATATCCTACCAACTCACATGTTGAATATTAAGATGAAACTATATTTATATATGATATATATTATGTTTATGTTTTCTTAATTCTTCAGTAATTTCCATTTATACTATTCCATTATGGTTTCCATTATGTGTAAATGCAATAATTTCATTTGAGGATGTGCGGACTACAACCCCCATAAAGTGGTATGACTCATTCATACCAAAAGTGGTAGGTATAAAGGATATATTTTATGATTTGATATATGATAAAATACTGGAATTATAATACTATTATGTGTCATTATGTTTTAATTCCTTTAAATATGAAATATAAATTGAAGTAGTGTTCATGTGTACGTACGACTTACCGTCTCCATGAACGGTGCATTTCAAATCCTACATCTAAATAATATGTACTATTATATATATATATATATAATGGATATATATGATATATATCATATCTAAATAATGATTTTCATTCTAGATATAATGGACTTTTGACCACATAGACAACTTGTAAATATAAGGTTGTCATTTTTTGAGTCAAGTACTAAATATCAACAAAATGACCATTATTAACATAACTAATTAAATAATTTCTATAACATGGTAATAAATGATACAAAATGAATAATTAATTTGAAATAGTTTCTTAAGAAAGTATAAATTATCTTTTTTTATTATTTAGGAGATTAAATAATGAATGGGTCAAGTCAGACACGGGGTAAGGGAACTTCTTAACACAATTTCCGTTCTTTGGGATAATCTTATACTTTTAAAATATGTCACGATATAATTCTGTTTGAAATAAATTTTGATGTCATATATTGTATTTGTACTTTACATATGTGTTCCTTTTGTGAATACACATAATATATCTATATTATTTACTAAATGATCTTTTTAAGGGACTTCGTCGAAATCTCCATTCATTGAAGCATATTTTCATGTATACACAACTTTATTTTATACAGAGTATAAGACCCTTTGACTTATACATTCATTCAAAAAGAATCTTTTCCCTATAAAGAGTTTTATTAAACGAAAAAAAGAATGTTTCTTTTAATGTAAGCGGTGACAATGACATTTTCCACCGCTGTGAGTATTATTTGATCTATGGCTTCCGTAACAAGTCGTAATGTTTTTTAAAAGAAAAATAAATTCCATATACACTTTTTACATATTTTGGTATTGAAAATTGTTCTGAGAATTGATTTATTTTTTCAATATATTTAAATGATCTATTTTGATTGAAATGTGTAAATGTTATCTTTCCTTTATATTTGTTTTATTTGTTGTGAATATGTTATGGTTCGTGGGAATTGATTACGTATACGGGTGGTCCCATGATAGACCTAGGGTGTTTGATCCTGAGATAGCTCTCCAATGCATTGGGTAAAGTGATGGAAAGAATAGAGTAAGTTATAAAAAAAGGTAGAGTTGGTTTAGAAGAGTATGTTTCCTGAATTTATCATTGATAATGATTGTGTTTTGAGGTTTGAAAAGAGATTTTCTGTGACTTGTGATTCACAGTTTAAGAATGAGTTGTTATGTGAAGCTTATAGTTCTCTGCTTTATGTTAATCTTGGTAGTACTAAGATGAAGAAAGATTTATGGGAGTATTATTGGTGGGATGGAATGAAAAGTGATATTGCTGATATTACTATGAAGTGTTTGACATGTCAGTAGGTTAAAGTATAGAGGCTATTACCAAAAGGAATGCTTCAGCATTTATCAGTGCCAGAGTGGAAATGAGAAAATATATCCATGGACTTCATTGTGGGATTATCGAAGACATCTCAAGCTAATAATGAAATCTCAGTTATTATTGATCAATTGACTAAATATACTGATTTAATTCTTATTCAAGATACATTGTCTCAAGATCAACTTTCTGAGGTGCATGTTAAAGAGATAGTAGGTTTCATGGAGTTCCCGTCTATATTGTAACTGATCATGATCCCAGGTTTGCTTTTATCTTTTGGAAAGGCCTAGAGAAGTCGTTGGGTACTGAATTAAATTTTAGTACATCTTTTCATCCTCAATTAGATGGGAAATCAAAATGAACTATTCAATCCTCAGAGGATATGCTACGTGCTTGTTCACTGGATTAGTAGGGATGTTAGGACCAACATATTTCTTTGGTTGAATTTTCATATGATAATAGTTTTCATTCTATAATATAGATGGATCTATTAGAGGAATTATATCGAATGTTTTGTTGAACTCTAGCTTTTTTGGATGAATAAGTTGAATGGAAGCTGATGGGACCCGAATTGGTAGAAGAGATGGCAGAGAAATTTTAGATCATTTAGAAGAACATGAAAACAGCTCAGAGGAGACAAAAAAGTTTTTCATATAAACAGAGGAAGGATCTTTCTATTGAGGTAGGTTATCATGTATTTCTCAATATTTCTCCATGGAAAATTGTGATGCATTTTGGTATGATGGGAATGTTGAGTCCAAGGTTTATTGGACCTTATGAAATTCTAGAGAAAGTTCGACCAGTTTTATACATTGTGGATTTACCTCTATGTTTATCCCAGGTACACAATGTTTTTCATGTTTCGACGTTGATAATGTATATTCCAGATCCATCCCATGTTTTGATCCTAGAGGTAGTTCAGTTGGAAGATAATTTCTATTATAATGAACAACCAGTCCAGATTCTTGACTGAAGAGAGAAAGTGTTGCGGAATAAGGTAATTCACCTGGTAAAGGTTTTGTGGAAAAACCATATTCTTGACGAGGCAACGTGGGAATCTGAAAATGCTATGAGGGTTAAATACCCCCACTTATTTTGATATGTAAAATTGTGACTTAATTCCCAAAAGGGGGGAAGGATTTTACTTCCCAGGTAAATATGGAATAAGAAATATTTCTTATTTATTAATATTTTTGAATTGGATATTATTTTTAATTTAAAGGGGTTGATATGTTTGATAGAGTACCTAATACACAATAATGGGTTTATTTGAAATCTTATTTCCCACAAAAATAATAAAATATTATTATTTTAAATTGTATTTAATTCCTAGATGTTGTATTAGAGGGACTAAACTAAACTAACAACAATATGATTATACATGTTTGTTAAATGTCTTTAGGATGACATCGTGAGGAAGACAACATTCCAAATTAGCAACATATGATTTTTGGAATCAGATGTGGATAGTTTGTTGTAGTGAACACACAGTTGACCCAGGCTATATATGGTGGTGGTATCCATGCACGAGATCAGTCAGATTAACCATAGAGGAACATATCAGTAGGGAGCATTTCATGATGAAACAACCCCAATTATTCATAGGTTTATCTGACCTTGTTCTAGCTGAATGGTGGATTAATGAAATAGAAAATATTTTTGATGTCATGGGTTTTTCAGAACATCAAAATGTTAGTCTTGTTGTTTACCATTTTGAAGGTGAAGCTTATCAGTGGTGGTAGATGGTAAAAAATATCCTGGATAGTGAGGAGATTGATACTCTCTATTGGGATGAATTCAGAGGTATATTTTTGAGAAAAATTTTCCTATGGTGGTCATCTAACGATGGAAAAAAATATTGGAATTGAGGCAGGAGGATGACTCAGTGGATTCTTATAATGAAAAATTTACTTGACATAAAAGGTATGCTCCGAATATCATATGAGATCTTGATAGTAAAATAAACTGTTTTTACTCATGATTAAATCCAAAATATAAAAGGGATTTAGCATATCGTGAGTTCAAAATTTATGGAAAATTAGTTCATTGTGCGGAGAAGGTGGAAAAGGATTTTTTCGATGTTAAGTTCTTCTTTAACAAATAACAGAATAAGTGGTCGAGGCGGTATACAAAAGGGACGAACAATTCAAAAACATTTGATGGTAAGAAACATTAGTTTAATGTTTGTGAAAGTTGTGGAAAAAATAATGTTGGGGAATGTATTTTGAATTTTGGTAAGTGCTATCGATGTGGTAAAATGGGACATTAGTCACGTAATTGCACTGAAAAAGAGCTGGGTAATGGTAAGACAAAATATGATTTACAGTCAGTAAAATTTTTTATGTGAATGAAATGGGTCTTTATACAAATGAGTGTCCAAAAAATAACACAACTGAGGGAAAGCGGCCAGACTAGAAGCTGAAAGGAGTGGTGAAATACTTCGAAACTACTTCAGTGGATGTTGGGTCATCGAATGAAGTAGTATCAGGTACACTGTTTGTTTGTCTAGATTATTCCAATGTGTTGTTTGATTCAGGGTCTAAACACTCATTCATTTCTGAATAGTTTTCAATTGAATTGGGAATTTCATCTCATGATATGAATACTAAAATCTTGTTAAAAAAACTAGGAGAAAATGTTTATACAAATAGAAATTATAAGAACCTTCCTGTCCTTGTGTGAGGAAAGAACCTACCTGCAAAACTTATTGTTTTGCCTCTAGTATAGTGTAGTGTTATTTTGGGAATGGATTGTCTTTTTGTTTGTCATTATAAGATTGACTGCAGAGCCAAAGATGTTTCTTTTCAGAAATATTTGCAGTTTCTGTACAAGAATGAACCCTTCTTTTTCATAGCATATCATGAAGTTGATAACTGGTAAAATATGGAAATGAATGTTACCTTGCACATATAGTTGAATATAAAGGAACTGTTCAGATTAATGATGTGCTAGTGGTAAATGAGTACCTTGATGTTTTTTCTAATGAGTTGCATGGTACTATACCTGACCAGGAAGTTGAATTTACTATTGACTTAGTTCCCTATGCTAAGCCAATTTAAATACCCTCGTATCGGATGGCTCACATTTCACTTTTAGAGACAAAGAAGAAATTGTAGGAGTTATTATATAAACATTTCATTCGACCAAGAACAACACCATGGGGTGCTCCGGTCTTCTTTATTAAAAATAAATATTGTTCAATGAGACTTTGCATTTATTATAGAGCATTGAATAACAATACAATTAAGAACAAATATCATTTGCCTCATGTCAATGATTTTTTTGATCATCTCCAGGGAGAAAAATATTTTTCTACGATTGATTTTATGTCGGGGAAAAATCAGTTGAAATGAAAGGAAGCAGACATTCTGAAGACGTCCTTTCGTACTAGATATGGACATTATAAATTTGTAGTTATGCCTTTTGGTTTAACCAATGCAGCAGTTTTATTCATGGATCTTATGAATAGAATTTTTTGTGAGTTATTGGATATGTTTGTGGTTGTATTCATTGATGATATTTTGGTTTATTCAAAAAGTAACGAGGAACATGAAAGTAATTCAAGGTTTGTCTTTCAAACCATATGAGAAAACAAACTGTTTGGGAAATTCATAAAGTGTGAGTTTTGGTTACAAAAAATTTCATTCCATGGTCACATTTTTTTAAAAAATGGAAAAAATGTTGATCCAGCTAAAATAAAAGTTGTTGAAGAATGGCCAAGACCCACAAATATAACCTACATTCGTAGTTTTTATGGTTTGGCAGTTTATTAGAAGAGTTATGTTGAAAAGTTTTCATGGTTATCTTGTCCAATTTCTATGTTAACTCGAAATGGTGTTAAGTTTATTTGGACAAATGAATGTGATGATTATTTTCAGGAATTGAAAAGAATATTGGTGAATGCTCTAGTTTTACCACTGCCTTCCAGAAATGGTGAGTTTTTATCTATAGTGATGCTTCGTTGAATGGGATTGGCTGTTTTCTTATGCGAAATGATCATTTAATTTATTATGCATTGCGTCAGTTGAAACCACATGAGTCAAATTCCCCTACACATGATTTGGAATTACCTGCAGTTTTTTTTGCATTAAAATTTTGGAGGCATCATTTGTATGGAGTGAAGTGTGAAATATATACTGATCACAAAAGTTTTAAGTATATATTCAATCAAAAATAATTGAACATGTGACATAGAATATGGTTGGAAATAATCAAGGATTATGACTGCACAATCCTTTATCATCTGGTTAAGGAAAATAAATTTTCTGATGCGTTGAGTGGAAAAAAGAAATGAATCATTAACTATGTTACGTTTGGAGCAAGATCCTTGGATTTTTGATGTGATGAACTTTGGTATAGAAGTTGTTGGTGAATGAAATTATTCTATTTTGTATGTGGTGTCAGTGAGATCATCTCTATCCGACTGAATAAAGCAAGGGTAGAAATAAGAGAGTGAGTTACAAAAAAAGTTACAGTTGGTTCAGAAGGGTATGTTACCTGAATCTAACATTCATAATGATTGTGTTTTGAGATTTTGAAAGAAATTATGTGTGCCTTGTGATTCACAATTGAATAATGAGTTGTAATGTGAAGCTCATAGTTCTTCGTTTTCTGTTTATCCCGGTAGTACTAAGATCCACTTTGATCGTTGGAAGTATTATTGGTGGGATGGAATGAAAAGTGATATTGCTGATTTTACTATGAAGTTTCTGACTTGTCAGCATGATATTGTAGAGTGGTAGTTACCAAAAAGAATGCTTCAGCCTTTACCAGTTCCGGAGTGGAATTGTGATAATATATCCTTGGACAGCGTTGTGGGATTAGTAAAGACATCTCGAGGTAATAATGCAATTTGGGATATTGAGGATTGATTGACTTAATCTACTCATTTAATTCCTATTCATGATACGTTGTATCTAGATGATCGTTCTTAGTTGTATGTTAAAGATATAGTCAGGTTTCATGGAGTTCCCCTCTCCATAATATCTGATCATGATCCCAGATTTACTTCAAAATTTTTGAAAGGCCTACAGAAGTAGTTGGGTACTGAATTAAATTTTAGTACAGCTTTTCATCTTCAATCAGATGGGAAATCAAAATAAACTATTCAGAACATGGAGGATATGCTACGTTCTTGTTCAATGGATTACCAGGGAAGTTGGGACCAACAAATTTTTTTGGTTGAATTTTCATATAAAAACAGTTTTCATTATATTATACAGATTGCTCCATTTGAGTAATTATATGGAAATCATTGTCGAACTCCGGATTTTTGGGATGAAGTATGTGAAAGGAACCCGATGGGACCAGAATTTTTAGAAGAGATGGAATTGAAATTTCAGATTATTTTGAATCACAAGAAAACAGCTGAGATCAGATAGAAAGGTTATGCAGATAATCGGAGGATGTAACTTTATTTTGAGGTAGGTGATCATGTCTTTCTGAAATATTCACCATGGAAAAGTGTGATAGATTTTGGTATAAACGGAATGTTGAGTCTGAGGTTTATTGGACCTTATGAAATTCTGGAGAAAGTTGTATCAGTTAGATATAGAGTGGATTTACCTCCATGTTTACCCCAGGTACACAATTGTTTTCATGTTTCGATGTTGAGAAAGTATATTCAAGACCTATCCCATGTTTTTATCCGAGATGTAGTTCATTTGGAATAGAATCTCTCTTATGAGGAAAAATCATTCTACAATCATGATAGCAAAGAGAATGTTTTGTGGAATAAGGTAATTCACTAGGTAAAGGTTTTTTGAAAAAACCATATTGTTGACAAGCTAATGTGGGAATCTGAAAATGTTATGAGGGATAAATACACCGACTTATTTTGATAAGTAAAATTGTGTGAATGCAATTTCTAAAATGGGGGGGAGGATGTAACTTCCCAGGTAAATAAATAATAAGACATATTTCTTATTTATTAATTTTTTTGAATTAAATATTAATTTTAATTTAATGGGGTTTTAATGTTTGATTTCTTACCTGATACACAACAACTGGTTTCTTTGAAATCTTACGTCGCACACTATTAATATAATATTATTATTTTAAATGGTAGTTAACTCTTATCTGTTGTATTGGAGGGAATGAAAAAATCTAACTACAATATGATTAGACATGTTAGTTAAATGTTTTTATATTTATCCAATATAAGACCGAGGCTTAAATTTTAAATGAATCTAATTTTAAGCATAATTTATATTAAAAGGTCGATTTACCACCTTTTAATGGAAAAACCTCATTAAATCTAGTTCTGGTCACTTTTCTCTATTCTATTTGAAGAAATATAATTCTTATTTAGAATAAATATATAAAAATTTTCTTTGGGTAAATTTTTGGTATTTTTCTAAAAAAGTTCATTTTTAAATGAATATTGAAGATTACTGTATTTTAATTCAAAAGTTCCTTTTAGTCTAATTTATTTCTATGGTTAAATTATCTTTTTAATTGGTTTTAAAGTGTAATTGGAATATATTTTTACCATTAAATATAATTTTAGTCATTAAATGTAATTTTATTTTGAAATTGGACACAAATTTTTGTCAATCTGTTGATAGTTATTAATTCATTAAAACACACTTTTTGTTATGGTAGCGGGAATTATTTTTGAAATAATTCGTACCACATCTGTGTTTAGAATTTGAAAAAAGGGATTCCATATTTGGAATAAGGAGGTCCAAATTGTGTAAATATATAACTATTATTTTTAGACATTTTAAATATTTACTTCAGTAAATATTTTAATTACCATGGTTAAAGGGTATATAATATAAATAAGGGTTATCAAATAATATTATAATAATTTAAAAGTACCTCTAAACGTGTACTAATCCTATTGGTTGATATATATTTGACCATGGGAATATTTGGGTCGATTTTGGGACCCCATGAAGCCCATTATGAGTGATAATGACACTATAGATTAATTAACTTAATGTAAAGGAGAAAATGACATAAACAAATATCTTTTAGTAAATAAATATGTTAAAAAATATATATAAGTTATCTTACTCATTGTAAATATAAATGGATTTCCTACATCATGGTAATTTTTTATAATTTATAGACATCAAATAAATTAAATTACTTTTCACACAATAATAATGCAGTGTTGACCTAATTAATAAATAATCTAAATAAATAAGATTATAAATATTAAAATAATATAAAAAACCTATCCAATTACTATTGGACGATTTTATTTCAAATATGAGTCATATTATCTTCGACATTAATGTGTTTTGGACCTTTTTAAACCAAATATAAGATAATAATAAAACAATGATTTCAAACTTTCCTAAAGAGACCCTCCTCCCACTTATAAAAGGTTACACCTTCTAAAACATTTCTCACAACTCTCAATCCTTTTAGCTCATCCAAACACTAACGAATTAGGTTCCCTAAATCCCTATCCTCCTCCTAGAATCCTTATCTTAGGTAGAAGGCTCTTCAAGAAGTATTTTTGGTTCAAACCAAAAGAATTTACCTTAATTAAAGGTAACAGTTTCTCTTAAATTGATTTCTTTTATTTAACTTCTCTAATGCATAAACACTTTTTATTCCATTTTTTTTCTAACAACACCATTATCCTCAATATACTATGATTTTTTTATTATAATTATTCGAACCACACTTACACACACCTCCATCTAATTCATGAAGAACATAATGTTTCTTGTCGATGACAAACTAACACCTCACGAAAGGAAGATTGTTCGATTATCTCCTACTGCCTGTCATTGTGGCCATTAAGATGGAAATTTATTTATATATGATATATATTATGTTTATGTTTTATTTATTCTTCTGTAATTTCCATTTAAATCATAATATTATGGTTTCCATTATGGGTAAACGCAATAATTTTATTTGAGGAAGTGCGGACTACCGCCCCCACATAGTGATATGACTCAGTCATACCATATGTGGTATGCATAAATGATAGATTTAATGACATTATATATGATAAAATACTGGAATTATAAAAATACTATGTATAATTCTGTTTTAATTCCATTAAATATGAAATATAAATGGATGTACTGGTCATGCATACGTACAGCTTACCGTCTCCATGAACGGTGCATTTCATTTCTTACCTCTAAATGATATGCACTGGTATAAATATATATATATATATATATAGTGGATATACATGTTATATATGATATATAAATGATGAATTTAATTCTAGATATAAAGTACTATTGACCACACGGACATCTTGTAAATATAAGTTGTTCATTTTTTACTCAAGTACCAAATATCGAAAAAATGACCATTATTATCTTAAATAATTACATAATGTTTATAACATGTTAATAAGTGATATGAAAGTAGTAATTGACTTGAAACGGTTTCTTAAGAATGTAGAAATTAACTTAAGTTTATTATTCAGGAGATTAAAGAAAGAACGGGTCAAGTCGGACACGAGGTAAGGGAACTTCTTAACCCAATTTCTGTTCTTTGGGTTAATCTTATACTATTAAATTATGTCATGATATGATTCTGTTAGAAATAACTTTTGATTTAATATATTTTAATTGTACATAAAATATGTGTACCTATAGTGAATATATAAAATCTATCTTTTTTATTTACAAAATGATCTTTGTAAGGGTCTTCGTCTCAATCTCATTTCATTGAGGCATATTTTCATTTATACAAAATATTATTTTATACGAAGTATGAAACCCGTCGATTAATAATTTTATTCAAAAGGAATATTTTCTCTATGAAGTGTATTATTAAATGAAAAAAAAATAATGTTTCTTTTAACATAAGTGGTGACGATGCCATTTTCTTCCGCCGTGAGTATTATTTGATCTATGGATTCCGTAACAAGCCATAATGTTTTTAAAAGAAAAATAAATACCATATACTCTTTTTACTTATTTTGGTATTGAAAATGGATTTTTTAATGTATTTATTATTTCAGTATCATGAAATGATATATTGTGATTGAAATGTGGAAATGTTATCTTTCCATTATGTTTTTATTTGTTGTGAATATGTTATGGTTCTTGGGCATTGTTTATATATATAGGTGGTTCCGTGATAGACCTATTGCAGGTGAGCCTGAGATAGCTCCCCAATGCATTGGGTAATGGGACAGATTTAATCGTGAATGTTTTCCTAAGTGATTTAGGGAACATACTTTAATGATTATTCCAAATGTAACTCCCTACGTATCTGTGATAGCTACAGTGTAAGTATGATATGGATGCCACAAGTTAACTTTATGATTTATAATTTCTATGTGTATTTCATAAATCTTATGATTTTGTGAGGTATGTTAAAGGGATTATATTATGTATTTATTGATTATCTAATGTTTTTTTTCATTGTTTGATAACCCTTACTGAGAGTTTTATGCTTATCCCATGTTTTTGAAATGATTTTCACATGACATAAAGTGGAATAGGGTCATCGATGTGATCAAGGGAAGGCCATGCTGTCTAAAATATAGAACTACACATGACACTTTTTTTAAATGAGATATTATTTTATGAAAAAAAGAAACTGTGTAGAAGTTTCTTCTTTGTAATATTTTTAATGTAATATTTATGGCCTAACTCTATAAAACACTAAACCTGAAAAGTTCCTCAATGATAATTATTAAATTAATTCAATATTATTTAATGTTTAAGGGCAGGTCCTTATATTCACAGAAAAAATATTTCTTCAAATGGGAATCACTAGGCATTCACAACCTTTTTTCAAATCTCAAAACGTAATAATTATCAAGATTAAATTCTTGCAACTTACCCATTTTAACAAATTCTACCTTTTTCTTTTGCTCATGGTATTTTTTTTGTTCTTGCTAAATTCTATCTGAAAATGAAGACAGCACTGAAACCTGAAACAAAATAGAGGTATACCATACACCACCGACTTCTCAGCCAAAATTCATCAAACCATTGATCAAGGTATCATGTTACAAATGCAGCACATTTAATGATGCCTTATGTTTCCGACATAAGGCATCTGACACTTGGTTTGATTTTCCAAGATTGTAATTGATCGTGAAGTCATAATCCTTTACTAGTTCAATCCATCTTCTCTGCCTCATGTTTAATTATTTCTATGTGAATATATACTTCATACTTTTGTGGTCATTATATATTTGACATTTGGTTCCGTATAAATGATGGCTCAATATTTTCAATGAAAAAACCACAACATCTAATTCCAAATAAAGTGTGGGATAATTTATATCATATGGTTTAAGTTGTCTTGAAGCATAGGATATTACCTGATTATTCTTTATGAAAACAAAACCCAGAACATTCAATGAAGCATCAATGTTGATGACAAACTAACCATTTAAGGAAGGTATAGCCAAAACTGGAGGATTCACAAATCCATTTTTCAGTTCCTAAAAACAAATATCACATTCTTATATCAAACCAATTTTAACTCATATATGTGTTGACATTGTTATCAGGCTAGATGACCGAGAAATGTTCTTAACAAAACATCGGTAATAACCACTTAATCCAAGAAAACTACGAATACCTAAAGCATTTGTTGGTCTTTTCCATTCATCAACAACTTTTGTTTTATTTGGATCAACTGTTATTCCATCCTTATTTTTAATGTTCCCATGAAATGAAATCTTTTCATCCAAAAATCACACTTTCTGAATTTTCCATACAATATTTTTTTTAATGTTTCTAAAACAACCCTTATATGGTTTTCTTGTTCCTCTATATTTTTAGAAAATACAAGAATGTCATCAATAAAAACAACCACAAACATATCCAATAACACATGAAATACTATATTCATAAGATTCATGAACACAGTAGGTGAATTTGATAATTTAAATGGCATAACAACAAATTAATAATTCCCATATCTAGTACGAAAGAATATTTTCAGGATGTCATCCTCCTCCACCTTCAACAGATGGTATCCGAATCTCAAGTCAATCTTGGAGAATTACTGAGCTCCCTGGATATGATCAAACAAGTTATCAATATGATGCAAAAGATAATTTTTTTTAACAGTGATTCTATTCAAATCTCTTTAATCAATGAAAAGTCACATGGAACCCTTTTTCTTTTTAACAAACTAAATAGGGGATCCCCATGGTAAACTACTAAGACAAATGAAGCCTTATTCAAGAAAAAACTGCAACAAATTTTTCAATTCAAGAAGTTCTATTGGATCCATAAGATAATGGGGTTTTGAAATTATCTTAGAATTAGGAACTAATTCAACTATGAATTCGACTTCTTGATGAGGTATGAAACCGGGTAACTCCTCAGAAAAAATATCAGGGTATTCATTTAACATTGGAACATGATTAATTTGAATAGTTCCCTTATTTTCAAAAATACTACCTGGATAAAATTCATTTATGTATTTCAATATTTTCTCAGCTTCCTGATATGTTATCAATTTTATGGGTTCAATCTGGTATAAAAACTAAAAATGATTCTAAAAAATAACTTTTTTAGCTATATAGTCAATATTAGAATGATAATCAGAAAGCATGTCCATCCCCAGAATAATATCAAACTAGATTAAGGGTAAAATGACATGGTTTTCAGGTAATGTATTTCCACAGACCACAATAGAACGATTCATTTAATTCATCTTAGATGTAACATTTCCCCCTTGTGTTTCAACAATAAGTTCGGGTGTCATTTGTTGAGGTGATATTTCCAATTGACCAGAAAATTCTTTATAGATGAAGGTATGTGTATACCCCGTATCAAAAACAACTATAGAAAACCTTTTGTGAACAAAAAAGTACTGGATAAAACTTCATTGGATGGCCCGACATCTACTGACGTAGTCGCACGGAACCTCACTACACCTTTCAGCTTGTATTCCAGCTTCTTTTCATCATTCAGATCTCTCTTTGGGCATGCATATGCATAGTGACCCATATCACCACATTTAAAACACTTTACAATTTGATTATCTGGATTAGTCATTGGATCATTTTCATTGCAATCTCGGGCCATATGTAAAAACATACCACATTTTAAAAACGTCCAATTTTTTCTAAGACATTCCCCAGGGTGTTTCTTTCCACACTTTTCAAACACTGGAAATTGGTTTTCGTACCATCATATTTCATTGGTTGACTCTTACCCATTGATTTCCAACTGGACCTCTTCTTCTCTTTGTTTTCCAAATGAACATGATCATCAAAAAAACCCATCTCTACCCTCTCAGCTCATTAGAGAAGTTTTTCATTACATTTGAATTCATAGGAGGCCAACGACCTTTGATTCCTTGGCTTCCATCCCAAGTAAAAGTAGTTGATTTTGCTATTAGGATCCAGAATATGATTCGGGGCATACCTCGCTAGTCGGGTGAAGTTTGCTTCATAAACAACCACTAAATCTTCCTCCTTTTATTTCAATTCAAGGAAGTTCTTCTCTATTATATGTCGCACCACCATAGAAAAATATATTTCAAGGAAAAGTCTTTTAAATTCATCCCACTCTATGGAATAAAAATCCTCTCTACCCCTAATATTCAATACCATTGACCACCAATGATCAGCTTCCCATTAAAAATGATAAATGGAAAGACATACCTTTTGATTGTATTAACATCCTATAACATAAAATATCTTTTCAAGGTCTATGATCAATCCTTCAGCAGCTACTAGGTCAGAATATCCATTGAATGTAGGAGGATGTTGCCTCATAAAATGTTCCACTACTCTCATGTTTCATTGTGGTACCTCTATTGGTTATCTTTCATGGATTCCACCACTATTTTTTTGCATGCGTTAGCAATTCCATTACTGTCACAAACTATTCGGTTCCAATCCCTACCATTCTGGGTAGTAGTTCTGTAAGGATGTCATTATATCAGTGCCTCACGACTTCACCATCTATGTTTTTTCTGTGGACAACCATTCTGAACAAACATGTATTAAATGATGTAACATTGTAATCTTTAAATGTAAACACATTTAAAATTAAAAATATATTGAAAACCATTTATGGTATTCTATTAACATCACCCTAACCCCTAATGTTATCTAAACCATCATCTGATACAAACTATATTGACCTGGCCTTATTAAATAGAAAATCATAAATTTAATCAACAAAACACTTCATTTGACATTGAGGATATTTTCATGTTTAGAGCTTTAGATAATTAGGACAATAAATTCATATCATTACACATTAATACAGAGTGATTAACATAAAAATAGTTTCCATTTTTTATAATATTATAACATTAAAACATAAAACAAGACATCTTGACAACTCTTCAACATATAACACAGATTACTTCCCTGTCATACACATCCATTAAGCTGTGAAAATCATTTAAAAGTTGTTATGGGCACAAAAGCTCAGTAAGGGATGGAATGAAAGAAATATCACAATAGTCCATGAATACTCGTAATGTATGTAAGCATTTTCAAAAGACATTCATGTCACCCATATATACTTAATTTTTATAACATGAGATTTATACAAGATCCACACAAAACATGTTAACATAAATATAATCATAAAGGTATCTTGGGGCATTACATACACAATCTTGTAACCATTTTTAGCTACCTTATAATATGTAACCCTCACCACTACCTTACTTTTTGTAACCATCGCACTTACACTTGGAGTAACCATATAGAAAAAATCCAACATAATCATACCAAATGCATTGGAGGGAGATGTATTTCCCACCCTTCATCATAAATAATTCCCAAGAACCAAAACATAATCATAAAACAGGAATAATTCAATAACAACATTGCATTGAAATTTTGTAAAACCGAATTTTAAAAGAGGTTTTTAAAAACGAAAGACACTTATAAAATTCGTAAAATTGAAGAGATAATTAATAGAGTGGATGGAGTATGTATATATATTGTAAGTAAACATAATAAAACATAATATAAACAGAAACCATAAGACAAAAAATTTAAATAGAATGTAAATAAATAAGTAGAAGGTTAACCCAAAGAATGGAAATCGGGTTATGAATTCCCTTACCTCAGGTTTGTCTTACTTCAAACTTCTATAAACATCATGTATAATGGTTAAAATATTGTTATTGTTATTTTAATGAAACATTTTCATGTTTATAAAATCTTATATTATCATTTCATAACATCATTTCACCCTTCAATTTTTAGTATTTCGCTCCTTGCACTGTATTTGGGTTAGTTCTTTACATGATTTCCATGATTTGTTCATGGTGGATGTTCTTGTCGATTGGAAGTGAAATTACATAATTGTAATGGAAATTTAATTACATATTTCTAGTACCTTTATTTATACCATTTATCATTTTGTTTTTTAATATTATAATTATTCATAAGTTATGACATTAATGATGTCTGTTTAGATCATTGTAGTGGTTCTTTGATAATAACAACCTCATTTTGTCTTATAAATTAAAACCATGTGTTAAAACAAATTCCAAAACCTTGAATGAGAAATAATAAATATATTAAAACTTTTTTA
Organism: Viscum album; assembly: GCA_963277665.1. Classification (NCBI taxonomy): domain Eukaryota; kingdom Viridiplantae; phylum Streptophyta; class Magnoliopsida; order Santalales; family Viscaceae; genus Viscum; species Viscum album. The sequence continues at coordinate 468,005,526 of OY728162.1, read as the reverse complement.
ACCATAATAATGGATTCACAACCAGACTTGAAGGATTTAATGCTAATTGAAATCACATAGTCCATGATGTCGGTAATTCGACACATATTGGACAATGTTTTTAATTCATTGAATAAGAGGGAGACGAGAAGAAAAATGATGATGAATTTTCTATGAACATGAGAACATACAAAATTTACCTGATTATATAGATTTCATTTCATTCGGAATATATGGGGTGAGAAAATAAGAAAAATGAATCATGAAATAAAAGAAAACATGAGAAATTTCTCACCAAAATTCGGTTGTCTAACGACGTCTCATAAAATTACATAAAAATAGATTGATGAGAGAAGGGGAATATCTAATCACTCATAGATAATATAGACAATAAGGGGGGACATGGAATGAATTATCCAAAAGATATCCTAAGGGAAAGGAAGAGAATAACATAAAATGAAAGAAAACAAACAAAATAAAAGGGAATGGTATCTCTTGATATCTTCTCCTTGATAACCTTTTTAAGGGATTTGATTTGGGTTTTTTGGTGAGACCAAGAGCTCTAAGACGTGGGGAAGAGTCTTGGGAGGAGTATTGGAACGAACATAGGCATGGCTCAAGTCTTGAGAGGTGTGGGAAGAGGAGGGGATTGAGGGTTGTATTTATAGTGGAGGGGAGGGGGTATTTTTGATTATTCTAATCATTATTATAATATATTTTTCCTAAATAATGAATAGTATTATTTCATGTGACCTCAAATAGTAGTAATGTCATGTTATTTCAAACCAAGTGGCCCTACATCACTTATGATTCCATAAATAGTGAATTTTACTGATAATTTGATTATATAGTATTCTGTCGTATTTCACTAATCATCGAAAATTAAGGAATTATAGAAAAATACCAAAAAAATTAACATACCCATTTTTCAACGTGTAGAATTCAAAAATGAAGTCCATTTATCGAAAATAATTTTGTATATATTATTAATTTAATTATTAAATAAATTCATACTTCATTCAAAAATTAACAATTCAAATTCTATAACTACTACTATATCACGATGGAAACTTTACCAAGATGTTATTATCTTAAATCCTTAAAAGATGAAATAATAATAAAATTTACTATTAATTATGGTCATATACTATTTATTTTACAATTCATTAGGGTATGTTACTAATCACCAAAAAACAATCTGGTTTCATCAGACTATAAATAACATAAAAAACAAAATTGTAGATGATAGTTTCTTGAAATTCAAAACACAGAAGTGGATAAGTTATGTTTTAAAGGATAGTAATAAATATCTACTGAAAAATATCCATGCATTTTTTTTATTTTTAGAAAACCCTAGGGTGTTATATCTAATTTGGGTAGTGTGGTCAGTAGTGCACTGACAAACCTTATATTCAGTTCCATAAAAATTTCTGCACATTTAAATATACATATAATTCATGGCTCCCTTACACACCAAACAAATTATTTTATCTTATATCCTTGAGATATTTCTGATTGGTTTTGGGAAGTATCCCACCAAACAAATATACCAATGGATTCCAATTGTTGTGGTTAGTCTCGGACATTATTGAAGAGCATATATATTTTTGGGATCGATCGATATAACAATGATTGAAATTACATCACCCAAGATTGGTAATTTAGGTATCAAATAATTGTATTCACAAATATTTTTATTTAACTTAAAATTCTTGAATATCATATAAACAATCCTAAATGGTCTCCATTTTATTCATTACTCTTTGAATATAAAAGAATATTTCTTATAAATCCTACAAAAAACTAATCAACATAATTTTGAAATTATTGATTCTTTACATTCAGGGAGATTTCATTTGTATTTTTAATTATAAATGTAATCACTAAAAATTCATAGTGTTTATACATCATTTAAAAGGATTTAATGGATATTTACTCATTTTTACCCCCAAATCATGATATCCAGATCATAGGTCACTATTTGAAAATTATTAATATCTTCATAGTCGAATAATAAATCATCAATGCATGTTATATGATTCTTTCTCTAGATATTAATCTTATTATGTTCTCATTAATAAATAAAAATATTCATAAACCTGCCTTTATTATAAACGAAAATAATATGCACACCCCATGGTAATGTACTTTGCTAAAAAAAGATCCATGAGAGAATATAATAAGAATCCGTTAATGAAATATGAATATTAAAATGATCATATTCCTAGAAAATCATTTCATTACTCATGGATTACTACTATTACCATCATCATAAAGTTGAAAAATTACCTTAATGGTTTGGATTCACTCCCCACCCTCCTTTCATTTTTGAATGGATTGTTTCCCCATCCGTTTTAACATTATGATATGGGATATCAATTATTAACCAATACATTGTAGGTACATATAATTTTGGTCCTACCCATCACATAATTAATAAAAAAACATATGTGTTTTATAATATCATATAAACACTAATTATTCTATCAAAACATAACCCATTAAAAATAAAATGGTTACATAAGAATTTCATCGTTACCTAATCATAAACTGTATAGATAAATAATTTGAATAGTATCATTTTGTAATATCAGCATTTAATAGAAGTGAACATCAAATAGAATTGAAAGAGATGAAAAAACAATTAAAATAACATTTAAACCCATCTTTGAAAATAGATGAAAACAACAATTTATTTTGATAATATATTATAAAATCCTAGAATATTTATAAAAAATATTTTTATTTTAAAATCATAATTTAAAATCATAATTTAAAATAAAAATCATTTAATTATCATGATTGTTTAAAAATACCTTCATTTGGAAAATGTTGAAATAATGAATTCCTTCAAAAAAATTTACAATTTCCTAAAAAAAAAATTGGAAAATAATTGTACAAGTTAAATTTAAATACTTTTAAAATAAATTAAAATATATTTTAAAGTTTTTTTAAATATTAATTTCTCCATATAAGTGATAATTTATTAAAAAACATTTTAATGAACATGGAAGTGGATGAAAGTATTCCTTGGAAAAATAGGAAATGATGTTGACTTTTCTAAAAAAACATCTACCGATCATTTTAAGTACAATATTGAGGAGAAAGAAAGGAAACCCTAAAAACCAAAAAATATCTTGAATAAAATAAAATATATTATTTTTAAAGGATATGTATTATATAATTTCGCACAATTTAAATTTATCATGGATTGCCAAAAATGAAAGCTTATTGTAACATAAACCCTTACACCGGAACCTGATTTTCATCATATGCATTATTTGAATCAAATATAATAAAGTTATAATTATTATAAATATATACTAGAAACATATTCATACTCAAAATAAATTTTATGAGTCCATTATAAGTTACATTTACTCATTTATAAATAATTCATCATTAAAATCAATATTAGTGCGATAATGTTTTATTTCCCATGCATGTTTTTGATTGATGGTTCTGATCCATGTACCTTGTTCATAGTTTAATCATCTATTTAATATTATAAATTTTATAAATACCATATTAATTCATTATATAGACCTTTATAACCATTAAAATGTGTTTTTGATTAAACTGTAATTACATGACATCATGAAAATGGTAGTATACACATGACTAATATTTACATTTTCTAATTAATTGGAAGAAAAAAAGGTAAATAGAAATATATATATTTTTAGAAATGATAATATTAAAAAAATTATAAAAGTTAATTGAATAAATTCATATGACAACATTGTAGTGAAGAAATGAATAATATATTACATCTCTTTGTTGAGTTAGAATTCCACAACTACACATGAATGACATTATAATTTCTCATGGGATGAAATGGAAGTAGAAAATGGATATAAAATTAAAATAACAAATTTTATGTATATTAATGGAATTGGGTGTCACTCTTGTAAATACTGAAATCATAAAAAAATAATGTCATATTAAATTAAAAATTGTGCCAAGGAAACCTATACTTGAATAGAAGATAATTATTGTCAAATTATCTAAAAAAATAAATTCTTAAAAGATTATCTTTTGTTTTAACCATTATAATTTAGTTAAAACCCATCATTAAATATTTTTAAAACTAATATATGAGAATTTTTTTACCATATTTTCCATTAAGTAAGACTAAAAATGAAAATGAAATCATCATAAAAATAGAGATGTTGATTTAAAATAAGGAAAAAATTATATTAAATTTAATTTATAACATTTGAATATATTAGTATTAAAATATTAATTTAGAATACAAATAAAATGGGTTTTATAAAAAAAATCATTTGAAGCATAGAATTAAATTTAATACAATTATACCTCTTGAAACAACCTGTATATGAATGAGAAATTATTTTTACTGAATATATTCTCTAAATATTTCGTTAATATAATTATTTACTAGTGATTAGTTTAAAATTTTATTAAAAAAATACATCATGTGTCAAATACTTATTTTCCCTAAAATTTCACTTTTTACCTTCTACTGATTAAATTTTCATTTAAAACCAACTGATGGCCAATGAAATTATTTTGTACATGTGTAAATAATATCTATTAATATATATAATACTATTAATAAATTTTTTAATTTAAACATAAATTATATAAATAATTATCATAAACAAAATATTTCGAAATAGTTCTTTAGGATCAATAATATTTATTAATGGAATTATTAATTGTTTATAGCAATTATATTCCATATAAATATTATATAATGTATATTATTTTATAATTTAGGAGATTTATTCACATAATTTCATAGTTTCATACTTCATAACCTATCAATAACAATTATTTTTAAATTGAAATATATTTTAAAACATCATGGTGTTACAACTAACATATCTTATATATCAACTAAGTAATATTATGTATATGGTAATAAATTCAGATATAAGGTTCTAGTTCTAGGATTATAATTCATACACAACCTTACAATTTATTCTAATGCATGCCTCTCGTGATTATAATGTGATAAAATCATCTATTCTTATATAGAACTAGGGTTATCCATTAGTTTAACATGGGATAAAGTGAATTGTATGTAGTGAGGGAATGATTCAAACACAATGATCTCCCAACCAAGCTCTCATTACATAGGTGATTCATATGAATATTTAATTTAACTCAATCCTTGATTTCATGGTTTATATTACTTTATAGGAAAAACTATATATTTTTTGTTTTTCCACAATGTGATGTGAGACTCATCTCATAAAAAACATTGAATACCGATTTATATACTCTGGATATTAAAAATTAAAACACATAATATTTATTTATGTAATAAAACTGAAAAATTAAACAAGATTTATATTTACATTAAAATTTAAATTATAATACTACAAGTTATATATTTAAAATTTTATAAAAAAAATATTTATTTTATTTAATTAAATATATACTAAAACATAACGGAAAAATATGGTTTCCTAACACCCTACCACTTTAAAAAATAACATTTATTCATGTTCAAAATGGTCCAAATTTTTATCATATAAATTCCAAAGATAAATAAATGTTATAGTATTAAAAATTAAAAATAATAGATTCCAGATAAGTAGTACCATCATTTGTTCCTCTCTCCTGGTCTCTGTGCACCACTTTAATATTTCCCACTTCCTTGATATAACATAAATGAAATTATTAAAAATAAATTGACACTTTTTTCATCGTGGTTAATATTCCTTTCTCTTATATACTTAAATTTTTTATAGTTAAGAACCTTATTAATATGTTATTTTTTTTTAAAAACCATGGAATGTGATAGTAAACAATTCATCTTGTAAATGTATTTTCATTCATTAACACACATTATTCTTAATTATTACAAAAAATCTTGTGGAATATAAATTTACCATTTTACATCAATTTCAAATGACATTTATGTTTTCCTTTATGTATTTTCCCTAGGGATTAATTTTTAATAGTCTTAAATTTACATATTAAAAAGTCTAAAAATAAATCTTCATCTGTTTAAATTTTGATTCCTTTAAAATATCTTCCACTAGATTTTTTTCCCATTTCTAAAAAACAGTTTTTTATTGTTCTTATTTTAATTTTTTGTAAGAATGACGGAAGTGAAATGTATATTTAGTTTCATTTTTTTATTTGATCTAAAAAAAATATAAAAAAATTTAAACAAAATAAATAAAATATATTTATTAATATTCACAACCTATAATTAAGGGGTCCCACTCCCATATTTATTAATGATTATACCCTTAATTATTTCAAATAATAAAATCTAAATGGGATTCATACAATAAAATGAAGAATTAAAAATAAACAATAAAGAATGAAAATTAATAGTTTATCTGGAAAATTAGTTTCTTCAAATAAATCAAAATGTAATCCAGTTCCAACTGTCAACTTTAAAATCAATAAAAAAACAAGATGATATTATTTTTAACTAAAAACATATTAAAAAATAAAGAGTATAATCAGATTATTTTTTGGATATCCACCCACCCAAAGAAGGGTTGTATTTTTACATACAATAGGTTAGAAGAGGATATTTTTATCCCCTATGAGGGGGTAGATATAGATTCTTTAATTGGAACCAACACATTTTTGTGATTCCTTTATACATCATTTCATACTCCATTTATAGGTCCCAATTAATTGAGAAAAACTACTCATTTATTTCTTAATGTTAACCATATGATATTATAATGTTGGCAGTAAATATGGAGAATCATCATTAAGCATTATATAGTCCTAATATTTAAAGATTTGATGGACCAATGTTTCTAAAAAAAGATCTAATTTAGTGCGTAGTAGTATCATCATCTATTTTATATCATCATACATAGTCACCTCTTACATATAATTTTAATATTGTTTCTTGAAAAGAATAATTTATATTGGTTCAATAATTTTAAAACTATGATGATCGAAAAATATTATATATTACGTTAAAAACAATCAAATGGTTTTATGGTTTGATCAAATATCTCATAAGAATTAATTTAAATCACATTATGCTGAAATAATATCCTTGGAATATCACTTATAATGCTTGTAGAATGTGGGACATAAATCCGTTACTCAAGATAAAACCCATCCACTTCACTGTACTCAACATCATCTATAAACAATAAGAGCTCAGCTAGGTCTGCAAGTAAATGATAAATAAATTCCGTGTTTATTTTATTTTTAAGGATATGTGTAGAAAATAAATATATTAATAGATAATCTCAGTTGGACATATCATCCATTAGATCCTTCTAAAAATAATATTTCACTATGAAAACATTTCTTGGAGTGTGTAGTGGGGGTTTTTCTTTTTTATGTTCTTCTTCCAACATCACAGTTGTGTAGATGGGGGTATTTTTTTTAGTTCGTCTTCCTATGGAAATTATTTCTCATATACATGGTGATTATTTATTAAATGATGTTTAAAACTACATTGATCGACTAAGACCATCAATTCATATGAACTACTTCTTATTAAACATTATCAACCTTTTCAATAAGTATAATATAATTATATATGAAATTATTATTCATTATTTTTGTAGTAATAACAACAATCACATTAACCCTATGCTACATATAATCGGATTTATAATCTATTAAAATGTAATGGAATATCCACTACACTAAACATAATATAAATTCAAATAAGTCCTTAAAAATAATGAAAAAATGGAGAGATATGTATTTAATTGAATGAATGTTAGAATCACAGAAATAATGGCACATATCCTACTATAAAATAGTTCTAGTAATTAGAGTCTATAATGGGCCTCAAGATAAAAAATGAAATTTTTAGAAACCCTTAAATTTATCTATAGGATATTACTGGGGTTATACGACCAAGGAAGGGATTAATAATCAGTGTTTATTATATATATATTTTTTATAATATAATTACATCTCAATATTTAATATAACAAGGCTGTAATGTATATGTTTACATAAACAAATATAGACGAATAATAAAATGTAGTGGGATAAGTTGTGGATGGTAATTTTATATTTTTCCCCAACCACAAAAATATAAATTCTAAAGAAGGATTGAAACACTATAACACCCATAGTTTTTTGAATAGTTTTTTCAACAGAATTTAATTTCATCAGAAGCTTGCACTATATGCAACACCGAGTTTTAACAAAATGTGACATACTATTAAAAAAATATTATTTAATATGATCATTATTTTGTATCCATTGGAATGGGGGTATGAAAAGGATATACTAAATTATAAAACTATAATATTTGCATATGTTTATAATATTAATTCATCATTACTAGTTTCTTATATATTTATATAAAACCATTTGAAAATAAAGAAAATCATTTTATGAAAAACTATTTTTTAAGAGAAAACGGGTTTTATCCTTCTAAATTTAATAAAAAATTTATGTTAACTTATTTTAATGAGATTTATATATTTATATTCAATTAATTTTTTAACATTAATATTAGGATCTTTCTAGGTTTTATATAATAGTAAATCCAATTTTTTATTTAAAAATTATATTTTTCTGGAAAGTAGTTTTTTCTTTTTTTGTTAACATAATATTTAAATAAATATTTAAAATATAATAAAAAGTATTTAAATACATAATTTTTTAAATCTAGATGTCAAAATTATCATAGGGTAATTTTTTACAATTTTTCTAACAAGATTAATTTTTTGATGAATACATAAAAATTTTGTTTGTTATTAAAAATTTCGATACAATTTAATGAATATATATGTTCAATTATGTTTTGATGCTATTTTATAAGTATAATTAAATCAAACAAGTATTTATTAATCCATAATTTCCATTATAATTTATTTTATATTGAGTTTTTATATAAAAACCTTTTTACATTTTGAACATTTTCTATTTGGAAAAATGCATTCCCATCGCATTAGTGGGATTGATTTCAAATTAAAACTTTATAGTTAGGTGAATGGAATTTTTAGATATTGATACCATATCATTAATAATAATAATTTCTATTATAAACTATGTTTAAATTAATTTTTTTTGAAATATAATTGTAAAAATTAATTATTGTAATTATGGAAAAAAAAGGTTTTATCATGGGCTATACTTAAAAAATAAGTATTAAAATGAACTATAGACATTTTAAATATCAATTTTATAAAAAAATTCAGATTTATATCCTCTTTAGTTAGATAATTAACAATAATTTATCCTTGTGTCCTTTGAAAAACTCAGGTAATCTTTATTCTATTCAAATATTCCATGTATGTCCACTCTCATTCTTATAAAAGGACACCTCTTATCTTCACCTATTCACAAATCCAAAATAATTTACTTTTACATATAACTTACCATATATATATTTTAAATACCTCCCCATTTACAAGAAGAATATTTTAGGTCAAATAGCCAGTTTAAGAGGGCATTAGGTTAAACATAATGAGGTTGTCTGAAGAAAAGGTAGTGTTAAAAATTAATAATTTTTATTTTACTTATTTTTATAAATACATAAAATATTTTAAATTATGTATATATTAAAATTATCTATAATATAATAATATATCATTTTGTTAATATCAAAACCTAAATCAATATTATTTTCCATGAAATGGGATAAAAATTTGTCATTCATGTGTATGGTGAACTACCACCACGCGAACTGATGTTATTCATTTTCCATAATCGCCTAAGACGGATAAAAATAATGATTTATTTAATTTTTACATGTTATATTTATGATATCATTATACATATTTAATTAAAACACTTTATTTTATATCTTATACCCCAACTCGTTAGAAAACAACAACGTCCCTCATGTGTATAGTAGACTATCAGTTCACGAACTGATGTTAGGTTATTTTCTTTTATAACATAATTATATCGTAATAATGGTAGATTAAATGAATTTATGTGATATTTTTAATATAATTATACCTATATAATAACTATATCTCATATAAATTATATCTTCTCATTCCTTGTCTTATATTAAAATTCCATTCAGGTGCATGGCGCACTACTTCCAAACAAAACGATGTGAATTTTTTTTTCACTAATGATTTGGATGGAAGGTAATAATGGTTAATTTTTGGAATTTGTTTAATATATATGAAATAATAATGATTATTCTTATGAAATATATTATTTTAACTTATTTTTTTCATTCAATGATAATATGGAAACAGCTTTCATGCCTACGCAGGGCCTACCATCTCCATGGACATTATATTTCATTTAATATATCCCAAGTTTAGGGATTACGCTAAATAAATATATATTTATTATATATGTTTTTAATGTAATTGTAAAAATAATAGATATTATGGAACTATAATCAATCTAATTGGACCAAAAATAACAAATCAAAAGACATAAGAAAAACAAATATGTTTTTATCTAAAACCAGATTTTAACAGGGAATTTTTCATAAAAAATAAATAAAGTCACATAATTAAATCATATATGGTTTGAAATATTATTTTATAGTTATAATATATATATATATATATTATAGATATTATACTTGGGGTTTGAATGTGAACAAAATAAGTCAAGACTTACAGTAATGGAGTTTCATCTCTGTATTATTTTCTTTGAGACACATTACATATACACCATGTGTTTATTTTATATGCTGCATATAATTAAAATGAATGTCTTTATTATAATTATTTTGGAAATTATGGAGATTTACATTTTATCATTATTCTTTTACAGTTTTTCATTTTATAATTTTCCAATGTATAAAGGGGGTTTTCTCTTTATTTAACTTCATTGAGATATACGTTATGGTTTGAAACTATATTTTTTATGAGGTGTATAATTAGATCTTTTTACATGTAATATCATGAATATATTTAATATACTGATATTTTATTCTATATTAAATTTTATTACTTCATGTGTATTATGATTCAAATTAACAATGTGTTACATTTTTTGGTATAAAATCATCATTTATTGTGATTATTTTTTTCCTCTCGCTAATGAAATATTATAAAATATATCTCAATATTATCATGAATTTTATTCTCCTATATTTATTTCATGAGAATAAATTTTTCCCATTCCTTTTCCTCCATTAGTGTCCTCAGGATTCCAAATGAATATTTTTAACACAAATTTAATTTATTTCTCCCTTCAATATAATACCCATTTTTATCCATTTCCATGCTTTAAAAAATGTTAAAAAATGATATATTCTTCAAATAGGATTTTTAAATTAATTTTTAACAATTATTTATTTTTTTAAAAAAAATTTAACTATGTCTTCATGTATTTTTTAAAAAAGAGCTCATTTTATATTTTACTGAAAATTTCAATGGAATCTATTTTTATAATCTATGACATTTTCCACCGTCATCAACAAATAATGTTCTTAACCAGACAATAAAAAAAATTCAATTTTTTTGAACAAATAATTATTTTTTAAAAATTATATGATTATAAATTTCTTCAATTTGAAAAGGATATTTTCCATAAGAAGTGATTTAAATGATTTAAAATCTCCTTTTTAATGTTTTCTATGTTATTTTCAAATAGTTGATTTGAAGAAAATTTTATGTTTTAAAAGAATTTTCATATATAATAGAATATTTTCCCAAAAAATTATTTTAAATTATTTTTTATGATTTCTAAATTTTAAATGTTATTTGAAATGGAAATTATTTAGAAATATTATATGTTTTAAAATGTTTTTAAAAAATCGTAAATGCTATTTTAATTAAAAAAATTCACTTAATTTTTATTTCAAAATAATTTTCCATCATAAATGAATCCATTCATGATAATTGATCATTACTCGGTATATGATCTAATAATATCAACATTATTATTTCTCAGGACGGTAAATTCTTATTATGATGAGATTTTTTGAAAATAATTCTATTTTTGATGGGTTATTCAATGATGAAATGTTCTATGAAACCCATTTATTTTCATGGCTTATAATGAGGTAAATGATTTATGAAAACTATTTCATTTCTTGGTTTATGATATAATGATTTTTATGATCTTATATGAAATTTTTCTATGATTTTCATTATGTGATTGGTGGACCTATATCTCCCTCCATTTTATTATATAAAGTTTGATATCCCATGAGTTAAATAGGACATGAATAGGGTGTGAAACCAATTCAATAAGGGCTTTTGTCCTCTATTATTTTCATGTGAGTGAACCTTTACTAATATGATGGTTTTTGGATGGAACCTATTCAACTATGATATCATGGAAGTGATCCTTTAATACTGTAGAAATGACTTAATATGGATATGTATATACCATTATTTTATGTATTATGTAAATGTTATGCCCTAATATTTTTGATATCATTATGATATGTGTCTTATAAACTCCCAATATTTATTCCATAAATCAAGTTTTTTGATATTTTATATTAAGGTAATGGTATTCATATGTTATGGTAAGGTTCTCATACACTTATACTCACGTTATGTATATATATTTCCATTGATTAAACTTACTGTTCCTTTTATCTCGCCCTTTATTATTTTTCCCCAGGTATTGATGATCTGTATTATATTTGATATGTCTAAATATGTTTCTAGTTATGAGGATCTATGTTGGAGGAGAAGTATAACTCATATGAACTAATTGATTATGATTCAATGTTTTGAGAGGCACTATTCCTTTACGATCCTCCAGTGTGGGTTTCTTAATTTCCATGAGTATTCATATAAAAATATATAATATGTATGAATGAAAATATTAGCTTCTTATAGTTTGTATCAATGGAAATGTTTGGTTAACCATTGGAAAATAGGAGGGGAAATCCATAGTGAGATCCCACGGGATATATATAATGATAAGCCTAATGATAATTCTACAAAAAGTAGAATATCCTAAATTAAGAGTGAAGTATAGAGTTAGTAGTTTCTTAGAAATAAATCAACGCCAAGATACTACTTGTGTATGTGGCTCTCGAATAGTTATACATAGTCATAATAATTCGGAAAAAGTAATGTTGTTACTAACCCAATCATTACCTAGTGCATTACAACAATCCTTACTACTCACCTAGTTTAACAATTATACAAAATGTACTATGGATGTTCAAAAGAACATTACAAACCATCATGATGTAATTAACTAATGAATATGAACAGAACAATTTAACCCTATATGTTTTTAAATTTTAAACTAGGTTTCATTATCTAGACATTCAACATGTGATTCTTCATGATTATGTGGTTTCCCACTAAAAATATTATCAATTATATAATGGTTTTGGTTTTAGTTAGTAGCTATTACCTGATGGAACTGTGTTAATTATGAATAATATAAATAATTATTGCCCTCTTAAGATACCAAATATTATGGTAGATGTAAGATAATATTTTATTTCTATGGTCGCACAATATTTGGAATCTATGAATCTTGTTGAAGTTCCAAAAAAGAAAATGAGGGACCATTTTTTTATTGAGTCATTCAAGAAGAAATTTCCACCATAGTTTGGTGGATCCATAAATGCTTTAGTATTTGAGAAATATACAAGTCCCACTGAAACGATATTTTCTATTATCAAAGATGATAAAAAAGAATAATTCAATTTACATATCTATAATTTTGATGTATTTGATGAAAATTGAAAAAACCTCATCATGAATTTAATGAAACATGATAAAATGTTCTCTATGTGGTATGAGATCATGAGATTATTCTTTATTAAAAATAAACCTTGTATTCTGTTTTCGAAAATATAGAAACAATACCTTGAGCTAAAGCATATGGATTATAGATATGTTGTTACCTATGAGAAATATTATACAGGACCTGAAAAGTAGGATTCATTCATTATCATCGAACCTAAATGTATGGTCGATCGAAAAATTAGTGGATTAAAACCAACTTCATAATGTATGTTAACATAAGGTACTTTGATTAATATAAAGAAATCATTCGAAGTTCTCTCAAGGTGGTGATGAATATTATATTTACCAGTCAATACTATGGTTTTGATAAGAAAATAAGATAGACTTTAAGGAAAACACTAATAACCATGGAGATAAGAATATGTTAATTACATAATGCTATAATTCTGGTCAGAAACATGGAGAATATTTTCATAAAGGGACTAGTAAATATTTTATGTTTAGAAAGAATGTTCAACATGCAATCAAATTATGAAATTATTTAAAAAGTATAATTATTAATGTAAATAAAAAATAAACATCCATATAATGATCAAAATTTTTTTTTTGCATCAACTGAAAGAAGTTTAGGAATTATGAAAATTAATACCCCAATACAGGGTTTAATAAAAATGATAATACACAAAAACCACTTATGATAAAGGATAAAGGTAAGTCGTATAAAATCATAGTGGATGAAGTGAATCATGATAATTAGGGGAATATAATATTTTAGTCCTTATTTTATCATTTCATGTTTCATCTTGTGGGAATGATCCTAATGATTATAATATGGTTTATCCTTTATTGAAATGTTATGTGATTATAGGAAATAAGTATCCCACTATATATAGATTATAGAATAACTAAATCACATCATATATTATATTAGTGCAATGATGAATTCAAGATTACATTAGAATTGTTTTGTATAAGATTATAGCTTATTTAAGAACCTAGGGGGTATTCTTTTAAAATTCAAAAAATCTTTAATAACCTTAATAATGAATATAAATAATTATATTTAATGAATTCGTTTTTTCCTAAAGTTCCATTTACTATGAATAATTTTTCATTATTTAGTTATCTTATATGTGATTCTATATGATTATTTGGTTTCCCACTATGATTGTTTTTACTGACATTATGATTTTTGTTATAATAATGACTAGAACCTAAAATAACCATGTTATTGATAAATGCAATAGGGAATTATTGTACTCCTGAGAAAACAATTACTGGAGAATGATTAAAAAAATCCATTTTATGATGATACAACATTCTCAACTTATGAATCATGTTGAACTTCTAGATATGAAAATGTGGTAACAATGTTATGTTGAGTCCTTCATGATGAAACATCAAACATATGTTAGCCTTTTCATTGATCCACTAGTTTTTGTTCAATGGATTTGTACTATTGAAAATATATTCTCTATTCTATAAATTTTTGTATAAGAAAAATTTCATTTTGGATAACAATTATTTGTAAGGAGAAGATGATCAATCATGTACTCTTATCAACAGTATGAGGGAACATCAATAAGTTCACTCTATAGTGTGGGATGTGTTTAATATATTATTTTACAATAATTACTTCCTTTATATTCTACATATGAAAATTTATAAGGAACACCTTTATCTAAATAATAAGGATGATGAATCTGTTTGTAACTATAAGGAAATATTTAAAATATTTACATGGTACTCTTCTGACATTATCGTTTAACTTGAAATTAAGTTTGATCAATTATTTAATGGATTAAAAAAGTCTCTGAATGGAATCAACCAAAAGGGACTTCAATTGATCTATATTAATAATTATATGATATATAATGCTGTAAATGGATAATGGAGTTACCCATAATTATTATGTTTTTGATAATAAATGAAAGATGAATTTTAACTGAAACACTAAGAACCATGGAGAGAAAAAGATGTTCTTTCCTTAATGTTTGATGTGTGGTAGTAAAAATGGATGAAATTTTATTAAGGGGATTGGAAGAAAAATTTATGTGTAGATAGGAATTTCATCAGGTAATCAAATATTTAAATGATTCTAGAAATCTATATAATAATAAAAATAGATTGAAATATCCACTTAATGGACCACACATACACTATTCGTTCTTGTGTAAAGAGATTGGTCATTATGATAATAAATGGCCCAATCCAAGGGAAAATATGTATTATAAAACACAACATCCGCATATGACATTAGATAAATTTAAATATTATATAATCACAATGAATGAAGTGAATCATGATAATTAGGGGAAACATTGATTTCAATCCAAAGATTGGAATTTCATGTTTTATTTTGTATAAATGATAACTATGAAAATCTTTTTATTCTCCATTTATTGAAATTTTATTTTATTTTCAGAATTTATATTTTCCCTCTACAATGATTTTGGAATAATGAAATTACATTTGATATTTTAATAGGTAAAAATATGAACCTAATATTCTAATGGATATCAATTTATATGATAATGTATTATTTAAGGAATAAAATATTGAATTATTAATGATTGATCAAAAGATAAAATACATAGACAACACTTTTGTGGTTTAATGTGATGTTATTTTATCAATATTATGCATATTTTGAGAAACATTTATGGAAATACTACACATCGTTTTTGTTTATGGTTTGGTGAAATGGTTATTTGGGGAATATTGCTTTTAAATTTTCGGGGATACGATTAAATGTATTTGTTACGTTTAGGGTTTATATTGTCATTAATTACGAGAAAAATTTGGGTTATTATATCATGAAAATTATATTAATACAGATTACAAAAATGGATAACCTACATGTTAGGAGATAACTTGTCGCATCCAGTAAGGTCACAGGGCTTGGACCCATAATCAGAGGAAACATGGCTATTTGGCCAACCATTGGCTTGTGCGAAATATTATTTCATGTAGGAAAACATGATGAGTAATTTTTATAATTATTCACCTTAGTTATTAGTATTTAATCTTGTTATTCATAAGATATAGAACTCAATAATGGATTCTTCAACCATTATCTACACCAAAATAAAAATGGGAAACCATCACCATTGAATTTGTCATTAGACTCTATAAAAAATCTAAAATGGAAAAAGTTATATATGTTTTTATTCTATTTAATTCAAGATTCATCAAAAATTATTATTATTATATACTATTTATACATAGATAATCTTTTTATAATTTACATTATGGATGTGTTAATGTCGTATGGGGTACCACATTCTAGTGTGTCTGATCTGAATTTGATTTTTACCTCAATGCTCTACATAATTATTTTATTCAACTCTTGATATAGAGTTTATAATATGATAAATTTATCATTCAAGTATTGATTTTCATTTTTATTGAACAAATTTAAACCCATGAGGATATTCTAAGATCATGTTATATGGATTTTAAAGGAGTTTGGGACAAATAATTTCTTCTAATTTAGTTTTCTTACAAAAAATTATATTTCACTGGAAGCCTCCAAATAGAGACTCATGAATCCCTATATGAAAATAAGTCTTTATATACAACTATATTGAATTAATTTTCTGAATTAAATATATTGGGAACTAAGATAGATGAAAAAAATGATAATAAAGTTTGAGGTATTCATCTATACATAAGTGAAACAAAACATTGATAGAAGTGTTATTCTCTTAATCATTAACATGATAAATAATTCAATATTTGTTATAATGTTTTTATATAAATTTATAAATGGAATATATAAGGAAAAATTAAACCTTTGGTAAATTGGTCCCTTCAAAATTGTAGACTGTATCTCTACGGTGGCTTATCTGTTGGCACTTCCAATGAACCTATCCCATGTCCACAATTTGTTTCATATATCTCTCTTGAGGAAGTATATAACAAATATTTCTTATGTGATGAACTCATAAGTCATACTAATGTATAATGATCCTTATTATGATGATTAACTGTTAGAGATTAGTGACCATAGATATAACGTTCTATGAAAGGAGACTGCTCACCTTGTCAATGTTTTGTGTTGAAACCACCAACTTGTGGATGCAACATGAGATCCTAATTATGTAATGATAAAAAATTATCCCCATATATTTTTAACAATGTGAAGTAATTTAGGGGTAAAAATTCATTTTACCAATTCTATAATTTAATGATATTAGGGCTTATGAAATATTTATTTCATAAAAATTCAATTTCTTTTATTTCTTTACTATAAGAAATAATAATCGTTCATGAATCATGACATACAATTAAAATTTTCTTATTTAATATAATAGTTATCACCCAGCCATTGGAATAGAGGGTATGATTAAGACTCCATAAATTATGAATTTTTATTTTTTATACATGTATATAAATATAATTCTAGGTTTATGAATTAATTTTAAAAGAAAATAAATAACAATTAAAACTAAAGAAAATCATTTTAAAAAAAACTATTTTTATACAAAAATATATTTTGTATCCTTATAAAATTAATAAATATATTTTAGGGAATTATTTTATCAAAATTTATATATTGTATATTCCATAAATATTTTTAGCATACCTTTTAATTTCTATATATCCACAATATAATAATAAATGAAATGTTTTTCATCAAAACAGAATTTCTCTAAAAAATAGTTTTATTGTATTTTTTCTCACATATTTTTAAAAATTAGTTTATAAATTTTTAAAAAATGGATTAGAAAAAAAAATTAAATTCAGTTTTTAAATCTACATTTCAATAACATATTAGTGTGAATTTTTGGTAGTTTTCTAAATAGATTAATTTTTCGATGAATAATGAAAAATGATGGGGTTATTAAAAACTATAATTTTATTTAATAAATGTGTAATTCCTTTTAAATCGATTTAAAACTAAAACAAGTTAAATTATATATGTATTAATCAAATCAATTTAAATTTAATCAATCCTATATTTAATTTTAATATAAATTTGTTAACAACTTTTGATCATATTCTCATTAGAAATTACTTTCTCATCACATCTACGAGTCTAAATTTAAATTATATTTTTTTACAAATGTTTCTAGAAATTTGAATAATGGATTAAATATTTTTAATTACAATAATTTTTATTATATAATATGTTAAACATAATTTTTGAAGAAAATTAATATTAAATACAGTAAAAACTAATTACCACATTTATGGTTAAAACAAGTTTAGAAGGAGTTAAACTAAAATGTTAATGGTTAAAATTATCAATAAATTTATTCAAAACCATTTTTATGTATGTTATTAAAAATTATAACGTATAATTTTTCTAATTTTCCTTTTATGGTCTTTTTTTTAAAGTTAAAAACCCTGGTACATTTTATTCTTTTCAATAAATATCATGTGTTTCTTCTCCCCCTCTTATAAAAGGCCACCACCAATTCTCTCCTCTTCATTGTTCAAAAACTATTTTTTTCCACAAATAAATAGAAAAATATATTCTCAACATCACTTACCAACATCCTATACTACTTTTTAAGATGATAAATCCAATATATGAAGGATTTAGGGAAAACCAAATGTGGTTATTCCAAGAAGAGGTAATGTTTCAAACTATGCATTTTTTTTGTTTACTTCTCATAACTCCTTAAAATTTTATTTTTTTATTATAATATAATAATAAATTTATCTGAAATATATTTATATGTTTATATGTTTATATAATAACATAAATATATCTCATCTTCCATCAAATAAGATAAAAATATTCATTCATGTGTGTATCACCCCAAGATTTTATGATAAGAATTATTTTTAATTTATTTGATGTCTTGTGTTGTATTCTAGACAAAGATTATATTGTTATTTACACAACATCATATTAACTTGCAGTATATGAAACAATATTCTTGGATCGTGTTACACACAATTTTAAGTCTGTTTGATAGTAGTTATTCGACGCAACATTGAGTGTGTATATATATATATATTTAATTTATAAATGAAATATGGTTGATTTTATTATACGCAATAAAAAAAAGTCTTGCACTACACACAACCCTGACTTGGCTTGTATTACACACAATCACGACCTTCCTCGATAGCGTGGGTTGTACGCAATACCGGGTTTCAAAAAACAACGATATATTTTTATAATAATATTATTGACTAGCCGTTATGAATAGTATTAAATAAATTTTAAATTTTATAACATTATAATTCATCTTATACATTTTCTAGAACATTGTATGAGAACTAAATAATATTTTCATGTAAAAAAAGTATTTTTAAAAAAATAAATTTTTGTCACCATTGGATGTCGCACCCATATTAAATATAATTTTTAACAATATAATAAGTTAAATTTATCAAAATAAAATTTTTATTTTGAATCAGTATATAAATATTTACTTTCGATAAATTTTTTCTATTTTTCTCATAAGTTTCTTATTTTGATGAATAGTAAAAATACGGTAAATTTTAATTAATTTTTTTTAATTGAGATAATTTATATGGTTAAATTATAATATTTAATCTTTTTAATGTATAAATACAATACATTTTTACCATTTAATATGATTAATTTCATTATCATTGATTTTACAAAGAATTCATAGGTAAAATCATTTCAATCTTTTGCAATGTTTTAACTTCTAAAACTCATTTTCTTAACAATGGGATTAATTTTAAATTAATTTCTAAAACTTATGTGATTTGAATTTGAAAAAATTTATTCCATATTTTTAATCAGAAGGTTCAAATTATGTTAATAAGATAATTTTTATTTTTAGTCATTAGGAATAGTAACAACGGTAAATTTTATTTACCATAGTTAAAGGTAAATCGGGTAATTAAGGATAAATATAATATTATAAAATTACCCTAACACGTGTCCAAATATAAATAGATGATTATATTTTAACCTAAATCATAATTAGTATGAAATGTAAACTAATGGAACCCATTTGGATTTGATTAAGACCTTTTATTTATTTTATTTATAGGAAAGTGAAATGTCTCACTCAAACTTTAATAATTAGATTATTTTTAATATAAGGTTATAAATATTATAAATTCAATTATAAATAGTCATTTTAAATATAAAAAGTATTTATTTATGATGGTAATTTAATATTAATTTTTCAGAAATATTTAATTACCTTAATTGCTTATAAATTAATGATGAAGAAAATATTTATTTAGTGGAAAATCAATAATATAGTGTTTATTAATATAATCATACCAATAAAAAGGACCAAAAAATTGACAAAACATTATTGGTAGAATATATCTATTCCATAAGCATCCAAGTCTGATTTATGGACCATTTTGAGCCTTATAAAACTAATTATGACATTTATATTATTTTCTTTTAAATCCTTTCAAAGATGTCACCTTCATAATTTAATAAATATAACAATTTAAATGATGTTATTTTAAGATGATAAATTTGAGTAAAAAAATTATTATGAAATGTATTATATTTATCTTAATTATAGTATTTTATTTTAAATTTTTATGAAATAGATAAGTATATTAAATAAATATACAGAAATGTTGTTGAAATTAATTTATTAAGAGATATACCAAATAAATGGTTTTAAAAATATTCAAATAAATAATATATGAACAAATTAATGTACCCTGTGAATTTCTTTGATGAATATGATATGTTAGGAATCTGTTATATATTTTTTATCGTATATGTATTCTGTGTGGGTTTTATTTAAATTCAAATAATGAATAATGTCAAAACTGTCACTATTAATATTTTATAAAAATAGCATATTATTAAATTATTTAAAAAAAATATTTTAAAAACTAATAATTTAAAATTATATGGTCTAAAAGGTTATAAATTATCCAATTATGGTATAGTTATAACATTTAAATATTTATTTATAACAATTTAAAATTTAGAATTTTATTACCACAAATAAAATTAAATAGATTAAATAATGATGAATCATGTTGATAAGGTTTAAAATAAACTTAAAACATGTCTAAATTTTATTGTTTTATTAGATTAAAACCCTATCTCGTCTCATCTTCTAATTGATTCATTTTTGGTGGTTTTTATGTGAAATTTCATTTTATTATTAATTAATATTTTTAAGGTTTCCAAAAGTTCCCCTCTCCTCCCTTATAAAAAGGGCAGCCCTTCCCTCCACTCTTCACACCCATTTGAGCCTTGAATATGATACAACCCTTGACAATTACTATTATAAACCTCATATAGGTTGTCGTATTCTCATAAGACTAACTCTAGTTCCCTATGAAGAAGTTTAAAAGATGAGCGTCGAAGAAGAGGTAAACTCTTCTAACGACTCATTCAAGTTTCTTTCTTATTCTACTTCCTCTTCTTAAGTTGTTTCATTATAAAGTAATAACATCAGTATTAATTATATAATGATATGTTTTTATAAATACTAAACAACACTATTTCACCATCTATCAAACCTACGGAAAATGAAATCACCGCATGTGCGTATGTACGGAATACCATCTCCACGCTATGGTGTAATCTGTTTTCAACCACCACCATACATGGATAGGTATAATGGTGTAAATAATATCTATATACAATTATTATATCATCATACTGATTCTAAAATATTATATCATCCACTCCAATTCCATTCGATAAATATGAAAATGATATCATCACTCGTGCGTACGTACGGATTATCGTCTCCACGACGCGATGATATTTATTTTCCAAGTTAACAATTCAAGAAATATTATAAACTGTATATAATAAGTAATAATGAAATATATGACATAATAATTCTACTGGAATAATATATATATATATATATATATATATAAATCATCTACTTAATTCCTTTCAATTCAAAAAGGAAATGAAATCAGCGTTCATCTGTATGTACGGTCTACCCTATCCATGAACGGGGTATTTCTTTCTATTTATCTATATATTATGTATCTTTATATTCTGAATATATATTATATATAAATAGTGTTCTACATTATAGAAAAAATAATCATTATTTATGTAATCATATTAATAATTACAAGTCAAAACACGGACGATAAATGAATCGATTTTAGCCAAAACGTTGCTTTAACATGTAATTGATTAACTAACAGATAATATATAGCAGTAAGTGAATAATATATGATATCATAAATATTATTATGGTTCTATTAAAAGTAAATAATATGTTCAAACCCACTATATACGAGTCTCGAACACATACACAATAAATTGGACATAATGTAAGGGATAATTTTGCAATCTCATTTTAATCCTTGATTTTTTATACGTAAGTATTTTCTGGGGTATATTTTTCATCCATGTCAATAAAATGTTTTTCATAATGTTTTTAATATTCTTCAATGTATGTTTAAATTCATATTTACCCCTCTTTGACTTTTACTTTTTTTATGGAAGGAATATTTCTTTTTTTTACCATATAAGGTACTTTTTGACTTTTCTAGCCAAAGTACGAGAAAAATATTTTTTAACTTATACGGCTTGAAAAGATTTTTTTTACCATTCATAAAGCCTTATTTCCATGAATCTTCTTCCACGTGATTTAATGATTATCCTTTTCTTTTAAAATTCCATGAAATTTTTTGAAACGGAAATGATTTTGACGTCGAAAGGATATTTTCCTCAAGAATTCATTTCAAGTGTTTTGTCAAAACTATTTTCCATCTACAATGATATTATTTAGAATGAATGTGCTACCAGTATAATTTCTCTATTATTTAAATGGTTTTATTCTTCTTATGATGATGTGATATCCATTTATTTTATATCGATTATGTTATGATGGGGTGATGTTTATGAAACCCATTTTTTTAATAGGGTTATGATGAATGATTTTTGTTTTTTTGTGGAACAAGTAAGAATGATTTCATTATGAGATAGGTGGGACCTATATATCCCTCTAATTCATTGGGTAAATATCTATATCTAATGAGACAAAAATGGCTTGAATGGTATGTTAATCCCATTAACTGTTACAGGACTGGAACAAGGAGTGAACTCGATTCATAAATGGACTTTTCCACTAAGATGGTCTTGGCAGCAATGCCTTGGCTACTATGGAAATCATATCACGTGCTTAATGTTTTTCCTCAATGAAATGTTTTATTACCATTATATTTTATCATGATTGATGTTCCATTATTGTCTATTCTTTAGGTATTGCCATGTTTTATGTCATTCCTCAAGATTTTGATGTTTAAATATTATTGTCATGTTTTCGAGTTCAAATATATATGGTTTGTTTTATTTTCTCCATGATTACCCTTACTTTGAATTTGAGCTCACCCTTTATATATTTTCATTTCCCCAGGATATAAAGAAAGGTTTTAGGTAATAAAAAAAAGGGGAAGATCTTTATGGGAGATATTGAAGATCTTTCCCCATTATTAGAAGATTATTTTCCAAGTTTCCAATGACACTAAACTATTACAATTCTTTGGTGTTGCTTTTTGTTATGTATTAAGTATTTCGCAAATGTAATGTAATTCCCATGTATGTCATGATATGGGTCTCTACAGTTTGTATCAGGGGAACAGTTTAGTTAACTATTGAGAACTAGGATGTGAAAACATTAGTTAGATCCCTAGAGATATTTCTAAGGTATGTGTATGGATGTCCCTAAAGTTAAGAATAAGTATATGTTATAGTATAAGAATTATGGAAACGATATAAGAATTAAACCTAAGATATTATATATTGATGTTAATCCCCCTTTATTATGATTTTTTCCTCTCACACTATTCTTTTTGGGTTTTAGAAAATGGCTAGAATCAAATAGATTCACGATAATGGAGGACATGATGGATAATGGAAGGATATTCTTCATGATCAACCAAATGAAATTGGATCTGGAAGTCCACATATCATTATTATGCCTAATCAGAATTATCATAATATATTTAATAATCTCATCTTTGGTATGTTTCCCGACTCAGCTAATAAGTGAATGATGGAGTTTCATGATGATCACAGAGGAAAAAAGTTCAATTTCCCTCATGTAAATCATGTGGGAAGAGGAATTAGGGAGAATTTTTCAAATGAACTACAATATGCTTTGGGTGTGGAAAAGAAGGACAAAAAGATAGTAATTATAATGTAAAAGGTTCAGTTAACACCATGGACAAGGATAATGGTATTTCTAAGACATCAAAAATGGTTAAATGTTTTAAATATGGAAAGTGTGGGCATTATGCAAACCAATTCCCTACGGGAAAATTCCATAAAGTGAATCAACAAGGTCATATCGATAGTATTTATGTGGATGATGATGAAGAGAATAAAAATGATATATAAGATGAAATAAATGATAAAGATCATTCAGTGGTTTAAGAAGTTAGTGTAATGATTGTTTGTTTATCAAGAATAATGTATGGTACTATTAAATAAAAGAAAATCTAAGGATTGTTACACTGTTGTGTTTCCTTGTGTTTTTTAAAGTATATGATGAATTGTATTGGTAACCCTAAAATGTTATAAGAATATTTTTGGAAGGTAGATGATATGTTCATAATGAAAGGCTAAGGAGATAATGAGATGTTTGATAGTATTAATGAGCTCATGACTATTGTAAGGACAAAGTGATATAATGGTTTGAGTATATAGAATTTTTGGATTTTGGTTTGTGGAAAGAGTTAACTATTTAAAAAATTCATGTTTTCACGATGGTTAAATGGTTACTATTGCTTCAAGAGAATACTTGATTAATGAATTCACATGTTTGGAATATGACCAACAAGATATATATATCTTATGATATGTGGGCGATAAATTATTTTATTCACATACTGGGTAGATGACATTTCTAGTAATTGTTTTCATTATACTATGATCTTGGAAGGAAGTATTTTGATAAGCCTGAAGATCAGAATGGATTATTTTGGACATAAGTTAGTATTTATTAAGGCTAAACCTTTTTTCAATATTATATATGGGATTTTATAATAATGTAGTTTTAGAATAAAGACAACTTGTAGGACATGCAACAAGCTGTCATGTCAGACAATGATGTGGGAATCGAGCCCACAACCAAAGTGAGACATGCCTTTATCTCCTACCACTGGACTACAAGAAGTTCATGGTTAGTTGAAACTAGTTTCATTTTATTAGTCACTATGATAGATGAAGTATACGTCCATTTTTGCAACCATATACGATTAATCTCAACATAGACGGACTTATGTATATTTAATAAATTGTGCTAAACTTTTTGTGATAGAAAAATATTTATTTACGTATCATTCTTTTTCATGATCTGATAACACTTCTTGAATGACAAATTCAACTTCATTTCATTAAAATATGAAGTGGAAATTTTTCAAGGCAAGAAAAATGGTGATATTATACCAAAGTAAAGTAAGTATTTCATTTAATTCATCAATTTTTCAACCATAGGGAAATGATATTGAGAACTAAAAACATTTTCCTAGAACCCTTATATTTGATGAATCAAATGGTACCTTAGATCATCACAAATTTATGGATTTGTGATTGTTGCATTTTTCATAGCCATGTTCATTTCCACTCTTTATCAAAAAATGATGGTTATATTTATATTTTCTCATATATTCTCCTATGTGTAAACCCAATGATTAGTTAATTTGGGTAACCATTACATTTCATACATTAGTTTTTAAAGTTATGTTATGGTATTCCTTTTTACGACGTGGGTTTCTATTGAAGAAACTATCAAGTAAAAAAACATTTCAAACCCCAACAAATTTCGACGGAAAAATTCATTTTAAGGGGGTAGAATGTAACACCCCAAAATTTTATGATAAGTATTATTTATAATTTATTTGATGTCTTGTGTTGTATGTTACACCAAGATTATCTTTCATTGTACGCAACACCGTATTAGGTTGTAGTATATGCAACACTATTCTTGGATCGTTTTACACACAATTTTATGATTGTTTGATAGTATTTATTCTATGTGACATTGAGTGTGTATATATATATATTCAATATATAAATTAAATATGGTTGATTTTATTTTTCATAATAAAAAAGGTGTCATGAACTATGCGCAACCCTAACATGGCTTGCATTACACGCAATTGCGACCTTCCTTGATAGCGTGTGTTGTACGCGATACTGGGTTTCACTAAACAATGATATATTGTTATAATATAATTATGGACAAGCTGTTATGAGTAGTATTAACATAAATTTGAATTTTAAAATATTTTTCTTCATCTTACACATTTTCTAGAACATGGTGTGAGATCAAAGTAAATTTTTTGGGTAAAATAAGTCTTTTTCAAAAAAAATGCAGTTTTGTCACCTCTGGATGGCACACCCATTTTAAATATATTTTTTGAAAAGTTTATAAGTCCAATTTGAAAAATTAAAATTCTTTTTTGAATCAGTATATAAAAATTTTCTTTGGATAAATTTTTGATATTTCTCTGATAAGTTACTTATTTTGATGAATCGTAAAAATATGGTAAAATTTATTTAAAAACAACTTTTTTAATTGAGATAATTTATATGTTTAAAGAATAATATTTCATTATTCTAAAGTATAAATAGAATATATTGTTACCATTCAATATAATTCATGTCATTAGCATTGATTTCACATTGAATTCATATGTAAAATCATTTCAATCCTTTGGAATGTTTTAACTTCTAAAACTCGTTTTCTTAATAATGGGATTAATTTTAAATTAATTTCTGCAACTTCTGTGATTTGAATATGGAAAAATGGTTTCCATATTTGGAATAAGTATATCCAATTTATATTAATAAGCTACTTTTTATTTTTATGCATTATGAATAGTAACTACGGTAAATTTTATTTACCATAGTTAAAGGTAAATCAGGTAATTAAGGGTAAATATAATATTATAAAATTACCCTAACACTTGTCCTAATATTATTGTATGATTATATTTTAGCCTAAATCATACTTGTGACGAATTTAATCCAATGGAATCCACTTGTATTTGATTAGGGCATTTTATTTATTTTATTTAAATGAAAGTGAAATGTCTCACTCAATCTTTAATAATTAGATTATTTTTAATATAAGTTTATAAAGAATATAAATTCAATTATAAATAGTCATTTGAAATCAAAAAAGTTTTTATTTATCAAGTTAATTTATTTGTAATATTTAAGAAATATTTTATTACCTTAATATATTATACATTATTGATGAAGAAATAATTTATTAAGTGAAAAATCAATAATGTAGTTTTTATTAAAATATCAATACCTATCAAAAGAACCATAAACATGACGAAACATTATTGGTCTAGTATATCTATATCCTAAGAATCCAAGGCTCGATTTATGGACCATTTTGAGCCTTATATAACTGATTAGGACATTTATATTATTTTATTCTAAATGATGTCAAAGATGTCACCTTCATAATTTAATAAATATAACAATTTAAATTTTGTTATTTTAAGATGATAAATTCGAGTAAAAATAAAATTATGAAATTTATTATATTTATCTTCATCATAGGATTTTATATTTAATTTTTATGAATCAAATAAGTATATTAAATAATTATACAAAAATGTTTTTGTAATTATTTTATTAAGAGATATTCCAAATATATGGTTTTAAAAATATTAAAATAAATAATATATGAACAAATAAATATGCCCCGTGAATTTTTTTGATGAACATGACATTTTGGGAATCTATTATATAATTTGGTTTGAACATATATTCTGTGAGGTTTTTATTTAAATTCAAATAATGAATTGTTTCAAAATTGACACTCTTGATATTATATAAAAATAACAAATTATTAAATTATGTAAAAATCAATAAAATATTTAAAAAACTAAAAATTAAAAATTATGTAGTATTAAAGGTTAAAATGTATCCAATTACGTAAAATTTATAACATTTATGTATGTATTTATAACAATTTAAAATTTAGAATTTTATTACCATAAATAAAATTAAATAGATTAAATAATGATAAATCAAGTTGATAAGGTTTAAAATAAACATAAATCGTGTAAAACTTTTACTGGTTAATGAGATTACAAACCTATATCATCTCATATTCTAAATGACTCATTTTTCGAGTTTTTTTAGTGGTGTATTATTTTATTATTAATTAATATTTTTAAGGTTTCCAAAAGTGCCCCTCTCCTCCCTTATAAAAAGGGAAGCACATCCCTCCTCTCTCCACACCCTTTAGATCCTTGATGTTTGGAAAACACCTTCCAATTAATCTTCTAAACATCATAGATGTTCTAGTATTCTCAAAAGACAAACTCTAGTGCCCTAAGATGATGTTTAAAAGAGGTGTGTCGAGGAAGGGGTAATCTCTTCTACCGACTCTTTCAAGATTCTTTGTTCTTCTACTTCCTCTTCTTCAGTTGTTTAATTATAATGTAATAACATAAGTAATAATTATATAATGATACATTATTATAAATATGAAACAACCCTATTTCACCTTCTATCCATCCTATGGAAAATGAAATCACCGCGTGTGCATACGTACGGAATACCGTCTACACGCTTTGGTGTACTGTATTTTCCACCACCACCTTACATGGAAGGGTATAATTGTGTAAATAATAACTATATATGATTATTATAAAATCGTACTGATTCTATGATATTATATCATCCATTCCAATTCCATTCAATAAATATGGAAATGATATCATCGCTCATGCATACGTACAGATTGTCATCTCCATGACGCGATGAGATTCATTTTCCATGTTAACATTTCAAGAATGATTATAATGTATATATAATAAGTAATTATGGAATATATGACATAATAATTCTACTGGATTTATATATATATATATATATATATGTATATCATCTACTTAATTACATTCAATTAAATAAGGAAATGAAAACAGCGTTCATACGTACCTACGACCTACCGTCTCCATGAACGATGTATTTCATTACATTTTCAATATATTATATATATAAAAATTATGATTATATATTATATATAAATAGTGTTATAAATTCTGTAATTAAGTAATCATGATTTCAGTAATCATATTAATAATTATAAGTCAATACACGGATGATAAATGAAACAATTTTACCCTTAACGCTGCTTTAACATAGAATTGACTAATGAACGGATAATATAATGTTGTAAGTGAATTATATTTGATATAAAAAATATTATTATGGTTTTTTACAAGTTAATAATTTTTTTAAACCCACTATACAAGAGTCTTGGACACATACAGAAGAAGTTGGACATACGGTAATGGATAATTTTGCAATATCATTTTTATCCTAGATTGCTTATACGTAAGTATTTTCTGGGGTATATTTTTCATCCATGTCCATAAAATGTTTTTCATAAAGTGTTTAATATTCTTACATGTATTGTTAAACTCATGATTACCCCACATTTACGTTTACATAGTGTTATGGAAGGAATATTTCTTTTGTTTACCATATAAGGTACTTTTTGACTTTTCCATCCAAAGTACGGAAGATTTTTTTTAACATATTAGGCATGATAATATTTTTTTATCATTTCATAAAGCCATATTTTCTAGAATAATCTCCCAAAATATTTCATGATTAAAAATTTGATTTAAAATTTCATTGAATTTTGTGAAAATAAAATGATTTTGAAGAAGAAAGGATATTTTTCTCAAGAATTTATTTCAAGTGTTTTGTCAAAACTATTTTCCATCTAAGAAGACATTATTTAGTATAAATATGTTTCAAGTATAATGTCTCTATAATTTACATAGTATGATTATTCTTATGATGAATTGATATCCATTTATATGTTATATATTATATTATGATGGGATGATGTTTATGAAACTAATTTTATTCTTTGGGTTATGAAGAATGATTTATTTTTATTTTGTGGCACAAGTAATAATGATTTCATTATGAGATGGGTGGGACCTATATATCCCTCCAATGAATTGGGTGATGATTTATATCTATTGAGATGGACATGGATGGAACAATAATTTTATCCGGTTCAGTTTTATAGGACTGGAACGAGGAGTGAACTCGATTCTGAAAGGGACTTTTTCCACTAAAATGGTCTTGGCAGCAATGCCTTGGCTACTATGGAAATAAGATCATGTGATTAATGGTTTTCCAGAATTACATGTTTTATTCCCATTCTATTTTATAATGATTGATGTTTCATTATGATCTATGTCTTATTTACTGCCATGTTTTATGTCATTGATCACGATTTTGTTGTTTAACAATTATGGTCATGTTTTTAAGTTCAAATGTATATGGTCTGTTTTATTATCGCCATTCGTACCCTTACTAAGCATTTAAGCTTAACCTTTATATGTTTTCATTTATTTAGGATATAAATAAAGGTTTCAGGTAAGAAAACAAATGGGGAAGATCTTTATGGAAGATATTGAAGATCTTTCACCATGATTAGAAGATTATGTTCTATGTTTCCGAAGACACTAAACTATTATGATCCTTAAGTGTTGGTTTTTGTAATGTATTAAGTATGCCGCAAAAGTAATGTAATCCCCATGTATGTCAAGATATGGGTCTCTAAAATGTGTATGATGGACTGTCACCTAATGAACCAATATTTTTTTTTTTCCTATCTACCTCTCTCAACTAGATATATTGATGTATTTAATATTTATATATGATATTTATGACATTATTATTCCATTTTAATTATAGAATCATATATAAATTTTTACCTCTGAACCAGTTTGAGACAAATAATGTCGCTTGTGTGTACGTCAGACTACCGCCTCGCGAACCGATGTGAGGTATTTTTAATTTATTTTACATGGATGATAACAATGATATATTAAATGGATATATATTATATTTTATACATAATTATACCTATTTAATAAATATATCACATATAAACTTATTAAATTCTATTTATTGGGGATATTTTAATGCAGTTCATGTGTACTGTGGACAACTACCTCATGAAGCGATGTGATTCATTTTTTCACAAATAGTTTGAATGTTAGGCAATATTTTTAATGTAAATGTATATATGTGATATTAATGAAATAAAAAAATTCAATTTTAATTTATAATTTATCATTATTTGGTTTATTAATTGAGAAAATGGAAACAATATTAATGCATATGTTCGATGTACCATCTACATAAACAATGTATTTCATTTTATATCTTTAAACATTATGCATTACTAAATAAATATATAAATAAATTTTTGATGTTTATTTAATTTTTAAAATTTTATATATGATGTAAACATGATAAATTTAGTAGTATTGAAAATAAAAAATAAAAACCTATATGAAAAACAAAGATGTTATAACAAAACATATGATATTAAAAAGTAATTGTTTAAAAATGTTCAATAAAATGCCATTAATAAATGATATTAGGTATGATATATATATATATATATGGATATTTAATAGATATATAATAAATTTATACTTTTTATACATGAATTTTTAACATGTATGAGGGAAGCTGAGACATACTGTTTTGAATTTATGTCTCACTTTTATTTTATATAAGATACATACCACACATACCACATGTTTATTTTATGTGGTGTATATACATCCATGAAATTCTATTATTATGATTCTAATTAAAATTATTGTGATTTAAATATAAATTTTAGTATTTCCGTATCATGGGGTTTATAGTTGAAAAAACACAAGAGTAAAGAGATTATTTTTCTCAATTTTAATTCCTTGGGACATACATTATGGTATACTAATATATTATTTTATAAGTTGAATATAAATACCCTTTGACATTTAATATCATGAATTTTATAATTATCATGATATTGTGGGTTTTATATAGTGATATTCCTTCATATGTCTTATTCTATAATACTACAAAATCTGTAATGGTTCTACGATATAGTGTCATCTTTTATCAGGATTATTTATATTTATACTTTTGATGGTGAAATATTATTAAATATATCTCAATAAAAACATCAATATTATTATCCTAGGGTTATTTCATGATAATAAAATTTTCCCTTCATTTTTCTCTCTTTTTGTATCCATCATTCAAAAACATATTTATAATCAAAATCGACGTTATTTCTTTCTTTGATCGAATGTCCTATTTTCTGCCATATCCATGACATATAATCATGATTTTTTTAAAAAAAATCAATGTTTATAATGGAATATTTAAAGATATTTTTACCATTATTAATTTTTAAATAAAATTTTATTATGAATCTTCTTGTTGGTTTCAAAATAGGGCCTATTTGTATTATTTAAAAAAATTTAATGGAATATTTTGTTAAATTGTTTGGAATTTCACACCATCATGGCCACTCAATTTTATAGAGTATTAATTATAATTAATTAAAATTATTTTCAATGAAATATATTTGGAAAATGTTATAGGATTAAGAAAATCAATTCAAAAAGTATATTTTGCTAAATAATTTTTCTAAAATAAATTTTAAAGAATCCATTATATGTTTTCAAGGAAATTTATATTGAAACTGATTTCTAAAAATGATTTATGTTTTAATATGTGTTTTCCAAATTAAAAAGAATATTTTTCATGAAATTTCATTGACAATATTTAAGGATTCCTTTATAATTTTGAAGGTCTATTTTCATGGAAAATGTTATTGAATATTGTTTATGTTACAAAATGTGTTTTTAAAATTGTATATGATATTTTACTCAAGATACATTCAAAGTGTTTTTTATTTCAAAATAATTTTTCATATAATATGATATACATTGATGACACATATTCCATACTAGGGATGTGATACAATGATACCATATATTTTCTTTTAAATGGTTGGTTTATGTTTATTATGAAAATAGTTTTTTGAAACTAATTTATTTTTCATTGGTTCTTGAATGATGAATTTATTTACAAAACTCAATTATTTATTAGGTTTTGATATGAAAATTTATTTATGATACCCAAATATTTTCATGTGTGTGGATATGGTGAATGTCTTATGATATTATAGAATATGTATGAATGATATTAATTATGTGATGGGTGGGACACATATCTCCCTTCAATTTATTTGGTAAATATTGATATTCTATGAGATAAAGAAGACTAGAAGGTTTATAAAACCATTTTCAGTGAGGGAAAAATTCCTCAATGATAATCTTGGGCATGATCCTTAATTAATAAAATGGTTTAGAGAGTGAAGATATGCTATATGGTATCCATTTCAACAATCCATGACTATTATGGAAATCAGAATGAATTATTATTTGTATGACATGATTACTTGTCTTATGTCAATGTTAATCCCTCATAGATATATTCATTTATTTATTTATGATTCTATTCATATGTATTTCCAATATTTATTCCACAACTCACTATTTTTAGCAATTATATGTATGGTATGGTTTTCATATGTTAAAATCATGTTCGCATACCTTTATTCTCATATTATGTTTATATATTTTCCTTATTTACCATTTTAGATCATATGATATCACCATATGTTATGTTTTTTTCTCTAGGTTCTGTTGATATGTATTAAATTTGATATATCTAAAAAGGGTCCAATTTATGTGGAAATAAATGGATGAAAATGTCTAACCCTTACGAACCAGTTGTTTATGTTTCCATGCTTCCAAAGGCACTATACCATTAAGATGAATAATAATGTGTTTGTTCAATGTATACATATTATTATAAAAATATTTAATATCAATGTAAGAAAAGACATGGTTTCTACAAAAAACCCAGACTCAACTCTATAATCTGATGAATATATCAAAACTATCAACCTATACTTTTAGGTTTATGTTTTGGGTAGATTTGATTACTTTGCACTAGACTTACTAACCAGTCCCTCACCAAGTTTTCATGATTCCTCAAAACCTACTAAATCATCATCCCACCGTTCAACCATATGAAGTAATTTTAACTTAGTGGTATGTGCCTATGTGTGCGCGTTTAAAAACTAGAATTGAAATATATAACTAAAATAAATGTTTAAAATTAATTAAATCCTATTACTTTATCAAACATCTAATCCATAACTTATGATATCTCAAAATAAAGGCAACACTATCTATTGAAATTAAAGTTCTAGAAATGTGTGGGTGATATCATCCCAACCACAAATTCTTATAGTTTCATCAATTGAGTGGATGAAATATGAATAGGAATAAAAAATGTCTATTTCCAAGGTTACTAATCCATTTACAAAGGGATAGGGACGGTATAAATCAGTATTAGGGAAGTTTCTTCAAGAATTATCTATACACATGATCAGTACAACATGTAATAGTTGAGAGGTAATGAAACTACATATTATTATTTAATATTATTCTTCCATGTTTTTTTATTCCCCACGATAACTATTATACTTGGTCAATAGATGACATTCACATTGAAAACTCCAAATATAGTTAACTGATTTGGATGAGTAAAGAAATGAGAATATTATTTTTTAGTTTTTAAGGACTATTCATGGGTAACATGTGTGAACGATATTCATCATGGGATTGGAATAAAATTTTCAATCATTCTCGGTGTTATCATACAAATCATGGTAACCAATAAACGATGATTCCAAGGTTTGGGTGATCTGATCATTACAGTTTGAGAAATCTATTGTCATAGTCTCCCAGAAACATCCCGAATTAAGATGTTTTTTTATATAATAGTGTTATCCACATGTTAATCTAACTTGACCAGTAGAGTAATATAATGAGAGATTCATATATCATTTGTGGTAAAGTAATTTTTTTTTTATCACTACACCCAATGTAACTCTTACATTCTAAATGAGAACTCTTATATAACATCTAATTACTCTTATAAATCTATCGATAACTCTTATTTATCAGTTGAGATATATTAAATATCAATACATTACTCTGAAATATCAATTTACAACACCAGTATGTAAGAATATTTAGTCTAACATGATTTTATAGACCATCTATGGTTATTCAAATGTGATATTGTAATTAATTTGAATATGAGCCTTCAGTTATTCTAATGTGATGGACTCATCCATTTTTACATAATGATGTATTTCCCTTTTGACATGATGTGGTGTCATTATAATTTCACATGGTAATGTAATGATTTTAATTAAATGATCTCTTAACCAAGGTCTACTAATGCAGGAGCTTCCTAAGAATAATTAATCACACAAAAGCCAATTTTCCACAGATAATATCAATCTACACGATGGATTATACATTTATTCTTTTGTATCAATATAATATGAGTTTCCTTTCTAGAAAATCCTCAAGAACACATTTTTTATGTCCCACTATTTAACATTAAAACATTAAATAATTATTTCTGTAATAAGACTTAAAATTTAATGTGGTTTTTAATTATTAATATTATTCTAATAATAAAACTACAAATTGTTTATTTACAATAATATAATAAATAATTAATATTAATTTTAATAAATAAATA
The DNA here is from genome assembly GCA_963277665.1 of Viscum album. Classification (NCBI taxonomy): domain Eukaryota; kingdom Viridiplantae; phylum Streptophyta; class Magnoliopsida; order Santalales; family Viscaceae; genus Viscum; species Viscum album. Next base: position 467,969,601 of record OY728162.1, on the reverse strand, counting down.
TGTAAAATAATGTAACCAACATGGATTTATAAATCCCCAACACTTAAATAAGAACACGTCGTGTAGTTTACAATTGTCTTTTTTCATCTTGATTCAAATACTTGATTCAATGAAATATAAAGGAGTGTAGACTAATGGAATTATGTTTAAAATAAGTTATTACTTCCTTTATTATCCTCTCTATGGATCTCTAATCCACTGATATATTTTTTAATTCTTTAAATAAACCCAAATGAAATTAAATAAAACTCAATTTTCCCTTCCTCATATGGGTTCAATATTCCCAAAACCTAAATCCATTCAAATTTTAATATTAATAAATAATCGATTTCTTTTTTTAGATCCCTGGTATATACTAATCCCCAATTAATAGTTAAAATTTAATCCCTCCGCAATCACACTCCTAGTACCTAATAATGTCATAACATTATGTGGGATCCCAATTTATTATTTTGCTAATATTTCAAAGGACTCATATGATTTTAATTTATTTTTGAACCTTCGTGTTTTTATTTTCACACTGAAGAGTTTAACTAGGATTAAGATAAAAAATATATTTTTATATTTTAAAGGTTAATTCCATATTATTCAATTCCATTATCACGTTTTCCCCAGTTCCAAAATAATATTTTTTATGGTTCCTATATAATATTTTATTTCCCATTGATATAAATAAAATATTTTTCCATTATTTTAGATCAAAATCTAAAAACACATAAAAATAAAATAATAAACTCATTTAAACAAAATGAAATTATTTAAAACATACAACCAATGGGTCCCCTCCACTAAAATAACAAATTAATCTACTATTAAAGTTTTTTAATTATGAAAAAATTATTTGGTAGAATAAAATAATGTAATGTAAAAAATATGTTATAGAATGGAAAAACTACATTTTCTGCATGAAATTTCTCCAAAATATATCATTTTTGAAATAAACATCCTTATTTCAACATGAAAATTTATAAAAAACAATAAAAATATGATACTTTTATAAAAAACTAATGAAAAAAGAAAAATAAATAGATTAAGGCGAATAATTTTTGGTTTTCCATCTAAATAAGGGTCATATTTTAATAATCGATTTCTACTATGTATAATATATCATCCCCAATCAATTGGTGGATCATTATTATTTAATTGTCACCACCATATTTATCTGTTTTTTTCATCAACACATCCTCCTCAATTTCTTCATTAACTGCAAAATATATCCTAAAAAACATTTTATTTGTTAAGCATGTGATGTGGTGGGTAATTAGGTGTTGATGAATCAAACCACATAATCATGTAAGATTCCTCTACTTCCTATATTTTTTGGACTAAAGTTATTAGGTATTAATCTCCCTTGGTGGGATTTAGTTCATGCTTTTAAATTGCCTCTTTATATTTATTCACATATTCTACATCCTCTTTATATTATTCTTTAACAAGTATAAATGGTATTAGTTCTATATGAAATGTTTTTATGTTTTTATCAAAAAATTATCAATGTGAATTTATTTATTTTCACCCAATTCCCTTGTAATATAAATTATACTACTTCAATCTAATGAGAATTCAATAATTTCCTCAAAATATAACTGATCAACTGTGTTTCACTTATTATCATCATGAAAAATATAAATGCTTGGCTGGATAAACAAATAAAATATTATGATATCTACCTTTCATTTTATTTTTAATAAAAATATATAAATATAATAAAATATAATAAAATCGCTCTTTTGTGTATCAACCTATGATTCCCCTCAAAATGAAATTATACTAGGAGAATATTTTTAGAAGCGAGTGGTGGAGATAATTCTTCATGAGTCTATTCTTCCATATTTATATTCATTAATTTGATTGGTTCTTGTAATAGTTTATCTTGAAATGGAACTTCTAACATATCTAATTGTTGGTTGTTTATCCAAGTAAATTAAGAGTTAATTGATATTGTGATTCCTTCAATTCATTTGAATTGGTTTTTTTCAACATTATCATCCTGATCAAGAAGGTAGTAATACAGATTTATTGAATAATTATTAAAAATTTGATTGACCATATAAAAAATATCAGAAACCCTATTTAATTAGATATTGTATTGATATTAACATTTCATGTAAGGGACTATCCACTATACTAAAACAATATTAAATAAAATCAAAGAGGAACCATGAATAAAAAACTATAAGAAAATAGAAGATAAAGGGAAAATGTATAGAATATTAAAAACATTGAAATAAGGAGATGACCCTCCCTATAAATAGATCTAATTTTTCCTGGTTTTTGTGGGAATCATGACTGGTAAATAATTTTTAGAAACCATGAAACATAGATATGTATAAACGTGTTTCATTCTTCAATTTAATTTGATAATCTTCTTTATTTATCACAATTAATTTATTTTGGTTATTTAGTTTATTTTAAAATAATAAAAACATTTTCTGTAATGCATGTGTGAACAGAAAAAAAAGTAATATAATAAATGAAATAAATAATTACAATTCATGTATGGTACTTAGATGTTCCTGAAAAAAATCACCCATAATTAATCAATAACGATAGATATAATCTCATGTTGAACAATATAAGTGAAAAAACTAAAACGAATCAACCTCTACCATATTAATTGAGGCTTGGAAAATGCTTTATAGTAACACCTACACCCACTTCCCTTACCCTACAAAAGTTCCCACAAACCCTCAAAAATTCATCAACCCCCTTCATAGACATAAACAATATTTCAAGTTATAAACCAATGGGGATGAACACGTCTGTGTAAACTATGTTTTAGTTAAGGAATTGAAATATATATATGAAAAAAACTAAAATATTCTATTTTATCATTTATCTAGGATAAATTATAAGAAATAATAATAATAAATATGACATCAATCTGTTGAAATTGAAGAGAAAGTAATCAGGGAACCTCCCCATCCCATCTAAAAAGCCTTATAGAACAATCACAAGAGTATACTAAGAAAGATGAAAATAAAAAAACATTTAGGGGCCCAACACTCTAACTTTTTTCCATGGTGGATAGGGTTGGTTAGTATAGAAAGTAGGTAAGTTCCTTCAAAAACCTCCTTACATAGGATATGTTTAATTTGTTATGGTCTAGAGGGAATGCCTACACATGTGAGCCATCAAGTGTCTTCTCCCATCTATTTGATATTCCCCCTGATATATTGTATTCCTAGTTAACATATGAATGTTCACATGTTCATGGGAATTATAAAGTAATTATAATACCTATTTAAATCCATGTGAGTGATTCTAGAATAATCTAAGGAACCCATAAATGATGATTTCAATATTTGTTGTAATTCATTCATTATTGAATAAGAAAAGGAGTATATTATATTAACTTTGACATCTTCAATAATTATGTATTATTCTTATATAGTAGCGGTATTCCCATATTAATGTGATGTTTCCATTGGTGTATCCTAACGGGTGTTGTATATCACTCTGTAGAAAATAAAATTTTCTTATGTATCTGAACATTTGTAAGAAACTCTTACATAAAAAATGAGAAATATTATATCGTAGATTATCTCAATTATATATCAGTGTAGAACAATAACACATTAACTAAGATTTCATATGTATCAAATTTTAAATTCTTCATATTATCTAAAAAATATTACGTATCTATTTGGTTGAATCTGTTGTGAGGTTCTGGACCATGGATGGTTATTCATACACATTCTTACAATTGATTCTAATGAAATTCCCTAATTATTTTGAAACTAATCACTCATCCATTCCAACATAGTTCACCTTATCTTAATTAATCAAATGGGATAAATAATTAATCATATGTAAGAATGTAATTATTCACATGTAGTGATATCTTAGTCAATATCTCATTATACAAGTTTTTCCCAAGAAATGTTTATAGCATGCAATCCTATATTTTTCATTTATTCAGACATGGAATGATATATTATTATTTTATCCCTAAGCATCATTATAAACTTATTCAAATCTCTTTAATAACATAGAATCCCATTTTTAATACATAAAATTTAATATTAAAACATATAATAATTATTTTATTAATAAAACTCAAAAATGAAGATATCTTTACATTAATATTATTATTTAATATATAAAACTAAAAGTTTTCTATTTAAACTATTCTAAAATATTAATTATATAACATATAATAAAATTAACAAAAAATAATGGAAATTTATAACTTGATCACTCACTGACAGAATTGCATTATATTATAATAAATATGTATTATGATTTGAGGATTTTGTTTAAGTGTCCATGGATGAAGGGGTCATAGGTTGTGTTATTGTCTATTTTATGGTTTTTTAAAGGGTGAAGTACAAGTGTTTTAACACATCCAGAAGGTTTAACAAATGAATGTTCCCAATTGTATATATGAGGATTTCGCAATTTATTTTTTTACCACTTTTCGTTGATCATATATGTGATACCATATCATGACCATAGTTACATGCAATGGATACTTTTGTGAAGATTAATATAAAATATTATCTATTATTTCATTAGGTTTTGAGGATGATCATTGCTATTAATGACCCTCATATTTCCTTATTTCTGTGAAAGGGATCACAAAAATAATTTGGTTCTCAATTGTTTAATAGAATAAATTTATGTCCCCAGAAAAATGGTCAAAGAAGATGAATGAATCGTTCCTTATAGAATATATTTCAGAATTATATTTTTTATTTTAGTCATAAGTGGGTCAAAATTCATCCCTTTATTGGTTTTGATTGTAATTTCATTTATCAATGTTGGATATTTATAAATTAATTTGAGGAGTTGTATGGGTTCCTTTATAGATATTCATTGTACAAGATCATGGTAAAAGATCCATTGATTCTTAAACTAGATGCAGTGTAGATTATGTTAAAATAGATTCATGATATTTTTTAGTAGAATAATTCATATAAATACCATTACAATTCTTATATAAATATGTGGAGTATATCCTTATTGATTGATTTCATTGATCGTGTATTATTGATTGCTTCCCCTTATTGTAGGTAAAGATTGGTTGTTCAGGGTTTTAGTATCTCTACATAATTAATTAAATTTGTTTATGTGTTGGATCACATGGAATGAAATCATATACATAAATGTTTCTGTGATACATAGATTATTTTTACAATGTTGTACATGTTCTACAGCTTCATGGTATCTCCAAGATGACTCAAATTTTATTGATTGGGGATAGATGTGAAATGAAAGGGATGTGAAATTTTTTGGAATGATCTATTGTGATGAACGATCATTATTAGAAGGTTTTTTGTTGTAATATAATACAGTTGGTTTATGTATTTTTTAGGCTTGATGTCATGGGGGAGTATATGATAGAGAAAAATTTGTATATGCATGCTTAAAATCCTAATTTGGTTTGAATTTTTATATATACATGATTTAATGATAATGTGGCTTGTATATTTTTTACTCTTATATGTGTTCATTATGTTATCTATACAGATATTCATGTTTGATAGGTATCACATAGGGTGTCCTGGTTTTTTTATTTTCATTATTTTCTTTTGTATTTTTTTTATTCTCAATGATATTAATCATTTTAGAGTTATCTATTATAGAGGTCTATAACATCCATGGTTGAATAATTTGTATTTTTTTGGATGTAATAAAGGTGTTGGAGTGGTATAATAAACTACATTCTATCAATGTAAATTGACAAAACTATATGATGCACATGTTGAGAATTTTACTAACATTTCACATATGGGTAACTAGTGTTGAAATTCCAATGTGAAATATTATAATTTTGAAAAATGTAAACATAGATCTGATAAATTATTAATTTTTATATATCAAAAAAATGTATTGTAATTTTATTTCAAAAATACATAAAAAAATACTTCATTTATTAAAATTGGAAATTCATAGACGATGAATATTTTTATTGACTATCCAATGGGTGAAAGTTAAATGTAATGAAGTAAAAGCCAAAAAATTATACATTCCTAAAATAAGGGATGATTCATTTTCATAAAAGGATGTAGAAAATGAACCAAATCATGTTAAAAAAGAGAATTTATAGTCAATTTAAACTCAACTATATCATAATATATTTATTTCTCATTAGAAATTGTAATGATATTTTGTTTATATAGGATCAAAATATTTTATAATTATTGTTTATGTAGATTAATGATATTAAAAATTAGTACGAGTTCATGAAATGTATCATGGATTACAAGGACACTAAAAATGTTTGGAACATAATTGATCATACTAAAGTGTTTAATACCATATAGTGAAAATAAATTTATAGGAATTTTATAGATTTTTATAGAAGAGTTTCAACCTACAAAGACTTTATAGTTGTAAGAGGTTATAAAAATTCCACTGTGATGATCATATGTAAAAATTTTCACTTGTAAAAATAATAAAATCCTTCTAAATTATACTATAAAGGGATGATTTATTTATTAAAACAAATAAATTGAATTGAAAATAATTTTCTATAATGGATTCTTATTATAAGGATCAAATAATATATAACCTAATATTTTAAATAATCATAATTGATGTAATATGGAATTCATGAGGAGATAAGCCATTTATGGGTAGAAAAAAGACCCTCAATGATGGAATATGTTTTGATTATCAAATTGAAGAGATATTTTTGTTCAAAAATTAACATATAACATGTATATACAACAAAGATGGTGTGAGGAAAAAAATTATTCTATTACATATATATATTAAATACTGATGATTGAAAATGTCATACTAATTTAATATCTATAAAATCATAGTTTTGTAAATATTTCATAATTAATTTAATGGAAAAATTAACCCATATTATTGATATAAATATCTCAAAGGATATATCAAAAAGTATTCTTGTTCTAATTTAAAACTCATGAATTTCAAAATCACTGATCAATTTAATCATAATGAATTAAAATTATTGACATTATCGAGTGTTATGTGGAAATATTTTTATAATGGATTAGAATCCATATAATTATGTTAAAAATAAATTAACAAATGAGATTACATAGGAATCTATAGTTTGGCCTATTGTGTATGAAATATTCCATAATCGACCCAACATCTTCTATAATTGGAATATAATCAATGGATACTAATTATTCCTTGAATAAATTTACTTATTCAGTACAATTAACATATTCACTGACATAATTATAAAAACATTGGTTTTCTTGGTCTACAATAGAGCAGAAAATCCCATTTTAATTAGTTTTGAAATTGATTTTTTTAATTGAAGATTTTGATTCGATATATATTTTAAGGGTATTTTTTTACTAAATTGGAAATCAGTGAGATAAAAACATTCCAATAAAAAAACTATGGATTACACTAAAACAATATTATATTATATTATGTTGAATCCCTATATTGGCAAAATTACAATCATCAATTAATATATTAATTATTTTACTAGGATATTTCATAGAATGGAATATTATATAGATTTATGTCATGAAAAAAAGTAATTAATCATGTTGGGAAAATATAAAATCACAAAATCTAAACACATATGTTATAAAACATCATCATTTGGTATATTACATAAAGAGTTCATGTAAAAAATTTATTACATATATATATTTGAGTGGGGTCATTTAAAAAATATACACAACCTAAACATTAGATTCATGTAATGTTCTTAGTTATGATATATATAAATAAAAATTATTCATATCATATGGTTATGTTAGTATATATATTTTAAGGGTATTCATATAATGTACTATTTTTTAATAAATTTTGTCTCATGGCCAAAAAATCCATAATTTTTTTTTTGAATTATTAATCACTCATGTACGATGGATATAAAAAATAAGATATATGTTATAAATACCCCTTGGAGGAAACCATATAAGTGATCCTTACTCAATAATCATAATAAAATGTCCTGGGTTGTGATGAGATGTTAGGATTAATGTGATTAGGAATTTATATAGTGATGATAATATAACTCCTTAAACAAAATTTATATTTTTTATATGGATTGATTCACTTTGAATATATCACATGGATTTATATAAATATATGTCATCAGTATACTTAAAGAGTGTATATTTATTGATAATCTCAAATTCTGATGCTAAAAAGGATTCCCACATGTGAAGAAACTTTGTATTTCCATACTCATATTACTCCACTTATGGGAATGATATAACCAATGGGTATTTTGATATATTTTTCATCATATAGAGTGTTTTTCCAAATCTAAAATGTACATTTCCCTTTTTTATACCATATATGAATTTTTTAAATTCAACTATATAATAATAGAAAATTAAAATCCTTTCTCATCCAAGTGGAATGGAATTTGATAATTTATTTGGATGAATTACATGCAGTGAATTCTTTAGATTATGTTAAACTATATAGATAATTAATAATTGATGATTTAGATAATATAAAACTCAAATGTATCTTGTATCATGGGTATTATCAATGTCATAGTTTAAAGGGTTACATTTATATATATATATATATATATATGTTTATGTAAATATATTTGGTTGATGTATTTTACTCCTCTATGTAGATATATGTGGTTAAATGATATCACACTATAACTACAAGTATCTTGAGTAATATTTATATATTTCATGATACCACTCTCTTCCAAAAATAATGAATCAAAAATTAATAATCATTTTTAATTATACAATGTTGTATATATCCACAAATAATTACATATAATTGAGTATTTTTTAGAAATCAAATGATAATATAAAATATGAAAGAGAATATACAACGTCTTAACACCGAGGAGTTTTTTGTATGGATTAAAAAATTGTCGCATTTGATGTGTGATAATTCAAATTATAAATTAAAAATTTGAGGAATTTAACAATGTTATTAATTTTTATAGATATAACCCAAATTAATATATTATATTCTATAATATATTTTTTGTCAGGTATTATGATATAGTAAATCCAGCCATGATATACATTACAATATTAATATTATGGGAATGTATTATATTTATCAGTTATTTTATCAAAGATAAAATTTATCTGGTTCCATAATATTTGATGAATTAATAAATAATATAAAACCATGTTTTATGAATGATTAATCAAATTAATCATTAATGGGATTTTTTAAATATTTTTCTAAGTGTTATATATTTTGTAAGACATGCCTATATTTATATGATAGTTTCATCCTTCTAAGACACATTAATTTTAAGATGTGAGACTATATAAATAGATCATGTCTACCCAATAACATTTACTAATGATCTTATTATAAAGAGACTCAATAATTGGATCTTGATGCACTCCCATTATACTGTGATTTTATGGTGCTAAAAGGGTATAAATATTATGGATATCCTATATATTAATTCCATGATTCGGTAATTAGTGGATTACATGAGAAGGAATTATTGATTTAGATAGATCTTTTTCGGTATTCATAAAAAATTAGATAAATAAGATCAATATAGATCTTGTATGTTCTTATTATTCTTATTAAACATGTAATTTATACAAAAACTATCATTGAAAATAAATAGAACGGGTCGACTCAATGATGAAAACTATTGATCAAATTTTGATGGGTAATTTAGAATAATATTTATACCACATTATTTTATATATATTTTTGATATTCCTTAACATTATAGAATTTTTTTAAATATGATATACTATTTTTTAATTAAATATTTTTGTATTACATGATATGGTAGTAATCCATTGATTGGTTCGTGGTGGAATCCATTAAAAATATGACAATAATAGTATTAAATGAGAACATATAATTCATTTTATATATTATACATATATGATTAAACCAAACCATAATTTTATTTATCTTTAAAAGTAACCTATTATTTATTTTATATAATTTTAGTCAAAATAAATTTTTTTAACAAAGATAGTTTAGGTGTTTAAGGTTAATACTATAACTCATTTGGATCTTATGTTGAAGTGTGTGATGAGTTATTTCCTTTAATATTTTGGATGTAAACAAAAAACACATCATGAGTTATATTGAAATAAGAAAACATCACCACATCACCTCTAATACATCCCCCCAAATCATAGTACACATTCCCCCATAAATAATACCTCATGTGAGAACAATTTTTTTAAGAACATTTTTTTTTCATTCTAATATTCTATGTATATTTTTTAATGAATTATTAATTATTTTTAAATTTATGTAACCTATAAAAAAATTAATAACTCCATTATCATTAATATCAACACATGTATAAATAAATATAACATAAATACAAAACATATATCATTATAATATATTCTATAAATCAGTTTCAAGGATGTAATTAAAAAAACATAAAAAATGGATCAAAATAAAAACTTATAACATTTATGTACAAATTTATTTATCAAAAGAAATAAAAAAAGGCATATAAGGGGGTAGAAATTCGTAAATACCCTGCAAGAAAAAAAGAAAAAAAAGACACCACTGATCATCATATTAGTGGTCAGCTCCTATACATTATCACGCTGACCAATGCCCTTCAGTAATAAATAAGGGTGTATTATTCGTACATATATATTGACCCATGAGATCCATAACACATATTAAATATCCATATATATGATTAAAATGACTTATAATTATTTCTTATAGACTACCTAAAATTATCATATACTGAATAGAACAATCAATTTAATGAAAACCTAATATAAATAATGAATTTTCATATTCAAATAATTTAAAAACTGTAGGTTTTATAACATTATAAAAAATACGAACATACTCTTTTATAGATCCTACTATGTTATAAAATATTATTAAAATAAATTACATAATTTGATGTAAATTGTAAAATTATTTTACATGAAAAAATGTCATAAAAATAAATTAAATAAAAAATTAAATACAAGGAATAAGAAAAGAGGAATTAATGACAAATAAAGAGGGTAAAAAACATTTTATGTCCACCATGATGAAAATATTCACTCACTGTGACTTGTGTCAAAACTAGAAATCACATATTTTGGATCGATGGTTGGGGAAACTAATCCTACGCATGCCATTCCATCCAAATTGTCTTATATGAATCACAATATCAAAGAAAGAACTATCATCATACTCCCCTAAATTCATTAAAACCACGATTAAATGAAAAATTATAAAAATAAAAATGTATTTAAATTTTCATATATTTAAACACTATTTTAAATCCACAATAATGGTTTAATTATGTTAATAAAATAATCTATAAAAGATTTTATATATAATAATTTTAATTTCACTTATAATAAAATAAGCATAAAAATTAAATCCCTATTTTATATTAAAAATAAAAGTATGGATATCTTTATAAAAAATTATCCTGTTATTTTATCAAAAATTGATTTCTAATCATGGTTTTTATTCAAAGGATGGGAATGTAAATGAGGAACATTCCTATTATAAATTACTAATGAGTAAAAAATCCAAAAGAGTGCATATTAATATTTAGGCACGGTTCATTCGGACATCAAATACCTAATTCCAAAATTAATGTGGAACGATAACACAATTTTATATAAATTCCCATTGTTAGCATTCTATATTTATATGAAAAGTGAAAAAGGAAGATAAAAAATATGATAATACAAATAATATTTTTTCTAAAACTACCACCCATAAATTATAACAGATAGACTTATGTTGTGTAAATATCTATAAAATAAAGCTAAAATCACCCAAGGATTTAATCTCCATCAATGAAATAAATAAAGTAAGAATAATTAATTTTGATTATATAAAAACTAAATTAATCATGTATTAATATCCAACATGCTATTTTTATTATTTTATATACTATTTTATAATTCATTCAATCCTTCCTAACCATTTTTTAAATTGACTGATATTTTTCATTTGATATAGTATTTAATCAATTCCACTACTCGTGAAATGCCTAAAACTACTCTAAATACTCCATTTTAAACCAAAATGATTAAAAACAAAAATATTAATATAATATTTCATTTTAGAGAGTCGCAATATTCTCATCATATGATTTTCAATCCCCAAAATTTATTGGGATTCAATAATATTAAAATTATTAGATAAATTTTATTTCATGATCAATTCGGCCTTATAGGAATCATGATGACTTGTCCATGATAACTTAACAGATGGATATAATGAATTATCATTTACATTAATAACATAACCCGATGATAAATAATATGAAATCTATCTTTAGTAAATGTATAACTTTCTTCCCAGTTAACGTAATTATATTTTATTGAATGTAATATATTTTGTTGACATTTCTTTAATTGTGTGATATAAATTTCATCATGAAAGATAAAAAACTAAGGTAATTATTCAAAATGATAGGATAACTATCCTATATTATTAATTATTAAAATTCGTCTAAGGTATCAAGATGAAATATTTCTTTTCAAAAATGTAATTTTTTCTTAAACAAAGGACAAACAGTAAAAAAATTCAGTAAAGTATAATTCATGAAGTCACCATCATTTTTAAATATATTAATTTTTTAGATTATATAATCTATCATCATCTTACTAATATATTAAATCTTTTATCTATTTAATTAAACCCCAATAGGCCTAAAAATGATCCTTCTCTCATTTCTTTCCAATAATTGGGAAAACTAATAATTTATCAGTAATAATATTTATATGGTTCTATGATGATTGAGTTTTAATACCAATTATTATATGAAAACTCTACAAGAGGTAGATTACCCCCACATGATCCTCTAAAATCCGTAACATGATCTTGAATGATTTCATCATGATTTTGAAGAGTCATGTCTAATTTGATATCAATTTGAGTATATTAAGATAAACACAATTTTAATTTCAAACCCATAGTCTTCAAAAACCATTTTTAAAATCATAATGTTAAATTTGGGTCCTAGTATGAAACCATGGATTTAAAAACACAATGTAATATTATTACTGCACTATCATATAATTTATAATAATATATACTATTGTGAGTCCATAACATTGGTATAAAATATTTCATCCTTTTATGTTATAATATTATTAAAAAGTTAAAAACATAGATTCATGATGACTTTTGAAAACCAATTTAAAAACCAAATAAATATACTCCCAATTATTTTGAAAAAATAATAATGGTTTTAATATACCCAATGGTATTCAATGATTTCTATTCCCCTTTTAGAAACATAAGAACCATAAGATAAAATAAACTACATCATTATACCATAATTCAAAAATAGTATCTTTATGTCATGATATATATTATCTATAATATGATGAGAAAACAAAGATTAACAATGATAAGGATTAATCACTTATTCCATAAATAAATGATTAACAACTAGATGACCATAATCGTAAAGAGATATATTAGGTTATTTAATACAACCATCATTGATCATCCCATAATAAACAATTTTGTTAATTATTATATTCTAATTATCATCTAAATGGTAATATTTTACCCCATTAGATTGATAATATTTGATATTAATTAGAGATAACCCCAAACAAATCTTTTCTTATATCACCTCAAAATGATTCTTTGGTTTATGACTCATCAGAATCCATGGATAATTAGCTTCCTTAATAACCATACTCTTTTATTTATATCTCTATGTATATGCTAATTCATTTCCATTCCATGGAGAGTAATAAACCTACAAATTGATTCTTTAATGATATTCTATCTATCTTTATATCTATAACTTCACGGACCCAGATTCTACTCAATAGTTCCATGATACCGGCTAGCAACATGGCCTCAATCACATATGCCCAAATTCAAAAGGCTTATGACATGTAGTGAATGACTTTGGTGTACCCATGGGGAGACTATTCCATCATCCCCATATTTCAACACATCGAAATATCTATTTCCCACAAGTAGAAAATGTAGTTTAATAATCACACAAAAGATAAAAGAGCAAGATGGGAATATATAAAAAATGACAGAAGTATTTCATATACAATAATTAACATTACATGAGTCTAAAAAAAGGGATAAATAGTTACACAGTAATATAACATAATTCATGAACCAAAATACATAAAAGAAAAAAATTATGTTATTAAACAACATTGTGATCACCATCTCGGGCACTTGCTACCATTCATCTAAGACTAGTAGAAAATCAAGAATATAACTAAATGTGATTTCCCGAGTCCCATCCATCATGAAAATATTATATTCGGGTACCCAATGGTAGACTAACCAGGATGTATGAAATAACAATGTAGGTAACCACCCCAATATCTATTCAATTATAGTTTGTGAGATATAATAATCTAAGTAGTGTGTTGGTAAACATATAAATAATAAAGAGAAGTAAATATTCCAATGGAGTGTAACTACTAAACCAATAACACTGACACAACCACTCATGGATTCTTATAAAATATATCTAAGCTCCTCTAACTAGGCAGTAATAATCAATTCATAAAAAATAGTACTCCTTTTTCATTCATCCACACATGCCATGTAAAAAAACATACATTCCATTCAACCAAAAGTGTCAAAAAAATTCATGACTGAGATATTAAACAAAGAATATCCTAATTATCAAGACCGGTTCATAAAATTTTTCTATGCTCCCTTGGTATATCACCCATGGCCTCCATCACCATTTCAAATACATATTTTCTCATCATACAATCATATACATTTACCATTCCATACCATGAGTATACCGACTAATATATCCATTTCACATTCAATTACACCACATGGGTATACCCACTCACATATCACAATACATATTCAAGATAAATAATGAGTATACTGACTAATTTAACCTACCCATTTACAAATTATCCATTATAAAATTCAAATTTTTTATGTTATCACACGGCAAAGGAGGAAAATCATCTCATAAACATCTCATTTATTTAAAATCATTTATAAAAGGGATTCATCTATATAGGAAAGAATCAAATCAGCCTAATGGTGGTTTAACAAGTATTAGACATAGTAAATTCATAATTTAAATACCATATATTTCCATGGGTTGGGAAATAACCTCTAACATAATACTAAGGAACCTAAGGGCATCCATAACAGGTCCTATTATATTTAATTAAATTGATAAATTTAGTTTTGGGAAGGAGCTGGATATTCTAGTATGTTACATAATGAACGGTAGAATAATAATGAACCAAAACTAATGGAAAATGTATAGACCATCTATCATAGCTCAATAGTAGAGTTCTCATCTGGTATGATATCCTGAATTGACTTAGATTACAAGAAAAATGATGATCAGATGAAGAAAAATAAAATATTTCTAACCAAATATAACATTAAGAGAATCATCCAAGGGATGAAGAGTGGAAAAATATAAAAAGGAATTGAGTACACACTATTATGGATCCAATATGTTGAGTGGAGATTGAATTAGAGATCTGATAGAGAGTTACCTAACATCTAAGGTTTTTCACCAAGGGGAGCTCTCTAAATGAAGGATTGTTGTTTATGGAAGTAAAATATTGAATTTAGGATTTAAAAGATATATGTTAGTTTCTAAATTATAAAATTTACCCATATTTAGGGTTCCATGTAGCATGAGTTCATGATTTGACAAACCATGTGCCAACCGTGCACAGTTAGCTATACGAGAAGGGCAGCCACACAGATACCTCACCTAGTGTTTCTACCCATTTTGAAACCATGAAAATCTCCTAAGTTAAAATTTCTGAGTAACCCACATGGGAATGCGTCTCTCCTCTAATGGTCTCTTTAAACCATGTGGTACTATAATAATATTCCCCAATGAATTTTATAGATTATATGACCATGTGTCCTGAATAGCATGGTTTACACTAATCATGCCTCATTGATATTTTACACTTAAACAAGGATACTATGCCTTGAAATAGCCATAGACACCCCAAAACTGTTGGGATCAAATTGGTTAATCATATTAAACAATATTTAATCATTTAATACCAAATAAAATGGATATTTACCTTGATTAGAATACTATATTCTTTCAATATATAAATTTATGGTTTTATCAAGATAAAGGTTATCTCAATATTTTATGATTAGTATATACTATAAATTTCGATTCAACAATGTTTTTAGCTTGATATTTAAGTTATTTCACTATCTCCACCATTTCAGGATCAAGAAGGGTGTAGTTATTTTGATTAGGTATTATTTATCTTGATGATTGAGATTCTATTATTTCTCCATAAAAAACAAGAATCTTATTTCTATGTTTTATGTATCATTCAAGATAATATAACTAGAAAGACTATCATATTTACAGGTGGTGGTATTTGGGAAAAATTATATTTTTAATCTCTAGAATTGGGTTCCATTTATTAACTGTCATCTGGATTGAAGTCGTAGGAGATTAAACATCATAATGTGTTTTTTAGATATTTATCATGGCTCTAATGGCTTAATGGGTTTTTAGGAGATATGTTGGGAAAGTTCATGTATCCTTGATAAAAATTTGTAACTTGACAAAGTTACATCATGACTTTTTTGGCCATGCCATGATGGCCTACTATAAGGGTTTCATTTCACCTTGAACAAGGGATTCGATGAGTGGTTAGATTTTTTTATTTTTTAAAATGTTTTTATCATTAAAAAATGGTCATTTTGTGATGATTTTAATACCATAAATATAGTGAGAATCAGAATAGTATTGAATGTTACTACCCATGTAAACATTGTAAGCCTTTGTTTTTGGGAATTATTTTGATTAAAACACTATATATCCGAATGTGTGGCCTATATTTGTATTAAAATGGGTGACCTCTTAGTAAATTTCTTGTTGATTCTTTTAGTGAGTAAATATCCATAAAAGATCTGTGTTGGCCTATGGGGACTATCATCAGTCTGATAATTGAGCCCAAAGGGTAATTGCATGTTGTGTACTAGGAAGGAAAACAAGGAATTACGGAAGACACATGGTATATGTTTACTATGTTAATGGTAAAAGGAAGAAGAATCATTGAAAATGTTATCAGTGTCAATACCTAGTAAAATCATCAATGGTATTATCTAGATTTGATGTATGGAGTCCACAATGAGATTGTTGTCCTTTAAAGGTGGTAGAGTGTACCACCCCTAGAAATGTGAGATCAATAAATGGACTAAATATTAATACCCATGATAATATTGTGAACCGTTCATTTCAAGAGCCTTCATAGTAAAAACTCCATAGCTAAGAGTACTTGGTATGTATTTTTTTGAAAATATGTAACCTCCTGGGAAGTTTCTTAGGGTTTCTATGAGTGAAAAAATTTCACTAAAAGAGAATGGGTCTACCTATGGGTTCAGACATTATTCTAATACATAGCCACGATGGGTAATTTCTTTTGGTGTTATAGGAAAGTATCCATGTTACCTTAGAATACCCATGGGGTCATATGACCAGGTTCATGGCCTAGGGAAGCTATGTCATGACATTATATAAAAAACAAAGTGGTGAGATGAATTCCATAATTAACTCATTACATAGTGAAATATGTATACTGGACCACCAATATATATTATTAATTAAATATGGATTATCATTTTAGTGAAATTTAATTTAATATATTTACTTTTTATATGTATATAAAAATTAATACTCATGTCAGACATGACTTTTTTATAGATAAAATGAATGATAATTTTTAATAATAACGTTAAATTCAATCCATGAGAATGGACACGTTTGATGAATAAAACTTCTTATTCTGGTATAAAAATTACGATATATTATTATACAAGAAGAATAATTTTATGTTCTAAAGTAACACCTTTATAATTAACCAATTTTTATACTGTTTAACTAGTGGATCTAGATTCATAAGTAATGCAAGGAAGAATTCACTAAATATTTCATAAAGGTTATCCCTTTTTAAGATGTTCATTATTTTTTTATTATTGAGATTTTTTTGATAATGTGAATTTATTTAATAAAATTTTACTCTGTTTTAACAAATTAATGTTGATAGATGGCCTTTTTATGTGATTTCTAGGTTCTCGTGTTGTATTATTATTATAAGTTGGGAATTTTCTCAAACTAGAGGAAGATAATTAGAAAGTTTAACAATTTATCTTCAATTATACATCGAAGCTCATTGAATCCTAAAGATGGTGTTATGATGGATATTGATTCTATGTAATAGAATCATTTAGATAACCTAGGAAAGTTTATAATTTCCCAAAATTCCCATGTGTTATATCGATGTCATATAAAATAATTATTCTCTCTGAAGAAAATGTGATACCATGTGTATACATTATGAATTTAGTGATCCAACATAAATTCAAAAAAAGGTAATAATTAATGGATCTTTTAGTTTTGTCAACTAATAATGAAAAGGTTTTCTATATCATTGATTTGAAATTAATGTAATATATCAAGATCAAATATATCTTAGAGAGTTATTTTTACTATCACATTATTTCTCTTATATGATGAGATAAATTTTTTGTTAACAACAATTTTATATTGATTATAATATATGTTAAAAAATATTTATGAAACATTATATTCATAAAATTCATATGAAGTTATGGTCACTCTAGTGTCTTAGAGTGAGAAATACACTAAAAAAGGTTGATTCAAGGTGTAGAAGTCTTTCCCAATTTAACACGTTTTAATTGACATTTTATTTACCTATTATATATTGACATATAAACCTTAAGGGGAACTTTTTATGCTCTTTTATTTGAAATTTATTGCATTACAATAAAATTTTTTGTCCCTTTTTTCTTATATTAACTAAGTTTACAAAGACAGATTTTAGTATATGTGAAGAAAGTAAATAAGACAATATAGGTTTTTACTTGATTCACCACTTCAGGCGAGACCAAGGAGTATATTATCAAAAATATATTAATTTACCAAATTAAAAAAATATCATTATTTTTCAATGGGTTTTTGTTAGGTCACTCTTAATTAGGATTACTACCCTTATAAGTTTGTGAATAACTCATTGATTCCATACACTACTAGAATTCAAGGTATTTGCGAAGGGTTATTTGCAACGGGATCCCATTGCAAATAGGCTTTAGCGACGAGGTCCCATCAGAAATAACATATTGTAGAAAACGTCGTCGCAAAGACTATTATTTACGACGGGCCCTTCACTAATAATAATTTTTTGCGACAGGAAGCTTCACCGCCGCAAAAAGGTAACCGATTATATACATTATATATATATGTTCTTTTGTGATGGGCCCGTTGCAAATTCTCTTTTTCGACGGGCCCATAATCCCATTGCAGGTGTTTTTTTAAAATATTTTTTATAATATTTGCGATGGGCCCATCACAAATACCATTTTTCTTAAAAAAATTATTTAGACTATTTACGACGAGATCCCGTCGCAATAGATCTCGTCGCAAATAATAAATAATTTATTTAAAAAATAAATTTAATAAAAATATGATTATTGGAAAACTAATTTCTATAATATTAAAATAAAAAACAAATAAAAAATATTAAAATTATCAATATTCACAAAAAAATATAAAAAAATCAAAAAATATTATTATGATTATTGAAAAATTAATTTTAATATTATTAAAATAATAAAAAAATAAAAATTCTAAAATACTCAATATTCACCAAAAAATATATAAAAAAATATAAAATTACATAAAATATTATTATTATTATTATTATTATTATTAAAATAAAGAAATATTAGAAAATATAATACACAAAAATTTATTATTTAAAAAATAATTATTAATGAAACAATAATATAAATATTATTAAAATTATAAAAAAAATCAAAAATATTAAAATTCTCTATATCCAGAATAAAAACTCATTAAATATTAATAATTAAATTGTGTAAAAATCAAACCGATATAAAAGAGTGAAAAAGTAAATAGTTTATATTACAAACAATTTAAATTCAAAAGTTTTGACATAAAAAAATCACTGGGGGGGGCGTCTTCTGGAGGAGGTGGTGGAGAGGAAGGAGCCGATGGAGGAAACTCCAACCCTAAACTATGAGTCAGACGACACAAGTACTCCATATTCTCGTGATGCTACTATTTTCATCGATGCATCTTCTCCTCATGTTGCTTCTACTACTACTGCCATAGACGCATCTCCTCCTCGTTCTGTTGTTGCTGGTGGTGCTGCTGCTAACACATCTCTTCATGCTGCTTCTGCTAACTCTCTATAAGGTCATTCTGAGCTCAGTGATGCTCTTAATTATTCTTAATTATTAGTATTTATTAGTAATTATTACTAATTATTTGTATTTATTTGTAATTATTCCTAATTATTTCTAATTGTTATAATTTATTCTTATTTATAGCTAATTATTACTAAATATTCATAATTATTACTAATTATTTCAAATTATTCCTAATTATTAGTATTTAATATTAATTATTACATATTATTATTTATTAGTAATTATTACTAATTATAGCTAATCATTAGAAATAATTTATAATTATTAATAATTATTTCTAATTATCCCTAATTATAACTAAATGTTACTAATAATTACTACTTATTCCTAATTATAGGTAAATATTACTAAATATTAGTATTATTCCTAATTATTATTAATTATTCCCAATTATTACTAATTATTCCAAATTTTTACTAATTATTCATAATTATTACTAATTATTCTTAATTGATATTAATTATTACTATTTTTAACATTTATTTCAATTTATTAAAAATTATTGCTAATAACTGCTAATTATTACTAATTATTGTTATTTATTTCTAATTATTTCTAATTATTGCTAATTAATGCAAATTATTGCAAATTATTTCTAATTATTTCTAATTATTGCTAATCAATTCTATTTATTGCTAATTATTACTATTTATTTCTAATTATTGATAAATATTTCTAATTATTGATAATTATTTCTAATTGTTGATAATTAATCCTAATTATTGCTAATTATTCTGAATTATTCCGAATTATTACAAATTATTAGTATTTATTGCTAATTATTAGTATATATTGTAAATTATTAGTATTTATTACTAATTATTAGTATTTATTACTAATTATTACAATTGTTTACTAATTATTACAATTTATTACTTAATATTACAATTTATTAGTAATTATTATTAATTATTGCTAATTATTTCTAATTATTACTAATTACTGCGAATAATTTATAATTGTTGCTAATTAAACCTAATTATTGCTAATTATTCCAAATTATTGCTGATTATTACTAATTATTAGTAAGTATTACTAATTATAAGTATTTATTCCTAATTATTTTTAATTATTCCTAATTATTGCTAATTATAACTAATTATAACTAATTATTCCCATTTATTAATATTTATTTCTATTTGTTACTAATTATTTCTATTTAATTCTAATTATTGCTAATTATTACTAATTATTACTAATTATTCTTAATTATTCCTAATTATTTCAAATTATTGCTATTTATATATATTTACTGCTAATTATTTTTAATTATTCCTAATTATTTCTAATTATTTCTAATTATTAGTATTTATTAATAGTTATTAGAAATTTTTATTATTTATTAATAATAATAGCAATTTATTACTATTTATTACAGTTTTTTACTAACTATTACAATTTTTTACTAATTATTATTAATTATTTGTAATTATTATTAATTATTCTTAAATATTACTAATTATTACTATTTTTTACTAATTATTTCTTTTTTACTTTTTATTTTTATTTATTTTTAATTATTTCAAATTATTTCTAATTGTTAATAATTATTGGTAATTATTTTTAATTGTTGCTGATTATTACTAATTATTGATAATTATTACTAATTATTGCTAATTATTAATAATTATTGCTAATTATTGCTATTTATTTCTAATTACTGATATCTATTTCTAATTATTGAAAATTATTCCATATTTTTAGTATTTATTGGTAATTATTCATATTTATTATTAATTATTAGTAATTACTAGTATTTATTACTAATTAATACAATTTATTACTAATTATTACAATTTATTACTAATTATTATATTTTATTACTAATTATTGTTAATTTTTTTTATTGCTATTGATTAATAGTTATTCCTAATTATTTCTAATTATTGCTTATTATTCCTAATTATTGCTAATTATTCTTATTTATATATAATTATTTCTAATTATTAATATTTATTCTTAATTATTTCTAATTATTACTAATTCTTACTAATTATTATGAATAATTCCTATTTATTACTATTTATTTATATTTATTATCAATTATTATTAATTACTACAGATTAATTATATACATTACTATTCATCTTTAATAATTAATGATTACTACTAATTATAAAAATTTAATACTAAAAATTTCAATTTATTAGTACAAATAAATACTAATGACAAAACAATTTAAATTTAAATCAACTAAATATAATCAACAATAAAAATAATTAACATAAAAAATTGAAATAAATAATAAATTAAAAAAACGTAAATAACATTAAGACTGAATTTTTTTTGATGCAGACGGCTTCACAACTTCTTTGTGAAAAAATTAACCTAGAAATATTCTCTCTCTAAAATCCATGTTTAGAGAGAAACAAGATCTTAAATTTGAAAGGAATGAGAGGAAATACAGATGGGGATATATATAGGTTAGATTATTTGCGACAATATTATTTTTGACATGATACTCGTCGCAAATAGTATCTTTTGTGAGGTGTCCCGTCGCAAATACCTTCGTCCGAATTAATTACTGTCAGCGGTTAAAAAGTTATTTTTGACGGGTCTCATTACAAATACTCCATGCTGACACACCTTTTGTGATGGGATGACATCCCATGGAAAAAATCTATAAACCACCGCCGGTTATTTATTACGGGCTATGCCGCAAATACGTAACTATTTATGACGGTGGGATCCCACCCTCGCAATTAACCTTCGCACGGTTTGGTGCGCTATCCACGCCAAACTATTTGCAACGGGAGATGAAATCGCGTCGCAAATAGTTTGTTATTTGTGACAGGTCCTTACCCCCATCACAAATAACCCCTTGGACGGACCTTTTGAGACAAGATTTATTCTCGTCGCAAAATACATGTCGCAAAAAATCCCTTTTTCCCATAGTGATAGGGTAACCACCTCAAACTAATTCATGCCATCCATTACATTGGAAAGGGCCACCATCACCCAACTTATATACATTTATGTCACATCACCAGCATCAATTGTATTGTTGAACCGAGTGTGGATTGGAATCACTGAATTCCTCTTGTTTATCTTCATTGACTTGTTGTGATCTCATCTAAAATATTTCCTTATTCCCATTACAGATCACGTCTGGAATGACGCTTCATCACATCATAGTGTTGATCTCTTCTCCTCTTCATTTGAATAATTATTCAATGAGTTATAACTCCTTCGTCTAACTCATTCTAATCCCACTCTTGATAAACCTTACATAGAGATTTAAATGTGCAGTATCTTCATTTATCCTTATTTATCATGTGTGTGTCAATCCACCTTCATAAAACAAGTATATCTTGTAAAATTAAATTTATTTTGATAAGTGCCATTATTGGTATTCAAAAATTCAGAAATCTCCTCCATGACTACCAGAACATCCACAATAAAATATATAACTGATTTGTGGTCTAAATTCACTCTTTTTTATAGTGTTTATATATTCTCAATTAATAAAATATAAAATCAATAAAAACACCCTTAAATTTTGAATAGAATAACTGACTAAAGTAAAGGAATATTATTATTTTATAAATTAATAATTATTCAGGAAACATATGACTTTTTATCATTTTATTTGGTTCATATCCATAAAAAATACCAACAAAATTAATTTCCATAAACACAATTGCATGGAATGTTCAATATCTATGTGAAAATCTATTTAAAACACTTAAATATATGGAATGTTGTGTATTTTTTCGTTTAATGTAGAAACCAAAATGTCTCTTCTGGCCTCTATTATAGAAACCATCACAACGGTCTGCTCCGTGACCAATTTTTTATCACTATTTCTCAATGATTCAACTACAATAAAAAACGACATTTCATAAGCCATGATGAAAACCCAAATTCCATTTTGACCGAAACATGAACATTGATATAATTGTTACTCCTTGTTTGGTCATGTTTTCCATCTCAATATATAGTTCTTCAATACAGTGCATCCACATGAACAAGACCACAGAAAATCCCATGGTTACTCTTCATTATTTTTCACAGGTGAACTATAACTCTATAACGGGGACCCAAACGGTATGATACATTCTAGTATTTCTATTTGGGGAATCATCAATATGAATCTCCAGGAATTAAATAATGATATTGACCTATAATGTGACCTCCTTTATCTAATATTCCCTATCACCAAATCCAAATCTCTCTAAAATAATTTGTTAACAAATATAACTCAACCACATTTCTTGTATACACGAATTATTAACAAATACAATTCTACCAACTTTATTTTACAAATTTTTTTCAATAAATAAAACACATCCCTTTACCTTCTAACATTACCAAACATTATATTTTATTGACAAGAGAACCATTCATTTAAAAATTTATTTCCCCCTTCACGTCAATGAAATGTAATGGGTCAACACCAAGTTAATTTGATCTCAATTTTATCTACCCAAGGGTGTAAACATGGAATTTCTCACTATTTATGTTTAGAGTTCTCTGATTTCATCTCGTACTCCCCTTATTGAATGGGGATGAATCATTACTGATGTCTATTTCAATCATTTCTCCAATTTAATTTGTATAAAAAACTCCAACTCTACTCAACTCCACCACTATATTTACAAACAAGAAGGTTTCCTAATTGGGTTTTAAATCTCACTTTGAGGATATAAATGCTTGCATATACTATTTCCATATTTTATTTTCAACACACCTTAATCATGTTTACACATTTTAGGATTTAAAATTTCTTTAATCCATTTCTCATCACAAATACACAAACAAAAAAAAAATCCTTGAGTTATACTCTATCGTAGTATTTGATCTATCAAAAAATCCTCTCAGCATACTGATCCTTTGTCTCGTTTAATAAATGTGAGTATTTGAATAAATCATTAGTGTATTCCTTTTTACTTTCCAATATTATTGAAATATAAAATATTTAAGTTATTTCCATTATCTCAATGAAAACCTATAATCTCCATCACCTTCTCACCAAAAATATTTTGAATAAATAGTAGATACATTGACTATGATGAATATACCACGTGTTAAACTAGACACCAATTTTTGTTTTACAAATTGATACCAGTTGAAATCAATGTTTTTAAAAATCATCATAGGATTTATCAATCTATATATGATTCTAATATGTCTTGGATTTTTTATCACTAACTCCCCTTGAGTCATGACTCTTAACGATAATTGTCCTGATCAATTCAGGGGTTCATCTTATTGAGAAAAATTCCATCATCCAAATAGATTTTGGTATCTTTTACATCCACATAGAAAATTATAATTTTTTAAAAAACAAATATATAAAGTTGAAATTAATTCATGATGTTATTTCCTATTTTTTCTTATTATCTAGTGTCTGGACACAACTTGTTTTATGGCCTGATACCAATTTAATAATAAATTGATATGAATTTATAGATTTTCTATTCAGTAGGATACCGTTGGTTGACTGAACTATGGATTTTATAATGTTTCATCCACTAATGAGTCATATTTTCTATATATGATTTTAATATGAAAATCCCTCCTCTTCCGTGTATATTAAGTCAAAAAGCAAATGATATTTTAAATACAACTGGATCCAAAAGTTGCATAAAGTTTCTAGATTCAATAAATTCTCATTCATCTCATTTATATGATAATTTCTAGAATAATCACCCAAAGGGTTTATCTCCTCTATAACACGACAAATATTCACAAAAATTTAGAATTTTTTTTTTGTATATGGGTAGTGTGGTACCTCATGTTTCCTTAATTTGAGGAATAGGCGAAGTCGTGAAATACAAACCCACTGTCTTCCGGATTTTTTTAAATTTTTCCAAATATAGGAATAGAAATTCCATCAACACTTCAAAATCATCTTCATTAGCTTCTACATTAAACATCTTTAATATTTTTCCAAAAGAATATGTGGTATAGTTTTAAATCATCCTTTTCATGGGATTTTCCATAGTTTTGGAATTGATTAATGTTAAAAAAATATTTTTTTGTTTCTCTTAAAGTGGATCTCTATATTTTATTATTCCTCTATCAAATTAGTTTTCCATCAAGCTTCAATTATTTTCTTTTATAGGTTTTTATAAGACCACATATGAATTCCTTATCCTTGATTTCTATGACTATTGTATTGGACTCATCTTATTTTGTAGTGGATTTTTCTTCACAAGTTCTTCTACCATTCTCACAGTGGGTACAACTCATTGATCATGTTTATAATTTTTATTTCATTACATCCTATAAATATGTTTTGTGTGAATTAATTTTGGTTTTTCTGTCACAATGTTTTGGTCTTATCATTATTATTCTGAACAACGATCTTGTTTTGCCACCATAATAAGCCTTTTCCATGTAGAATTTTTTTCACTCTATATCAGAGGAGAAGAGTGTCTCCATATGGAATATTTTCTGTTCCATGAATTATTCCTATTTAATAACCATACCATGTGATTGGGGATAGAAAAATAAAAAAACATTCATGATAATCACAACACAATTGATCATTTATTGGTTATTTTGATTGACCTTCACAGAGATCTTCTTCTAATTCTAGAATATTAGGCTTCAAAACATATGGTTATAATGTGACCAAATGTTCCAAAATAGTATCATTCCACCTTATTTTGTGAATTCTACCTTATATATTTATCAGGTAACTCCTCCTTTCATACATATTTTATATTGTGATTTCTGCTTACTATTGTGACTTACATTATAGGTATTTTCATTTTATTCATTGAGTTGTTTATCATCTCCAAAAGTTCTCTATCTCCCTCATATATCTTATTCATGTTTGAAACCGACTATTTTGAACATAAAGAAATTATATTGCCTATTTTATTATTTAATTAGTTATTTTCTAAGAGAAATGTTTCTTCCTTTAAATTCCAACTCCATAGAAATATTCTTTATGATCACTTAAGAGATATATTCAATCCTATGATTTTTTTACTTCATATTTACTCGATTTTATTTATTTTGAAATTATAAACCACTTTCTCTTTCTAATTACACTTGACTTATAAATTCAAACATTTTATCATCACATAATAAAATGTATTCATGAATTCATATTATTCCAAATATTATTTTATGTCATGGATATACTTTTTTTATTCCATGAATACCGCCATTATTGAAAAAATGATTTAGTTTTCTCTTTATCGCATCTTATTATCTTCTCCACACTAGAATTTGACATTATAAATTTTTTCTCCAATCAAATTCTAGAATGAGATAAATAAATTGAATTTTTTTTACCTTAGTTGGGGAGAGCATTCAATTCAAATAATTCTTATTATTTTTTCATTAGGAATAAGGAAATTTTTATTTGGAATATATTCATTCCCAAATTAATCTTCCTAAAATAGCCACATGTATTTAGAGAATTTAAAATAATTAATATTTTTGTGAACAAATTATCTAAGATATTCATTTAATTACTTTTTAAGAAGGGAATCAATCTCAATTTTTATTTGATCCATTTCAATAATAATTCAATGTTATTACAACTAATAAATTCCATATTCTAAAACTTCTCTGGGAAATAAAATATAATCATAAATGAATGTGAGGAATTTATTTTTATTTGTTTGGATGTTAATTCCATAAAAAATGGTATGTTTCACTATAGATACCATAAGAATTCAAAATATTTGATCAATTTATATCAATAAAAAAATCTATGAAAAATAATCCACTTTTTTCAATGTTAGTTGATGGTCCTTCATTGGTCTTTGGGTGAGATATTCCTGGAAAAGGGATAAATTAGGTTACACAAGACTTACCAAAATATAAAACATTTTACATTACGTATCCCCATAATATAAAATCATCAACTGTTAACCCAAATAATCATTTCTTGTTCTATTTTTAATTCATTGATCTAATTAAAACAACCCTTACTAGCCTTTTTACTTAATATTAAATAAGTTAGATGACCCTATTTCCATTTTACTTTTAGAATTTAAATAAAACATAATTATTTTTTACTAGATTCACTGCTATGGAATTGTAAAATGATCAAGCATTCGACAATTTTTTGATACACAAAATCACTAAAAATCACTATTCTTCAGTGGGATTATTCTAGGTCCATCATTCGTGGGGTCACTCCTCTTATATCTTTAGGGATACCTCACTACATCCCAATGTTATCTCCTCAATCATTATTCATGTCAATAAAAACATTATAAAGGATCATAATCATGCGGTTTATAGACTTTTAGTTCTCTTCTCTAGAATACATTAAATGGTTTCATCAAGTATGAATTGGTGTCATAAACTTCATCTAGTTTCTCTTAATGGACTATTGTTCTCCTCATAAATAGATCCTTATTCACATTCCAAAACAAATATGTAATTCCTCATCATCTCTTTACAATAGTCATCTCTTCTTATCTTATTTATAAAATAATTCAATGAGTACTAACTCCTTATTCTTCTTTTAATCCAATGTTATATAACACCTTACATATAGATATGAATTTTCAATATCATTAGGTATCCTTATCTCTACTATGAGTTTCACTCCATCTTTATAAACTAATATGATCAACTGTAATTAAATTTAAACTATTCATCGCAATTAGAGGACATAAAAACATCCCAAAGATCTTATATGATTTCCATTACATCCATAATCAAATATGTAACTACTTTATGGTCTAACATCTATATTCTTTTAAAAATGAATTAGTTCACATTTAACCCAGCATTATATTGATACAAATCGATCCAATTTTGACTTCAAGCATGGCCAAAATATGATGTGAATGATTAATTAATCAATAAAGAATTGTTCAAGCACATTATAATTCAAAATATCAAGATTTGGAACATCTCTATTAAAACATTCCTCAAATAAGACTTTCTTCTAATATCCACTTATTGAGACACTGAATATATAGGAAAAACTACCTTTAAAATACTATGTTCCCCTACATGTTGGCCTTTTTTCAACTCATTGTTGAAATAAAAATTTCACTTATGATTTTCATAACAAATACTACCACCACAATTAGTAAAACAACAATTTTGGGTTCACCATCTCTCTCTGGTCAAACATGGATTCAAGACATCATTTTTTACAATGTGGTTACAAATAACTAGGTCTTATGAATGAAACACAACTTATTCATTCGCGTAGTCTTCAATGGATGGTCCTATAAACCATCTCAAGTTCAATGTCAGTAATGTAACACATCCTCTAGATCATGACCATCAAAACACCCATCACTGTGATCCATCATTTTTCTTATGACTATTGGAACTCAACCATTAGGATTACTATGGCATGGCCCTTTTCAGTTTTAACATTTTCGAAAATCAAATAGGAAATTCCATGTATTATCATATAGACTTCACATGGAATGAAATATCCTTTCTCTCTGATTCCTTATCAACAAATCTGAATCTCTACAAGAATGATTTTCAACTAATCTAATAAGAACATGAGGATTTCCCACATATATTATAAAAAAATAAAATTCAACTACATGGATTATCAACATGTCTTTTCAATAATTCCATAACAACCCTTTGGTTTCTAAAATGATAAATATAGGGTTAAAATATTTTATCCAATATAAACTATCTAATGTGTGAAATTTGTTAAATAAGAGAGATGTCATAACACCACCATTATTGGTATATTTAAATGAATAATTTCTTAATCTTTTAAAATTTATCCAAATTGATAGAAAACCATATATGATACAGATACAATATTTTTTTAATATTTATAATAAAATAAAATGGGTTTATATTTGTTATATAAAGATGTCTTGGAATCTTAGCATGTTATTTTTAGAATAATATATTATCTAATAAGTAAATGTATACATGTTTAGTCCCTAAGATGTTTCAGATTATCAATTAATAGAATATTCCACACAAATGTGATTGGAACATAAATATCATAATGTGTTTATGGTATATTGCTACAACATAAATGTTAAAAATTACCTTATTTACCACGCATTTTATGGAAAAAATATTATAGTATTATTTCCAAGGGATATAAAGATGATACTCTTCGAAATATTTATTAATAGAAAAATAGAAGTTATAAACATATTGATATAGGATGTTATGGTGTTAGGGTCATTTAATATGTTCATGGAGTAGAAAATCAATAATATGATTCCAAAGTCTCACTATTTGTCAAACTAGATTACTTTATAAATGCTAATCACTAATTATTTTGGTAGGGGATTATATCATATGGTCACATGGTGATGTGATTAGAATTACATAAATATGTAATGAATTTATGAAAAACCTTGAAATTGAAATAAAAATAATGATGATCTAGTTATCTATCATACAAGAAATATCATATACACACTTAAGTATATTTTGTTAATATTATTAAAGGAGTTTATAATTTTAAAAGGATTTTGATTGCAAAAAATGTAATTCAAAATTTAAAATTATGCCATGATCTATATATATATATATATATATGATGAAGTTAAATAATAATTTACATCATAATGAATTACTTTCATTTTTACTTAAAATAATAATGTATTATTATATGTTGTGATGAAATGTTAAGGTTCGTGGGAGCAGTATTTTGTATTGAGATAGAAAATATTCTGATGGGGCACAAGAATATGTGTTTTTCATTTGATGGCCTACTAAATATATACAAAATAGATTTTCATCCACAACAAATTTGGTATACTATAGGACATGGTATATATTTTGAACCTCCACTGCTTGAGAAAAGTGAGATACCTTGCTTGAGAAATGTAATACATTGATACCTTTCTGTTGAAAACATTGATTCTTCTCTAATCTGATTGTGGTTAGGTGTGTTGTTTATCATAGCATTGGTAGTGTTTTAACTAATATAGGGTGTATCCTCTAATATGAAAATTATTATTTCTAGGACCTTTATTTAGATAGGCTATGGAAGTGCATGGTCATACCAAGATAACACATATGTTGTTCTTTACAATTTAGGTGTGAGGATGTGGTATTTTCAACCATAATAGTGAATGAAATTTAATATATTCAGTGACTTGGTCACTCTATACATGGAAAATTGAGAACGTATGAGTCAGGTATATGGGATCAATGTACTCGATGTCATATATTTAGATAATATCTTGGATTAGTGGGTAATATGAGAGTGTATCATTTCATATGATGAAGCTATTGTAAATAAGTATAGTGATACCTGTGTCGGATGAAGATTATATCATATTCCTTTTTATCTTATGTAGCATCTATTATTTACAAAAGTCCATTATTTTAAAACATTTATAAGAATTCAATAAATCATATGTTTGATTGAATTGACAAATTCATGTGATAAAATATTTCAATTTTAACACTATGGGGAATGAATTTGACTCTAATAGATAATCTAAATTATTTACTACTTATCCAAAATGAGCTTTGGATGGGAATTCACAAGGTATTTCCTATGATTTGATACATAATAATTTTATTGATATCTTCCCAAATGTGTTTTAGAAGATATATAAATGGGTTTTTGGGATATGATTTTCAATGTTTATATTATATGACATAGTATAAGGAGAAATTGTAGAAAAGTTATGTCAATTTAGTGAAAGATGAGTATTGTATGAGATTTTTTGTAAACACTCATACATATTATGTTTTTTAACCATATCTTATGTTATGATATGTGATATCAGAAGGAATGATATACTTGCATCTAAAATGTTTCTTTGGTATATAATACCTTATAATATAGGGATATTTTAAGGTTTTAATCTACCTTATCATGGTAGTGGAATATTAATATTTAATATTTAAATTATCTTCAATTAATATTTATTTACACTAATAAATTTCTTAAAGATAAAATATATGATAGGTGCATTAAAGTGTTTTATTATTTCATGGTAAAATTATATTACTCATGCATTATAAAACATAAGTAAATACGTGGTGCTTAAGGATCATCCTTGATGGAATATAAAATGGTCCACTACTGTCAATATGGTTGTATGCAATTTTGGGCAAGCCTCATCTAAATATCTCTTTCCTAAAGATCTCTTACTTATCCTTTATTTATAGCATGAGATAGTATCACGTTGTGATGGTGATAAGGTTCATTACTATATGGTGTGAGAATTTGTATAACCCATGAATAAACCATATATGGAGGATTCCATTGATTTCTTGTTAGTGGACTTTATCAACCACTTTTGCAACCCGACACACGCAAAGAGGGGAAGGGTGAATAAAGGGGACACTTTTTTAATTTATAGGATCTTTTCCCAAAATTGTTAAGAACATGTTAAACATGTTTATGTAATTCACAAATATATCATAATCAGTGGTGTGGATTTTAAAAGAGGAGAACGTTTGGTTTCACCACTAAGGTATTATCCAAAGGAGTATACAGTGATAATGAGTTAGTTATATAAAAATACACTATGCTTCAGCAGTTTTGGTTTATTTCAACTTTTGATCAAATAAAAGTAGTATAGGACAACTATCTTTATACAGAATTTGGGTATAGCGAATTTCCTGTAATGGATGTCCTCCCTCAACCTCTTCATTAGTCACTACATTCGAAGAAGCCTCACTCGATTTAATGACATAAAGGCCACTATCTAATCCAAATGAGTCCCAATTTATAATATAATAATTTCCATAATTTTTTACCAGGTAGTTCTCTCATGACCTTTTATTTTCTCTGGTTTACTTCACCCTAGTCCCATCACCGTAATCACATACACATTTCCCATCACACAACATAGTACAGCTAGGGCCGTTCTAAAATATTTGGTTTGGTTTGGTAAATTTACTCAATTCAACATTATGAAAATTTATTATCTATAGTCAGTCTTCCTAATTATATTAACCCTACATTATTTTATCTTCTTGTTTGTGACACTCTGCATGTTCAAGTCCTTCCTTCATACTCATTCTCTTTACACCACCCATGATTCTATTTTCATGGTAATCCTTTACCAAAATTCATAACATAGGACATATTTACACAATTTAGCCTTGTATGATGATATAAACTCTTAATATTTCTCATAATTTTCATTAACACCAAATTATGAGTTTATCTAGATATTTATAAGAAAAAACTCTCTTGTCAATGTTCTATGTTCTATATTTCAGGACTCATTATTTACCTAACACAACTTACGTTGCCCCTGATCAATGATAGACATACCATAAACACCATGTTCCACATTCAAGTGACCATCACCCAGGAAAATACAAAGAATATCCCCATAATAGTGGGTAACCTCACCAGCACGCAGTGACTATTACAAGAATGCTCAAACTAGATCGAAATATTTGTCGATGTTCTATAAAAATTCTCTATTGTAAACAACCTATATCATCTCAAAATAATTTTATAATAATAGAAATTTATTTAAAATAACAAAAAGTTAATATCTTTGTTATATCACCATGGTTCCAATAACTACTGATGTTGATGAATAAAAAGTAGTGGTAGGTGAATATATGGTCCAAGTCATGCATGATATAGGTTTCTTCATTTTATATATTGGTTTGTTTTAGGTTTCATTCATGGTATTAATTATTTATAGTTTCTTATTTCATCATCATCATATATTTGGTATTGATTTATATTTCTGAACTCAATAATTTCTATGTTAATCCACCTCTAGAAAGGAATGTCAGGTCATTAAGAAATGAATATATATAATTGAAGAAACAATACATGTGAAATTTAATGAGATATTTATTTATTAAAAATTTGTTTCCATATTTTTCTATTATTGATTGGAATATATTTTAATAACTTGTTCTATTTAATATATTTATAATATAGTGTCTCCAAAACATGATAATACAAAACAGAATGGTAATTTATCGAAATAAGAGGATCAACATTTATTTAATCCAAAAACATAGAGAATATCTAGATATTACAAAATTGTTAACATAAATGGTTAAATCAATAAACATATTTTAATGATAAGTACTCTCTAGGAAAAATTTATTCATTTCACATTGTTATTTTGGTTTGAACCAAAAATATCAAATAAATTTTTGGTGAATAAAACATATGAATATTATAAAATTGTGATCAACAAATTTA
Organism: Viscum album; assembly: GCA_963277665.1. Lineage (NCBI taxonomy): Eukaryota > Viridiplantae > Streptophyta > Magnoliopsida > Santalales > Viscaceae > Viscum > Viscum album. The sequence goes on along the minus strand of OY728162.1, from coordinate 467,935,418 downwards.
ATAAGAACTAACTATTAATTATGGTTGAGATGCCTAAAAATTATTCAATTAAATTTATAAAATGGTTCTTATGAATAATGATTAATGTAATAAAAATAATTATTCAGAATAATAATAATCTTGATTTTAATGGATTTCAATAGAAATAATTCAATGATAAAGATTAAATATTTACTTATATGGCTACATAAATATATATCTTAATTATACATGACATTACTATAAATCTAAAACACCATTCCTTTTCATGGTTTATTCTATGTTGAAATTATTATTAATCCAATTTTATTAATGGGTTAAAATATTATAATAGAATTATGTTCTTATGAAACACATATGTATGGTTTTAATTATATGATGGGTGGGAACTATATCATAGTTATTGAGCATAATATATAGTTCAAACATATAATGAATTATATGAAGGTAATATATATCATATTTATTCATTTAATACATCTATATAATCATTCATGAATTCTGAACATGGAAAATGAGTTACATTATGTCATGGAAATGGTATTCAATATGTATTCATGAGTGATGGTATAATTTCCTTAATGGTGAAATGGTAAGGAAGAGTATATAATACTATTTTTTCCCACAATGAATATAATTTTATAATTATAATATATATTTATTATTTAAATAATTATTCTCATCCATGAAATGTGACTATGAAAAATAGATCACACCCTTAAGTGGAGATGGTAAGTCGTACGTACGCACATGCGGTGATTTTGATTTTTGTAGGATGGATAAAAGGTGTATATGGTTGTTCCATAATCGAAATTATATATCAAAATATATTCAATTTTATATTTATTACTTTATAAATGGAATATCACATGAAGATGATGTAGAAGAATAAATAACGCTGAAATAGATGGTAAATATGATTATAACATTTTTAGTGATCTTCCATTATATATCCTCATAGGGACACTAGGGATGATCTTTTGTTAAAACCAAAACCAATAGAATGTCATCTATGATGATTATAAGTTGACTTTTAAGGGAATGGTTGAGATTGAAGGCTAAAATTGTTGTGATGAACTACGGGAGGATGTTCCCTTTAATAATTGAGTTGAGGGGTACTTTTGGAATTTCGAAATATATTAATTTATAATAAATTATATCTCAATAAAATACCTCAAATATTACCTGGAATAAAATATAAGACAATATTAGGTTATAATATCATAATCCAAGAGATGGTAGACATGTTTTGGTGTTATTAGAAACATTATCATTTTAAGTTACACATAATAAATATATTTTATTTCTAACTATAATAAAAAATTTATAAATATTTAACAGTTTTAATTTCAAATTATGTGAAGTGAATTATTACATAAATTAATAAATATTTAGCTATATTTTTATATTTTCTTAATCTGTCAATGTCATCTATAAAATTATTTATTACATGAATTATTTCAAATTATATTTGTTTTAATAATTTTAATAACATTTATTTGACATTTCCCTTAAGAATATATTTAATGCATCATCATTGTGTCATTATTTTATACAATAATTCCCCCAATAAAATTAAAAATAAAGTACTATGAAAAAAATACTCTTATAAATTTAATATTAATATTTATAGTCAATTAAATATTTTAGATTTCCCTATATTAAATATGATATATTATTTAAAGAATCAATGTGATATAAATAATTTTTTTAAATAAAATATTCTAAATATCTTAATCTAATTTATGTGACCCCAAAAGTCAATATCAAATTTTTATCTTGAATGTATTTTTATTTATATAAAAATTTACATTTATATTCTATCATAACAAAACGTTAACCCCCATGTGGACAAATAATGGATATTTAAGACAACAAGAGTGACATTTTATTAGTTTTTCATAATTTATATATTATATAAGTCATATCCATGAGAACGTGTCCGTTAAAAAATTAATTTAGATCCTTATTTTTTATGGTTTTAATTACCTTTATCCTATATAATTTATCCATGTGTAATAGTCATTTTATAGTCTTTGTCATTTTATTTTTAACCTAAGTTTCCCAATTTACCCTTTATTATGGTAATAAAATTTACCAAGGTTACTATTAATGTTCACAAAAAATAAAAGGAAAATATTCATAAAATTTGTACCTTATGAATATAAATGTGGTATCAATTTTCCAAAATCAATAAAAAATTATTTTCATAAATTAATTTAAAATAAAACTGGTAAAATTCCATTAAAACAGTTCTTCAACAAATATTCCATTTAAAATATAAAATATTGTTATAATAAATTCATGTATAAATTCATTTTTTAACCCTTAGTAAGATAATTTTAAATTAAATATAAATAATTTATATTTTAAAAAAATAAAAAACAAAATTTCACCACTTAATTACTTTAAAATAGAATATAGCTTTCTATAAAAATAGTATTTTCAATATTTCTTAAAAAAATAAATTTCTTTGGAAACTATATTTTTTTATAATTCTAGATTTATTAATTAAAAATAAAAATAATTATGTAAGATAAAATTTCTATAACTTATAATAAATTAATTATCATTCATAAAAAGAAGAAAAACATATTTTTGAAGAAAATATATTTGTTTAAAGAATAAAGTGATGTTACAAAAAATTGTGTGATCATTTTCTATGAACTAACCAATAAATTCATATTGAGTTGGAAAATAATTTTTATTTAATAAATTTTTTTTCATAATTATTTCATCCATTTTAATGGCTATGTTATAATGGAGGTATAATCATTTTCATTTCATCAAAACTCATGGTTACCTGCAACACAATCTATTGAGGAATTATTATTATTTAAAGATAAATATTTATTAAAAATAAATGGGTGATACATTATAGCCCATTTAAATGAATTTATAAAATGAAAATTTTCACTCTAGAAAAAATATATACGGGTAGATCTGCCTCATCACTTCCTCAGTTTCCCATATAGCCTCTTCAAATTGATGGTTTCACCATAAATCATTAACTGAAATTGTATCCTTGTATTGTAATCTTTTATCTATGATCTAGAATATATATTAGTTTTTTTTCATAAGAAATATCTAGATCTAGTGGTATGAATTCTGAGTTTAGTACTTGTGAAGGGTCATGTATATACATCCCCTAGAGAGATATGTGGAACATATCATGAACTTGAGAGATATTTTGTGGAAGTACCAATCTATAATATACCTTCCCAACATGATCAATTTTTTTGAAAGGGATAATATAAAATAGTATTATATTTCCCTTCTATCCAAATATTATTAATCTATTCCAGTGCTATGTTCATATAAATACCTTATAACATAATTTAAACCCTATGTATCTTCATCGATTTTCAGCATACCTTTTTGATCAATCTGTAATGATCATAGAAGTTATTGAAAAGATATAACCTCATCTACATTTTCATCATCTTTACCATGTCTCAAAAAAAAAATTTCCCAAACATCATTCCAATGTGTTTGAGTGTTTCACTACATACTATATAGGGATTCATAAATATTCATCTAAATACATGAGTGAAAGATGTTTTTGTATCAAAATTCTACCAAAGGTAGGTGTTCCTCCCAAAAAATATTAAAATACATAGGAAAAGATCTGAAAATTTCTTCTAGAGTTTAAATTATTCTCTTATACTGACCATCTATATGAGTATGATAAGTTGTACTAAAACATAACTCTATATCAAGAGCCTACTAAAGACATCCCCAGAACCTCAAGATAAACCTCACAACCCAATAAGATATAATTGTAAGTTGTAGTCCATGAAATATTACAACTTCCTTAATATATATTTTGGAAATCTGATCATTACTGATATATTATATAATATAAATTAAGTGTTCTAAATTATTAATGTGATCAAATATAATGGATATAACATTGTGTTTTTAGATTATTTGGGAAGTCCGTCAACAAAATCCATCATTATATTTTACCATTTCAATTCTAGTGTGGGTAATGGTTGTAACATCCCCTTAAAATTATTTCTATTAGCCTTACCTTTCAAAAAAACCATGCATCAAGAAATATATTCTAAAATATATTTCTTCATGGCATCACTCTAGACATACTCTTTCAAGTAACTATAAATATTTTTCCTTCTAGGATGAATATAGAATGAGGGAAGATGAGGCTCATCCAACATATCATTTTTATTTAATGGGAGGGATAAAAACAAAGTTCTCAAACCTTATTATTCTATCACACTCAATGTTTAACTCATGAAAGTTTATCACCTACTTTTTTAAATATATATATTCTTTCTGTGGCTCATTAATCTTCAATTGTATAAATGGTTAATATTAATTGTATCCATATAATATTTTTCACCTTCTTATGAAATTTTAAAATCCATCCTCCATAAATCATTAAATATTTTATATTTTGTGATCCCTATCATAGTAAGGATGGCATGGTCCATTAGACTTAAAGAATTTTCCATCATTTTCTCCTTCATAATATTTTAATTTATTGAGTGGTCATAATATTTAATAAACTCCAAAAATATTCTTTGGCACATATTCATTTTTTTTTGATTGAAAATATACTTTTAACTATTATGATCATTATAAACATCATACCTTTCCATAATATAAAAATACACCATATATTTATTGAAAAAATTAATAAAGCTAAATCCCAATAATGAGATGTGTAATTTTCCTCATGTATTTTAAATTATCACGAGGCATACGATATTGCCGTATCATTTTTAATGATAAAAAATCATAGTCCCTTCATTAATGCATTAATATAGATCTCAAACCATTCTCCACTATAAGGTAGTGAGATCATAGGTGAACTGACTAACTTTTTTTTAACTCCTTTAAATTCCCTTCACATTCCTCTATTCATATGAATATAAGTTCTTTTAGAGTAAACATGGTTAGTAGGTTAGATAGTCTTGATAAATATTTCATAAAAAATTGATATTGTCCATAAAAAACTATGAAAATTGTCGATCAAAGTTATAATTGTTTGTCTAGTCCAACATTCAATAACATCCATCATTCATGGATCCAGAGCTATCCCCTCTATTGAAGTTATGTGACCAAAAAATTAAGCTTTTAAAGCCAAAATTAACAATTGGTAAATTTTTGATAATTCGTATCCTTTATTAGGTCATATAGTAAAATCCTTATGTGATCATCTGGTAGTTCCTTACTCTTATAATATACAATAATATCTTCTATAAACACTACCATTAAGTATTCATGGTATTGTCTAAACACTATATTCATTAAATCCATGAATATAGAGGGTGAATTAGTAAGACCAAAAAGGGTCACTATAAATTCATAATGTATATAAATTTTAAGTAATGTCTTCTTAGGTATATACTCCATCTTTAACGTCAATTGATGAAATCAAAAACGATGATCAATACTAGAAAATAATTTAGATTTGTGTAGTTTATCAAATACTACATCACTATGGGAGATAAGATATTTGTTCTTGATAGTGAACATGTCATGTTCTTCATAATCAATGTCGAGTCTCATTGATCCCTATTTATTCTCAAAAAATATAATATGGTCAACCCAAGGTGATTCATAATAGATTATGATTCAATTTTCATGATTATATTGGATTTACTTCTTCCATTATTTCAAAAAAATTACATTCATTATAAATAGATTTTTTAGATAATCATAGCACATGATATTATTTATATTGAGAAACAAACATTATGATTTAGTGGAAGACCTGGAAATTAAACTTCCATTATGTATAAATATCCTTAAATGTGAGTTTATAACTAATCATATATGATTGATAACCTTCAAATATTGTAATTATGATCCACAATATTGAAGTAATTTCCATTGGATGCTCATATTCATCATTGCATTGTTGGATGATTATAGATTTATTTGGAAAATGATATTTATATTTTCTTCCTTGGTAATTTATATAAACTTCATAGAGTAAAATCGAATCCATTCCATGAATCACATAAAATCCAATTAAAGGAAGATTCACAGGATTTGTAGAAATCACTTTCCTACAAACTTCAACTAGAGAAGAATTATGAACTTGTGATGTGACCATTGTGAATTAAGATTTTTCATAGGTAACCCAACAACTAATTGATGATGTGATATGGTGATACCGTTAAAAAAATTATTTATAAATAAAGGAGTGGCTGTATCCTAAATCAAATAAAATATTATATTCCATAGAGTTGATGGTATGATTACCTTGCTAGAATTAATTATCATAAACCACATAACAATAGGCATATCATGTGTTTTTTCTTTTCTATTTTCCTTAAAATGTATGTGATGTCTAACATTGTTGATAATCCCCAGATTTTGTAATTGATTACAATTATTCCCATTTTCTTTACACTTGAATTATTTATGTTTTGGTGGTTTCATTCTATACATCTTTTTCTCTATTCACGTCCTTAGTTATCTCATTCCCAATAATTAAGAATTCAATTTTTTGATGAAATTTTTACCCACACTTAAAACATTTACTAGTCACCTTAAGAAAATTTCCTCCATATTTCATTCCATGCATTCGGCATAAATGGAATATCATCATCCTTTCACTGTGGTTTTTCTATTTTGACTTAAAATTTAATTTTATCTTCTAATCAAAGCAATAATATTGATTGGTAACTAGATTATCCATATCAAACTTGAGAGAATTTTGAATGTGTTCCCTATATCTATAGAAGTACCTTATAGATAATTCCCTTCGAAGACCAAGTTTTATGCCACAGATGAATCGATCAACCTTACTCTTAGGCTGGATGAGTATTCTATAAGTGTACCACAAAAATAATATAAAATTTTAATCATAGGAGCCAATTTATTCATCATCATTTTTCTTAATATTAAGAAACTTCTTATCTATAATAGTTCGAAGAATATTAGGTAATTACTTGGTGAAAATTTTGTTTTTGAACTCATCCCTTTCCATGGAGTCAAATTCATTTCATTACCTTGTATACATGATAAGACCCCACCATTGATCCACTTCACCATTCAAATGAATGACTTTTAATATTAATTTACCATGTTTTTAAAATTGTAGAAATAAAAATATCCTATTAGTGTCACTGATCCGTTGTTCATCAAAAAGTGGATTAGAAGACCCACTAAAAGAAGGTGGATGTTGCCTCATGAAAGACTAAAGATAATTTTGGTCACTCATTTTATGATTTAGATGTCCATAATTATTCAGAACATGAGTATGTTGTGTGATAATAGAAATAAATTAATTATATATCTCATAACATAAGGTTTCTCTATAGGACAATCGTTTCCTTTCCTGTCAAATTCACCATTAACACAGTTACTATGGGTTCCAGCCACAAACTAAACCAACAATCATATAGTGAGTGACTCTAATCATAGTGGGAAATCCACACAAAAATGGTAAATTAGTTATAAAATTTTGATATACATACCCTTAGGTCTTATCGTTGGTTATTTATAATTGTTAACAAAACTCTAGGATTTTTTATTATAAATATACTTTTATTTTGGTTTCATAATACGTTTTCTCATCCTAGTTTCCAAATAACAACTAAACCATGATCTGACACTAACTACGACGCCCTATAATTTTCATACATAAATTTTTAAATGAAATTGATGAATATTTATACCATAAAATAACAAAACCATGCTAAAAGTGTATAGGTTTACTGTCTCTAGAAACATAGAATTATAAACAACTGATTCATAAAACATCTACATCATCTGTCACTTATTCTATCATAACTATTACCCATTTTTCAACAACATACATAATTCAATTTTTCATACACTATAGAAAAGAAACAAAATAAAGGGTGAGTTCAGATGTTCATTAATGATAATCATAGGAGATATAATAAGTATAAGTGCATAAGATCATGAAAATAACTTTTTAAAACTGTATCTTGAATTTCAATGATCATGATATTCAGTTATAGAATAAATCATAGAATTACATAATAAATGAATTAAAAAGAATATAATTTATGGGAATATAAAATATGACATAAAATAGTGGCATTAAAATAATAATAGAAAATCGTTTTCATATTAGTTAAGTCCCACTTCCAATACCATCATAGTGAACAATGTTCCTTACTGAACCGAGTTTACTCCTCATTTCATCCAAGTATTTCTAAACTACATTAACACTTTATTCATGAACTATATTAATAAACTGAGCTCACTCCATATTCCATTACTCTACACATCATGAGATATAAATCATTAAAAATGAATTTTATAGAGGTATATGTCCCACCGATCACCTAATGAAAACTAAACATATGTGTTTTATAAGAACATAATTAATTTATTATAACATATCTCATGAAAATATATTAGTTTAAAAATCATTTGATATTTACATAACCGATGGAAAATAAATGGGTTTCCTAATTATAATTTAATCATATGAATAAACCAATCACAATAAATATCAAGATAGTTTTTTTTTAAAATAACCGTAATTAAGTATATGTAACCTTGTAAGCTTATAATGGAAGATTCATGGAATTAAACCCCGTGAAATTGGAAACATAATTTATGTTGTATATGTTAAAAAAGTATTCCATTTTAAATTTTTCTTGAAAATTAACAGAAAAACTTATTGGGAAAATAACAAAAAAAATCCATTCAAACCACTTAGTAAAAATTCAAAGATTTTTGAAAATGAATTTTATGAATAATAAAATAATACTAAAATTATCTTGGAAAATATTTTTTTGTTTCATGTATATGTAAGACAAATATTCTCCAGAATATTCTAATGTATTAACAATCCTTAATAATAACCAAATTGTGAAATTAAACTTTACTTGGGTCTAATTTCATCCAAATGTATATGATGATCTTGTGAAATGGATTAAATCAATTTATAAATTTATATCAGAACCATATTCTCATTTATGATATCATATATTATCATGTTGTTTTATTTTATCACCCTTTTACTAATAATATTTTATTATTACCCATCTTTCGGGTGTTAACTGCCTCTCTTTCCTATGAATGTTTTATTGTATAATTCCCAGTTATTGTTCATATATATATATATATTCATCGTATCCAGAATGATATAAATGTAATATAAATCATATTTATTTATTATATGTATTTAAATAATCAGTATTTATTGGTTAACATGGAAAAATAATCGCATCTCATTGTGGATGTGGTAGGTTGTACGTACGAACGGGTGATGGTATCATTCCCTTAACAGTTAAATGTTATTGAAGAGGAAGGTATACTAAAAAATTTCCATTATAATTATGATGTTATATTTATCATAGATATATATTATTTCGATCATTATACCCATCCATGTAAAGTGGGGATGAAAATTAGAGTACACTGTAACGTAGAGACAGTAATACGTACATACGAACATGTCTTTCGAGTGTTAACTGCCTCTATTTCCTATGATTGTTCCATAATCATAATATCATATTAGAATATAGGTGATAATAAATTTATTACTTTATAATGGAAAAAACTTATGAATAGTAATTTGATGAAGAAATAATATTGATAGAGTAAGTAAAAATGATCACCTCTTCTTCGGTGAACTTCATTTTGATATCCTTTAAGAGATACTATGTTTGGTGTTCTGAGAAGGCTAGAACCTCTATTATATATATATAGAAGTTTAAAAAATAACATTTTTGGGTATTGTAGATCATGAAAGCTCACTGAGCTGTGAATAAGTGCATGAGGGGGTGCCCTTTTATAATTAAGGTGAGTGGCAGTTTTGGAATTTCCAAAAATATTAATTTATAATATATTCAATCCAAATAAAGTACCAACAAAATGTCATGTATTCGACTCTAAGATGAAATATGGAAATAATATCAATAAAAAATATATTTTAGGCAGCTTTTGTTATTATTTTAGTTCTTATCTATTTAATTAACCCTTAGTTAATCGATTTTAATTTTAGATGTGAATATATTTTTTCAATATTAAAAGGATATAATTTTTACTTAAGTGATGTTAATAGAAAAATATTTTTTAAAAAAAAATTATATTATTTTAATTATATTTTATTTCTAAAGTTGATTTATGATATTTAAATAATTTAATAAAATGTTATTTTATATAATATATTTATTCTCAATTTTGATATTATTCATTACTTTGACTTTTAAAAATATCATGATAATAAGTTAACATTGGAAAAAATATTTTATTATATCTCTATAAGTTAAATTTCACAAATAAAACTCATTCATCACATTAATTATTTCAAATTATAATTATCTAATTTTTCTATTAATATTTATTTGAAATTTCCATTAACAAAATATTTACTCTATCTACATTGTGTAAATAGTTAATATGCATATTTATTCACATAAAAATTGAAAATAATATAGCCGTATGAAGATAAATATTATTTATTTGAAATTATTTCTTATAATTAAATATATATTTTCTGTAACCTTATGTTAAAAATAATATAGTATTTAAAATAGTAATGTGTCATCTTTAAATATCTATAAAATATAATATTATAAATATAATAATCTCACATAAGTGTCCCAAAATCAAAAAATATATTTTCATCAGAAATATATATTTATTAATATAAATATTTACATTTATATTTGTTCATAACATGCCTTTTTCTAGTGGGTACAAAAATGGGATGTTTAAGATAAAGAAAGTGACATTTTGTGACATTCAATTATTTAAATATTATAAAAGACTAATTGAGGTAGTAGTGTCCATTAATCAACTAAAATTTTATCCTATTGATTTAAAGATCAAATTATATTTAACCAAAATATATTGGTAATGTGTTATGGTCATTTTATAGTCTACATGAATTTAATTTTAACCCAAATTACCTAATTTATCATTTACTGTGGTAACAAAATTTATCATGGTTACAATCCATATTAAAAAAAGGTGGGATATTCAACAAAATTAGGCCATTAGAATATATGTTTTGGGGTAAAATTTTAATAATTAAATTCATAGATGTTTTAGAATTTAATTTAAACAAAAATCATTAAAATACCCAGAAAATAATTTTTTTTTCGAATAATGCCCTTCTAAAAAATAAAATATTTCTATAATAAATATGTGTATAAAATCTATTTTAGTGAAGAATATTTGAATTGTATTATATTAAAATGAACTAATTAAAAGTAAAATCTAATGGAAAACATTATATTATCTTATAAATACTTCCAATGAAAGTACGTTTTTCAAAAAAAATCAATATTTTCCCAGTTTCATTAAAAAACTGATTTATGAGAATTATAAAACATTAATAATTTTAATACAGTATTGAAATACTAAATTAAAAAATGAAACTTAAATTTGAAAAAAAAAATTTCCCTAAATTATAATAAATAATATTCATTTACAAAAAGAATATAAACTCATTTTTGAGGAAAACATATTTTAAAAAAAATAATGAGACATTACTATAAAATGTGAGACCATTTCTTAACCACTTACCATTAAATTCATATTAAGATTGATATTTATCTTTATTTCATAAATTAGAGTTTCATATTTATTCTATTAAATTTAATGTCTATGTTATAGCAGACATATAATATTACTTGTTCTGTCTAAACTCCCAGTTGTGTGGAAAGCGAGCTGTGGAAGAATTAAACTTATTTAAAGAGATATATTTTTTATAAACTTTTAGGTGATACATATGATCATTTGAAAAATATTATTTTTTAATTTCATTTAAGGAATATTATATCCCAATTTTAATGTATTTAAATTATTTTTCCAATTCTTTTTTGGTCAAATATATATTGATTATATCATATATTGATCAACTCAAAAATTATATTATTAAAAAATACACAAAACTAATGTAATGTTAATTTCAAATGACTAAAATGGGTGAACTAAATATATTTATTGGATTATAAATTTCATAAACATTATAGGGAAACATTATATTATAATTAATATATATTATTGACTTATTTAAAAAAAATTATCGTTGACAATGCCTCATGTATAAGTACCTCGATAATTAACTCATGTTCTCTAGATATTGTGGGAACAAAAAAATTGGCAGATCAAAAACATTGTAGATGTATCAGTGGTAATATATTGTAATTACTATAATTCTAATTAAACATCATGTTTTAGGTATGAATTTCTAGCATGATTATAGAAAAACTATGAGTGTCCTGTATAAAGTTAATAAAAAAAATTCCATGATTTAAGGGGAACATAGTTCTTGGTTTTTTCTAACTATAAAAAATATTTTATATAACAAGTTTAATCAAATTTTTATTATATAAGATTTTTTTAGGTAAAATAAGTGCATTTTCTGATTTTATTTTTTCAGTAGAATAAATTTTTTATATTTCTATTATGAAACAACACTATAGTGCACTCTCAACTACCAAAAATGAATATGTGTTTTAAAATGTGATTTTATGTATTCATTGTAAATGAAATATAATATAACTATTTTTCATTTTTCTTAAACTAATGTACCAATTCACTCTAATAACAATAGTTCCATATAAAAATAATAAAATATGGAGAATCATACTAAATCCAAACATTTTTATAATTGGAACCACTTTCATAGAGATCACACATGGAATGAAAATATCACTCTTGAGTGCATTTTAAGAGATGATTAGATTACTAAAATTTTCACAAAAACACTAATCATAGAGAGATTTGGATTTATAAAAAAATTACGAATTATTAATCTCAAATCTCTATACGAATCATATTATAATATTTAATATCAATCATCTCATATTAAAAAAAAGGCTACTCACATATTTCTTATTGAATTTATCTACGCATCAGATTATCAAAAAATAAGGTATAGTAATTATATTCATCTAGAAATGGTCACACTAATAGACTAAAATGAGATCATTGAAAATATTTGATTAATAACACTTTTATTTAAAATTTTCATGTCCTTTCAAGCAATTGGATGTAAAAAATGAAATGTCAACTTTTTTAAAATATTTCAAAATATTTTTATTTAATGATTATCCCACACTTCCATATTTATATTGATATCTCGATCATATAAGAAATAAATAAATAAAATTTATACTCAGTGTCAAAATTAATTTTGTAAAACCCACACCCAATTCTATGGAATAGCAACATTTATAATTATTTTTACAAAACACATATTATTTATATATTTATAAGTGTTTCAGGGTCTAAGAGTTTCTTGATATGGGTCTCCTAACAACCTATAATTAAAAAATTATAGTTGTATACTATCATAGTTTTACATCATATATAACACTATGAAATGTCTGGACATATGTTAGGATCCCCAAACATCAAAAGGTTACAGCATGACCTAATGGGTCATATTATGAAACATCCCAGAATGTTTTTTTAGTTTTTTAGTGGGATTTTGGTGAGGGGGTCTTTCAAAAATGTTAATGGGTTTCCCTTTGGTACTAGAACAATATAAAACCCATCCCCTTTGTTCTTACAACCTCAAGAGTAATTTCATCCCATTTCACCAAAAAAATTGTTTTCCAATAATTGCGATCAAGATCTATTGGTATGTCTATTGGTATGCTTTAATTATTTGTTGATTTCTTCTACTATCATGTTGATTCTCGTAGGTTATGTGCATCATCCTTTATTTACATGTCATTCATTATCTTTTAATATTTCTCATAGTTTAGAATGAATAAATGGTTGTTATTGGATGTGTGGACATCATTGAGTATGAGATTAGTGGTCCCATAAATTAAATCTATATTCTCAACTATTTAACTTTCGTGTATGAATGTATATCAATAAATAATTACCTTTCATTGGACTATATTTAATTTAATGGTCAGATTACGAATTTTTTAAGATAAATTATGTGTTTATTATGTCATGATCCAATAATGAAGGGTTTTCCATGATGATTTTCATACTCATGTTTTTTATCTTAATCTAGAATTGATAAATAGTATTAAAAATTCGGTGTAGAAATTTTTAAATAATATATGACCCTCATCTTGTATTTTTTATTGAGTAATTACATACATAAATTATTTAAAATACTTATCACATTTTATATCGATGATGTATAAATGAATTTTCGCAATCATTGATATCCGTTAATGGGGAATTATTCTCCACATTGTCTTAATGTGAAATATGGAATTATAGGTTTATATTGTCCGTATATAAATATTTAGTTGAATAGTACCTGAAGATGACCATAGATTATATGTTTAAAATTTGTTTCTTCCATGAAATGGAAAGGTATGGTCACATGATAAACTGGTGATTCCACATAAATTGCATGAGATTTTTGTAGCCCTTTATAAATGACGAAAACAATATGGTAATTGTCTTTATATGGATCTTTTAAATTGTAATAATAGGTATTTGTTTCTTAAATAATGAAAATTTAGTAAATTGGTGTTTATTAATTTTATTTGATTTTTACATGGAAAGTAAAAAAAGTGAATTAAATGTGGGTGTTGAATGAGTTAGGTTTTTTTCATAGTTATTTTCAAAGAATTATTGGGATATTTTGGGTAAATTCAATATGGTTTTGATAAGTGTGGACTATTTTGAGAAATACATGTATTGTAGTAGTTCACATTGATGAATTTCATGGTGTGATAACCCTATTGGATTAATTGAGGGTTAATGTTATGAAATTCCTTCATCATTCCAATTGATGCTGTTAAGATTCATTATCATTAATTCCATGGGTTGGAAACTCCTTTTATTGAGGTAGTGTACTTATATATCAAATCCCATACATTAATTTCATGGATTCATTTCGGTTATCCTTATTCAGGGTCACATGATGATATCCATAGATTTGCCTATATCTATTTGGGTGTAATTCCTTAGGTTCGATATGTAGATTCCTATAATGCCCTGATTGTTAATGTTAAGGAATGTTCCTTGTGTTTAGATAGGTAGATTTGTTCTTTGTAATTCCAAGGTTCATCCTTTGTATTCCCTATGGTATTTTAGTGTTAGGTAATTCCAAATTAATACATGTATATTCCCTTGGGAATAGGGAATATGTTTTTCTTGGTAGAATACCTTGGAAATAATAGGTCTAGGATAGATATTATGATTAGATACTAACCATCACTGGTCGAGGTGGGTATATATTGAAGATAGGTGTCACTATGGATCCTAGGGATTTCTGGTTTATTTGATGCATAGTTTTTATTTTTAAATCTATTAACAATTAAATTTATAAATATATAATCTATAAAAATTTATATTTATAGAACCCCTTAATGTAAATTATTATTGAATATTTATTTTAGATCTTTTATGGTTGTTGACCTACTATGATTTTCTTAGACCCCAGTTAGGAAACCATGGAACAAGGTTAATTATGAAATTAAACCTATTAAATTATATGTGTAGGTTTATGAATGTTAGCCATGTTTGGTGGGTTCCTGGTTGCCAGTATAGATCATGGGTGTTGGAACTGAGCTAAGACTTGATAAAATTTTTGTGTTCTTTAAAATAATACATCTTTTGATATTTTGGATTATTATGTGTCTATTCTACTACTGATGTATGACTTCCTAACTTGTATTAATAAATTTCATTTTTATAGCATTTTTAATCTTCAATCTTTTTGGAACCTAATTGGATGTCATTTTTCTATTTTAAATGGAATATACATACAATTGGAATTATTTTCAATATTTTTTTACTTTGACATTAATGTATAGTCACCCCACCATACCACATTAGATCCAAATTACTAGTGTAGATCCTCTTTCATATGGGGATGCTCACCAGAGGTCATGTACTGACAGTCAATATAGGAACTGCTCATTGTTATGGGGTGTGAGGAATTATAAAATGTTCTCATAGTTGTTTTTATTTTGTTTTACTAATTTTTCTTGGTCGGTGGTTGAATATTAGTGTGATGAGGCATGTTATGGATATTTTTTCTAGTTTTAGTAAACCAAAATCTTGGGATTTCCATGTGTATAGGGATGATATTATGGTACATATTTTTCACTTTTACCCTTGATATAATTTCACCTCGAATGATGAAATTGATTTATAGGGTGATAGTTTATGGAATTTATCTCTTATCATAGTATTCCAAAATAGGGTGGTTCATAAATAATATCAAACACATAGGATTTACATTCCACTTCATGATTTCAAATAATTTATCATCTAATTACCTAGGTTGTGGATTTGGTTAATTACCTAATGTGTCTCCATCCATTTATAATATGTTATTTATGAATAATTGAGTAGTTTAATATTATTTAACCATTCCATTGAATGGATAAAAGACATGATACATGCCTAAATGAAATGATTTTTATGAAGTGTTAACTAAATAAAAATAAAATTATATTATAAATATTGTATACCTTTATATAATTTAATTGAAATAATGTTAAACTGATCCTTAGCTATGAAAAGTTTTGGTTAAGGTTAATGGTTATAAATAAATTATATGATCACTCACCTTAGTTATTGTGTCGTATCAACTAAATAAAATATCAAGTAAAAAGAATTAATTGGATTCCTCTATAAATTTTACCTGAAATCTAATTTATCTTATCCATTTCTATTGGAAATTTTGGTTACATTGTAATTAGAATGGGTAAAATGATTAATCCAATATGTTTGATGTGGGCCTAATGAGTGGTTAGTGGTTGTAATTATGTACGGTTGGTTTGGTATTGTTATAGAACCATATTTATATAGTTCCTAAATGATTTTAAGGCCTTAAATTTATCATTTGGCTTGGATGATGTCATGTGCCCAAGAAATCGGGGTGATTTCAGTTACATGATTTGTGGCATGTGTAATATATCAATTTTGGTCTAGGTGGAAGGGCCAAGTGAACTTATTTATCATGATTCTAGATTTCATGTTCCTTATGGACTTAATGTAAACCCATGATAGGTGTTATATGGTTTTTTAGTGCATTTATGCAGGTGAAGTATATTTATATGCTTCAATTTACAATATTGGAAAACAATATGTGTTTCCTAGTATGTATTTTTGGTTAATTAGATGTATATGGTTTTAATTTGGTGAAGAACATGTGTAAAGGTATCATTATTCTTATAGATAGTTCTTATATGTGAAGGATATTTTATATGTCTATCTCATTTTACACCCTATTGTGGTCTCTATTTGGTTGATGAAAGATAGTCTATGATGGTAGACCTTGAACCAACAAAATGTAGATTAATGATATATTAGAAACAAAATCATAATATGTTCTTGGGGATTTTTTGTTTTAAGAATATGATACTCCTTGTAAATGACAGCATAAGTCATTTAAATGTTGTGGATTTGATTTCGATTATATATTTTGTGAATATGAATAAGAACAACCTCAAAATGGGTTTGGTGTGAGGCTTGTTGAAATTTATAGAACACTCGAATGAAAAGCATTATGGTAGATAGATTTCCTATCAAAAATAATATTTTCAATGGCTTTATTAGTATTGTTCCTAGAACTATTGAGTTAGGATACATCTTTAGGAATATAGTGAGAGAGAAAGTAGACCACAATGGGACTTCAGAATGATTATTTTTTTCCCTGAGTGGTCTCGAGATTTATTTTGGTTCGGAGATACTAATATGGTTCTAAGAAGCATTGTGGGTGATCTTTTTTTGGTGATAATAATAAGAAAGAGAGGCATAGATCGTGTCTTGGATTTAGGAGATGATTTTTAGTGATTTCTATCTTCCTAGAATTCAATAAATATATTCTTTAATAGGTGTCTCTGGAGTGTGATACCACTAAACTTCAGTTGGAACATCAGAAGAAAGAATTATTCTATGATGCATTGTAATGTTTGGATTATGTTTTGTGATATATATAGTGTGTCCATGAGATTCATAATGAGTAAGAATCTAAATGTGGGATTTGGACTGATATGGTTTTATTGAGATTCTTGTGGAATTATTGGCTTGAGGCCTCAGTTGATTATTATAGAGTCATTGAGGTATGTAAAATAATTAAAAATGGATTAGATGAAAATGCATGGCCATTATGGGGTTGAACATCAATAATTGTGTCTATGTTTAATATGATAGATATAGGATGGTGGATCGGTTGGATCAACAAGGTTGTGGTTTCATTGATAGCAATTTGAGTCATAGATCTATGAGAAGTAAGGGCTGATCCTGATGTTTTGGATTACACCATCATTTATTTAAATGTATATCCCTTATTATTGGTGGGTTTCTTCAATGAAAGTATTAGGTAATGTATCCATGATCTAAAACTGGGTGAAAAATTATGTTTTGTTATGATTCTCAGGGGTGTACAGTTTTGGAAATGTCTAGCCATCAAGTTTGGTAATGGACATACTATGGTCTATAGAGATTATAAAATGTGTATATGATGCTTTATATATGATGACCTTATGGTTTGGAGTGGGGTGATGATTATGTTGATGTATCCATCTATTTAAATGGATGGAAGTTGCATGAAACCAGATATCAGGCAGTCAAAAATAGTCAAAGATTGTCGTATGGGAAGAAAGATGGGCCATGAACTTTGGTGTATTGAATTGATGAAATAGTGATGAGTATACTCCCAAGGTGGGGAGTATCATACTAGTCATTATCCCATAGATCCATTTTGGTATGATCAATGATTCAGTGATCCCAGTGAGTGGATGGATGAGAAAACTATAGAATAATTATTTTTAGATGAATATGGGATTATCTAGTCTTATGGGTAGATATAAAATGTGACACATTTATTGTACAATTTTTATTAAATATTAGATATTTTATGAAAAATAACCCAACCATGATGTGGTTGTGATTTAGTGATGTAACTTTGGATTAAATCTGATAAATTTCACATGAAAATGTTGATTCACCCAATTGTGGGTTATGGTGGGTGGAATTTAATTGGAGTAAGTATTATTGGTGTTTAACTAAATATATATATAATATAATAGTCTGGTGGTATGATAGGGTGTGAATATTGGGAAGAATAATTGTATAGTGTTTTGGTCTAAGGGAATTCAATGCTCGGGGGAAACATGGCGATGTGAATCAAAAGGAAATACATTGGGTTATAAATTGTCTTGGGTGTGAGACTGTATATCTTGAGGGGAAATTATGATGAATAGTGTACTCGTGTAGATTAAGGGAATCATCCTTCAAGCTATGTTTCGGTGTTTTGGAAATTCATGAAAGCCACTGAGTAGAAAATAATTATGGAGTTAATTGGGATAATTGGAATTGTAATGTGTGTTCAAATGAGTTTTTTTCATTTGGTGAGATGGTATGGGTGTAGTATTAGCATGACCAAAATTACTAAAAGCTTTATAGTTTTATTGTATATTAGGCTTAATGATTTTGATAATTTTAATAGGCAGTTCATATTATATTGGATATACTCATTGCATGTATCCTATGTTTCAACAGTTATTGGGAGAACTTCAGGCATTTAGTGGTGTTGAATCTACATTGGATGGATGCTAGTGAGATGTTTTGGATAGGTCATGCATCATATAGGATACATTGGAGTGTGTTCAATTTTCCAAAATATGGTTGATGAGTGCATGGAGTAGTTTGTGACATGGTTCCTGGGGTCGAAATATTTTGTGAATTTTTTCAAGTGGTAAAACCCATTTCATCAAATGATTCAGGGGATGGATCTTATGAAAAGCAACAGTTAAGTATTGTTTAGGGTATCAGTGATTGAAATTTAATGTTTTTTCATGGAGTGACTCATGAGATTGAGTAGGACACAACATGTTGGTTGTTGGTGAGATGTTGAGCTTGAGGTTGGTTCATCCTTTGAGGAGCATTAAGTTGGTATGGAAGGAAATAGTTAATTGTCTCCCTGTGATTGGGCAATTCATTTTGGAAAAAATAATTGCATCATGGGAGTGCCCTGGTGGAGATACAAGAGTGAGAGTTGAGTATATGGCTTTTGTGGCCAGTGATGGTTTCTTTTAAGTCTCGATTTTTATTGAGAGAGAATCTGAAGGATAATATTATTTAAGGTCGGTTGTTTATAAAACCCAAATCCATTTCTCAGGTATGGATGAATATAATTTTTTTAACAAAGAACGTGTATTTTTCTTAAATATCAATGTTTTAGGTGTTTGGAGTAGCTATGCATGACTCTCGATGATGTTGAGAAGTCCTGTAGTTGGAAAAATATACTCTGTAGAATTTCACTACATGGAAATATGTATGATGATGTGAAAAGGTTGGACATAGAGGAGGATCCTCATACCACAAAAGTTCATAGTGTGACCTATGGGTGATATCATGACACTACCTATAATGGGGTTTTATGTTTTTATGTTCCTTTATGGTGTAAGGGTGTTTAAAAAAAGGAATTTCTCTTTGGAAGAAGTACACGAAGAAATCCCTCCCCATGGAATTACCTTGTACAAGAAGGATTTCTTCTATGTTTCATAATGGAATTGTGTGTTGTCTATTTTGATCAAGAGTAAATTAAAAAAAATTTGGTCATCCTTTTTTAATTTCTTCATTTATTATAGTATAAAGTGTAATCATATTTTTTATGTTTGGATTTCCCTATTTCCCTATTATTTATATTTTTATATTTCCACTTCTTTATAATGAATTAATTTATTATAATAGATGATTTTATGTCTATTAGTTTAAAGTAGGTAGTCCCATAAATTAAACCCATAGTATAGTCCATTTATATTTTGTTAATTAGTGTATGTCGTGCTGGTATGGTCATGCACTAACATAAAATTATTGAAATGAATGTCTTTGGTTTGTTTTGGAAAATTCCTTGTTTATTAAATCATGATCTAAATTTGAAGGTTATTCCAAAAGGAATACCTTATTTTTTTTTCATCTTATTTTTTTAATAAAATAGTATTTATTCATAAGTATAAGAACGTGGAACTAAAAGATCATTGTAATTTCTCAACCTGGATTACCACTAAACTGATAGCTGGACCGGTAAGCCACATGTCCTCAAGCGCATTTCCCCAAATATGGGAGGCTCCATACTATAAGTGAGGGTCTTGGGTGTGATAGTCAGGATACTATGCCCACATTGGAAGAGTGTAACACATCGTAATAAATATTAACAAATAACAGAAGAGGTAAACAATTTGATACTAATAAAAAACATCAGAAGTATGATAGATATATATCCAAGTCTCTAACCATACAAATAAAAATGTTGCATGTTATATGTTCATTGAATTCAGCCAAAATAGGGTACGCTACAATCAAATACAGATAAAATAAAAACACGGAAATGGAAATAAAACTCAAAATCATCACAAGAATCAGCTCGGTCTCCTACTCTCCAGCTCCAAACCAGCAATCAGGTTCTTATATAAGGGAATTTTACCTTGTCTACACCTACAATTATATAATCTATTTGGGCCCAAAAGCATAACCCAAATTGGGTGTTAGAATTATCTTAGTAGGCAACCACTATATATGAGTGCCTAAAAGTTAGTGAACTTATGTAATAGCAAAAAATGGAAACAACTACACGATAGTACTGAAGTAAACTATAAATTCATTCTATTTATTCTCTTTAGTAGTCCAATATTCATTTAAGTTAAACTATCTCGAGATTTGGGCTGAACATGTCAATCCCCCATATAGATGCAAACACAAGAGATGTCTCAAATGATCATATAGATAAATAAATGAATACTGAATCCTTGATTGGTATTTGGCTTGGAATACCCATCATAAGTTATCTCATTTCAATTAACAACATCTGTGAACAAAGGTCTTGAAGTCTGGCCTTCGCCCATCGACCCCACATAAAAAAGTTAATGACAACTCATGACATAACCATTCACATTTAAGAACATTATCATTTCATTATTTAATTATGTGTTTTCTTCCCAATAGAGTTTGTTCTAGGTATCCCTCTATGGATCAAATATTTTCCCGCCATTTATAATGAAGACTCAATGATCCTGACCCCCAATACTGTGGCTCTCTCAAAGCCTTTATGTAATTAACCACATGAGTCCATCCATTGACTTGTAAATAATACAATGGTTCACCCAAGGTAAAAAATTTGTAATTAGTCACATGAGCCTGACCCTTTCTTTTAACCAAGACTCTGGCTAGCCATGGCTAATTACCCCTTTAATCATTTTTCATCTCATTTCTAAATCAACACATGCGAATTAAAATATCACATGGATTTAAATCATAGTAGCTCATGTGGGTATTTCATATAGTAGAAAACAAAGGAAAATAAATATATTTCATTATTTTAATAATAAATATTCACATGGGAATTTCAAATAACAAATTATCATTCTAATCAACCCAAAAAGTGAAAACAATCACACGCCTCAAAGGCATTCTAGCCAAATGGATAAAAATGGGGAACGAACCCATGGGGTGTTCAAAAATCAAAGAAATCAGAAACCACATGTTTCAGTTTCATATAATCAAATACCTAAGCATCATTAGGAATCAAGTAGATGAAATATCTTACCAAGAGGATTCCACCAAGACTGGAAACACTTGAATCAGGTTCTGGATAACAAAATAGGAGAAGGAAATATTCTAACAGATCCTTCTTCACCAGAAAGATCATCTATACAGAAGAAGAGAAATCAAGGATACTGCCCATTTTAAACATATATTAAGTATTACACACTATGTAAATCTATATACACACCATTTATATCTTTTTACTTTTTATCATATCACTGACATACATTACACATCCTTCAACAACCTTACTGATATGAATACATAGCATTTACTGGGGAGTATATGGCGTGTAGTGGAATTTTATTCCCTTTCTAGCCAATATAAGAACACAACGTGTATCCCCACCCTATATGGCCAGACCACACAGAGTGCACATAAGATCACACAGTGTGTTCTATTAAAACTTTTCATTTTTTAGGGTTCCATTTTTTCAAAAATACAACTCAATGGAAAAGAAAAATGTATAAATAGTACCTCATAACGTGATCCAAGATTTTTCAAATTTTCCCCTTAAAGAAATTCATCCATGAATTTCCATTTTAAGAGTGGTGAATGAAATTTTGAGAATAAGTCTAGCCATTGAGCATGTACGTCTACCTCCCTCTCCCAAGTATCGTCCTATACTAGATTGTGCTTCAATAATAGCCATACAAGAGGAATTGTGTGGCCTCATAGAACCATTGTACTCCTATCAACTATATGAGATAGATTCTATTTGAAGGATGCATCAACCTAAAGCTCATCCTCTTTAGGATGAAAAACATGAGACATGTCTAAGTGATATCAGTGCAAGTAAGATACATGGAAGATATCGTGCATGGCTTGGAACATATGAGGAAACTACAACCGATAGGAAATCGCCCCAACTCGTTCCCAAATATCAAATGGTCCGAAATATCATGGTTAAATCATAACTTATCTCCTGGTCCACTTATGTCCAATTCTTGGTTCCACACAAAGGAAAACTCGATCCCTGACTTTAAACTCCATGGGTCATATATAGTGACTGGCATTAAATTTGTGATGAGCCTACACAGTAGCCATCTGTCTTTGAATAAAGTGAACTTTCTTAGTTGTTGCATGGACATGACGATATCCCAGAATAGATGCATCCACTACCTCCATCTAGCACAGGTTTGATCGATATAGCCTACATAGATCTAGATGAATAGTTTCCTAAAACATAGTATTATAGGTGAACTCAACCAGGGGTATACTATTCTCTTTTGATCCCCCAAAATCAATGGCACATGCACACAACATGTCCTCCAGAACCTAAATCGTGTTCTCTAACAGGTCCTCTATTTGAGGGTCATAATTTGTGCATAGAATTACCTATGTACCTAGTTCCCTCTAAAAGGTTATGCCAGAAATGATATGTAAAGAGGGTATTGGTATCTGAAATGATAGAATGTGGATCCCCAAGAATTCATACCACCTATCGAATTTACATCATTATGAGATCATCTACAAAAAAGGACTCCTTGATTGGAAAAAATTGAGTGACCTTCATATGCCTGTTAACTACCACCCACACTACACCATTGCCTCTAGGCAACCTCGGTATCCCTATCACAAAATCCATCATGATGTCACCTAATTTCATCTTAGGAATGCATAGAGGATGTAAAGGCCAAGCTGGGAACTGATATTCTGCCATCAACAATGGACATGTGGAACACCTCATAACCAAACCAGCTTCTTCTCGATTCATACCCAGAAACCAGAAATGACGGCAACAACCCCGGTATATCTTGGTGAATTTGGGATGCATTGCCCAAGATAAATAATGAAACTCCTACATCATATCCTAACATATATCCCCTAGAAACCACACATCTTAATGTACATGAAAAACCTCATCATGGCATATCGTGTATCCAAGAGTAGGGTTCTCACCTGCCACACTCTTTGGTAGAACTAGGTCATCTAAATCAAATATCTGCCTCAACCTCACCCTGTCCAGTAGGGTAGAGGTAACTTACAAAGATGATAGATAAGTCTTCAGCTGATTTTTATCACATATCACTACATCTCAGAGAATGTATCCATAAGTTTTCTATCACCACTGGGCTCCTACACTGCATGTATCTGAGTCCACTTTATCAGTACGTCATCCACACTATCGCCTTTTCTAAATATATAGGCAAGAACATTGTCAAATAGATGAAGGTATCCCCCCCCCAATTTATCTGCCCGGACTAAAATAATGTTGATTGAAGATGTATTTGAAAATTGTGTGATATATGTAAACCACAAAATGATCCCCCAATATAAAAATGTCTTCATAAAGGAAAATCATGAACAAATACAGACAACTCGAGATCATTCATTGGGTAATTTCTCACATGTGGCCTCAAATACAGAGACCTGTATGAAACTACTCGATCTCCCTGCATAAGCACTAAGCCCATCCAAGTACCTGGTGCATCACAGTACATAGTGTACCTATTTCACATCTCTAGAGATATCAATATCGGCTCTGAAGTCAAACATCCATTCAAATAATTAAAGGCTTCGTCATAAGAATATGAACATTCAAACATCACACCATTATTAGTCAGGCTCGTCATCAGCATTGCTATGCATTTGAAGTCCTATATAAAAAGGGAGTAGTAGCCAGCTATCCCAAAGAATCTATGCAACTATAAAACATTATTGGGCCTCTCCCAAGTAACTTCTTCTCTCACCTTCTCTAGATCCACTAATAATCTGTCCTGTGACATGATTTGACATAGGAAGTGAATCTAATCAATCCAAAAGTTACATTCTTCAACCATACCATATAACTAATTCTTGTTTAGTGTATTCAAAACGATCTCAAGGAGTTTTTCATGGTTGTGTCCATTGTCAGAATACACCAACATGTCATCCACAAAAAACCCCACAAAGGAATCTAGGTAATGTTGGAACACTCGGATCATCAGTTCCATGAAAATTGTTGGCTTGTTTGTGAGTCTAAAAGGTATAACCAAGTTCTCATAGAGATAATACATTCTAAAAATGGTTGTACAAGGTATGTCTGTAGGTATGAACACATACCTGTTGAAATCCTGACTTCAGGTAAATCTATGAGAACACTCGAGCTCCTAGAAGTTGATAAAACAGTTCATCTACCATTTTAAAGGAATATTGGTTCATGATCGTTAGTTGGTTGAGCTTCCAATAATCTATGCATAGCCTAAGGGTCCCATTTTCATTTATTTCTAAAATGACCGGGGAACCCTAATGTGAAGTACTAGTTTGGATAAACCACCTAGATTACAGATATTCCTACTACCACTTGATCTCCTAATAATATGTTGTAGATATCCTGTAATGAGGAATGAATACACATGTAGCTCTTGGTACTAGCTCAATAGTGAACTCTACCTCCTTAACAAGCGGGAATCCAGAGATGTCTTAAGAGAAATTGTACATAAAATGGTCATCCAATGGAATTAAATCTTCCAAACTTGTAAACTGATCATTCAGAAATAAACATGCAATTTGGGCTGCCATCTATCATAGCCAATGATGCTTGGGTCCCACTCAGCTTGGATAGACATCCCCTTCACCCTTGTATAGAAAATATATACTCTATTCTATCATAAAACTCACCTTGTGGTGATAGCAATCAATGAAGGCCTGAAAAGATACCACCTAATCCATTCTGAGGATAATATCAAACCCCATCATCCCCAAAACATATTTGTCCCATAGAAAGTGGCACCCACCAATCATAAGGGGAAATCTTGAACTGACAAACAGCTTGCATTCTGATCTGTAGCTGAGTTTCTAGCATGATAAAGTTCTCAGAAGTATAAACACAAATCCGAAATCTCTCCAAAACATGCAAAGATATAAAACTATGTGATTCACCAGTATCAAAAAGTGATTAAGATAAACTAGTGGAAACTAGAATAGTATTTCTAACAGAAGATGTTCTAGGATCCTGCTCATGTTGGGTTTTTTTCACTGCATATGTATGACCTGTACCGCATCCCTATGAGATAGCCTGGATACCCCAAGCTGAGCTACCCTGCTACCAATGGGATTATGAGATCTAGCTACCAAGGTCACACCCACCACCTTGCCCTACACGCTCTGATGTATCACAGTTTCTAGACTGGAGTGAAGCTACTGATCCTGCCCCAACATGTGGAGTCTTTACAAAACCTATCTCACTATCCACTAGTGGAAACATCTTACCGAATCATTGTAGATGGCCCATATTTTCACAAGATCAGTACTCAACTAGATCCATTGGGAACTGGGGCCTAATATGCCCAACTCTACCAAACTGATAGCACCTCACATAGATACCAAAAGATACATCATGACTATTCGTATTCCTACCAAAAAATTTATACGAAAAATCATGCTTCATGTTTAGACAGTACCATATCTCATTTGTTGAACCACCATGGATGACACCTCCAGATCCCCGAAGGTTGGCACATCAATCATCACCTGATTCATAATGGAATTCATAGAAGCAAACCTAAAAACATTCAATTGATCTCATATTTCATAATGAGGACTATACTAAATGATCCAAGCTCTCAACACATCACCACCCACCAGAACATGTGTGAATCACTGATGCTCTATAAATTGGGAAGAATAGTCTATCACAACAATACTACCCTGCTCAAAATTCATGGAATCCTAGGACTGATCTTCCCTAAGTGTCTCATGATAGATTTAGTCGCAGAAGACTGTCTGAATGTCTCTTTAGGCCATGTGTCGATGGTGATCTGTCTGTGTGAGAATATCCCACCACCTCATTGTATAATCATGTAGCATATAAATTGAAAGATTTACCCTCCTCTCAGAATTCATCTCCAGATGTTCTAAGATACTTTGCACTGATTCCATCCATTATTCCGCAACCTAAGTTCTGAAAACCCCAACAAAACTAGTTGGATGTTGCTACTAAAATATATGATCTACCTCTACCATTGGTGTGGCATCCTATAGTGCTCCCTAGAAGGACTTCATGCACCTCAAAAAATCTTCTTGGAACTATGCATATGCACCTGTATCCTGTATAATGGCTGGTGTCACAGATAGCACAACTGGAGGATCCATCGGTAGCCCATGGCCTCCCAAATTTGGTCTATAATAACCTCCACACTCCTAGAACACTGATCGAGGTCTTCATGCTCTCATTTCTCTATAATGTCTAGAACACACACCTCAGTACAAGTTTAACGAAGAGATAACTACAAATTAGAAGTGAAAAGAGGGACATAGAAAGGAAAACACTAATGTTTTTTTTATGTAGGAGTAAATTACGTGCATAACATATTAAACAGTGTGTTCTCCTATAAATTTATGTGGCCATGTATTTCTGCCCAACATGGTCATGTAACACCCCATGTACACAACGTGTTCCCCAAGAGACACAGTGTGTAGTTGGATTCTCCTTCCAACGCTGATACTACTACATGGCTAGAACTAAACGGTTTTATGATTGTAAGACTTCATGGCATGTTCAACCTAGACACACCATGTATATATATCATTTCCTCAACCCGTGTCATTACCCACATGGTCGGATACACAGTAGATATATAAAAAGAGTGTAATTATATTACACAACATGTACTACTCAATGCATGAAAACCTATGTTCCCTCCTCACACGACATGTTACATGGTCAATGATTAAAAGTCATGTATACATCACACACGGTGTGTTATTCTTAAAAAAAATGCGTTCATGTTCTTCCATGATTAGGAAAAACACACAGCATGTTAAGAAAGACTACATGCAGTGTATACTAGGTTTATTTTTTACATAACACTAGATTTTATAGAAAACCCATGATCTATTGGAAAACCAACCAACAAGAATTCTATAGTCCAATCTGTTTGGGCCCATACTCTCCACATATCAATGTTTGGCACCCATGATGAAAATATCACAATAAAATTATTAATAAAAAGATGGGCTATGATCATCCAATTTCCAGTCCAAGAGGGCCCATATTATTCAAGAACCAAATATTGGAATCCATTTAATCCAAACCATAGCACGTACCAATAAACCAATCACAACAGAAGAAATATCTATCACATCAACTATCACAAAAACAATTGAAAACAGATTCATCTATGATGGTATGGCATAATGCATGGAATGTGATTCTAAAAAGGGCCTATATGATGCATGATATGTCATACCCTCATCACATTGGGTTGTAACTAAAATAGAACCCACCGTTTCATCAAATTTAATATAATAAATCATGTGTTTCACCCAATAGTGAAATTGAATCAACTGTAATAGCTCAAAATCTTAAAATCACAAGTCATTTATAGGCAATTTAGTTTTTCCCTATTTACAGGGTAGCTACTCTTGAGCCCAACTAATTAAAAAATACTCATTCCTTCCCATCCCTTTCTATAAGATTCTAAAAGTTAGACAAAGAAGATAAGAAATTGTCTGATACCACTTTGTATTGTCCTGACCCGCCTTACCACTAATCCGATAGCCGGACTGGTTGGCCACATGGCCTCAAACTCATTTACCCAAATTCCAAAGGTTTTCTAATATCAATGAGGCCCTAGGGTGTCATAGTGGGAAAACTATACCCTAACTGGAAGAGTGTAACACAACAAAATAAATATTAACAAATATCAGAAGTGGTAAAAACATACTGGTAAGTAAAAGTAGTGGAAGTCTAATAGATAGATATCCTTGTATCAAACCATAAAAATGAAAATGTAGCATGTTATACGTACTAATAATGAATCCAGGATATGGTACACTACAACAAATAAAAATTCAATAAAAATACAGAAATGGAAATAAAACTCAGAAGCATCACAAACCTCGGCTAGGTCTCTTTCTCTCATGATGCTAACCAGCAATCATGTACATGTATAAGGGGGCTTTCCCTAGTCTACACCTGCAATATTATAAACAGTTTGGGACCAAAAACATTTCCCAAACATGGTGTGAGACTAATCACTTTTGGAATCCACCAAATATCTGTTCGTAGTAGTCTGTGGATATTTGCAAATATACGTAAAAAAACAAGGAAGTACTAAAGTAAACTATCTATTCATTTTGGTTATGTTATTTATCTGTTCAATTTTCATTTCAGTGTAACTATTTCAAGAATCAGCCTTAGAATGTCAATCCCACATATAGAATCAAACACAAAAGATATCTCAAAATATCAACTAGATACTAATGTGAATACTGAATCCAACGACCATGATTTTCAGTAGGCATAATCCTATTCATTTCACAGCATAATATCATAGGATATAAAAGGTAAAGTTATAGCAATCACAAACTTCCCAACCCCGTTCTTTAACCAGTTATTATCTTCATTTAATGGTTCAACTATTTCTCATGAAAACAGCAGATACCCACCCCACATGATGCAAAAATTAGTGAGATGAAGGTAAGATCCCTACCTCAACAAGATCTAGATCGGAACGCTCCTCTGGATCAACTTTAGATGACGTTCGTCGGCATCCGTCAATTCTGTCAGGTCTCGGCAGAACCTCCTCAGGTGGATGTCGGAAAGAAAAGGCCGAAGGAAAAACAAAAGACCAAGGCTTGGATGTTCCGCCTCATCGTTATGATCCTGTGGCCGCTGACGGATCGTAAATCAGAGCTCGGACAGAAAAGTTATGGAAGAAAGATCCTTCGGGTCTCTTAAGAGAGCTCTGCTCAAAGGAGAGGGGAGGAGAGGTGTGAGTTGAAAGGAGGAGGGGACCCCTCCTTTTATAGGCATGAAAAGAAAATGTACACGGCGTGTACTTATGGTACATGACGTGTACTTGGCCGTTTTCACACGGTATCTATGCGGCCTCCAACGCGGCTCCGCGGCCATTGACTGGTCAACACACGGTTTGAAGGTAACACATAAGCGGGGAGGGACTACACGTCGTGTAGATTGGAAACACAGTGTATACTATTTTATTACACACATCAGGGACATGGCTCCAACGCTGCACATGGTCGTTGACTGGTCAAAACACGGTAACGCGTACGCGGGGAGGGACTACACGGCATGTAGTACTGGATACACGGTGTGTACCCATTTTCATCACGCAACAAAGAGACAACCATCCACATGAGGTATACCCGGCAAGAGGGTACACGACGTGTATTCAAACTACATGGTGTGTAGTTTCAAAAAATTCTGGAAAGTGTTGGAAAAGTCTATTTTACCCTCCAAAACACTTGTAGCCTTCTTTTTGACAAAGGAATGTGCCGGAGAGGTCCGGTCCATTACATCAGATACCTCTTAAAACATTCTCGACCCCGAGAATTCAAAAACCAACCCAGGGGAACCCAACAAGATACCACTTAGGGTCCTCATTATAACAGGAACCCAACCAACAATCCTAATTAGGTGTTTGGAATTCCTTCTCCTATATCGAGATATTATCCTCTTTAGGCATCACATACTCTCCTGTACGGGTTTAATTGCATCCTCATTAAGTATCTCAATTAAGGGTTGGGTCTTCCCACTTCCATACATTA
This sequence comes from Viscum album, assembly GCA_963277665.1. Taxonomy (NCBI): domain Eukaryota; kingdom Viridiplantae; phylum Streptophyta; class Magnoliopsida; order Santalales; family Viscaceae; genus Viscum; species Viscum album. The sequence goes on along the minus strand of OY728162.1, from coordinate 467,904,488 downwards.
GGATTTTCAACTCGAACTGCCCGAACACGTGGTTTTGGGAAATATCCCTCTCCTATGTCGAGATATTATCTGCTTTAGGTGGCACTTACTCCCTCGCACGGGTTCAATCGCATCCACATTAATTCACCTTGATTAAGGGTCAGGTTTTCCCCCTTCCCACACATCCAGACATGTTACACATTACTAGGGAATAAGGAAACAAAAGGTCTCACAACTGACAAGCCAAACATTCCATATATCAAAGGTACATTGTACAACATCAACACAAAGCTCATAATAACAAGGGAAAACACAAGTCAAAACAACTCCGGGTACTGAGCGTGCATCTAGGTCTCCCACTCCCAAGTGATCTCCTCGAGGCCGACATGCCTCCACAACACACGAACCAAGGGAATGGTTCGTCCACAGAGCACCTTCTCTTTACGATCCTCGATTCTGACTGGCCGTTCCCTGAAGGTCGCGTCGTCTCCCATATCCAACTCACCTCAGTCGATAACGTGAGAGTCATCGTGTAAGTACCGACAAATCTGGGAGACATGGAAGATGTCATTAAATTTCTCCATCTGAGGTGGCATGGCCAGCTGATATGCCACCTCGTCGACTCGCTTCAGCACCTAAAAATGTCCGATGAACCTGGGTGAGAGCTTGCTCCCCTTCCCAGACCTCCACTGCCCCCGTCGAGGGGAAACCTTCAATAACACATGATCACCCACCTCGAACTCCAAGTTCCTCCTCCGACGATCATCATAAGACTTCTGTCGGTCCTGAGAAGCCTTCATCCTCTCACGTGCAAGATGGAATTTCTCCATGGAGCTCTGCACTACCTCTGGGCCAAGAGCACATGTCTCACCAACCATTACCCACCAAATGGTTGAACAACATGGCCTTCCATACAAAGCCTCAAATGGTTCCATTCCAATAGTAGAGTGGAAGTTGTTGTTGTAGGCAAACTCTGCTAAAGGCAACTGTCGTACCCATGATCCTCTGAAATCCAGAATGCATGCTCGCAGCATGTCCTCCAGTGTCTGGATAGTCTGCTCTGTCTGCCCGTTAGTATGTGTGTGGAAAGTAGTGCTAAGGCATAGCTGGGTGCCAAAAGCATGATGTAACCCCCTCCAGACTCGTGAGGTAAACTGAGTATCCCAATCTGAGACGATAGTCCTCGGAACTCGATGAAATCGTACCACCTCATCTACCCACTTTTGTGCTAAGGTACTCATTAGGCACGACTCCTTGATTGCTAAGAAGTGAGCCGATTTCGTCAGATGATCCACCACTACCCAGATAGCATCATAACCACCCTAAGCTCTGGGTAGTCCTGTGACGAAGTCCATGGAGATGTCATCCCACTTCCACTCTGGGACATCTAAAGGATGCAAAAAATCACCGGGAACATGGTGTTTAGCTTTCACTTTCTGACACACTAGGCACTTAGCCACAAACTCTACCACTGCCCGTTTTACCCCGGGCCACCAAAACAGATCCCTCAGGCCTCGGTACATTTTTGAAACTCCTGGATGTACCAGCAAGGATGATCTATTGAACTCATGTATAACTCCCTCGTGTATTTCCTCTGGAACAAAGAACCTTCCATAGAAAAGCATCCAATGTCGGCTGTCCTCTGACCATCCCTCTAGAGCATTCCCCTGATCGACACGATCTAGCATCACCTCTGCCTCGGAGTCCCCCCACTGAGACTCTTCCACCTACTACGACAAGGAGGATTGCACCATCATCTCAAACAAACAGCCTCTAACACCTTTTTAACTTGCATCTAAGTGCAGGGAAGCCAATTATCCCATCGCCTCCCAAGCATTAGCGGATTCCCGAACCACTTCCTTATGTGACTTCCTTCTCAAGGAATCAGCCACAACGTTGCCCTTACCTTTAGTGTAAGAGATATTGAAGTCGTAGTCTTGGAGAAACTCGACCCATCTCCGCTGCCGTAAGTTCAGGGCACGCTGGGAGAAGATATAACGTAGGCACTTGTGATCTGAGAAGACCAAAAAGCGCTCCCCAAATAGGTAATGTCACCACAACTTCAATACGAACACTACTGCTGCAAGCACCAGGTCATGGGTGGCATAGTTACGCTCGTGAGGGCGCAACTGCCTAGACCCATAACAAATCATGCCCTTCTTCTACATCAGGATGCACCCCAGACAAAGGCCAGAAGCATCATAAAACACTTCATACAACAACCCATCCAATGGAAATCTAAGTACCGGAGCACTGACCAACTTCTCCTTCAGGTAGTCAAATGATTTCTGGCACTGCTCACTCCACAGGAAGACCTGGTTCTTCCTAGTCTAAGCTGTCAATGGATCAGAAACTTGAGAGAAGTCAGAAACGAACCTCCGATAGAAACCTGCTAACCCCAGGAATCTACGAACATATTCCACACTCTTGGGTGCTGCCCAAGAAACAACCGCCTCCACCTTCTACAGGTCCACCGATACTCCATGCTGAGACACCATGTGCCCAAGGAAGTGTACTTCTTGTGTCAAGAACTTACACTTAGAAATTTCCCTGTAAATATGGTGGTGTTGAAGGACTTCCAAGACTTCCTTGAGATGCTCAATGTGCTCCTCCGCTGATCATGAGTAGATCAGGATGTCATCAACAAACACAATGACGAACCGGTCCAAAAACTCTCGGATGACAATGTTCATAAGTCCCATGAACACAGCTAGTGCATTAGTAACTCCGAACGGCATCACTACAAACTCGAAGTTCCCATAGCTACACCTGAAATCTTTCTTCGATATTTCACTTTCATTCACCCTCATCTGATGATATCCCGATCGTAGATCAATCATAGAAAACCAACCTTCTCCCCTTAGCTGGACAAAGAGATCATCGATCCCTGGAAGGGGGTAACGGTTCTTGACTGTTACCTGGTTAAGCCTTTGGTACTCTATGCATAGCCTGAGACTACCATCTTACTTCTTCACGAACAAAACTGGAGCACCCCATGGTGACATTATTGGTCGAACAAAGCCCTTCTCCATCAGTTCGTCAATCTGAATCCGCAACTCCTGAAACTCCAAAGGTGCCATCCGATAAGGGGCCATCAAAATAAGACGGGCACCCGGCTGTAAGTCTATCCCGAACACAACGTCACGTCGGGGGGGAAGAGTCACAACCTCCTCAAGAAAAACATCAAGGAACTGCCCAACAACTTCCAGGACATCCATCATCTCTGCATCAGCTGGAACCACTGATAACCCTCCCAAAAAGGAAAGGATAGGCTCCACACGCCGGCATCCCGCCTGATAGCTCCTCTCTCCACAAAAGATACGCGCTACCCATCCATGTCAGAGAACATGACTCTTCTCCAGATGCAGACAATAACGACACTAATAGAAAAAAACCAGTCAATGCCATGGATGACATCGTATGGCTGCATCTGTAACAGACAAAGGTCTCCACTAGATCGATGTGGTCCCAACGTCATCCCACATCCCCATCAAACACATGATATACTGGTCTGGCCCCCAATTAGTTTACTCAGTACCAGTGGTATGGAATGTCTCTCTACGTCTAGTCCCAAAGCATTGGCTAGACTAGGTGCAACAAAAGAGTGCGAGGCTACCGAATCTAACAAAGAAGAAACAAGAGTGTTGAACAAAAAAATCGTACCTTGTACCACCTTTGGTCCTTCTAGAGCTGCCAACTCTACTGCATGCAACTGTCCACACCCATCTCCTCTGCCTCTCTGATGTCTTCCACTTCCCCGACCATGCCCTAGTTGAGGCCCCTAAGGAGCACCCTGAGGTCGGTCTCCTCCCGAAAAGTCTGCCCTCAGAAGAGCATGGTCCTGCTGCTACTGGAAGGGTCTCGCCAGAAACTGCTGCTGCTGTGATGGGCGCTGAACTTGCCCACCTCCACTATACGAAACTAAGGTTGGGCACCAAATATGAACGTGCCTGAAACCTCCACAAGAAAAACACCTTGGTCCCGGGCTCATGGAAGAAGGACGAGGATCTGATGATCTGAACTGGAACTTCTGGGGCCTGCTCCCCACTGGCCTGACCCTGGAAGGTCCCATTGCAGGGGACCTGCTGCTGACTGCCTTCCCCTTTGACGAACCTGGCTGAAACACCTCACACAGTGCACCTCCCAGCGAGTGCATCCTCACTACGACCTCCGCCTTATTCTACACCGCCAAGTACATCAGAAGGGTGAAGGGGGTGATAACATACTGGAGCGAAGGACGAAGCGCCTCTTCCAAACGTCTCGCCCGAGACTCCTCATCCGGAAAGAGATTCGGAGCAAAGAGCATGAGATCCTTGAACTTGATACCCATCTCTCATACCATCATACTCCCCTGCTGAATGGAGAGTAACTCCTACCGCTTCTTTGACTTGATCATGGAAGAAAGGAGTTCCTCTCAGAATTCCTTCTCAATGTCAGCCCATGGAACCTCTGCCTCTATCCTCTCTCCGAGGTAGAGCGTCCACCACTGTCGCGCCGCACCTCTCAGCTGGCAGACTGCTAGGGGAACCCAGTACTCCCTCGGATCATGAATCAAGGTGAAAGTGATCCCTATCTCCTCAAGCCACCCCTCTGTCTCTGTATCCGAAGTATTAGCCTCGTACTTCTTGAGGGTCTGCCGCTGAAAAGAACGGAGAGTCTTCTGCCACTGGCTATCTTCCTCCTCTTGGTCAATCCTCAACTGATCGACCGCCTAGATCTGCAGGGCCTCGGCCGTCTGAGCCACCCTGGGACGACATCTAGGTTCCATAGCTGTACTTTAAACAAGGATCTCCTAATCCCAAGTAGTAAGGAAAAACTCATGGTTTTATTTATCATTTTATTTCAATTTATTTCCCAGAACACCCAAATCAAGTAAAACACAATCATGATGATTCATGTACCTTCCCTAGGGTCTCTACCCTGAAATTAATTTAGTCTCACTTGGTCGTTCAGTAGGCTCAGAGTCCTTGCATCAGATCACGGGGGGCCCTAAAATCATGTGTCCTAGTCTGTCTTCCTCGACCTATGTCATGCACCAAGATTGACTAACACTATTTCCCTACCATCCCATATCATCCTCACTATGACTAAATCCAGATACCATCCTATCTATCAACCATCAGCCTCTAATACCATTCTGTCACGACCCCCTCCCACGAAAGATGCCCCTCCTGAGCTGGCAATGGTGAAAGGGAGATAATGACCCTCGAGTCCCGCCTCCAGTAGGCCCCGGGTTGGCGACTATCACCAAGGGTATGAGTTTTCACAATATGGGAGGCATTACCCTTTTTTGTTATTTAGGATCAGGAAATAGGACAAGTCAACCACCAAAAAGGAAAAAGAATAAGTGTATATAAATAAACCCAAACCATTCCCACATGCATGTTTAAACAATTTTATAACAAGGTACAAGTACAAGAAAGCTCAAAAGTACAATACCTAATGAAAACAAGAGAACAGAAACTGCAACAACTCTAACTGCCTGACTAGTAGGGTCCCGCACGACCCTAGTAGTCCTCCTGGAAACCTGAAAGTAAACATAGGGTGAGAATACAAGTATACTCAGTAGGGAATCCTAAAGCTCTCTTGCACAAGTGGGGAGACAACCTAATGTCCCGTGATAACAACAGAAGAAACCTAGAAATGAATTCTATCCACCCAACCTCACTAGCCACACTCACCAAAACATAAGACCAATAGGTAGTAGTAGTATAACAACAAGAGTATTGGGTACCCCACACAATTTCCCATCAGTTAGCTGAACGTCCCGTCACTTCAATAATTTCCCCACCCCCACACACCTAGGCCTCACAACCACGTATCCCACCCGCACACACTTAGGCCTCACAACCACACATCCCGCCCGCACACACCTGGCCCTCACAACCACAAATCCAGCCTGCACACACCTGGGCCTCACAATCACAACCACATCCCCACCTGAAGACACCTAGGCCTCATCCCGAAGATTCTTTGGAATAGTAATAGTAACAGAACTCTCGCCCGAAGACACCTGGGCCTGAAATCGAAATCTACCTGAAGAGTCTATGTGTAAGGTCACCTCAAGCCATTATATCCTATTAGCCTGCTCGAAGAGTCTTGGGCTTAATCACCCCAATCGAAACCTAACCGATGAGTCTTGGGTGTATGGTCTCCTCAAGCCATCACATCATAGGGGAGAAGGAGTAGGAAGGAGCTAGTAAGTATGGGAAAACAACCTCTCCCATGAAATGGGAGTGTTAGGCACTAAGTTCCCGACATGGGGGTGGTGCGATAAAACACAAAAGATACAAATATATATATATATAGCAACCACTCAGACCAACATATGGCTTCTAAAAAGAGAAACTGAGCACGTGCCTCGGCACTGCTACCACGAAGCATGCCTACAACAACAACCCCAACCGCATTATGGTTTTCACGTTTTAGAAGAAGTTAGCTTATTTAGTTCCTTCACTACTGGGAAACTATCCACAACCAACTACTTTAAACGTTCGTAAAACATAACTATGCCATCCATAAAGCAAGTTAGGAAAACACAAGCAACACAACCAAGTCCTTCTTATTAACCAACCAAACCATTGATTATTATTACCATTTTATTACGAAGCCCCATCATTAATTAACTCTTCCACTTTTATTTATTAATCACAACCCACAACCCGTTCACTTTAAAACTCAACCCTGCAGCCCCGCTGCCAACCTCCATAACCACAACCGCACTGAAACCACACATCATCATCCCTTTAATACCATTTATTGTAGCCCCACTTCCCATCACCATTAAACAATCACATCTTCCCACATCCAAGTCAATTGCATCCCCGCTGCTCACCCAAACCACAACAGCCCACAAAACACCCCCATCACAAAGCCACGTAACCAAGACAACATCCACATGTTCATTATTCAATTTTGTTTAACCGAGGTAACCACACAAGGGTTCCAGATTTTCATTTAAACAGTCAACTTTACGTGGTTAACCAATTTCCACATTCAACAAAGTTCCACTCAAAAAAATGGTCTAGAAAGATAAGGAAACATTTAATTGTACACGAAAATTCCCTCAACGACTGTGATTTTTAGTAGGCATAAGCTTATTCATTTCACAGCATAATATCATAGGATACAAAAGGTAAAGTAAGAGAAATCACAAACATCGCAACCCCGTTCATTAACCAGTTATTATCTTCATTTAATGGTTCAACTGTTTCTCATGAAAACAATTGGATACCCACCCCACATGATGCAAAAATTAGAGAGTCAAATGGAAGATCCCTACCTCATTAGGTTCTAGATCACAACGCTCCTCCGGATCAACTTTAGAAGACATTCGTCGTCGTCCGTCACTTATGTCGGGTCCCGGCAGAACCTCATCGGGTGGAAGTTGGAAATAAAAGGCCGAAGTAAAAAACAACGGACCCAGCCTCGGAAGTTCCGGCTCATCGTTATGATCTCGTGGCCGCTGAAAGATCATAAATCGGAGCTCGGACGGAAAAGTTATGGAAGAAAGATCCTTCGAGTCTCTTTAGAGTGCTCTGCTCAGAGGAGAGGGGAGGAGAGGTGTGAGTTGAAAGGAGGAGGGGAAACCTCCTTTAATAGGTGTGAAAACCAAAAGTACATGGCATTTACTTATGGTACAAGGCATGTACTTGTCCGTTTTCTCACGGTCTCCACACGGCATCCAACGCGGCTCCGCGGCCGTTGACTAGTCAACACACAGTTTGAAGGTAACGCATACGCGGGGAGGGACTACAAGGCGTGTATATTGGACACACGACGTGTACCCATTTATTGCACACGGCAGGGACACGTCTCCAACGCGGCACACGGTCGATGACTGGTCAACACACGGTAACATGTACGCAGGGAGAGACTACACGGCATGTAGTACTGGATACACGGTGTGTACGCATTTTCTTCAGGCGGCAAAGACACGACCATCCACATGGGGTATACCTGGCAAGAGGTTACATGGCATGTACTCAAACTACACGGCGTGTAGTTTCAAAAAATACTGGAATGTGTGGGAAAAGTCTATTTTACCCTCTAGAACACTTGTAGCCTTCTTTTTGAAAAAGGAATGGACTGGAGAGGTCCGGGCCATTACAGATATTGATAAGTAATAATTAATATTAATTATAATAAAAATTAGTTAGTAATAAAATATTTATTACTAATTAATAATTGTTAACAATTTCATGTATATAAAGTAAAATAAAAATATTGTATGCGTATATATATACAAAAGTATAAATACAGCTAAATATGTATATATGATTGCATATATAATATTATATATAGATATATATAGATATATAGATATATAGGTATATATGTAAATCCAAATATATTAATTCATAATTATTAATTATTATTTATTATTTATAAATTAAGAGTTAAAATTTAAAAAGACTACATTTGTTATTTTTTTATTAACAAAATCCTTATACTACAATTGTTATATGTATATATATATAAATAATTATAATAAATCATTAATTTGTAAAAATTAATTAGAGTAATAATACAAAATTAATATCTAATTTTTAAATCTTAATTAATATAAATTATATGTGATTGTACATGTACATATTTATAAACATAAATATTAAATTATATATATGTCTATATAACAGAGGATGTTTCTAGACTATTGGTTTTTTGGATTAACTATATCGTGGGAGGAGGGAGCTCAAATCGTGTCCCCTCCTTTATATATTGTATATTGTGCTAGGGATGAGATAGGTTGTTCCAAAGAGGCGGCTCAGGTGGGTGGGAATGTTCGGGTAAAGTTGGTCCTAGGGTGGGTGGTTCGGTCTTTGTTGGGTTGTACTAGTGGAAACAAAATCAAAACATATAAAAAAAATTAAAATAAATAATTTATTTTTCAAAAATATTTAACTAAATAGAAAACTCTATCTATTAAATTATCAGTGATTTAATCCACCATATGATTTATTGAACAATGGTTTTCAAAAGACACTATGAAATAAAAAACTATCACTTCCGGTATCTACTATGGTTTTTATAAACCATTGTAAACTATTTATCTATCATTTAAACCACCACTAAATACAATAAACCTGCGAAAAATGACTATTTTTTATAGTGTCCTTCTGGCGTGAAAATGTGATGATGTTAATTGAAGTGAGTTTTTTATTATTTATTTATAAAATAATGGTAAAATGGTTTTCAAATAAAACTAATTGGTTCTATAGAATCATCATATGATCATGGAAGCAGAATAAAATAATATGAAGTTCATGATCAATCATCATAGTCCAATATGAAGTATGAATATCATATATATATATATGTGTAATTATAATATTTCAAGAACCATCACTTTCAAATCAAAGATGTTTTCTTGATTCTGATCACAAAGGTATAGCCTAATGACTCTCATCTCTGTTAGTATTTCACTGTCCACAAGTATCGTTTATTCTATGAGATCACTCTCAATTACCAAAGGTGTGTTATCACTATCTATCCAAAGCCGAATGGTGAATAGAGAGAAAGATTTATCTTTAACTATGTCTTCTATGTATTATATTAATCTAATGGGAGGGTCTCTACACTTTATATATGTTTCATTCATTTAATGACGATGGGTGAGCATCAGCTTCGATTTCATGGAGACCGCCATGCTTTATGATATCATTTTCTTGTTAGAGTCTCATATTTATTTGAAAATTTAAAAATATATGTTTATTGATAAATGAACCAACCCATTTATTAATAATCCAAATTACATCTGGTGTAATACATGGAAGTGAACATGAAATTATTATCAAATATCTTTTATTTATCATATACTATAATAGGTATAGATCATATGCTATAATAAATTCATTTGTATTCTATATCATATGATATTACTTTGGAGATATCATAGAATATGATATCCTTATTTTATTGTATTTATAACAATCTCACACTTCCACAAATATCCCATATGGAATTTTGAAATAAAAACGTAACTACTTGTGAATGCATCAAAAATCCTTTGGAAATAATTTATCAATCTTGACTCATTATAACGAATAAACATTTAAAAATATATAATCCTTATGATAAGTCAAAACTGGGTTAACCAATGATCCTTTGTGTCATTGAAAACAAACATAGAACCCAACTTTTACTGATGTAATAAAAGAGCATCCTCTATAGAAACATAAATACTAATCAAGCTATAAATGGGTCTTGTGAGATCATTATCAAAAAAAACCTTTATCATTATATGAACATATCGACTATAATATTTATAATATAAATCATATGAATAACTATATAATACAATAATAAATGACATATACTGACCAACAGACATAACACATTTCAATATATTATAATACATTCATTCATTCATGATTATCTGAAATATACTGAATATTGTGATGAATACACATCATTTACCACATCCAGGTATCACAGCACACCAGCTGTCACTAAAATAATAATGAATGTGAATTTTATAAATCTAATTCTCTAAGGCCCAAAAATAAATTTATTTTTCATACACGTGGGAAAATCCCATCTTGGTTGATATCCATCAAGTTACAAGATCGGAAACCTTCTAGACCACCCATGGCTAAGCCTCATTGATTATATATCAAAATATGAAGGTTCTCATATTAGTTATCCTTCCAAACTCTACATATGGGGATTTAGAATAATAATACACCCATATATATATATATGAATTATTTTATTAAAATCACTGTTCTATACATTGGTGGGATAAACTAAATAATATGTCCCAACTTATTATAAATTTATCTAGGCCTTCATGACTGATTACATGGTGATATTTGTGGTATGTAGGTACTACTAAGAGATTTTAAGAGAATTTTGTGGATTTATGTATAACTCAATAGATAGAGGAGGATCTTATAGTGTGAAGTTGATGGTTTTGAAGTAGTAGAGTCTGCTAGGGTATGATTGAGGTCTTGTGTCATGACCTAAACCACTAGGGCATCCCTATCTAGTGTAAAGTTAATTGTGGGACCCCAAAACCACCTCCAATAGTCCATATGTAGTCAATAATATTTGAGAATGAATAAATTGAATTGGAAGCCTTAGACAATGTACATATATTCATACAAACAACTATATTCATGAGAAATTGTAGAGTATTGATAAAATACTACAAAATATAATGTATAAATATTCATGAAATATCCTCTATGTAATACATCATAGTATTAAAATATAATGAAAAAGAATAAATGTGAAAAATACACACCCAACCAGTAATAAATCCTCAACCTGAAAACAACTAAAAATGGGAAACTAAGATAGACCATATCATAGTCTCTATGTCAGACCACCAAATGTGGTCAATGATCACATATACTACTATGTTCCACCAAATTCATCATTGATATTTCATTAATATTTTCATACACAATATTTGCGGGAAAATCCCATAAATGGGAGAGTATAAATATACCCAATAGGATATCCTAAAATCCCCATGAACAAATCACCAAAAGAGATTAGTAATCTCATCATAATAAAGGAATTTAAATTTGATTATAAGACAAAAAACATAATAATAGCCCATATATGCAAAAAAATAATCCCAAATGAGAGTGAAATGGGATCTCTAGATACACATCTCAACTAAGAATGATGGTTCGTCATGTAGCTCCAATGTTATATAACCAATTCCCAACATCATGTTCAACCACATAAGAATCCATGTGGAGTGTATCTCATCCCCCTAATACCCTCCAAAAATAAGAGAGATATATCTCCTAACTAGTAACCCCATGTAATGTCACCATAATCCAAGTGGAGAGTCATGATCCTCATTATTAGGCTTCACAAGTGAGGGAGAACCACCTCCCATGGAGGGAACACTCCAGACCAGATCTCAATAAATGAGGGAGTACATATTTATAGATAAATAACATGTTCCTTGATGTTGTTTGTGGGTGTACCAATTGTACCTATGAATATATTATGGGATACCCATTCCCCGAGGTGATAGTGGTGTACCCACACCCACATCTCTGATATGATCATACCTAAAAACTATTATTCATCAAGAATCACCTAATGTAGAATCACCTGATGTAGAATCGTCCTTGGAAAATCTCACATAATATATCATATTCCACAATAAAGGATACCAAAATTTCCTAAATGGGAGACTTTATTGGATAAAATACTAGAAATCCTAAATCCATGTTCTATTAAAAGAGATATTTTTTGTAAAAGATCAAGGGATCCAACAGGCCCAGAAGGGGTAAGATGTGTGAACTATGTGGTACATAGAGTGCCTCTCTGAAATAGGAATTTACCACTTCTCTCCGTCTTATATGACTTGTCCTCTTCTATATACATTGTGAGTCCACTAGGGGTACATGACATGTAGAGGAAAGTCTAACAATATACATGTCTTACAGTCTAACCATTATATAATAGACCATTATTGTGTACACTTGTCATTCCTAAGTACTTTCCAAAGTACATGGTGGGTTCCATGATAAATGTGGAATATAGGGGTAAGGCATACACATGTCATGTGAAATCTACCAACTACCATGTACTCTCTAAAGTACCTGGAATATTCCCTTCTTAACATGGTGTGTAGGTCTATTTAGGCTACTATGAATGTACTCCTAGTTCCTGTTGATCCATACACCATGGGTAACATGTCATGTGACATATAATAGAAGGCATGTATTACCAAATATATTTCTATGTGTTTACACCATGTACACATTGATTTGGTCATCTATAGTTTATATGGTGTGTGGAACCATAACATGGCGTGTTATAATTATTTCCCAATAGAAACCCATTCCACTACACTAAGGGGACTACATAACAACTATAATTTCAACTACACACCATGTAGTCATAATATTTATTGATTCCATGGTTCGTCATGTGTCATCCATTCTCACTGCATCTACAAATGGATCCACTATTAATAAATCATGGATATTTTGGATCTAAGGAAGACTATGCTCGATCCATAAAAAATGGTCAGATTCTGGCCACCTAATCTATTCACAGACATCCTCCATATCGCAGAACCATCAAATGTTTAAAACCATAAATAGACCAATTCTAACCATCAACCATTTCACCACATCACAGCTAAATTATTCTCCCAATCCCAAATCTCGACCCATTGAAATGAACCATTGTTACCAAAATAGGTTTTGTAGTGATTGATTCCTGGTTAATCATTAAACCATAAGCTACTGGGAATGATGTTGGTGAAAATTTCAATAATAATGGGAGAGATGCACAAAACAAAAAAATGAGTAATTAAACACATCCATTTTTGGGTTAATATTGATTCATTTATGTTATAATTACTAATGATGAGAAACAATCAAATATTTACAACTCCTATAAGTAAAAATACAAAGAAACACTCACAAATCAACTATTGATCCATAAATCAATCTTGTTTGATGGATTGAATCAATTTTGACATGCGATTAACATAATGGATAAAACAAAAAAACCTACCTAGATTATGGACGGATCACTAATAATGATTAGTATGATGGAATGATCCAAGATCATGGCTGGAATAGACAATCCCAGTTATACTGATCAACTGGACCATGATCTTTCACTTCCATAAAACTATCCACTATAGCTCAACCTAAAAAATCATGGTTTTTGTGGATAACACTAGAAATTTCCAATAACCAGGTTTAAATGTGGAGAGGAACTATTTTATGGAAAATATTAACTGATAAATTAATTTTTTTAATTATTATTCATCCACAACAGCACTTAAACCAAAATATATGTGTTGATAAAGGTCATATAAATCCATGGGTAAAAACCACATTTTAGATTTGACTATGGTATCTGATTTTTAATATGAGGATCTATTTTTTCATTCATTTTTTTGGAAAATCTATTCGTATGTGATATTATATAATTAATCATTTTTAATTTTACAATTATAGGTCTCTCTATGATCACAAATTCAATTCTAACTATGTTCTATATTAAAAATTATTTTCTAAAATATTAAAAAGTCTTAATAATTAGTAATAGAGTCATTATGATCACCCCAACATCATGTATTTTCATCTTTAAATGATAAATCCTTCTCATACATGTGAGGATACAGTTCTCACAACTCGGCTTCCATTTCCAAAGATCTCTCCTAAATGCTATAATAATAGAAACAAACATAGAAGAAATAGAAAAACAATTATCATGAAGTGTCTTCTCCTTCTAGTTCCCAAATGAAATAGGGCTACTTAAATCCCAAAATAGGTACCTCCATTCCCAATGTACACCTCATATTGGTGTAAATCACGCAACAATTTTTTCATGTGCCTCATTATCTTCCACAATTAGAAAACACCAATAACCGAATCTAACTAAAGTCTCAGGGTTAAGTGGTGTGCCATATCATTAGTTATTCGTAGTGACTATAAAAAATTCCTATGATACCTATAAATATCCCTCCATGTATACCAATCATTATGATCCTCGATGAGGATATATCTCTCGAAACACATGATATCATTTCCAAACTCCCGATACAACCACCTTACGTCCCTATAGGACCCCATCATCACAGGGATGTCATCATCATCCCTTGGATAAACTAAAAATTTCCCAACCATTGCTGAAACTAACTGTAGACCCATGAGCACTATCATCAACTAGAACTGACCATGATAGATTTAGACCACAAGGTATCTCATACATGGTGTTACACTGATGGTGGAGTGGTAACTACTGTGATACTGAAACTCCATTGGTTGTAGTTGATACTCCCTATTATGGTCCAGACCCAACATGAAAACCTGAGTCATGCACACTAGAACCTAAACTATCTATTTTACCAAGCCATATTCCATGTGTAGAAACACTATTCAAGTATGAAACTAATTCCTAAAGGCTTATTCTATTTGATCCATAATCATGACATTAAGTGACAATAATGAAATGAAATGATCATTGGAGGAATTACATTAAACAATAATACCTCATGTATGCCAAGACATCCCAAAATCTCCACTCATCTCTACTCATAGATTAATACGAAGTATTCCAACATGGAAATACATTCATAGATCACTTCTATAGAATGAAAACCTATCATTGATCATGGAATACCCCATCATGAAAACTAAAACAGACCCATAACATTTCCACATCCATTAGGGAAACCTTACCTTCACCTATAGATATGTGATACCACAATATTTAAAATCAGAAACATGATGAAAAATAATCATCCATTTATCCTAATTCCAAAAGATTTAGGTACACTCACACCTCTTCCAGGTGTACAACAATGGGAAAATATCATCCACAACATCTCCTCTCGTAGAAAAAAATGTGTCACCATCCATCCTCAAACAATGATGATGTGATCTCCATATTTATAAAATCTATTATGATGTTCTCTAGTGTATAAATGGGAATGTAAGATCATGGAGTTGATATCCCCATGTTATTCATCACTAAATTACTGAATAAGTGGTAGATTAAAAACCATCGACTAGAGACACACTGCACCATCTTCACACATATGGTAGAATTACATGGAATTCAAATAATTTCTCTCCTCTTTGTACAAAAATGGATAGAAAACATCACTATGATAATGTATTGAACCATTATCATGTGTCTTGCATGTCGCTCCTCATATTTTGAACACACTAAGATTTAATAGAGAATACTATAATGAACTGATCCAAGAAGTATATAAGATCAAGTTCATAAGTCACATTGACTTTACTGGGGTGTCTAATATGACAAAGCGTAACACCAAGAAGTCATAGAGACTGTAGTGGATCTAATAAGCCATTCCTCATGCATCCTCCTCTCAAAAGTCAAACTAGTGATAAACTTTTTTCCATTAAAACTCCATGAACAACTTTATACATAACCCCTGGTAAAAGAGGTCATGATTCTTGAGGGTGGATTATCCTACTTGATAGTGACCTAGTTCTAGTGATGTCAATCCACACCAAACCTCAAACTCCCATTCACCTTCTATGTGAAAAAATTGTGCGACCCAGGAAAAAGCACTTGGTTTTACAAAGCCCTATCATTATAGATCCACTAACTACACCTTTATCTCACAAAGATCTATAGGTTCATTAAATATTATAGAACACATATTGGGTTATCCCTCAATACAAGTAAATGATGAAAAGAACATTTTATGAAGGTTAAATTGGAAAATATTTTGGGAATATAACCATGCACCTCTCTAACCTCATAAGAAACTGGAAGATTGTAGCATCTGTTACTCCAGGGTTCATACCAGCCATTTAATAATAAAATTGTAATATCCTCCTATAAATTATCTAATCATACTCCGTCTGGGGCCAATCCATACTAAATAAAGAGAACTCCATCCAAAAACATAGAAAAAATATTACCCATGTTGGTAATAGTAAATTGATAATAGAAGTTAGTAAACTATTATAGACTATGGAATACATCATAGGGTCTCAACTTTAGCTATGAAAATATTCCATGTGAGCCTCTATATCCTTCTAGAATCAGGTCATACTACCAGTATAATATTAATCACTAAATCTCCTATGTATGTGCCTCCAAGAATAAAGGTTGAGTAAAATGGCTGCACTAGAATCTTCAGGACATGAAGAGAGTTTACATATAAGGAAATGTGGTTCATGTATCTATCCATAAACTATAAATACATTAGTGAATACACATTTTAATGCTCAAACCACTCATTATGCCTTTAGGTACCAAGATCCTACCACTACAATTTATTATTTCAATTTGCCACATGTTCACCACATCCAGGGCATGATCTGACACCTTTGTGAATGTAAACAACCTCGAACATAAAATTCAATATAAACCATATAGCAAACCTCGAAAAAATATTACATTGGTAGAAATAACTCACCTACATGGTTCAAAATTGTATCAGTTTGACGCATCTTGTGGGGTTGGTACCCCTTCATTACATGTTTGATGTTATGTATAACATCACCAACACTGGTCATTATTGATTCCCCTTGTCCCCAAAAATATGTATCACCACCATGAACAAAATTGAGATAGGTCCTATACATGTAGGACATTCACACCACTGTTTATTTCTAGTACTCAACTTCCTCATTAGGGTGACTAGAGCACCATGAAAACAGGTTGGTCTCTATCATCAGAAACTGTTATTTGAAATAATCATTGGAGAATCACCTACCAGTATTACTAGACCTAATTAATACAAAAAATAGAATACTGGTTGTGAGCACAACTATATAATTTTTTGGTTTCTATAGAACTTGGATGACACAGAACATCGCTTCAAGCTAGTCCTTAATTTCCTATGGGTCTAACATGCCATGATAACTCAATTGTCTCAGTAATTGGAACTCATGTAATATGCCACAAATTTTCATAACATTATTCTATCATACTTGACCCACTATCTACTCAATATGTGGTTGATCATTTATTTATCCCACTGTAGGTTGGTCCGTGCACTAAAAAATAAGTGTTAGCACTAATATATGACTGCATATTTGAGGCACCTCATGAATTATTCCTTGAACTATTGCCTCATTGCCCAAATAATCATTTTCACGAAACTGGCATGAAATACATGTTAGATTTCAACACTATTACGTCTTCATAATTATCAAGAAGTATAATTTTCAATTAGTATATTTGGAGAGATAACATAAGAGGTTTAGTGAAAGAACTCAGTCCTATATGAAACATGTACCATTGGTTCCCTACAACTGAAGTATTGGCATGAAGAGTTGACAATCATGTTTCGATAGTCTGGTTGTATGATAAGTTTTTTATTTCACAAATACTAGGTTTCAAATCCTGAAATCAAAAATCATGTGAATTTGATATTATTTCACTAAACTCCCAACCATTCCTCACCATGGATCCCTCTCTACAACGACCAGAGGATGAACAACCATTGATACCACTCTTTTATGACTCTACCCATTAGGGTCCAACTGACCAATGACAAGCTAAGTATGACATAACAATCTAACCTATAGTATTCTAAGGGTTGGAGAAAAGTGATGTGAAATTATAAACAAATATTGGAGGAGTTTTCCTAATGTACTTTTGTGCACGCACACAACCATCACCATGAAAAATTATTGAAGAATATAAATATATTGTAACATCTAGAATAATAATATGAATTCAAAAACATTAGGAGAACATATCAGTGTATGAAAATATATATCCAAATCATACTGAGGAAAAATAAATTCCATACAATTAATTTTGTTCCATCCAAACAACAATTGGAAAAGGAGAAAATTGAGAGAGTCCAAATTCTAACATCCATTTATGACCATCATATGTGGTCAATACACCCAATTACTACTATGATACACAAAATTCGTTAATAATATATCATTTATCATTATAGTAATGAAATGTTATAGAAAATACCATTCAAAGATGAGTATCAACATATCAACTAGGTCAACTCAAAAACAAATAGCCCAAATCATCAAGAGATTTTAGTCAACTAATCACAATGAAAGAAACACAATCAGAATATGAGAAAAAAACTATAATAATATTCAAGATATTCTCAAAAATAATTCCAAATTATATCAAAATGGGAACTCTATATCCATAGATTAGCTAAGAATGATGAGTAAGCATGTATCTTTAAAATTATATCACTAGTTTCTAACATCTTGTTAAACTACTCAATAATTCTAACATAGTGCCTGAACCTCTACAATATGCTTAATATCCATGAGATCTCTCTATCCTATCCATGAATTACTATAAACCATAATCTATTTAGAGTGTAGGGTCCCTCTACTCACTATTATATTTCACATTTGAGGGAGAACCAACTCCAATAGATAATTGTATCCCCACAGGTACTCAATAATGGGGGTGTACAACTCTATAGATAGAGGACCCATTCCCCAATTTATTATGGGGGAGTATAAAATCTTCTTATGTTAGTACGTGGGACCCACAGAATGGTCTGATAGGGGAGTACCAACCATATAATCTCTCTAATGATCCTTCATTTTCACTGTCCCCGGTTAAGCATCTCCTCAGAAAATTCACAATTGGATCATCTCATATTATATATATTCAACCACAATGATGTATACCATCACATTATACATGGAAAAAACAAATTATAGCCTACTTATGGGAAAAAATCCTTGTCCTGAGGAATGAGATAGAGAAATTATAAGATCAAGGGCTTCATCCTTCTTATATGGGGTATACAGAATGTACCATGGGTACACAACATGTTTCAATGAAACTACAACTTCTCATATCTCATAATCTCACATAGAATGTCTTCCTCTAGATACATGTTTCTCACTAGGTGTATATGACATGCAGAGGAAATTTTGGATATTAGTGTGTCATTATTTCTATCCTATATAAAATAGCACATTCCCATGTACTCGGGTCATGCTCGTGTACACCGGTCATGCAAGATTAATTTTTTAAGTACACGATTTGTTAATATAACACCCCAAACATCTTATGGTATGATTCTCATAAATACATTATATTTATTAGATATACTATATTTCATTAATCCCTGAGTATTTTTAAAACAACACCTATTTATTTATAGGTCAATGTAATAACCTATCCATTAAGCATTAATTTCACACTTTTGTGTTTTGAATTTTGAAAAATGGACATGCACAATTGTGATGAGGATGATATTTGGAGTCTCATATAATCAACTCAATTTTTGGTTAATAGTTCCCTACCCTTATGAATAGTAACCTAACATTACGATTAGCAACATACATTTATGAATAAAAACAAACCCTTTTGAATAGTAATATGACTATTATCAATGGTACCCATACCCATTCAAGTGTAAATAAAATTTTGGCACCTTAAAAATGAAGATGAATATTTGAAGTATTAGTATTTTTTGATTAAATGATATATTTAAAGAAAAATTAAAATTCTCATATTTATGAAATGATTATTGAAATATGGGGATCATTTTTTGATTATACACATCAACCATTGGTATGGGTGTATTTTTGATATTTTTCTGAAATACTTGTATTTTTGTTGAATAATAAAATACATTAATTTACCATATAAAGAAATTATAATTTAGATCTACAATTACTAGCATCATAGGTGATGTAAGAACACAAATCATGAACTCACATTCACTTATTAATATTCTACGTCATGTAATCCTTCTTATTTCCTATCTTAGGGTTAGATTATAACCTAATGAATAAAATATTAATAAAACCCTCCTCCCCTCCACTATATAAACCACCCCTCACCCCTACTTCCTCTCACACCAATCAAGATTTTAATCGTATCTATGTTTTTGAAAAGCAATTCTCAAGCCCTCCTCCAAAAACATAGACCTTATGGTCTCACCAAAAGGTCAGAAATAATGGCATTAAGAAGATTCTCATGTATTACTAAAGAGGAGAACCTCTCTTCCATTTTTATTCAATTACTTTTTCAAGTTCTATTATTTTATTTATATATCCTCAACTCCCCACATACAATTTCTATGATAATTAATTTAAATTACATGGAATGAAATTAGATTATTATAATAGATTATTTCATCAACATCTCTCGTTTCTCCCTCCTATTACACTAAAATTGAAATTACCGTCTAAGATGTAGTAATTTATCACATTCAACGATGACAGGCTTTGAATTTGTGTTATTATCTTCAATATTAGTCATTAAACCTTTTAGATGGAAATAACTGATCAAAATATATGTATTTTACATTATGAAATGTTCTATAATCCTTACACACTAATAATATAATATAATAATACCAAATAACTTCATTATGCAAAAACTGCAATATTAATCTAAGCGTTTATCAATAAATTTTAACTAATGAGTCCTCATATTTGTATATATCCCATAATAATTATAAGAACATTTATATATCTGAACAATCAATAATAATATATATATTAACAATTATATATGATTAACAACATTTCAAAAGAACTTCCATTCATGAATACAAGTAAACCGATGATGAAAAGATACGAGGAAAATGCTTCCAAAACAATAAAACTGAACCACTCACACCCTTCATAACTGCAATGAATTAACCAGATAAGGTTATAATAAATACATTTCTTGTAGAAGAGGTTCAAGACTTATTCATTAATGAAGCTGAAATTGATTTTTCTGGTAATTAAGATCAATCGAGAACACCTTCGGTCATATGGTATGGGGTTTCTCATATCTGTTTTATTTTCGTGTGATTTTTATTGTTCAACACTTATTTCTTGCATGTGGTGAATGTGTGCATCAATTTGATATATAATATAATGTTTCCTTTTATATTCATTGTATTCAATGATTCATTGGAGTAATATTATTTTTTAGACATAAGATACGATTGATTACAATGTGGTCAGGGGCTTTGTCTAAATTTACATTTCGTTGTGACCTACTTTGTATTGTGAATAAATTAATTTTTATGTTTTGTAAATAATGCTCATTTGAGATCAATTTTCATCAAAATTTATATTTCTATTATACATCCATATTCTGGTTTCATGTTTATGAATACTATCTTATGTTGTATACCCTTTTACATATGGTGTCTATTTAGAATGTTGTTTTAACTATGGAAATATTAATGAATCTATGTCCTCTACTCTATATGGATATTGATATATTATATCTAACTTGTTTTAAAGCTCAATGTAATGAATGATTTGGACTTGTAGTAATGGTATAGGCCTGCTATATACCATCGATGAATCGAAAGGTCTCATGTGTCAAATCAGTTAGAGACAATCCCATCAAGTTTATAACCAATAATTAGATGGGTTTCTACCCAGAGACCTAAACAATATTGATTGTATAGTTGTATCATCTTCCAGATACAAAAAGTCAAAATAATAAGAATTTTGTTTATTAATTCTTAGTTATTACTCTCCCTGAGGTTTTTACTATAAAAATCTATGGATGAGGTTTCATTCTCAGTTTATAAATGATGTGTGTTTCTCATTTATTCCCCATGCTGTATTGACTATGAAAATATTTTTATAGTTCATAAATTTTTGACTCATGATTCGGCTATTTGTAACCCTTGATAAACATTTTATATCACCCCTTTGACATTTTTCCTTACATAGGTTTTCTAGAGGAGATCATTTATTGAGTTTTCATGGAAGTAATTTATTAGTTTTTTTATGCATTGTATTTTATTAACTTTCCCAATGTAATATAAGTTATACGAATGTATCTAGTTTTTTAACGACTTTTAAACTGGTTCTTACTAATATAATATATTCCTATTAATCATTCCAATGTTATAGGTAATGCACTAACTCTGGTCTTTTGGGTTCAAGGTGTTACAATTGGGATCGTAGGAAGTTTAGTATAAAACATGGAAACTAGATTTAGAAAACATAGATTAGGGAGAAAACACATAATATAATTGTTGAAGATAATAATACAATAAATTCATGGAATTTTTTTATGGAATAGATTATGTGGATATTTCTTGGAAATATATCCATGACTAGATACTTAAAGATGATGTGGTTCTGGCACAGAAGTACGTAGGATTGAAAAATCTAACAAAGCGTTTCAGAAATGACCTGGGATATCCTGGTATATGACAATGGGCCATAATGTGCTCCTAGTTTGACAACCCTAAGGTATATTCTTATATTAATTCAAATTTTCCTCACAAACTGTTATGAAGGATTTGAATTTAAATATTTCCTCAGAGAATCCATGTTTATTAGATTATGCATGCATTGAATTTCAATTAATGTAAAATAATTTTCTAGTAGAGATTATAAATTATGATTCATAACTTAATATAGTGTATGAAATTATTTAGAAATGGAATCTAATGGAAGAAGGGGAATCAATACTTGTGGAAAATGTAGGGATTTCCCAACCAGGTAGGTCAACACATTCAATGTTGGGGTGCATCATATCATGAACATATTGGGACAACATACATAGGTTTTCATTAATAACCATGTTATACCAGAGTGGGATCGTTACATGCGTAAGAAGCACCAATAAATTATTGGGACCAAAAATCCCGTGGTTGCAGAGTAGCGTATCAAGTCCCTTGAATACATATTCACGAAATTAAGATAGAATGAAAATGAAAATGTAGCCGTGGAAGTGTATTGTCTCAATGGAAATGATGGTCAATAGTGGCCATTGATCTAGAATACAATAGAGAAATATTAAATAAAATATATGTAATGGAAGACTTTTAATTAAATATTCTTCAACAAATATTTCCCTTGTGAGCAACGAATTGATATGAAGATGAAATTACATAGATTAATGAAATGGGAAGAATACATTAATACGGAGTATGATACTACATTAAAAAGACTATCCATTTATTCTATATATTACATAAGTGACATAGAAGACATGATTGATCATGTATTTGAAGGTTTTAAGACCCTTCTTCAAAGGGCACTAAATGATCATTAATTTTCATAATATGATGAAATTGTATTAAGTACCATCAAAATAGAGATGACATTGTCTAGATCATATGTGTTCAAGAGAAAACTTTACAAGAAGCTTTATTCAGATAACCGTGGAAGAGGTGATGCACCAATGGAGAATAATGGAATGATGTAATTTTCATTATGTGAGAACTATGGAAATAACCATCCTGGGAAATTCAGGAAATGCATCAAAGTTTTCTATAAGTGTGCATAAAAGGGTCATTGATCTAGTGAATATAGGGGGAAGAGACAAGTCAATGATGTTCAATTCTAAAATTCTTGATATATGTGAAACTATTAAAATGAGTATCCTAAGCTCCAAGGAAACTTTGCTCAGAAAAGGACCCAAGAGTAAGGGAAGACTTATGATATAACAACCATGGTGGTTGAAGTTCCTATTGATGTGGCAGAATGTGCCTTAATTTTTTCCTCAAAATATAGACAATTATTTATTTGATTATAGATAATTGCATTCATTTATATCATCCACGTTTCTAATTAAATTAGTCATGTGCATTTTTATTTAATAAATAAGTTTTAATTAAATTCTCCTAGGGGATGTATCACTGAAACAAATATGTGTTGATGAGTCCACCTCATAATACATAAAAATGGTTAGTTTCTAACCTTATCATCATACAAATGACTGAATTTGATATAATTGTTGGTATGAATTGGATATCATGTTATGATGTGAATATCTATTTCAAGAAGTAGGAGGTTACAACTTTTGAGAATGGTGTATAATCCTAAATCTTTAGAGAAGAAACCTCAATGTTTGATTCGTATCTAGATCAACATCATATAGCTCTACTGGAATTATTTCATTGAGAGGAAGATAACACAATATCAATGGGTGATCAAAGATGTCATAAAATTTAATAGATTCTTATTGTTAATGAATGCATTGTTGTATTTCTTGAGTATTTACCTAGGCATCCTTCAGAGTGGGAAGTTGAGTTTACTTTTGATTTAATTTCCTGTGAAAGACATAAATCAATGACTCCTTATAGAATATAAACTATGGAATTTTTTATCTATAGAAACAAAAATAAGAAATTAGTGTCAATGGATTTATTAGACTTAGTTTTTCTCCATGGGGATCCCATGTCTTATTTATCAAGAATAAAGATGGATCCATGAGGCTATGTATTGATTATCGGGAAATCAATGTTATTACAATAAATAACAAGTATCCTCCTCCATAAATTGATGATTTATTTGATCAAATTCATGTAGAATAATATAAATTTTATGATTGAACTTCAATTAGGATATCATCAGTTGTGTGTGAGGAATGGTGATATTCCATTGACAACATTTAGAACTAGGTATGATAATTATGATTTCAAAGTAATTCATTTTGGACTAACTAATGTACCCTTTATTTTCATGGATATAATGAATAGATTTTTCAAGGAATATCTTAATGAATTTATTGTGGTATTTATTGGTGATATCATAGTATAATCCCAAAGCTACGAATACCATGAGAATCACATGAATATTATTTTCAAAAATCATAGAAAAAATGAATTGTATGGGATTTTTAAGAAGTGTGAATTCTGGCTTCAAACAGTTTCCTTCCAAGGACATAGTGTCTTTGTGGATGGAAGCATAGTTGATCCTTTAAAGACATTGGAAATACAATAATGGCTTATGCTGATGAACATAACTGAGGTACGTAGTTTAATTGTCTTAGATTGACAATATTGGTTTTTTGTTTCAAATTTTTCCTGACTGATGAATCTACTAACCAAGATCACACATAAAAGGATTATGATTATATGGAAGAACGATCATTGAATGTTTTGAAGAGTCAAAATAATTATTGGTCAATGATCCAATTTTTACTCCTCTATCTTGAAATGATGCATTGTGATATATAGGTATGCAAAAAATAATTTACTTTGTTGTGCTTTATGAGAAAGTACAAAGTTATTGCCTATGAAATCAAGGTAGTTGATGAATCATGAGGAAAATTATCGAACTCTTGATATTGAGTTAGAAGTCATAATCTTTGCTTTGAATATATTTAGACATTATCCCAATAGTGAACCATATGTGTTATATATGGATCACATATGATTAAACTACATTTTTACATAGAATGAACTCAACATGAGGCAATGTACATGGCTTGAGTTTATGAAATATTATTATATTTCAAAACACTACCACCCATGGATGGAAACTAATGTGGAAGATACATTATGCAGGAAATATCATGGAATATTTACCCAAATAATTGTTGATAGTTATCATATATTCATGGATCTACTGAATATTGATATGGTAATTGTTATGGAAATGGAAACATCCTTCATCTTTCAAATAATTGTGAAACCAGCATTGATGGAGGAGATAAAAAGCACTCAATATGAGGATGAGGTCCTTAAAAAGTAAATTAATGTGTTTGAGGATAAAAGATGGGAAGGGTTTGTTTTTGGGGATGGAGTTCATCAATTTGGAAAGTGGTTATGTGTTCTGTCAATACCTGATCTAAAAAGAGAATTATTAGTTGATGCTATAAGATAAAATTTCTCTATGCACCCTAGTAACATAATCATATATAAATATCTGAATGAAAATTTTTTGTCAGATAACATTAAGAAGAAAATTTATGACAATGTGTCTTGGGGTTCAGTTTTCCAAAATATGAAGGTTGAGAGAAAACATCATTAAGGGGTCATGGAACCTATACCTTTTCCTATTTGGAATTGGGATGAAATTATGATGCATTTTTTCAAAGAACTACTTAGGAAAACTGGAAGGAATGATGCAATATGGGTAATTTTTTTGGATCTAAAAAAATCATCACAGTTCTATTCTATGAGATAGGATTTACCACTAGATCACCTAGAAATAATTTATATTAATTATGTTTTAAGATATCATGGTGTACCTCTATATATTCTGTCTGATCAAGACCCCTGGTTTACATCAATTTCATGGATATGTCTATAGAATGAATTTGATAATGTTCTTTATAATAGTACTACTTATCACCCCCAAAATGATGTATAGTTTGAAAAGAATAATAAAAAAATGGAAGATACATTGAGATCATGATCTCATGACTATCAATGTATGTGGGATAAAAATTTTTTTTGGTATAAAGTTAATACCATAATAGTTTCCATTATATCATTCAAATTGTTCCATATGATTCATTATATGGTAAGAGGTGTCGAAGTCCAACTCGTTGGGATAAATATGGCAATTAGAAACATATAGGCTCCGAACATATCAAAGAGACAACTACAGAGGTAATGAAAATACAAAGCCCATATTAAAGCAGCCCCATGTTGTCAAAATATTTATGAAAACAACCAGAGAAAGGATTTTGAATTTCATGTAGGAGATCATGTCTATCTAAAATTATCTTTGTGTAAGGGTGTCTTAAGGCTCGGTAAGAAAGGGAAATTTAGCCTCATGTACATCAGACAATTTGAAATTCAAGAATGGATCAAATCTGTATCCTACCATTTATAAATTACACCAAGTCTCTCCAATTTTCATAATGTCTTACATGTGTCATTGTTAAAGAAGTACATGCTAGAGCCAACTCATGTACTCATTATTTATGAAATAGAGTTGGATCCTGATTTGTTATAATATAAAGAGCATATCAAGACTCCTGTCAAAAGGGAGTAGGTATTGAGAAATCTGAAAAATCGACTAGTTAAGGTACTTTGGATAAAATATAAAATGGGGGAAGAAAAGATGGAACCTAAGGGTGTTATGAAGAAGAGCCTCCCACATATTTTTAGGGAACAATATACATGAAATATTTCCGGGGAAAATTTTTCAAAGAGGGTATAATTGAACAATCCAAACATCTTACATTATGCTTCTATTAAATACATTATATTCATTAGATAGAATATATTTCATGAAGCATGGAGTCTCTATAAAACCACAAATGGATATTTATATGATTAATTCACAACCTAACCATTAAACATATATTTTCCACTTATGTGTTTTGAATTTCGAAAAA
The DNA here is from genome assembly GCA_963277665.1 of Viscum album. NCBI lineage: Eukaryota > Viridiplantae > Streptophyta > Magnoliopsida > Santalales > Viscaceae > Viscum > Viscum album. Next base: position 467,877,032 of record OY728162.1, on the reverse strand, counting down.
CGAACATACATAGTTGTGATCAGAGTGATATTTTGAGTCTGATAGAATCGACTCCATTTTTTGAATAGTAACCCGACCATATTAATATTAACATACCCTTATTAATATTAACATACCCTTATAAAAGTTAATATAATTATTATTAATGGTAATCATACCCATGAAATTGTAAATAAAAGATAGGCACCTTAAAAATAAAGATGAATATTTTATGTGTTGGTATTTATATATTAAATGATGAATTTATTTAAAAATTAAATTTATAATATTTAGAATTTTTTTCAAAAAACCTTTTCATTTTGGTATTCTACATATTGAAATATGGTTCGGGTAAATTTTTTAAATTTTTCTGATATACTATAATTTTAGTGAGTAGTTAAATACAGTAATTTATTGTATAAATCCATTATAACTTAAATCCACTATTCATATGATCATGAGTGATGTACGCACCCAAATCTCAATCTCACATGCACTTAATACTTTTATAGGTTATGTAATCCTCAATATTTCATTTATTATTGTAAAATAATAATCTAATTAATAAAATATTTAATCAAACACTCCTCCCCTATACTATATAAACCACCCCTCACCCCCTCTTCCCCCCACACCACTCATGATTTGATCCTTACCTAAGATCTGACACAAAAAATTCCCAAGGCCTCTCCCCAATACAAAGACCCAATTTTATCACTAAATGTCCAAAAACAATGGCCTTAAGGAGATTTTCATGGATGAGTACTAAAGAGGTGAACCCCTCTTCCTTTTTCATTCAATTCCTTTTACATGTTATATTATTTTAATTCTATCTCATCACCTCCCCAAATCCAAATTATAAGATAATTCCATTACATTATGTGAGCAGGAATTTTATTATTCTAATGTAATATTGCATAATAATCTCACTTTTCCAACTTCCTCTTACACTTGAAATTAAAATACCATCAAAGATATGCAAATTTATCTCATTCAATGACAACAAGTTTTCAATTTATATTTCTATCTTAAAGACAGATCATGAAAGAATTTTAATGATTGAACCATATAAAAATATATTTATTTTAACTTTTTAAATGTTTTTTAATCCTTAAACACTCATAAAATAAAATAATAATACAAAACAATTTCATTATGCACAAAACCGCCAAGTTAATAAAATCATTTAAAATAAACTGTTAACTAATGAGTTGTACTCATTGTATATAACCCAAAATCCTTAAAATAACATTTATATCTAAAAAATTTCACTAATTATATATAATTAAATTTTTTTACATTTAACTACATATCAAATGAACATCCATTCATGAATACAATTAAACCAATCATTGAAAGAAAGAAAGAAAATGCTACCAAAGAAATAAAATTGAACCAGATAAATAAAGAAAAATGAAAATTAATAAACATAATAATTATATAATTAAAAAATTAAATGTATATTAGATTCTTTTATAATTAAATAATGAATCTATATTTCATTATTCAGGTCCTTAAGATCAATCGATAACACCTTGGGGCATAAGGTAAGGGGTTTCTAATCTCACATTTTTATCTCAGATATTTACATTTTTTGCCACTTATTTAATGAATGTGGGGTATACATACATCCATTTGATATATAATATAATTTTTTCCTTTATATTCATGGTATTGAATTAATCATTTTATGAATAATAATTTATGGTAACATGATGCGATGGATTAAAATATGGTAACAGGCTTTGTCTCAATTTCCATTTTGTTGTGACATATGTTGTATTGTAAACCTAATAATTCTTATGTGGTGTACCTAATTCTCATTTTAAATCATTTTTCATTTAAAATTATATTCCTATTATATATCCATATTCTAGTTTCATGGATATGAATATTTTCATAATCCATATACCCTTTTACATATGGTGTTTATTTGGAATATTATAATAACTATGGAAATATTGATGAATCGTTGACCTCTACTATATAAAGATATTGAGAAGGAAAATTATAATAGTATTAAATCATTTTATAATGAATTATTTGTGCTTTAAGTTAAGGATGGGCCCAAATATTGCCCCTCGATGAGTCATCATGTCTAATGAGACAAATCAATTAGCGACAAACCCTTCAAGTTTGATTCCAAAAATCATATGGGTTTCTACCCACAAACATAAACCATTTTTATGATAAAGAGGTATCATGTTTTGGATACTAGACATTTAACTAATAATGAATATATTTATTCATTTTATGTTTTTACAACAAAAAATTGTTTTCACTATGAAAAAAATATATGGATGCAGATTAATTCTCAGTTTATTAATGGCATGTGTTTTTCATTTATTCACCATGCCATATTGACTATGCCAATTTCTTTATGATTAAAATATTTATGATTCATTATTCCACTATTATTATCCCGTATTATGAATTTTATGTCAGCCATTTGACTTGTTTTCCATCCATTGGTTATGAATATGAGATCATTTATTTATCTTTCATGGAAGAAGTTTATTAGTTTTTGTTATGTGTTGTATTTTTTTTACCTTTCCCAATGTAATATGAGTCACATGTATCTATCTAGTTTCTTAAAGGCTACTAAACATATCATTCCTTCATGATTTCATTCCTATGAAACGTTCCAATGTATTAAGTAATGCACAAGCTCTATTCTTTTGGGGTCGGGGTTTTACAGTCACCTGATTCACATGGCATGTAAGGGATGGGTTGGACCTCAGAGTGTTCCATCATCCAAAAATGTGTACTCCTAGAATTAAATAGTGTATTACCCAATATAAATGGAATGTGGGGCCACAATGTCTCATAGTTATAAACTCCCAATACTTGTCAATTCATCCTCCATGTATTACGTTTTTTCTGACTTGAAACACACGACACGAAACACCCCATGGATTATTGGAAATTTACATCAAATATATGTTGAGATAGCTTTATAAGAGGTACATCACGTGTGGAACCCCAGAAGGAATGTGATAATTATCTCCTCACAGAAACCCTAGCCACCACACTGAGGGGAATACCTACAATGTGTTATTCAAACTACATTTTCAATACTCTGGATATTTCAAAAATACATGGTTCTTTATGAATCATACACTAATAACACCTTGATCAATAGATACACCATCAATAATTCTTGTGGATTTTGGATATAGGGAAGATCATACCTAATCTAGTGCTGGTGGATAGATTCAAGAAACATGATCCTACTACAAACATTATCAATGTCACACACGGTTTTTTTTCTGTCATTGTATTGGTCTGGCCCATTAGAAATCCCGATCCTTCTCATTGGTATTTTATGAGATGAATAATGAGTTTAGAAGTTTCATATATTTCCAACCACCATAATTTGGGATCCCCATTTCTTGTTTAGGAGTTTTTGAAGAAAGGGTGGTTACTTCATGATTTGGGCCAACCGTGAGCCCATTCCCAATTTTAAAAACTGAATTTGTTTCTTTTATAACTATTTTTTTTTTTGTCATTTTTCACCAATTCAACTTACCACTTGTCCAATACTGATATAATAAATTTTATTTATCCTTTTTGACCCATTATAAATTCATAATCCGGGTGTATTTGGGTTACTTATTTAGGTATTGGGCCAGCCCATGGGCCCATTTGATTATAGATAATTGCATTCATTTATATCATCCACGTTTCTAATTAAATTAGTCATGTGCATTTTTATTTAATAAATAAGTTTTAATTAAATTCTCCTAGGGGATGTATCACTGAAACAAATATGTGTTGATGAGTCCACCTCATAATACATAAAAATGGTTAGTTTCTAACCTTATCATCATACAAATGACTGAATTTGATATAATTGTTGGTATGAATTGGATATCATGTTATGATGTGAATATCTATTTCAAGAAGTAGGAGGTTACAACTTTTGAGAATGGTGTATAATCCTAAATCTTTAGAGAAGAAACCTCAATGTTTGATTCGTATCTAGATCAACATCATATAGCTCTACTGGAATTATTTCATTGAGAGGAAGATAACACAATATCAATGGGTGATCAAAGATGTCATAAAATTTAATAGATTCTTATTGTTAATGAATGCATTGTTGTATTTCTTGAGTATTTACCTAGGCATCCTCCAGAGTGGGAAGTTGAGTTTACTTTTGATTTAATTTCCTGTGAAAGACATAAATCAATGACTCCTTATAGAATATAAACTATGGAATTTTTTATCTATAGAAACAAAAATAAGAAATTAGTGTCAATGGATTTATTAGACTTAGTTTTTCTCCATGGGGATCCCATGTCTTATTTATCAAGAATAAAGATGGATCCATGAGGCTATGTATTGATTATCGGGAAATCAATGTTATTACAATAAATAACAAGTATCCTCCTCCATAAATTGATGATTTATTTGATCAAATTCATGTAGAATAATATAAATTTTATGATTGAACTTCAATTAGGATATCATCAGTTGTGTGTGAGGAATGGTGATATTCCATTGACAACATTTAGAACTAGGTATGATAATTATGATTTCAAAGTAATTCATTTTGGACTAACTAATGTACCCTTTATTTTCATGGATATAATGAATAGATTTTTCATGGAATATCTTAATGAATTTATTGTGGTATTTATTGGTGATATCATAGTATAATCCCAAAGCTACGAATACCATGAGAATCACATGAATATTATTTTCAAAAATCATAGAAAAAATGAATTGTATGGGATTTTTAAGAAGTGTGAATTCTGGCTTCAAACAGTTTCCTTCCAAGGACATAGTGTCTTTGTGGATGGAAGCATAGTTGATCCTTTAAAGACATTGGAAATACAATAATGGCTTATGCTGATGAACATAACTGAGGTACGTAGTTTAATTGTCTTAGATTGACAATATTGGTTTTTTGTTTCAAATTTTTCCTGACTGATGAATCTACTAACCAAGATCACACATAAAAGGATTATGATTATATGGAAGAACGATCATTGAATGTTTTGAAGAATCAAAATAATTATTGGTCAATGATCCAATTTTTACTCCTCTATCTTGAAATGATGCATTGTGATATATAGGTATGCAAAAAATAGTTTACTATGTTGTGCTTTATGAGAAAGTACAAAGTTATTGCCTATGAAATCAAGGTAGTTGATGAATCATGAGGAAAATTATCGAACTCTTGATATTGAGTTAGAAGTCATAATCTTTGCTTTGAATATATTTAGACATTATCCCAATAGTGAACCATATGTGTTATATATGGATCACATATGATTAAACTACATTTTTACATAGAATGAACTCAACATGAGGCAATGTACATGGCTTGAGTTTATGAAATATTATTATATTTCAAAACACTACCACCCATGGATGGAAACTAATGTGGAAGATACATTATGCAGGAAATATCATGGAATATTTACCCAAATAATTGTTGATAGTTATCATATATTCATGGATCTACTGAATATTGATATGGTAATTGTTATGGAAATGGAAACATCCTTCATCTTTCAAATAATTGTGAAACCAGCATTGATGGAGGAGATAAAAAGCACTCAATATGAGGATGAGGTCCTTAAAAAGTAAATTAATGTGTTTGAGGATAAAAGATGGGAAGGGTTTGTTTTTGGGGATGGAGTTCATCAATTTGGAAAGTGGTTATGTGTTCTGTCAATACCTGATCTAAAAAGAGAATTATTAGTTGATGCTATAAGATAAAATTTCTCTATGCACCCTAGTAACATAATCATATATAAATATCTGAATGAAAATTTTTTGTCAGATAACATTAAGAAGAAAATTTATGACAATGTGTCTTGGGGTTCAGTTTTCCAAAATATGAAGGTTGAGAGAAAACATCATTAAGGGGTCATGGAACCTATACCTTTTCCTATCTGGAATTGGGATGAAATTATGATGCATTTTTTCAAAGAACTACTTAGGAAAACTGGAAGGAATGATGCAATATGGGTAATTTTTTGGATCTAAAAAAATCATCACAGTTCTATTCTATGAGATAGGATTTACCACTAGATCACCTAGAAATAATTTATATTAATTATGTTTTAAGATATCATGGTGTACCTCTATATATTCTGTCTGATCAAGACCCCTGGTTTACATCAATTTCATGGATATGTCTATAGAATGAATTTGATAATGTTCTTTATAATAGTACTACTTATCACCCCCAAAATGATGTATAGTTTGAAAAGAATAATAAAAAAATGGAAGATACATTGAGATCATGATCTCATGACTATCAATGTATGTGGGATAAAATTTTTTTTTGGTATAAAGTTAATACCATAATAGTTTCCATTATATCATTCAAATTGTTCCATATGATTCATTATATGGTAAGAGGTGTCGAAGTCCAACTCGTTGGGATAAATATGGCAATTAGAAACATATAGGCTCCGAACATATCAAAGAGACAACTACAGAGGTAATGAAAATACAAAGCCCATATTAAAGCAGCCCCATGTTGTCAAAATATTTATGAAAACAACCAGAGAAAGGATTTGGAATTTCATGTAGGAGATCATGTCTATCTAAAATTATCTTTGTGTAAGGGTGTCTTAAGGCTCGGTAAGAAAGGGAAATTTAGCCTCATGTACATCAGACAATTTGAAATTCAAGAATGGATCAAATCTGTATCCTACCATTTATAAATTACACCAAGTCTCTCCAATTTTCATAATGTCTTACATGTGTCATTGTTAAAGAAGTACATGCTAGAGCCAACTCATGTACTCATTATTTATGAAATAGAGTTGGATCCTGATTTGTTATAATATAAAGAGCATATCAAGACTCCTGTCAAAAGGGAGTAGGTATTGAGAAATCTGAAAAATCGACTAGTTAAGGTACTTTGGATAAAATATAAAATGGGGGAAGAAAAGATGGAACCTAAGGGTGTTATGAAGAAGAGCCTCCCACATATTTTTAGGGAACAATATACATGAAATATTTCCGGGGAAAATTTTTCAAAGGAGGGTATAATTGAACAATCCAAACATCTTACATTATGCTTCTATTAAATACATTATATTCATTAGATAGAATATATTTCATGAAGCATGGAGTCTCTATAAAACCACAAATGGATATTTATATGATTAATTCACAACCTAACCATTAAACATATATTTTCCACTTATGTGTTTTGAATTTCGAAAAACGAACATACATAGTTGTGATCAGAGTGATATTTTGAGTCTGATAGAATCGACTCCATTTTTTGAATAGTAACCCGACCATATTAATATTAACATACCCTTATTAATATTAACATACCCTTATAAAAGTTAATATAATTATTATTAATGGTAATCATACCCATGAAATTGTAAATAAAAGATAGGCACCTTAAAAATAAAGATGAATATTTTATGTGTTGGTATTTATATATTAAATGATGAATTTATTTAAAAATTAAATTTATAATATTTAGAATTTTTTTCAAAAAACCTTTTCATTTTGGTATTCTACATATTGAAATATGGTTCGGGTAAATTTTTTAAATTTTTCTGATATACTAGAATTTTAGTGAGTAGTTAAATACAGTAATTTATTGTATAAATCCATTATAACTTAAATCCACTATTCATATGATCATGAGTGATGTACGCACCCAAATCTCAATCTCACATGCACTTAATACTTTTATAGGTTATGTAATCCTCAATATTTCATTTATTATTGTAAAATAATAATCTAATTAATAAAATATTTAATCAAACACTCCTCCCCTATACTATATAAACCACCCCTCACCCCCTCTTCCCCCCACACCACTCATGATTTGATCCTTACCTAAGATCTGACACAAAAAATTCCCAAGGCCTCTCCCCAATACAAAGACCCAATTTTATCACTAAATGTCCAAAAACAATGGCCTTAAGGAGATTTTCATGGATGAGTACTAAAGAGGTGAACCCCTCTTCCTTTTTCATTCAATTCCTTTTACATGTTATATTATTTTAATTCTATCTCATCACCTCCCCAAATCCAAATTATAAGATAATTCCATTACATTATGTGAGCAGGAATTTTATTATTCTAATGTAATATTGCATAATAATCTCACTTTTCCAACTTCCTCTTACACTTGAAATTAAAATACCATCAAAGATATGCAAATTTATCTCATTCAATGACAACAAGTTTTCAATTTATATTTCTATCTTAAAGACAGATCATGAAAGAATTTTAATGATTGAACCATATAAAAATATATTTATTTTAACTTTTTAAATGTTTTTTAATCCTTAAACACTCATAAAATAAAATAATAATACAAAACAATTTCATTATGAACAAAACCGCCAAGTTAATAAAATCATTTAAAATAAACTGTTAACTAATGAGTTGTACTCATTTTATATAACCCAAAATCCTTAAAATAACATTTATATCTAAAAAATTTCACTAATTATATATAATTAAATTTTTTTACATTTAACTACATATCAAATGACCATGAATTCATGAATACAATTAAACCAATCATTGAAAGAAAGAAAGAAAATGCTACCAAAGAAATAAAATTGAACCAGATAAATAAAGAAAAATGAAAATTAATAAACATAATAATTATATAATTAAAAAATTAAATGTATATTAGATTCTTTTATAATTAAATAATGAATCTATATTTCATTATTCAGGTCCTTAAGATCAATCGATAACACCTTGGGGCATAAGGTAAGGGGTTTCTAATCTCACATTTTTATCTCAGATATTTACATTTTTTGCCACTTATTTAATGAATGTGGGGTATACATACATCCATTTGATATATAATATAATTTTTTCCTTTATATTCATGGTATTGAATTAATCATTTTATGAATAATAATTTATGGTAACATGATGCGATGGATTAAAATATGGTAACAGGCTTTGTCTCAATTTCCATTTTGTTGTGACATATGTTGTATTGTAAACCTAATAATTCTTATCTGGTGTACCTAATTCTCATTTTAAATCATTTTTCATTTAAAATTATATTCCTATTATATATCCATATTCTAGTTTCATGGATATGAATATTTTCATAATCCATATACCCTTTTACATATGGTGTTTATTTGGAATATTATAATAACTATGGAAATATTGATGAATCGTTGACCTCTACTATATAACGATATTGAGAAGGAAAATTATAATAGTATTAAATCATTTTATAATGAATTATTTGTGCTTTAAGTTAAGGATGGGCCCAAATATTGCCCCTCGATGAGTCATCATGTCTAATGAGACAAATCAATTAGCGACAAACCCTTCAAGTTTGATTCCAAAAATCATATGGGTTTCTACCCACAAACATAAACCATTTTTATGATAAAGAGGTATCATGTTTTGGATACTAGACATTTAACTAATAATGAATATATTTATTCATTTTATGTTTTTACAACAAAAAATTGTTTTCACTATGAAAAAAATATATGGATGCAGATTAATTCTCAGTTTATTAATGGCATGTGTTTTTCATTTATTCACCATGCCATATTGACTATGCCAATTTCTTTATGATTAAAATATTTATGATTCATTATTCCACTATTATTATCCCGTATTATGAATTTTATGTCAGCCAATTGACTTGTTTTCCATCCATTGGTTATGAATATGAGATCATTTATTTATCTTTCATGGAAGAAGTTTATTAGTTTTTGTTATGTGTTGTATTTTTTTTACCTTTCCCAATGTAATATGAGTCACATGTATCTATCTAGTTTCTTAAAGGCTACTAAACATATCATTCCTTCATGATTTCATTCCTATGAAACGTTCCAATGTATTAAGTAATGCACAAGCTCTATTCTTTTGGGGTCGGGGTTTTACAGTCACCTGATTCACATGGCATGTAAGGGATGGGTTGGACCTCAGAGTGTTCCATCATCCAAAAATGTGTACTCCTAGAATTAAATAGTGTATTACCCAATATAAATGGAATGTGGGGCCACAATGTCTCATAGTTATAAACTCCCAATACTTGTCAATTCATCCTCCATGTATTACGTTTTTTCTGACTTGAAACACACGACACGAAACACCCCATGGATTATTGGAAATTTACATCAAATATATGTTGAGATAGCTTTATAAGAGGTACATCACGTGTGGAACCCCAGAAGGAATGTGATAATTATCTCCTCACAGAAACCCTAGCCACCACACTGAGGGGAATACCTACAATGTGTTATTCAAACTACATTTTCAATACTCTGGATATTTCAAAAATACATGGTTCTTTATGAATCATACACTAATAACACCTTGATCAATAGATACACCATCAATAATTCTTGTGGATTTTGGATATAGGGAAGATCATACCTAATCTAGTGCTGGTGGATAGATTCAAGAAACATGATCCTACTACAAACATTATCAATGTCACACACGGTTTTTTTTCTGTCATTGTATTGATCTGGCCCATTAGAAATCCCGATCCTTCTCATTGGTATTTTATGAGATGAATAATGAGTTTAGAAGTTTCATATATTTCCAACCACCATAATTTGGGATCCCCATTTCTTGTTTAGGAGTTTTTGAAGAAAGGGCGGTTACTTCATGATTTGGGCCAACCGTGAGCCCATTCCCAATTTTAAAAACTGAATTTGTTTCTTTTATAACTATTTTGTTTTTTGTCATTTTTCACCAATTCAACTTACCACTTGTCCAATACTGATATAATAAATTTTATTTATCCTTTTTGACCCATTATAAATTCATAATCCGGGTGTATTTGGGTTACTTATTTAGGTATTGGGCCAGCCCATGGGCCCATTTCCTGTTTTAGAAACAATAATTTGTTTCATTTATATCATTTTAATTTTTTACTATTTTTCTGAGATTCCTCCTCCCCCTCTAAGCCAATAACCCTATACTAACCCTCATAATCTATTTTACCTCTTTGGAGCTCATATGGATCATCGATTAGGGTGAAAAATCTCAGAAAACCTCAAATCTCCCAGAATTTCAAAGGTAAATATTATCATTAATAAATCAATAAATTCGTACTCTTTTAGACACCAATATTCTTCCCTTGGATAGTCCCGACCTTAGTAGTCTCTCCATGATTTTTTATGCCATTTCCTTTTCTCTAGGGCTTCATATATAATGGAAGACAAAGAGTTTTGTAGGATGAAAGGTGAGATTCCTTCTCCTTTCTTCTTCCTCTTCCCCCTCCTTTCATTATTTCTTGGTTTTATTTTGTACCCTAGTCTTTATCGACCAAGGGTTTTTTTATAAAATGTTTTTTGATGGTTTTTATTTTTGTTTTTTTCTGTTATTTATAGTTTTAGGGTTTATAAACCGGAAACAGGTAATTTCGGGTGTGCGTTTCAATTACCCCAAAGATTTGAGGTAGGATATCCCTTGCACATGCCTTTATCATAGAAGTTTCATCATTTTAATATTATCCTATACTGATATAAATGTTTATTATTGTTTTTAATCCTTTTAATAATTTTCTTGGTGTGAAAAGTCGTTGTTTAATCATTGTTATGTGAAAGGTAGTGTTGTTTTGTCGCGAAAGTGCTCAAGAAGTGATTGGTTAAATGTTCCATTATATTTTGAAAATATTTTCTGAGGTTTATAATCTGGTTTATGGTATTTTTTAGATGTTACAGTATCTTGAATGAAAATATTACATTCAATTGGTTTTTTATTCCTTTTCATGTACATAAAATAAATTTTTTTGTTTAAAAAGGGCATGACATGTGTTCGGTAAATTGCCCGGTTTTCTTTTATGTGTGATGTTTGATTTAACTGTTATTTTATTGGATTTATAAAGGAATTGGAAGAATTATAAATGGTATTTTTGGTTAATTATATTTATTTCCAATTTGTATTTGTTTATACAAACAATTGGGTTTCGATTTACCACATATTTTGGCCCGAGTTGCCCAAAAATGGACCGTTTCACATCTTTATGAAAATAGTTGTGTTTGGAATATGTAACCTGAGTATTATAAGAGATTTATGAATGAGGTTTTCTGCTGTAAATTATTTTTATACAGATCCTTAATAAAATTAAAATGCATGCTTTCATCAAAGGATAGTTTTGAGAAAATGTTTAAAGGCCCATTTGGCATTTCCTAGAAATGAAGGAGTGTTTTACTTGTATATAACATGTTGTGCAATTGGGATTGTTTTATGGTCCATTAAATGATTTTATTAAATGTTTATTGGGCTTCCAAATATGATTTGGTTTGTTTATGATGTGTGTTTATAATTTAAAGAGTGTTTTTGAAAGAGTTTTATGTACAAAGCCTCAATACAATTCATGATATTGTTTCACCAAAATATTTAGCAGTTTGATGATTAGTGTAAGAAATGTGAAGAAATATTATGGTATGTTTGTGTTTTTATGGTTTTCGAATGTAATGTGGATTTGAAATGTGTATTTGATAATATGTGTAACTTGATTGAGCACTAAAGGGAATCCCGAGTATCTATGTGGGCGGACGTGTACTAGTATGCTGGTGATTCTGTGGGGGTTGGCCCCTGTTTCACGTAGCATGTTTGATGATGACAACACTAACTAAACTATGATGATGATGATGAGGATGATTGGGGACCACTAGGTTATGGGTATTTTCCCTACTAGTGGCTAGTGCATGAGAACATGTATATATTATGGTTACTTTCATCGAGATATGAGGTACCTGGGGCTCACAACTAACTAGTGCCTAGTGGTATTCCCGTAACTAGTGCTCATTGGCTATTTTGTACTCACCATCGGCATACGGTGTGTTAGGTTGGTAAATTAAGTAGTATTTGTTATTTATTTTATTGTTAAAATTCTTTAAAACCGCCCACTTGAAAACTATTTTCATTTTGAAGTTTCACCTCTTTGAAAAGAATTGTTACATGCATTTTTGTTTATTAAACATGCATGTTTTTGTCTGATAATTATTATAGCATGGAGCCTCATTTGAAAACCATACTTTTAAATAATGAATTTAAAACTATAAATTGATGTTTCTTTTATTTTAGAGGAATGTGCATTGGGAATAGAATATCGGGCTAACCTACTGAGTTTTAATACTCACACCTATAGTCTTCTTCTTTTTTTAGCCCTTGTGCAGGTTTCATCTTTAGTTCGATCACCTTGGGCGACATTTTATCATTTTGTTGGAGAGTGACCAGAAGTGTCACATGGATTTATTTGTTCATCGGGTTTGTTTAGTTGAGTTGTTGGTTTTGTTCTAATTTTAGTTTCTTGTACAAATAATATTTAGTTCATTTTTATATAAATTCATTTTGAGATGTCCGTTTATTTCCTCTGTTTGTTTGATTGTTTATATATGGGATATATCATTCCCTTGTGTACTATATTGATGCCCTTGGTGCTTGTCACCATCCCGGGAGGATCAGGAACGCCTCTTGGGACTTGTCGCGGGCTGGCCTGGGTGACCGGTTCAGGGTCGACTCAGGCTGGTTCGTGACAAAATGGTATCAGAGGAGGTCGGTTATTAGCGGACCTTTCTTTTTATAGCTCCCTTGATATTTTGGGGATGTCAAGGTATATGGATTAGTATTGTTGATATTTAAGGGGTAAGTGCAAGAAGAGTGTCGCGAACTCTATCTTGTTCTAATCCTCAGGTTTCCATGGACGTCCGGTTTTATTAGTGTCCATTGTTCTAGTTGATTGTTTGGTATTGGGATATGATAAGGGGAGTCTGACCAATGGCCTTTGTGAGCTCACAGGGCCTGGCAAGCCATGTGGAGCTGGGGAATTTTCCTAATAAGACTCTCTGTGTTGGTTTTGTTTTCGGCATATGGTTGCTAACCATATGGTCAAGTCACCCACCGACACTAGTTCCCTTTTTTGGGTCTCTTTAACCTTTCTTGAATTCTGATTTTTTTTTAAATCCTTGTGTGAGAATTGTGGAAATGGGTTTTAATGTATGGATTAGATTTTGAAAAGTGAAAAAATGGGGTTTTCAATAATTAAATATAAGAATGGTTTTGTAAGGTTCTGTTTTTGTGAAAAAAAATTGAGGGAAGCAGAAATGATTTAAAGGGATTAGATTATCCATAATCTAAACGTGTGGTTTGTTGAAATAAAATGTTTTGAAATTGTGAATCATTTTAAAGTGATTCTGGATCTTTTTTTTAAATGAGGTATTTTAGGATGATAAAAAGTTTTTGAATTTGATAAATTAGTTTTGGCAATTGGTTTTGATCGGTTGGTGTTTTACTACAAACGGTATTGGTCTCAATGGACCTCAGATTATAAAAAAACATACCTTGCTGGTTTTTTTAAATAAAAAATGGGAAGGGGTTGTTTGGAGTGGCTTGGTTATTTAAAAAGTTTTTAAAAATGAAAAGGGGTAGGTTTTTAAGAAAATGGTTCTTAATTAATTGTGGTTTTTTTGTGAAATACGAAAATGTTTTTTGACTTGGTGGTTGGTGTTCCTTTTAAAGGTAAATTGTTTTTTTTGAATTATGATGTTTAATTTTAGCCTTTGGTGTTTTCATGGGTGCTCACATGCATGGTTTTATTTATATCTGGAAGTATGGCCTATATGGTATGGTGGTTGGGTTCTAGGGGTGGCATGGAAATGTGCATGTGGGTGAGACATGATGAAACACCATTGGTGAATGTGGAAACCCACCAAGTTAGTTTGATATTTCAAAATTGTTTTGAGCTGAAAATTGATGCCTTTTTTTAATAGAAATGGTTATGTGGCTTGATTTTTCTATGTCTTAGAAGAATTTTTTATTTGGTTAGCTTCCATGTGATCTATAATTCATACTCTTGTTCTATCTAGTGATGAGATCTTGTTAGTGGCTCGGTTTTGGAGTAATTTTCATTGGGTTTCTAAAAATGTGTTTGATGTTGTGATGTGTCCATGGATAGTTCTGTGTTGGAAATCGTTGTTGTGGATAAACCTAAGGATTCCTTTAAAATTTTAAATCCTCCTCTTTTGATGATGCCTCAACTTATTTGTTGGAATAGAGAGATGTTTGGGATCTATTAAAAGTGCTTCTTGGTCATGATAATTCTTTTGGACAGAGAAGTTGTGTTCGGTGATGTTGATGTGTTTCACCATATTCCCTGCACATTATTCCCCTCATTTGGAGTGAGATAGAATTTTGATATGTATCTATGAGTTCCTATTTAGATGATGGTTTTTGTTTGGTGATCAAGT
Source organism: Viscum album (assembly GCA_963277665.1). NCBI lineage: Eukaryota > Viridiplantae > Streptophyta > Magnoliopsida > Santalales > Viscaceae > Viscum > Viscum album. The sequence continues at coordinate 467,861,859 of OY728162.1, read as the reverse complement.
GTGGTTTTTAGTGGTGTGATCCTTATCACCTGACTGCGGTGCATCAAATGCTTCAAGAATCAGGGCTCCAGCCATAGGCCTCAGAGTGAAGCATTTCACGCAGTCAGGAAATAATCAAAGGTGTGGAGTGCTAGATTAAGATCCTTACTCCTCTGTTTTGGAAAGTTAGATACTATGTCAATGTTTTGGTTCCTCATTTCTACGAATTTCCCTTTGTCGCAACAAGCATAGTGGACTTAACCCCTCACATAGTGTCTATGGTTATTCCTTCATGGATGTGGGGTTTCAATCAATGTCCCTGTGTAGACCGCCTATAATAATCAGGTGTAGTCTTGTTGTTACCTATTCATAGGGGGAGAGTTTTGGGTAGTTTCTTTATTTCTTTTGTTGTTTCAGTGGCCAAATTATTGGGTCCCCTTCCCTCCCATCCCCAAGTGAGGGGGTCCAGAATTGTGTTGAATGTGTCGACCAAGTTATTTTCCCCTCCATTTGGGATCGGGTGGTTTATTTGTTCATGTTTTAACTTTATAAACTTGGTATAGTAGGTTTTTGTAGGAGGGTTTTTTTGGGCTTATGTGAGTGAGTCCCAACTCTAGCTCATGTTCAATTCTTGTCTATTCATTGCTGGTTGGTTTCTAATGGTGGGGAGACCCACCATGGGTCTCCTAGATTTTCATCCTAAGAAAATTTCTAGTGATAGTTGATTTTTAATGGTGGGGAGTACATTCTGGAATCCTTAGGTGTTGTTTTTTTTTTCAGCCGGAAAGTGTTATGGCTTTCCGGGGGCGGAAAGCATTAATGGTGGGGAGAATTGTCACACACGGTTTTTTTGTCTTTGTATTGATCTAGCACATTATAAATCCCGATCCTTTTCATGGGTATTTGATGAGATTAATCTTGAGTTTTTAATTTTCATATATGTCTAACCACCATAATTTGAGATCCCCATTGCTTGTTTAGGAGTTTTTGAAGAAAGGGTGGTTACTTCATGATTTGGGCCAACTGTGAGCCCATTCCCAGTTTTAAAAACTGAATTTGTTTCTTTTATAACACTTTTTTTTCATCCTTTTCACCCATTAAACTTACCACTTGTCCTATACTGATATATTAAAAAAATTATCCTTTTGGACCCATTAGAAATTCGTAAGCCGGGTGAATTTGGATTACTTATTTAGGTATTGGGCGAGCCCATTGGCCCATTTACTGTTTAAAAAAAATTAATTTGTTTCATTTATAACATTCTCATTTTTTACTATTTTTCGGTTATTACACCTCCCCCTAGAATCCAATTACCCTATACTAACCCTCATAATCGATTTTACCTCTTTGGAGCTCATGTGGGTCGCGGATTAGGGAGAATCTTCTCACGAAACCTCAAATCGCCCAGAATTTCCAAGGTAAATTTTCTCATTCACAAATCACTCAATTAGTACTCTTTTAGCCACCAATATTCTTTCCCTGGTTCTTCCAGACCTTAGGAGTCTCTCCAAGAATTTTCAAGCCATTCCCGTTTCTCTAGGGCTTCAGATCTACTGGAAGACAAAGAGTTTTCTAGGATGAAATGTGAGATTCCTTCTCCTTTAATCTTCCTCTTCCCCCTCCATTTATTATTTCATGGTTTTATATTGTACCCTAGGCTTGATAGACATACGGTTTTGTTATAAAATTTTTTTTGATGGGTTTTATGTTTTTTTAGGTCTTCTATTTATAGTTTTAGGGTTTATAAACACGCAACAGGTGATTTCGGGTGTGCGTTTCAATTACGCCAAAGATTTGAGGTAGGATATCCATTGCACATGCCTTTATCATAGAAGTCTCATCATTTTAATATTATCCTATACTGATATAAATTTTTATTTTTGTTTTTAATCCTTTTTATAATTTTCCTGGTGTGCAAAGTCGATGTTTAATCACTGGTATGTGAAAGGTAGTGTTGTTTTGTCATGAAAGTGCTTAACAAGTGTTTGTTTAAATGTTCAATTATATTTTATAAATATATTGTGAGGTTTATAATCTGGTATATGGTATTTTTAACATGTTATAGTATATTGAATGAAAATATGACATTCAATTGGTGTTTTATTCCTTTTCATTTACATAAAATAAATTGTTTTGTTTAAAAAGGGCATGACATGTGTTCGGTAAATTTCCCGGTTGGCTTTTATGTGTGATGTGTGATTTAAAAGTTATTTGATTGGATTTATAAAGGAATTGGAAGAATTATAAACGGTATTTTTGGGTACTTATATTGATTTCCAATTTGTATTTGTTTTTACAAACAATTGGGTTTTGATTTACAACATATTTTGGCCCGAGTTGCCCAAAAATGGACCGACTGACATCTTTATGAAAATGGTTGTGTTTTGAATATGTAACCTGAGTATTATAAGAGATTTATGAATGAGTATTTCTACTGTAAATTATGTTTGTACCGATCCTTAATAAAATTAAAATTCATACCTTCATCAAAGGTATGTTTTGAGAAAATGTTTAAAGGCCAGTTTGGCATTTCCTAGAAATGAAGGAGTGTTTTACTTGTATATAACAAGTTGTGCAATTGTGATTGTTTTATGGTCCATTAAATGAATTTATTAAATGTTTATTGGGATTCCAAATATTATTTGGTTTGTTTATGATGTGTTTTTATAATTTATAGAGTATTTTTGAAAGAGTTTTATGTGCAAAGCCTCAATAGACTTCATGAAATTGTTTTACAAAAATATTTAGCGGTTTGTTGTTAGTGTAAGAAATGTGAAGAAAGATTATGGGATGTTTGCGTTTTTATTGTTTTGGAATAGAATTTGGATGTTAATTGTGTATTTGATAATACGTTTAACTTGATTTATCACTAAAGGGAATCCCGGGTATCTAGGTGGGCGGACGTGTACTAGTATGCTAGTGATTCTATGGGGGTTGGCCCCTGTTTCACGTAGCAAGATTGACGATGACAACACTAACTAAACTATGATGATGATGATGATTGGGGACCACTATGATATGTGTATGTTCCCTACTAGTGGCTCGTGCACGAGAATGGATATTTATTATGGTTACTTTCACCGAGATACGAGGTACCTAAGGCTCACAACTAACTAGTGCCTAGGGGTATTCCCGTGACTAGTGCTCATTGGCTATTTTGTACATACTGTCGGCATACAGTGTGTTTGGTTGCTAAATTCAGTAGTATTTGTTATTTATTTGAATGTTAAAATTCTTTAAATCAACCCTCTTGAAAACTATTTTCATTTTTAAGTTTCACCTCTTTGAAAGGAATTGTTACTTGCATATTTGTTTATTAAACATGCATGTTTTTGTCTGATAATTATTATAGCATGAAACCTCATTTGAAAACCATACATTCAAATCTTGAATTTAAAACTCTAAATTCATGTTTGTTTTGTTTTAGAGGAATGTGCATGTGGAATAGAATATCGGGCTAACATACTGAGTTTTAATACTCACGCATATAGTCTTCTTATTTTTTTAGCCCTTGTGCAGGTTTCATCTTTAGTTCGATCACCTTGGGCGACATTTTATCATTGTTTTGGAGAGTGACCAGAAGTGTCACATGGAGTTAGTTGTTCATCGGGTTTGTTTAGTTGAGTTGTAGGTTTTTTTCTAATTTTAGTTTCTTGTACAAATAATATTTAGTTCAATTTTTATATAAATTCATTTAGGGATGTCCGTTTATTTCCGCTGTTTGGTTGATTGTTTATATATGGTAGAAATCATTCCCTTGTGTACTATATTGATGCCCTTGGTGCTTGTCACCATCCCGGGAGGATCGGGAATGCCTCTCGGGACTTGTTGCGGGCTGGCCTGGGTGACGGGTTCAGGGTCGACTCAGGCTGGTTCATGACTATCAAATATCTTCCATTTAAAGATGTATAAATATAAAATGGAACATACAAATCAACCATTGATCTATGCATCAATCTTGTTATAGGGATTGAAACATCATCAAAATGGAAAAAATAATAGGGATAAAATAAAAAATATATAATTCTACCAGAATTTTTGTTTGATAAATAAAAATTAATGATTATGCTTCACTATTGTTGGTGGATCCATGAACTCTCTAGTCATAAACGATCGCAAAGGTTATGATTCATTGGACCATGATTTATTGCCTCCACGAAGCTATCCTCCATAGCTCCATCTCAACTCTATAAGGTTATGTGAATAACTCTAGCACATTATCATATATAGGTTTAAAATTATTGTGTAGTAAGATCATGAAAATAATTACTAGTAAATTAATAACATAATTTATTTAATTACTGTTTTCCCACGAACACACATAAATCAAAAAAATCACACCAACAAAGGTTATATCACACCTAATGTAAAACTCACATTTGGTATTTAATGGAATTAAAAAATTTCTTATCCAAGATTCCATTTTGAATTTATTCATTTATTTAGGAAAAAATCCACTTCCATGATATTATATAATTAATTTTTTTATATCACCGCACCAAGGCTTGTCGAGCTGATGAATACCGCGCTGACATAGTGCCTATCATTTAAAATATTCGATAATACATTGCAAATTATTCCATAGGATGAATAGAGTCATTTAATTAGAAATCATGGAGTCCTAAGAGATGTTGATTTTGGTGACTTATCTTCTTATGTGGTTAATGGGTGTGGATAGTAGTTGTAGAATAAAGTCTTGGAGAGGCCAATTTTGTGTCCTTTTGAATATGATGGGTTTTTTAGCTTTGTTTGGCATTATTTAATAGTAGTATTGGAAGTTGTATCTTTATGTATAGTCAAATATCATACTAAATAGATGTTTTAGTGGCTATTTTTTTGTTTCTCTATCAATTTGGTAGTATTTATAGGATGGTGAATTGGTTTCACCATATCCTTACCCTTGGTAAATAGGATCAGTGTGAGATCTACAGAGTCAATTCTGGAGGATTGTTTGGCTTGGGTTGATTTTGGCCTAGATATATCGGTTACAACATAGTCCTAGTCGAAAACATAATTATTATTATTTTCTCATCAGGGTATTTTAATTAAAATTCTAGTTAACATTTCTCAAACCCTTCATAACACATCGCTTACCCAACTTTTATAGTGATTATTTGGTTGACTATGGCGTAGTTTTTGGAGGTCTTACAACCCATCATCACCATAATTTAAAATTTTTTATGGGTTATTACATTCAAGTGATACTTTTTGATCTCCCTATTCATTCTTAATTTATCATATTTTCTTCATCTAGAGAACATTTTGGTTGACGGATATGGATTATTTGGATGATATTATTTCTAAATATTGATGGGGTATTTTTTTCATAGGTATTTGATATATTATTCATATTCCCTTGAGTTAATAAGGACTATATATCACCTTATTCATTCTTTGGACATGTGTAACTAATAAAAAAACACTTGATTGAGGTAGGAGATCCTTTTACACCCACTGTTTTTTTGAAAATGTGGTATTTGAATTATCTTGTTCTCCTTTGGTTGTTTAGAAATGGATAAATAAAGAAAATAATAATCTAAAAATAAAAAAGATGATGTTAAAATGTGATTAAATGACATTTTTAACCATATTTTATTGTTTTTATAATGATATTATACCTACTTGTTATCATTAGAGAAAACCCACCCTTCAAGTTGAGCCTTTTGTGTGATATGGATGTTGTTATTTTTTAACCACTGCTATAATTGATTTTTTTAACAAACAATTCATAAATGGTTGGACATTAATTCATGGCTACTGAATCAGTTGTTTTTGAATCTTGAAATTGTGTGAATATACATATGTTGAAGTTGATAAAATGTTATATAATCCACCATTAAACTAGATATTGAATTATGATGTTATGTGTGATATGTAAATATATTTTTATTCCCTATTAGTTTGTTTACTATTATTTTAGTTCTTATATAGATATTGTGGGCTGTTATGATGATATTAGGACTGGTTCAAGAGAGGAATCCATTGATTATTGGGGTTGGAAATTGTTTATCATGGGTTATATTGTGGGATAAGTTGTTTGGGTTGGTTTATAGCTATTGGAATGAGATGGTTGGGAATCTCTAATGTTTTCGTAATGAGATGCCAAATTTATTATTATGATAAGGATTTAATTTTATGTGGTGTGAAATATATTTAGAATCTGGTTGTTAGATGTTGAGGATAGTAATAATGAAAGGTCTATATCATGGGATGAAATTAAATATGTATGGCATAGAAATAAATATTTTTCAATTGATTAATGAATTGAATGGTATTAAATGGATTATCATGGAATAGGAAATGGATGAGTTCAATGTCAGGAGTTCTTGGGATTGGTTTTAAAAAATATGAAACTTAATATTTATTTAAATGAAACCTATATAGTGAAATAATTTTTATTAAGTTGATGGAATTGATAATAAATGATAATTAGGGGTTTTGTGTTGCTGAATCATGTGGTCACATTTAATTTAGTGTTATAAGTAGTTGGTGATGGATTTGACATGATAATTTCATATAAATGTGTGATATTCTAGTTTCATTTGATGAAAACCCATTGGCAATTTAATGTGTGTTATCTACTATCCTTGTAATTTTCTTATTACTTTTATATGAACCCTATATGCAATGTGTACTACATAACATCAGCCAAATGTTTGGGGGTATCTAATTTAACCTCTAGATTGTGTGGAAATATATATTTTATTACCCACTCTTCCCTGATCTCCAATAAATGGTAGTACATGGGAATGGTACCAACTTGGTGGAGAGTAACAAATGAAGAAGACACAGTTGGTGGTGATGGATGATGATGATATGATATGACATGTGATAGGGGGAATATATGGTAGGAGGAGGGAAATAGTTTTATGTAAGGTATTTTCTTGATATCCTACTAAAATGGTTATAAGGTTACAGTCTGATATGTGTTATTATAGATGTTGATGTGGTATCATTAGGTGATATGTATATATTGACTAATTCTAAGATAGAATATTTGGCCCTATGGGAGGTTCTAGTGGGTAGGGTTATAACTATGACCACATACTACTTTTATGTATATGATATCATTGGTATATATGTAAGGACATGCAAAATATGACATTTGAAATTGGATCATGAGATAAGAAACTAGCTGGGGAAACTAATACGGGGTTCCTTTATCAATTATCTCTTGATATTATTTTACTACCTTAGATGCGTTAATTTTTGAGTTCACCATAGCAATTAATAGATTTCTAGTTGAATTGTTTCGGTGTAGGATAGTTCTTTTTTTTATTCCCTAGTACATTATGTATTCTTTTCTCATATTTTCATGAGATATCATTTTTGTAATACAACTAAGTATACATGTTATTCTCACCTGATATATACATAAACTAGTTTTCATGATTCCATGAGTGTTTCAGAGAATAAGAAAAATACTAATATCATAGATTTTGGAGTTTCTATGGATTTTTTGACTTAGTATTTCACTTAGAAATATTTTTATTTTCGATATTTTATTTGAATCACATGACATGAATTGAACGATGCTTGTTATTTTATATGTATTATATAGTTTTCAATGATGGAGTTCATATTATCAATGGCCAATGACTTATATTACTAGGATAATGCCTCCAATTTTATATTTTATAATCCTAGTATTAGTGGAAAACCCAAGGACCATTTGGTGTTAGATTATAAGGTAACTTATTAAATTTTACTACTATCCTTTAATGTGTACTAGTGGAGGAGGGGGTCATGTTATAATGGTATCAAATATTTTGGATGGATGATATGATTATTCTTAATGTTGGTAAATTGTGTGAATTAAATGGTTTGTTATATACAAAGCGTCAGATGATAATAGATCACTACATATGTAAGGGAGATCATCTTGGAATATTGGTTTTATGGGCCCTTGTGATCAAACACAAGGACACTAAATTTTATAATGTGTTAAAAATGTGATATTTGGGGGGGGTACATATGTTGAAGGGGAACATACATTATTTTTGTGTGTTATTTTCATTACATGGGGTGATATTAAGAATTAAAATTAATTTAAATTAACGGATATAAATAAATTCCATTCTACTTGACATTGAGTTCATCTTGTGATTCTATTGAAAATTTTCATATGTTTTTCATCCATAAGAAGTTCGAGAATGAGAGGATATTCCCATTTAATAAATCATCATTGGATCAATGTGATCGAGTAGGTAGATTCATAAAAGAAAAAATTGCCTAATTTCAATTTTAAGGTTCTAGAAAATTAAAACGGTACTTTTTCTAACCTTGATACAGATCATTGGAAATGTTATATTGAGATCACCTTACACTGTATTCGACCTCAATCTAAGAATTGGGATCAATTGGAAAATGGACAGATGTGAAGCATGACATGTTAGTGGTGGACACTGTATCTTATAAGGAAAAAGAGTAATATCTTTCTAGTGATAACTTCCATATGTTATTCTTTTAATACAAATTTTCATTGATGATTATGGAAGAAAAGAGATTGCATATTTTATACCTTCAACATGGGATCTTCTATATGTGAGAGTGTAGGATCATGTTTAACTACCAAATTTTTTTTCTATTGATCTCTTTATAGATATGGAGTCTCTAACAAGACATCTTGAGGATGTGTTGTGTACATTGATCAAATATATATTAACTTAATTTACACTTCCTATATATTATTAGTAGCAAAGAATGTATATTTGATATTATATATTCATTATCATGGAAGAGTTACTTGGGATAGATGACATATGAGTTTTTTAGGGATTAGAACATTAGTTGGGGGTCATATATTTATGGGAAGTCCACGTTCTATTACTTAAGGATTCGATCATAGTAGTATACGTCATGTATTTTAGGCTAGATGTTCTCAGGTGTCTACTAGGGCCTCTCTGATTGTGTATCAATATTGTGGTTGTTGTGGCCATTGACAGTCTTATTTCCCAAACATTCAATGACCGCAATGTAGTATTAGAACTTTGGACCATTTTTTGTTAGAGATTCCTTAGTGAAAGATTCTCCCAAGGTTGTATCATCAATAGGGGACACCAGAATATGTATAGAAACTATCCTATAAAGATTATTCCCTATCAAGAGGTGATATAGATGGTAGTGGCCAGCTTCATTATAGTCCTCATCCTCAAGGGACATGATATTAGTATTTTTTATAGATGAATTTAGTAATGACCCATATGATATGTGTTTAGAAAGATGATTTATATAGAGGTGTCAACTCAAAAGAGGCAAAACATTTCTTAAGGTGTAATCTATTTTTATTCTACCATAGTTTTTCTAATATTTGATACATTATCTCCACACTTATTTACTTTACCCACTTTAGTATTGTTAAGACCAATAGGGGCGTATATACCCTGAGAGGGGGGGTTAATCAGGGTATATATATTCCTTTCTAAATTATTTCTGCCCCACTCGATCTTGACCTCTGTATTACAAGTGTCACTTTAATTGCACTTGTGTGTTTATTATGACCACTTATTTTCTTTTTTATTGGATGATGATGCTTTAAATTATATGAAGGGAAGAAAGTAGGAGGACACAAAGATTTTTACTTGGTACAACCTCACTGGGCTACGTCCAAGGGGAAAACAATGACGATGTGCTGTTGTACCAAATCAACTAAAGCTCAATGTAAATATTGTTCTAGATAGATCAATTTAATGACCAGGCTTGCTTCCTTTACAATGTTAAGGGTTATCTCACTGCTTCACCAAGGGCCACTCCTTGATTCTCTCTCACTGGCTAACTACCGGTAAAAAGGATAACCTTTTTCCCCTTCCTTTTCTCACTGCACTTGGAAGGTATCCACTCACAGTTTATATACCTATATTTATTTTCATTATCACTAATTAAATCTGCATCATTATCTTTTGATAGATTCTCTGTTGACTTTCAACTTTCACCCGCAGATGAATCTCACTTTGCACTGGATTTACAGGGCAACCACAATTTTTATGTGCAACCCTTACAACACCTTGTGTGTAATTCCATTGCCTTCTTCGAAATACAATTTTCTCACAACTCATCTTTTACTCACAACCACCCAATTTTACATACAGACATTACACTACCTTGTTCGTAATTTTGTTCTTTTTCACGAAATCCACTTTTCGCACAACACCCATTTTACGCACAACGAATTATTTTACGCCCAACAATTTTTACATGCAAACTTGTAGATTTTGAGAAACTCTTTTGTGCACTCCAATTTCACATGCCCGAGATCAGATACTCTCTATGTCTTCACCTCCTTTGAATGAAAGGGGTTCAACTCATATTTATATGAAAAATCAACCCCGCATGAAAACCCCTCATTGAGGGTATAAATATCATTGACTGGGAAAAACACATCTTCTGCGCAACAGTATTATTCATGCACTGGTCCAATATTTTGAACATCTCATGCCTTTTCCAAATTTTGATCCTTTGATCTCGAAACCCCTCTTGTAAAAAACAACAGAAATCCTGTATTTCAGAAATCTCACAAATATTGTGTGCAACACATTATTTTTCCATGCACCATGCTTATATTTCACGCACTACACTGACTATTCACACACCCATAAATGTTTCACGCACCACGCTGATTTTGCATGAAACTCCATTTCCCAAAAACACATCCCTCCATTTTTCGATTTTCAGGCACAATAATTTGGAAAACACTATAAAATGGTGCCACCTTGTATTTTCCCTTTCTGTACCACCTCCAGATCATCCATTCAATTTCAAGGTTCATCAATCAATCAAGGATTGTTGAAAGCATTTCTTGAACCCGAAAAATCACTATTTAATCCCCTTTGTCAAAAAACTCATACATCATGGTCTTCTTTGTCAACAAACACAACAAGGAGGTCCACTTTGTCAACAAACACAATCACCACATAAATGCTTCAACGATTCCTTGAGGGACTTTTTTCCGAACAAGTATGTACATTGAAACTATATTTTGGAATAATTTCAATGCCACTGGTATTATAAAAAATAGTTGTAGTTCAGGTAATGTTTTTTGATGTGTGGTGGGGTTGTAGACTAATTATGGGGTGGAATCAATCAATGTGTGACTTTTTCCCATTTCAAATACAGCTATAAAATATCACCCTTGGCATGAATTTTATATATATATATTATGATTTAATTAAATTTTTTTCCAAAGGAGAGAATAATATTTCAATGTATATGGTCAGTTATTAGTTTTCATTGCTGAGTGGAGTTACTGAATAGTTGTTTTTCATGTGAATCCTCTCTAATAAAAGTTGTTGGAGCTATCAGAAAACGCTCAAGGAGTGGAGTCTCCTAGATTTATTAAGGAGTCACTATATGTCTTCCAAAATGAGTTTGTAGAACAACCCACTCATCTTGTAATTGAGTCTAGCATAGAGTTATAACCAAAAACATATCTTTTAATGATGTATCCTTATAATCTGGTACTCATGGAGTTTTGAGAGTTGATGATACAAATCGATGGTTTTTTGTATCATGGATGTATCAATAATTATGTATCTCCTTGAGTTACTCAGATGATTTTCACCAAGAAGGTGGATGGTAGTTTGAGGATTTGTTTGGAATACCATTGGTTCAAACCTGAGATGGTATATAACTGTTACCCTAATATGAGGATAATAAATTCATTTGACCAGTTAAAGGGATCTCATTAGTTTTCAAATATGAATCTTAGTTCTTGATATCACCAAATGAGGGCAATAGAGGTGGATATTCTAAATACTATATTCCAGAATAGGTACATACATTTTGAATTCATATTTATGTTATTTATTATCAAGAACCAAACAATTTTTTTCATTGGAGACATGAAATATGTGGTATGTGGGTTCCTAGACTAGTTTTTGGTCTCGTTCGTCAATGAAATCATTACATACTATATGTCATAGGAGGAGCATATTGAAAACTTAAGATCAATCATGTGGGTTCTCTAACACTACCATACATATAATAATCAATCCAAGTTAATTTTTTTATATGTGCACATAATTGGGATTTACATTCTCATCAGTGTGTATTTGCGAACCTATAAAACATTGGGGTGGTAGTTTATTTGGAGGAACCCAATAATGTGTTAAAGAATCACATTTTTCATTTTTCTTGTGTGCTATTATCATAGGATTTTTTTTATTATCTTAGAAATTATCACCATAAATGAATCTGGATAGAAATCACCAGGACTTCTTTTATACTAGTCAGTGTTATGTAGTGTTCGACATCCTAATGGATATGTTTATTTTTTCCATGATGCTTTTATTTCTTATGGATGGAGTGACGTTTGATTTATTTCAATACAGGTATCTTCTATAGTTTGTATGAATATTGATGAAGAAAAAGGTGGTGTCTCTTATCGGATAACGTATTTACATCCCCATGAGAAAAAACATTCCACTCAAGGCCAAGTGTTGGTGGTATTAGTGTTTTCCCAAAAATTGTGTTGACATTACCTAGCTGGTGAGAACATTGTGGTCTTAATGGATCAAAAGAGTCTGAGGTGCATTTTCACTCAGTAGTATCAGAATCTACATGAGCATAGGTGGATGTAATTTAATTAGGAATATGATTTTGAGATCATCCATACCCTGGTTAAGTAGAATTGTTTGGATGATGTGATGTGTAAAAAGTCATAAGGAGACATTGTTTGAGACTCTGAGGATTACTAGAGGGAAATATATGAGTTATTATCTATTTATCTTAGTGAAGAGTTGGCCAATTTTGGAGAGTTTTAATGTAAAAAAATAGTGTAACCTTCCCTATTATTTTGGGTGAAAGAGTCTTAGTTGGAGACTCTGAGGTGGGGTGATGAAAGATAGATCCTACCATAATGATGCCCTATATGTGTGGTAAGGGGATGGTCGTAATTAGATATTGACTTAGTGGTGGTGGTATGTTGTTTTTACCTTGCATGAGTACTTTCCCCATAATTATTAGATATTACATTTATTAGGGAATCGATGGGTGAATAATATGAAATGTGGATTTAGAATGTATATACAGGGTCCTATGATAAATAAGATAGTGTCCATGTATTTGGAATGATATTTGGTTTGATGGTGGTTAGTTATAGGGAATCATGTTTTGGAGTGTTGTTGTAGTCTTTAGATATCTCTAAGTGAATGTTGGAGGGAATATCGATAGAATTCATCATAGGGAAACATTAAGAACAAGGAATATAGGATAGAGGTTGGATTATTTTTGATTGACCGATAAGTTTATCCCTTTTTTCTAGAGATTCAGTACTTTATTACCATGGATGCACTATAAAGGTATATCATGGAATGAGTTGTGAGGCTCTATATGATATTGACAAAAATAATATTTTATTGGGATCCTTGATTTACCTTTTGGGTCTATGATGGATTGTATTATGCATTGGGTTCCTAGTTATTTCTTTCTAATTTTAATCACTAGATGCATAGGAAGACAGATCAGACAATCCAAACATTGTATGATATTTTTTTGAGCATAAATTATCGAATTTAGAGGCTCATGGATTATTAAATTACCTTTGTTGTGTTATACTATAATAATATTTATTATTCATACATTGGTAAATCTCTATTAAAGTCATTGTATGGATATCCATGTCAATATCAACTATGTTAGACCAAGGATGGGGTGTCTGTAGTACATGGTCCAAATTTTATTTAGAGTATGATAGATAATAAACAAAAGGGTTGATGAGTGAATACTTGTTTCATGGGACCTCCAAATGTCTTATGTTGATCATAGTCAATTTCACCTAGAACTATAGGTTGGAGACTATGTGTTCATAAATATTTATCTTCTCTAGAGAGAGTGGATGTGTAGTCCGTGGAGTATGCTTTCTCCCTAATTTTTTAGGTCATTTGAAAAGTTTTAGCACATTGAAGAGTTAATGTATTAGTTAGAACATACTCCATAGTTGGAAAATATTCAATTATTTTTCATTTGACCCATATTCTATGTTATCATCATGATGAATCACATGCCATTAACTTGTAATATTTGGGCATTGAGGACAATCAGATGTTTTTGTAGTGGATAGTTGAGATCCAAGATCATCAAGAGGAAGTGATGTGTAAGAATTTAATACCCCTAGATTATGTATGGTGGATGCATGGTGGATTGATGTGGAGTACATGGGAGGATGATACATATATTTTTTCTCACTACACTAATCTGTTTTGAAACATGTTTTTCCTTTAATTGTTTTTTTCTTAGTGATATGATTAATAATTTTTTATTGTTTTTGGAAATATAGTTTTTTACTCTTGTGGTTTTTGTTATGTTTGTGGTTTTTTTGGGTTGTGATGAGATTAGTAAGAGGTATCTCATGGGATGTTTGTTCATAAACTTATTTTCTATTTTATTTGAATGTTTATTTATTATTGAGGATAATAATAAATTTATTGGTATCTATTTTAATGGTTTTGGCCTTCTTGGGACATTAATTAGTGATATTTTAGAGATATATGTGTTTGGAGGAGGTTCAAGGTGAATCTAGTGGAGTTTGAGCTAAAATATTAGATGGTGGGGGATATTACGGCATGGAGCTGACAGTTACGGTGTAGTAGGGGTTGTTACTAGGTGGTTTTGGACTTGTGATTTAGTGGCCTGAGGGAGGATAGTTTTGACGTATCTTCCCCCTAAGAGGTTTTTTATGCATGTAGTAGATATGTGTTGTGATGTAATGGAGAGGCTAGTTTTGGAGACCATTTAAATCCTTGGGGCATTTTAGCATGGCCTGTTGTTACAATGCAGTAGGTTTAGAGATGGGCTCCTTGTAGAATAGAGAAAACCCTTCAGGAATTCTGGCTCAAGTGGCTAGTTTTTCTGTCTCTATATATTTGTGTGCAGCTTCTGCATGGTGCATGAGTTACATGCCTAACCATGTGTAGATAGCATCTGGGCATGTCGAGGGGTCTAAATTGTGTATGATAATTGTTGTTGGGGTTATTATGAAGTAATTATATTGGTTCAACCAAAGTATTAAGTTAAAACCTTATGATTTAGTTGGGGGGATGGATTCTACATTGTGGTATTTTAATTTAACTACTTTTTATAAATTACCATCCATATTATACACACATCACATAAATAAATTTTTTCTTTATTATTTCACAATACTAATTCATTTTCTAGAGGTATTCATTCCAATATCCATCATATATGTAACATTATCATGGAATAACTATTTTTGGAAATACATGGTGAGTAATCTCATCCTACTTCTTGCATTATCATCTATTCTTCATCCAAATAAATTGTTGTTCTTATATATAGATAGTTTGGGTGATGTTAGACATAAAACATAATGAATTATTTTGTTTCCTAGTTTATTTTTACTTTATTTTTTTCCTTGGATTGATTTTGGCCCAAATATCACATTTTTTAATCTAGGGTCTTCCAAAACCAGATAAAACTATTTGAGGCATTTTTCCTTGCTCTCTCCTTTTTTGTGCATCTGTAATATTATCATGCTCTAGTTCTGTTTTGTGTTGATAGTAATAGTTTACTAAATAAGATAATCAAATAGAACTAATAAAATTCAAAGGGAAATGGGGTTCACTTGCATGTGTTTAATTTCTTTTTCTTTTTTGCTTTTTTGATTATACCCACTAGATATTATTTCTGAGAACCCACTATTATTGTTGAGATTTTTGTTTGATGTGGCAATTATAATTTTTTAATGATTACTATAATTGATTTTATGAAATCACCCTTCAAAAAATTTTAAATAAAAAAATATTTCTATTAATACTTTTGTGTGTAAATATAGAAATTATATACAAATACTAGTGCATCAGTTGATGAAATGATATTTATACTTCTTTAAATCCAAAATTGAATTGTAATCCCTTTTTGTGAACTGGAAATATATTTTTTTCCTTGATAAATTTTTTTGGGTGCTTTATGGATATTGTGGGGGTATTATGATGACAGTGATGGCCTATTCAACAGTGGAATCCTCTCAGAATTATGAATTTGAATTTTTTGACAAGCGTTAAATTTAGGTATGAGTTTTATTTTTTGGTTTATTTCTATTTGTGTGAAATGTTTTGTATACTATAACAGTTCACGAATTATATTTTACAATAATTTTTTAATATACAAGAAATGTTATATGGTGTGGCATGTGTTGTAACATACTGGTATCTATGGGATTAGGTTAGTGATGACGAATGAATTATATAATAGGATGTAAATAAATAAGTATGGGCTAGAAATCAATGTGATTTGATTAATTAATTTGTTGAACGATAATTAATTGGCTGAAATGGAATGGTAAATCGATAAAGAGAATGTGGGGTGTTCTTGTGAATGGTTTTCTAATAAATATTAAACTAAATGATTAATAAAAATATAATATGTTTAGTGAATTGTATAAATTTGAAATTGTTTGAGTTATGATTAAATAGTAATTTTTTATCATTTTGTGGTTGATTTATATGGTGATGTTTCATTTGGTGTTTATAATTTTAGGAGGATTATATCATGCGGTGATATGAATGATATTTCGAATATTCTAGTGTCATTTGATGTGAAACCTTAAATAAGGTATTTTGTGCTATCTACTATCCATGTAATTCCTTGGTACCTCTACACAAATCCAAACCTGTGTCGAGTGCTATTTATTGACATACAAATACTTTTAATGATTCCTTACACAATATCAAGGATTAAGATGTAATGGATATCTAATTACCCTAACTTCCCATATCTCCCTGTAGTAGTAATACAAATTGAAGGTACCCAGAATTTCTCAGGTACTAGTAGATAATTGATTGGTTAGTGGTGATTCGTAATGATGAGAGGAAATTATATGTTCTTGGGCGGAAATCATGGTAGTATGAGGGCATGATATTGATTTCCTTCATGTTTTTGATGGCCTAGTACACATGTTAAGTGTTTGTGCTCATATACATATTACCATGGATGATAATGTGGTATCAACAAGTGATAATCATATTTTTACTAATGCTAACATAGGATGGTAGGCCTTAACGGAGGCTGTAGTATGTAGGGTTGCGACACAGTCCACATCATACTCATCTTAATATGTGATCACTGGTATATTTTGAATGGGTGAAGGAATAGGACATTTGACATTGTAGAGGGATAGTGTGAACTCGGTGGGGAAGTGGATATGAGGTGACATTATCAATTTTCATTAATATTAATTTACTACCTTGGATGTGTTATTTTGTGAGTGGGACATTGAGAGGATATGATGGACAGTTAAACTATTTAGGTTTATGTTGGTTCTATTATTTATTCACTAAATCATTAGTATTATACTTTCAAAATTTCATTTGATATATTAGATAAAATCTTACTAAGTATACATGTTATGCTCGACCTATGTATACATAAACTATTTTTCATGTTTCCATGAGGGTTTTATAGATTGAGAATGATACTACTAGATTATAGTTTGGAGTTAGTAAATTAATTTTTTTCCTTGGTATTGTTTTTATTTTGATACTTTTATTTGTCTCGTATGATATAAATTTTATCGTGTTTTATATTTCAGATTTATATCATGGTCTTTATTGATGTGGTCAGTCAAAAATTTGTTCCATGAGTTATAATATGATATTAATGCCTATAATTTTATATTTTATAACCTTGTTTCTAATAACCTACACAAGAATTATTAGAGGTTGTAATCGAGGTTCACTACTTCCATTCATTGCAAGTGCATGAGGGGTACTATTGGATCGGGGGTAGTGATATATTATCTCATGGGAGTATTCAAAATATCATTTATACGACTATTTATATCAATTACAAGATTATATATATGTTAATATTAATTTATCATTTAAATCATAATACTCCATGATGATAATAAATTAAGGATGACGGAAAGTCATAATTTGAGGGGATATTATAATTTTACTATACATGTAATATAAATTTAGTACACTGGAATGAATGATAATTGTATATTTCCTTTATTATAAAATTATTATAAATTTTATAACAATTTCATCAAATATAAAATGTTTCTAATACTAATAGATTCAACATGAACATCTTGATTTTATTTTGATAATTGTTTTTTCAAAGGATCTACAACATTTTTATCAATATCCATTCAAAATATAATTACATCATCTAACTCAATGATCTCTCAAATGAGACGGTACTTGTGAAGGATGTGGTTGTTCATTTAGTCAGATTAATGTTCCTCATCTCGGGACATAACTTCATTGTTGTCATAGTAAATCCCAATTTTCTACTCAATGATATGAACCACACTAATTTTAAACATAATCTTCTAGATACAAACAAATTAATTAGTAGCATATGATGTAGTGATGTACACTGATTCAATTTTCAAGTATCTTATGGTCTCTTGTTAGTAAATATTCAAATTGATAAATACACTATTTATACCATGAAATAGGATTGTGATCTGATATCATATTTTTGGATTTATAAACAAGTATTTGTGTAACCACTTACAGCGAGCTCACCCTCTCCTACATTGACTAATAATGTATCCTTACATGTTCTTAAATACTTAAATATTTTCTTCATTGAAATCCATTTACTCTCACTAGTATTTGAATAGTATCTTCTAGTTATTCTTAATGCATAGGTTATATCAAGCGGAATACACCAAATATAGTACATGATAGATATTATCGAAGAAATATAATTAATATTTTCAATCCATCAAAACAATTTTTATGGATCTTGGATATTTTTATGATGTGGGACATTTGAGAATGGTAAAGACCTATCCTCAGAGTTCTTCATGATATAACACTTATTAAATTTACCAATATATGTGTTCTAAATTTGTCCATGAATCCCCTTAGATATATCATTATATATATTCATATAAATTATAAAGGCTAATTCACACATGTTTCTCATTGAGAAGCATTTTCCAAACCAATATATTTAAAAATTATAAATCCAAGACATCATTTCTGATAAGATTTTTTTCATCTACATTCAAAATCAAAAAGTCCACCACACTCTAATTGATTCTATTTTACATATCAGAATCATCCATGATCTTATCGAAATAAAACTCTTTGATTACATCATCAAACTAGATATCCCAACATTGAGATTATTTGTTGAATCTATATATAAATATTTTCAACTCGTCATTTTGAGGATAACCATTTATAACATCAATATCTAAATGAAATATCATATAGACATCATCAAATAAATTATCATTTCAGAAATTGTGTTTGAAATCCTGTTGGGATATCTCCTAATCATAATTTGATATTGTGGAAATATATATCTATATAGAATTTTTCATCACAAAAGGGAAAAATATTTCTTTATAGTCAATATCATAAATCGTTTGCTGACCCTTTTCCACCAAGTGAGTTTTATATGTAGAAATTATACTATCTATGTAATATTTATAATAAAAACAAATTTTCTTATTCCCTATAGGTCTTAGAAAATTTAGTGCATCCAAAAACATCAAAATATGGTTTGTGTAATTAAATCCATTTTGGATTTCATGGATTTTAACCATTCCTCATATTCAAAACTCCTAATGCCCTCTTGTCATGAACCAACCTAGGTCGACCCAAAACTGGTAACCCAAGCTGATATGTAGAAAGTACGAAGAGGCATTCCGGATCTTATCGGTGTGCTGAAAAGCGCCAAGACATCAACAATGTACTATGGGGATGATTTCTACAAATGGAAATAAACTATGCTCCAGAAATAAATTGAACAGTGGCAAATAAATAGACAATGAGAAAATAAATTAAGAACCATCAGCAACAGAACTTACCTGAACAGAAATCCATGTAATCCCATGGGTCACTCTTCGAAAACAAAACCAAACTTCTTCCAAGGTGATCCAAACATGAGTTGGAACCTTCAAGAGAAATTACAATAATGAAAACATAGGAATGAGTATTAAATCTTATTATGTAGTCCCAAATAATATAATCCCAAGGAACATCCATTAAGTAAAGAAAACATAATTTATCATGTTTGAAAAAAATATAGGTTTTCCTATAGTTTTCATTTAAAAAAACATACATAATCTATTTCCCTATTTATTTAAAATAAGTTTCATGGAGAGAAGTAAAAATGAACCAAATAATAAAAAAATATTTTTCATACACTGGGTAGCCCGCACGGTCTCCGAACTCTGCCATTCCCATGCACTTGGTGCCACTAATCTTAAAACACTCATCTTTAAAAAAACATGGATATTTAAACAATGACTCTCCCAATCCCCAACCCGCATCGGAACCAAGATAGAAATAAAACCCGAGTGTGACAATTCTCCCTACCATACCTCTTTCCACCCCCAAAAATCCATAACAAAGAAGAAACCCAAAATAAGAAGAGATACCCCTTTATAGATAATGTTGATTCTAATATAATGATAAATGTAGAGGTCACAAAACACTTCCATTGAAACAAATACTAAGAATATAACCTCGAGAGACTAGAACAGAATCCCTGCTATGTGATTCCCTCCCCCAAATTATTTAAACACCTCAATTTTCTCAGTCCAAAAGACATTGAATTTCCAAAACACTATTTCCAACATCAAATAATTAACATCCTAAACATCACCATGTTGAACACATAAAATCCATCCAAATAATGAGTGAAATAAAACCCCATCCCATGAATATTATTACAACCTCAGTCCAAAAAAACACGAAAAATATCTCATCTCTATATCTATTCAAATGGAGAATATAGAATTAGGTGGTTCCACATGACACCACCCACCACCAAACTGATACTAAGGATAATGCTGAGATATTGATATAGGGAGGTCCAAACAGACTCCCCACTATAAGAATCAAGCCAAAACTAAATTCTATAAGTCCCACAATGGATATCCCAACCATAATAACTAATTAAATTTGTTGAACTTGAAAAATTTCTACATGGACCAAAAAACCCTACTATGGGGGGAGGTCCCAACTAATAGAGCATCAAAACTACCAGCATTTCTATACCAAAAAACATCACACACACATAAGAATACAAACTATTCCAAACTAATGAAAAAGATTAAACCAAGGTCTTTTTACAATGCTAGAGTCTTCTTAACTCTGTTACAACATTACATCATGACCTATGGTTGCAGGTCCAATGTTTGAATCATCTACGGCCATACATTAAGTTTTTAGAAACACCAATACAAAACAAACAAATCAAAATTTTATGAAACACATCTTCTTGGAAATATGAGATTAAAAGCATTCAACAACAACCACCCTTGATGTTGGAAAAGAGAAAAGAACCAAAAAATTCCATTAGATATTATATTTCTTCCATGAAACACAACAATGATAAAACCAAAAGAATATCCCAAGCAGTTTCCTACTCCTGATGATGGGATGAGGTGACCTTTTATAAGCTATTTCCTCCTTCACGAAGCTTCTTGAAAACACCCCGGCAAAATCATTTCATGTGACCCAAGAGTCTACAGGTGTGGAAGGTTCATGAATCACTGAGGTACACCAAATTTGTTTGACCCTACATACTAGTCAGATGAATGATCATATCATTGCACTCTGAAAAAGTTGACTGGAAGTCTACATGCCTCTTAATTACCCTACCAGCAACTCCATCATTAGGGTGATTATCATTCTTCTTATTGGAATCCCTTATAACAAATCCAAATACTAGAGGGAGGTTATCCATCTTAATTCCTCCTACTATGTTAGATTCTACATAAAAATCATACCTCATCGTGTCAGAAAATGTGGTTAGGTTGAGTGTTTGCACCTCCAACTATAGTTTACGTCAGAGCACAAATTCAAAATGAAGAGATTTCATAGGATCCTTTTCAACATAGCATGGGTCATAGAAAAATAGGTCCAATAAATATCTATATAGATCTAACATTGATAAGAAACCATGTTAAAGACCAAACAACTACATCATCTTTCTCATCTGCGTCACCTTAATGAAATATTGTTGAATGAATGATGACATTATGGAATCCCATGTAATATATCCCTGATTCATTCTTTGAAACACGGTCTTCCAAAATTTCTATGTCGGGCCTTCCGGCATGAAGCTAGAGAACATTAACATCAGTGAATTTGGAGGTACTAGGAAATAGAACTCTCTCTAAATCTTCAACATCCATTTTTCCACAACGAGAGTATTTTCTTAACCATAAAAGAGAGGAGGGTAGTCTATAAGATGATCAACTATAGTTTTTACAGAAGATGCACCATGGGGATCATTCGAATCTTCATGGGTGCAGACACAATGAAACAAGGATGTAAGGAAAATGATCAAAACAATGTCATTATAGTTTTGAGTTTAAATTTTCACAATCCAAAATAGAAACATTTAAAACCAATAACAGAATTAATAGACCAGAAATGGTTCACAAGAGGAACTAGTGTCGATGGGTGACTCGGTCATATGGTTGGAAAATATACTCTATTCATAACACTAGAATGGAGAGAAATATAGGGTAATTTCCTCACCTCCACATGTCTTTCTAGACCATACAAGATCACAGATCCCACTACCCCACTTTCTTTTAATCTCCCAATGCAAACCAATCTTCAAGAACCAAAGAGAGTGATCATCTAGACATCTCATGGTATCCTGATGTTCAAAACAAGCAAGGGATCATGATGTCCGTCCCACTCCTACACCTAGTGCTAGAAAATCTTTCCCCTTCTACAATGACAACCCCAAAAAATGGGATCTCTAAAATAAATTAATGATTATAGCCAACCATCTATGATACAATTTTTTCATAAACCAACATAGGTTTTCCCGAAACCAGTAACCTGAGCTGATACATGGAAACTCTAAAGAGGCACTCCTGATCCACCAGGGATGGCAACACGTTCTAAGGAATTAGTAGAGTTCTATGAGAATGATTCCCACAATGGAAATAAACTAAACCCTAGAAATAAATAGTACAAAACAAATAAATAAAAGATATGTAAAATGAAATAACAAAAAACAACATGACTAACCCGACCATGACTCCACGTAACCCCACGGGTCACTCAATGATATTGAAACCAAATTTCACCCAAGGCGATTCAAACCAGATCTGGAACCTACTGGAGAAACTAAAAACAAGAAAACACTATAGTCATTTGTAATAAATCATATTATGTAGGCCCGACTAATCTATTCCCAATGAACATCCATTAAATAGAGAAAAAATTTATTAACTTGATTGAAGTAAAAAAATATAAATTTAGGTTTTCCCACACTTTTCATTTTGAAGCATACATACATAATCCATTTACCTCTTAATTTAAAATAAGTCTCAAGGGTAGAGGTAAAGGGAAAAAAATAATGGAAACATATTTTTCATAAAAGAGAGAGAACAATAAAATATTAAAACATTTTATTCATCTCATATTAATTCCCTAGAAAATGATGTCGTAAATCCCAAATTCGTGGCCACTCAAACCTAGTAATGAATGAGGGGACCAATACCATAGCAATAAACCCATGTATCCACCTATTATGGTCCACAAGTAGTTCACAATAATACTAGCAATGAAATCATTCTATGTAAATGTTACGACCCAAAGATTTTCATTGGAAATTCCCTTCTTATAAATTCTGTTATAAATTAACATGAAATCACAACCTAAAGAACTACTATGTGATAAGTGACCATTAAATATAAGTTGGTCACTTCTGTGTTAGGAAATTTGAAAATTTGACATACACGGTTCTGTTCAAGATGATTTTGGGAGTCTAATGAAAGAAAAATATGTTTTGGTGAATAGTGACCTACCCTTATGAATAGTAACATACCATTATGAATAGTAATATGACCCTTATGTATAGTAAATCATCCAATATAAGAGTAACATTTCATATAGATAATTAAATAAAATTTAGTCATCTTAGAATGTGTCAATTTGACCTTAGTAAATGTTTTGGTATTTTATAAGTCATAAATAAATAATTATAATTAATTAATAAATTTAAAAGAATATCTATTTCCCTAAAATGTATTCATAAATTATTTATTCAAGGTCTTTTAGTTATTAGATAATTTTATAAGACCCTAAGTAATTTTTGGAAGCACTATAAAATCAGTTTTTATTTTAAAAACTATTTTTTAAGTAAGTTATAGTTTTAATTAAATATTAAATTAATAATATATAGAAAATTATTTTTTAACAAAAGAATTTGTTTTTTGATTCTACACATCAAAAAATTCTATGGTAAAAGTTTTGGGTTTATTCTGAATTACGTCACTTTTCGGGTTAATAGTAAAAAAATACAGTTTTTGGAAAAATCGGTGTATACTAAATTGTATCGTTAATGATGTAATGATTACATAAACATTCTAGAACCTTAGTTTCGGCCAAAACATATTAAATATAATAAATGGTTCCTTAAAATACAATAAATCCAATTCTCAAACCTAAAAAGAACTTTCCAAAGCCTAATGTCAAATAATGATATCTTAAAGTGTCTTTTTCTTTCTCTTTCATTTTCCTTTTAATATATTAATGAATTCGAATTATAAAGAAGAATTAAAGCGTAATAGGAAATATATTATTTTAATAAATGATTTAGGATGTCAAAAAACTACTATTACACGTCTAACTTTTGATGTATTATTTTATTTAATATTTTAGGCCAAAAACACCTCCCTCCTCATATATAAATAAGCCTCCCCTTCTCTTGCCAAACCACCCCTCTCAAACTTCAAGAATTGTCTAGGATCTTCCAAATAATATCCCCTATCCCCTCCCCCACGTCCATGATCTTCTGGTCTCATCAAATGTCCAAGCATAGTCCCTTAAGGAGGTTCTCAAGTGAAGGATTCAAGAGGTAATTTCCCTCCCTCTTCTCATTTAATTTCCTTTCATGTTCAATTTCCATTCCTGATATATCCCCAACTATATTCATCCAAATTTTTTTAATTATAGTATTATAAATATAATTTATTTTTATGATACTAATGGTATATTATATCACCCCACACACTTCCCTTCTTCCTTTTATTTTATTAATGAGAACGTTGTTCATGAGGTGTTAATTTATCACCTTCAAAAACGACATTCTCTCTTCTTCCATTTCTACCTTCATATCTGGTCATGAAACCATTTTTATGGTTGAACAATAATATTTTATATTTAATATTTTCTATTTTATGTTCTGGAAATAACCTATGGCCATATTACTAAGTAAAAAGTTAAAACAAGTTCGTTGTGATCCAAAAACCGCTCAAATTAACCCAAATAATCATCCTTTAATTATTATCTAATGATTCACCCACATGGATCTAATATAACTCATTATAAAATAATCCAAGATACATTAATATCACTAATAACATGTAATATCATTTCTGGGGTTTTACCCTTGATCTACCCGAACATCAATTTAAGAATACAAGTGGACCGCTCAAGAAAACCATAAAAACAAACATCCCTGATCAATGTTTTTAAACTCTATAAGTCATCCAAAGGTACATAATATGAAATAATGAAACTAGAATGAACACTATTAATGTATAAAAGACTCCATATTTTCTAATTAATTATTATAATGTCATTATAAAAGACATTAAAGAGAAGGAGGCATTCGGGTACAAGGTAAGGGGAAATCTTGAACCCAATTTTCTTCCATCAGGTTCTACCACTTTCACTCCATTTTTTATATGGTATCTCCTTAAGGATAATTTTTTCATAATTTTCATTCTTTTTTCTGGGATATACATGTTTTGAAATGATGTTTATGTTAATCCGAATTTTTTTTAAAGAACTCTTCTCTTAAGAACTCAACTTTTACCTCTCATTCATGGTTGATGGTTCTTGTATCAAGTATGTAGTTCCATAATTCTTTTGGGAGCCCAAATCTTATGAATGTTTTCTTATGATATGAAACCCATAACTTTTCATGGGTTCATTATCTTCATATATGTTATATGTTCATTGTGGAATGCATGACAAATGATAATGTTATGATGTGACGGGTGCGCCCGGAATTATATAGCACAATATGAATGTTTCAAAGTGAAGGGTGCGCCCGGAATTATACAGTGCTCCAATGCGTTGGGTAAAGTGATGAATCTCATGATTAAATTTTAAATGACTTGCGAAAAAGATTATATCTTGGTTCAAAGGTATGTGTGGTAGTTAACCACTAAGACATGAAGTTTCATTTTTGTGCATTGCCACATTTCAAGTCTTCTATTTATGCTCCTCTCATGTTCATTATCATTTTCCTATGTTTTAATTATGCTCACCCAATGCTATATTGTTCTTATCTATCCTCTTACTGTTCTTCTAGCTCACCCCTTTTGATGTATATCCTCGGTTGGCTACATGTTCTAAGGAGAGGACAAGTGCCGCTAAGAAATTAGTGAAGAAGAAATTAAAAAAATGTTTATGGTTGATGTTGTATTTGTTATGTATGGTCCCAGTTTTCCTAGGAAACTAAACCTTTGGATCCTCTATGTGTAATACTATTAAGTTTTTTATCATTGAAATGATGTAATTGTAATGTAAGAAAAGTTCGGGTTGCTATAGTTGGTATCAGAGGCAATGTTTAGTTAATTTTCGAATTAGGATTAGTGAACCCTAGAGAAAACCTACAACATGAGACTAAGTACAAATATGCACCCAAAAATATTTACCTAGGTATACCATATGTTATGTTTTTGGTATAAATTGTTTAAATGAATGAGTTATTAATGACATGTTTGACCAGTTAATAAGAGCTCAATACTTCTCAAAGGTGGATCTATGTTCTGGATATCATCAGGAAAAGGTGAAGAATGAATATATTCAGAAGACTACCTTCCGCACAAGGTATGGGAACTATGAGTTTTTGGTGATTCACTTTGGACTTACTAATGACCAGGAAATCTTCATGGATTTGATGAATAGATTCTTTATACATTACCTTGACAAATTTTTGGTAGTGTTTATCGATGATATTCTCATCTAATCCAAGAGAAAGGAGGAACATGAAGAACATCTAAGACTTGTGTTGGCGATATTGAGAAAAGAGAGGTTGTAAGCCATGTTCAGAAAGTGCGACTTTTGGAATAATCAAGTCACATTGTTGGGACATGTGATTACAAGTGAGGGAATTTATGTGGATCCTTCAAAGACAAAAGCGATTGAGGAATGGCCAAGGACATCTAGTGTCACAGAAATACGTAGTTTTCATGGATTAGATGGGTACTTCCAACGTTTTGTGAGATAATTCTCATGATTTTTAAGCCCTCTAACTATGTTAACATGGAAAGTAGTAATGTATGTATGGACAGAAGAATTTGAGGTAAGCTTCATGGAGTTACAGAGAAGGCAGATCACTGCACCTGTACTCACAATAACGAAAAGTGCCGAATGTTTTGTGATATACAATGATGATTTAAAGGAAGGCTTGGGTTGTGTACTCGTATAGAATGAAAATGTGATAGCCTACGCCTCACGACAGTTGGTGATCAATGAGAAGAACTACCAGATGCATGATCTAGAGCTAGAAGCTGTGATTTTTGCCTTGAAAATTTGGTGGCACTACCTTTATGGTGAAAAGTGTGACATATACACCGACCACAATATCCTAAAATATATATTCAAACAAAAGGAGCTCAACATGCATCAAAGGAGATGGTTAGAGAAAATCAGGGATTATGATTTCTCTATATATTATCATCCTGGAAAGTCAAACCAGGTAGCTGATGCTCTAATCTGAAAAGAACCTGCTACTCTATCCATGTTGCCGATTGAGAAAGACCCTATCATCATGGTTGATCAAAGAATGGATCATGAAATCGTAATGGAAAGGGATACCTCCTAACTTACCAAAATGATTATGCAACCATCCATCCAAGAGAAGATTAAGGAAGCACAAAGTGATGATGTGGAGATACAAAAGAGGGTTGATGCAGTAAGGGAAGGGAATCTTCATGAGTTCCATGTCGAATATGATGGTGTTATTCGGTTTGGAACATATTTTTGTGTGCCTTCATCAACCGGGATAAAGAAGGAGCTACTGGATAATGCATAGAGCTCAACATTCTATATCCATACTAGGAGTACCA
Source organism: Viscum album (assembly GCA_963277665.1). Classification (NCBI taxonomy): domain Eukaryota; kingdom Viridiplantae; phylum Streptophyta; class Magnoliopsida; order Santalales; family Viscaceae; genus Viscum; species Viscum album. The sequence goes on along the minus strand of OY728162.1, from coordinate 467,833,838 downwards.
TGATGTATCGTGATCTCCGAGAACACTTCTGGTAAGATAACATGATGAAGGAGATTGTGGAATATATATCAAGGTGCTTGGTATGTAAGAAAGTTAATGCTGAGAGAGAAAAGTCCAATGGTATGATGCATCCATTGCCTATACCCATGTGGAAATGGGAAAATGTTACTATGGAATTTGTCACGGGTCTCCTGAAAACTTCATTGGGAAATAATGTGATTTGGGTTGTGGTTGATCGACTCACCACGACTGACCGTTTTATCACTATTCGGGAATACCTATCGCTTGAAAAACATACAAGGATATATGTGAAGGAAGTGGTGAGACTGCACGGTGTTCCACTCTCAATTGTCTTGAACCATGATCCAAGGTTCACATCTACGTTCTGAAGAAGCCTTCAACATGCTTTAAGTACTGAATTAAATTTTAGCACAACCTATCACCCCCAAACTGATGGACATTTTGAAAGGACTATTCAGATACTTAAAGATATGCAAAGAGCTTTCTCTCTAGAATTCAAAGGTGGATGGGATTAATATATCCCTTTGGTTGAGTTCTCATATAACAAAATCTTCCACTCGAGTATTCAGATGGCTCCGTATGAAGCTCTTTATGGGAAGCGATGTAAAACTCTTACCTGTTGGGATGATGTTGGAGAAAGAAAGCTACTTGGGCACGATCTTGTTCAAGAGATGACAGAGAAGGTTCAAGTCATCTAGAAACACATCAAAGATTCTCAAACTTGGAAAAAGATATATGCTGAGAACCATCGAAGGGACTTAGAGTTTGAATTTGGAGATAAATTGTTCCTTCAAATTTCTCCAAGGAAGAGAGTCATGCGATTCGGGAAGAATGGGAAGCTAAACCAAAGGTATATTGGCCCCTTTGAGATCATTGACCACATTGGAGCCTTGGAATATCGTCTAGAACTTCCACCGAATATGGCTCATGTTCATGATGTGTTTCATGTATCACTACTGAGGATTTACATACCAGACCCCTCACATGTACTAAACTCGGAGGTGGTGCAGTTGGAAGATGATCTCTCCTATGAGGAGAAACCAGTAAAGATTCTGGATCAGATATATAAGGTTCTACACAACCAGATAACCAATTATGTAAAAGTGTTGTGGAGGAACCATATGTTTGAGGAAGCAACTTGGGAACCAGAAGATGCAATGAAGTAGAAACACCCTCACCTGTTTGTGTAAAGTGAAATTTCGGGGGGCGAATTTTCTTAAGGGGGGAAGAATGTAACGACCCAAATATTTACAATGGAAATTCAATTCTTATAATTTATGTCATAAATTAACATGAAATCACAACATAATGAACTACTATGTGATATGTGACCATTAAATATATGTTGTTCACTCTATGTTAGGAATTTTGAAAATTCGACATACACGGTTCTGTTCAAGATGATTTTTGGAGTCTAATGAAACAAAAATAATTTTTGGTGACTACTGACCTACCCTTATGAATAGTAACATACCCTTATGAATAGTAATATGACCCTTATGAATAGTAAATCATTCAATATAAGAGTAACATTACCTATAGATAATTAAAAAAAATTATTCATCTTAGAAAGTGTCAATTTGACCTTGGTAAACGTTTTGGTATTTTGTAAGTCCTAAATAATTATTTATATTTAATTAATTAATTTAAAAGAATATTATTTCCCTAAAATGTATTAATAAATTATTCAATCAATGTCTTATTATTTTTAGATTACTTTATAAGACCCTACGTAATTTTTGGAAGCACTATAAAATCAGTTTTAATCATAAAAATTGTTTTTTAAGTAAATTATGATTTTAATTAAATATTAAATTAATAATATTTATAGAATTATTTTTGAAAAATGGATTTCATTTTTTGATTATACACGTAGAAAATTGGTAGGGGTCAATTTTTGCGTTTATTATGAAATACTTAAATTTTCGACTGAATAGTAAAAAAAATACAGTTTTTGGCATAATCGGTGTATAATAAATAGAATCATTAATGATGTAATGATGACATAAACATTATTGAACATTAATTTCGCCCAAAACATATTAAATCTCATAAATGGTTCCTTTATATTAAATAAATCCAATTCTGAAACCAAAAAATAACTTTCCAAATCTTAAAGTCAAAAGGTGATTTCTTATAGTTTCGTTTTCTCTTTCTTTCACTTTCCTTTTAATAAATTAATGAATTAGAATTAGAAAGAAAAATTAATTCCTAAAACGAATTATATTATATTAATATATGATTTAGGATGTCAAAAAACTACTATTACAAGTCTAACTCTTGATATATTATTTTATATAATATTTTATGCCAAAAACACCTCCCTCCTCATGTATAAATAATCCCCCCTCCTCTTGCCAAACCACACCTCTCAAGCTTCTATCATTTTCTAAGATCTACCCAATCATCTCCCCTAGCCCCAACCCCTCTTCCAAGAGATTCTGGTCTCATCAAAAGACCATGCTTAGGCCCTTAATGAGGTTCTCAAGTGAAGGATTCAAGAGGTAATTTCCCTCCCTCTTCTTCTTTAATTTCCTTTCAAGTTCAAGTTCCTTTATTGATCTCTCCCTGCCTATATTTATCAAAATTGTTTTGTGACTCTAGTATTATAAATATATTGTAATTTTATGATTCTAAAAGTATATTATATAACCCCACACCCTTTCCCTCTTCCTATTATTTTCTTAAAGAGATTGTTGTTCCTGAGGTGTTAATTTATCACCTTCAAAAACAACATGATCTCTTCTTCCATTTATATATTCAGATCGGATCAATAAACATTTTTTATGGTTGAACCAGAATATGTTATATGTATTATGTTCTATTTTATGTTCTGGAAATAACCTATGGCCATATTACTAAGTGAAAAGTAAAAACAAGTTCATTGTGATCCAAACAATCGCTCAAATTAACCCAAATAATCATCATTTAATTATTATCTAATGATTCACCCACATGGATCTAATATAATTCATTAAAAAATCATTAAAGCTATTGTAATACCACTAAAAACATGTAATATAATTTCTTGATGTTTACCCATGATCTACCCTAACATCAATTTATGATTACAAGTGGACCACTCAAGAAAACCATAAAAACAAACATTCCTGAACAATGTTTTTAAACTCTATAAGTCATCCAAAGGTACATAATATGACATAATGAAACAAGAAATAACACTATTAATGTATTAAAGGCTCTGGAATTTCAAATTATTGAATATAATGTCATTATACAGGGAATTAAAGAGAAGGAGGCATTCAGGTACAAGGTAAGGGGAAATTCTGAACCCAATTTTCTTCCTTCGGGTTCTACCTCTTTCACTCCATTTTTGATATGGTCTATATTAAGGATCATTTGTTCATCATTTTATTTACTTTTCTAGGATATAAATGTTTTCAAATTATGTTTATATCAATCCAAATGTTTTCTGAAAGAACTATTCTCTTAAGAACTCATCTTTTACCTCTCATTCATGGTTGATGGTTCTTGTATCAAGTATTTTGTTCCATCTTTCATTTGGGAACCGAAAGCATATGAATGTTTTATTATAAGATGAAATCCATACCTTTTAATGGGTTTATTATGTTCATTTATTCTATATGTTCATTTTGGAATTCATGATAAATGATAATGTTATGATGTGATGGTTGCGCCTGGAATTATATAGCGCAATATGAATGTTTCAAAGTGACGGGTGCGCTCGAAATTATACAGCGCTCCAATGCATTGGGTAAAGTGATGAATATCATGAAAAAATTTGATATTATGTGTGAAGAAGATGCTAGAATGTTTCACAAGTATGTGTGGTAGTTAACCTCTAAGACATGATGTTTCATTTTTATGCATTGCCTCATTTCGAGTCATTTATTTATGCTCCTCTCATGTTCATGATCTTTTTCCCATGTTAAGATTATTCTCACCCCATGCTATATTGTTCTTATATATCCTTTTACTGGGCTTTTAAATCACCTTTTTTGATGTATATCCTCAGGTGGCTACTTGTACTAAGGAGAACACAAGTTCTGCTAAGAAGCTAGTGAAGAACAAATTAAATAAATGTTAATGGTTGACGTTGTATTTGATATGTATGCTCCTAGTTTTCCCAAGACACTAAACCATTGGAATCCTCTATGTGTAATACTATTATGTTTTTTATCTTTGAAATGATGTAATAGTAATGTCAGAAAAGGCAGGGTCGTTATAGTAAACATCTTTGTTGTTCTAGGTTCCTAGGTATAGTTCTCAAGGGGTTATTCCATGAAATTCAAACAACAAGCCGTATATATATATATCTACAAGAGAACACACCACATAAACTGGAACCACACTGTCCACAACAAGGTCTATCCCCAACAATAAAATAATTAGTATATACTGCATATCCCATACCAAGGACCCTACCAACTCACAAACAACAAAAAATAATGGAGACCCAACCCAAGAGTGTTTTTTCATATATCCATTTCATAATTTAAAATGATCCTTTACCTTTACCACACTTAACCATTCACCAAAAGCAGTTGAAAACCGTTTCCAAAATAGTATCAATCAACATCATTATACTAACATGGCCATACAGGCCTTACAAACATTTCACAAAAATATTTTTTTAATTTAATATTGACACACAACCCGTCTTTGCAACCATACATACATTTAAAAACCTATTTCATCAGTCGGGAACACCATTATTATTAGGAACATACATATAGTTGCCAAATAGAAATATACCATTGAGCACAATGTTTGAATACCCAATTTAAAGACTTAAATCTCCACTTTGAACTTCAAAATCATGTTTATAAAAAAACCTAATCATACCATATTAAATAACTAGTCATTTTAATGTGCCAATCGGGTCATTTACAGAAAAAAAAACTAGGTGTGTACAACTTGAAAAAAAACACACCATATGTTAAAATCTAATTTTAAAATCAAACGCATCAAAAAAAATTCAAAAAATATTTGACAGTATTTATATTATTTACTATACAATTTAATGATTTATAAAAAAGTTTTAAAGGGTATCTATTGCTTTACACACCCAAAACCCATTCAAAAAACCTATTTTATGAACAAACGCCACATGTAATGTACCAAAATAGATTACACACCACTTGCATAGTCGAATAATCTAATTATAAAATTTATGAAATCCATCAGACAACACAAGATTGGTTTCATTAAATACACACTTTATTTCCTGTTAAATTCTACAAAATAGAAAATTCAAATTAAATTCGTTAAAAAGTTTTTTGTACATAAAAAAAATAATCACAAACTAAGAAAAACCAATTAAAAAGGTAATAATATTAACCAATACCATGATTCTATACCCAAAACATCTAATTTATACCCATGTAGTTATTCTAAAAATTAAATATAAATAATTATTTTTCAATGGATGTGAAATATGAAAGAAATCAAAATATATTTTAAATTTAAATGGAATTGTAAAGAGATCATACCTCAATCATTGAGGGAGTACCCAAAACTGGTGTGAGTCCTCATTCTCACTACCACCACACCTTTGAGGGTCAAAAAACCATTATCATCAATTGGACCAAAGATTTTATTGATAAACATTAATACAACCCCAACCCAAGGGGAAAAGATAATCTAAGAAGAGAAAGTGAATACCATAGGGGGGATAAAGATGTTCATCACCAGAGGGAGGGACACTGGCAGAATCGTGGCCATAGGAGGTGGTTTCACCGACATGGCGCATAGATATGGGGGGTCTCTGGAGGCTTCCGGTCACACCAGAAAGGGCTCGGGAGTCTATGGGACACACTAGAATAGGGTATAAGGGATGGGTCCTAGTGCGGTGGTTCTCTTAGGTAAATGGTGGTATCATGGAGTTTCATAGGGGAGGGATTCACGGGGGAGGTTTCACAAGGGGGTGGGGGTGCGTGACACGGGGAAGGAAGGGGGTGTTGTGCACCATTCGGGTTTTCTCCTCCCTATTTTTCATTTCAATTAAATTAAAATCCTAAAAAACTAATAAAAATAAAAAAACAAAATAGTAATAATTAAAATTCCATTATAATACTGATAATAAAAATAACATTAATATTATAGTTAATAATATCTTTCATAATAATAATTAACATAACATTATAATTAACAATAACCTTTATTTTATTTATAATAATTATAAAGTTAATGATAATCTGTGAACAATAAAAAATGATATTAATAACAATAATAGTAATGATAGTAATAGAAAAATGATCCTTGTAAATTATATTGTTATTATCTTTAACCCTAATAATATTATTATAATGGTTAAAACATGTGGATCACCCTATTGTAATTTTTTTACCACATTTTTTTCATTTTATTTTATTTAACTCTTAATAATAATTTTTTTAATAATTTTTTTAATACTTTTGATAATATTAGTGAATTTTTTTAAAAAAATATATATAACTACAAAAATTTTATTATTATGCTTAAAACACTCGATTGATATATTTTTTTAACACTCATTTTAACATTCTTTCAATAATTTCTCTAAAAAAGTTAATTTATTTTGAAAACCATGTAGGCTCCACATTCTCTAAACCATGCCCTACTCATGTGCCCATTTCCGCTATGCCTGAAACACTCATCTTTAAATAAAAATATAGATATTTAAACAAGGACTCCCTAAAAGAATAACCTCATCTGGTACTAAAGGCAAATTGAATCCTAGTCTGACACATCTTAGTAGGTATTAGGTTCATCATTTCAATAAATTATCATTATTTTCCATAAAAAAAATACATATCATTGAGTCTCTTGAATAATTATAGCATACCTTCATGGTTTTTTGGTAACCGGATTTCATTCCACTTTTCGAACTCATTGTGAAACTGACTCAACATCCATATTAGAGACACTTCATGTTTGTTGGTATTTAAATTCTATAAGATCATATTAACACCCACTGACTCTATTATAGATATATTACTTACCATGTAAAACACCATGTATTGCTATAAAGAATTTTTATTCAATATAATTATAGAAATAATATCAATTTGTTTCTTTCGGGTTACGAACAAACAAATAATTTTTATACATAATATCATGTTTTCTAAAAACTAAAATTTTTATGAGTTCTTCATAGATCCAAATATTCATAAAATAAATATTAGTTCATTTCTCAAAACATATCTCATATACAATAAATATGAATACATTAGATGAAATGTATTTTATTAGGAATTTTATGTTTCTATATAATATCCCTAGAATGATATAAAAATGTCACGCTGACTCATTATTGATCGAACCATGACTAACTGGGTATAATTCATCCTATTAGACACATCGTTTCACTATAGGGTTCCATGAGGAGTGATATTTCGAACAATTCTTCTGTCTCCTAGATTATCGGTGAATTAATTTCTCATGTATTCACCACCCTTATTTAATAAGTCAATAATCATAGTTATACCCAGTTTATTCTATAATTAATTCAAAAAATTCAAGAATTTCTTCATTCTTTCATACATTTATTTTATAAAAAAATAACAATACCAACTAATGTTATTGGTAAAAATTATTAATTACCTAAACCCATAATTTTCATAAGTACTCATTCACCAACAAGGAAAACAAAATATATTGGTCCAATAATCTATTATCTATTTCACCATTTATATTAAAAGTTTTTTTGTCCATTGGTTATATTAAATATGTTTTTCAATTATGAAATGATTCACAATGATTCAAATGATCTGTATTTATGGAGTCTTTGAATGTGTTTATCATTTATATGTCAACATCAAAAATGCCAATGGTATGTGGGGTTAGAATCAACCTACATATTCTTATTATAAGTAATATAAATGGGTTTATTCATATATATAATGTATATTCAATTTATCAAATTAAAAATTCTATAAAATATTTCATTCATATATTTATAAAAACTCTTATTCGTAATATTGAATCAAAATCTCATCTTTCCTAAATAAGATATAGAAATAAAAAGACTTCTTATATAAGGATTATATTAGTAGTTCTCTAATTCCATTACTAAATTCGAAGGTATAAAATGATCATATATGTTAACCTCTAATGCAAACAAATATTTCCCTATTTTCAACACATATATATACTTATTCATACCTTAGTCCTATCATATTTTATTGTATGTATATATTGTCGTAAATGTGTGATGGCCACCTGATATTAATACTCATGAGTTTAAATTGGGGAAATTTTTCTCTATAACATTCAAAATTATATTGTTATAATTCCTCACATTAAGAACACTTATCAACCATAGGTACAAATATAGAATATTTTTATTGTTCATACATATAAAATATCTCAAAATGATAAATATAATTCATGATATAATCAATAATAAAGTCACATATATTGGTGAGTACCTCATTTTATATATTTTCATCAAGGAATTTCAATAAACTTATTCAAAATAAAAATGTTTACTCCATAAATATTATCCATTTAGTTATCCATAAACCATAATTCACTATTTTTTAGATTGATTCGTGATTTCACCCATTAGTTACTTATTTATGTAGGAAACCATTCCAATTATATCATATATGACACATACATAGTTCAGTATATAACTCTTTATTCATATCTATATTATTTATTAACTAAACTATATTCCACTATTAAAATAAATATGAGGGTTTCATAGATATTTTTAACAAAAATAAAATTCTTATATTTTATAGATTTTATATAAATGTTTCACAAATTTAACACACATCACTTTCATATTGAATTCAAAAAATCATCATACAAAATATTTATTATCTAATTTTATTATTCCTCTATGTATTCAGGATTCTAATGTTTTGGTTTTGAATCCCTATTACATCAATCAAATTAATATATTCATACCATGTTAATGTTTAACTCTTTACCCAACACACATTTTATGTTACTCACCCAAAAATAGAAGAAAAACATATTACCACATATCCAAATGAATATAATTAATAAAGTAACTAAAATTTTCGTGTAAATGTTTATAATTGTATAAAATTGCCAATCCCAAAATGATTATACTTATATCCAAAAATAACAAAAACATTCATTTCTATAATAAGTAATAAACCTCTAGGCTACTGAGATGTCTAACCCAGTGTCCCTCTACCCGTGGAAAATTTCATAATGATATATTCTAATTAAGAATATCATTAACTCCTAATATTTATAAACAATATTCAAAAACTAATTATAAGATCAGATTTTTAGTTATGAACCAATGTAAATAAGATGAAAATTAAATCTTTTCTTGTCCTACCCAACATGTAATACATGGAATGATAGTTTATAATAATTAATTTATAACGAAAATTAAATCATACACAACATTAATAGTTTATAAATAATTTCTAAACATGAATATTCAAATTGAATAAATAAATATATCAACATTTTATTTATCTTTAAAACATGATATATTGATACGAACTGTCATATGTTACCTAGGTATAAAAATATTTAAACTATTATACCTTAAAGATATCATTTATAAACATTTTATGAACTATAAGCAAATAATCCAAAAAATATATATTTCTACATTTTTTCCTTATATCTAATTTTATTATTGATATAGGGGATTTATCAATCATAAGTCATGATAAGAAAAAAAAGACCCTTCAGTATCAAGATACACATAAAAGAAATGGCAGTGACCCTTATACATCTTGTTACCCTTACATATGAGAGATTTACATCTATGATAAAGGCAGTGAGCATTAAATATTGAATAAACCCTTAATCATTGATATTCACTATTTGAACAAATATAATGTACATTACATACGGGGAAACAACTCTTTTGTATAGGACTCCTGTAGTGGAAACCCTATTAATCTAGTTGTATTTGATGATATATGTAATGTTATCATTATAACATGATACTCAATTTTCAGGAAACATGAGCTTCTATCACATCCTATGATATCATCTATATTGTATCTTTTAAAACAAATCAAAAACCTGAATCTTCAATATATTATTCCTTATGATATATATTAGTAAAACCCTATGACTAAGATAAAAAACTATTCATTATAATATCCTTTATCCTAAAGAAATAATGTGATCAAATAGTTAACATTCAACCATGTCATATCATACTTTATGATATTTATTTTGAAATAATATGATACACATATTCTTCATTAAAATACAAATGAACATATTCATACATCGATAAAGGTGGCTCTAATACCACTGATGGGTTTTATAAGATCAAAATATGATCATGTAAATAGAAGATATGCATAATTTTCTTGATCTATCTTTAAGAACCAATATATAATATGAATAAAAAGAATATAAACCAGAATACTAGTAATTTCACAGACTAGAGAACTATTTGACACATAAGAGTTTTCTCTAGGGAGATCATCAATTGATAGCTTAATGAAACTCACCTCCACATGTTGTACATCGGCCACTATGATCCTCATAAACACCATGAGGACCCCAAAAACCAATGTCATGCTAACACCTTCTCCACCAAGATGAAGGGTGAATATAAAATTACTGATAGTTTCAACGATCCATTTTATATATCACATTAATCGATAAATTTGGTCTCCAAACCTTACATAGGCTCCCTTAATTTAATATAGTTGGTTGAGCATCAAAATCGTTCCCAGGGAACCAATCATACGATACAATAATTCATTCCAATTTGAGTCACACTGTTATTTAAAGGATTTAAAAATTATGTGTATCCATTAATGAATAAAATTATTAATCCATAAACAAAGGTAAATAGTGTGGTATATGTGGTAGTGGACATGCACTCAAAATCTTATATCTCATATTAATCAAAAAATATTAATTGATACATAATCTATGTTTTGATAAAGACATCATTATTTGATATCATAGTATATGAATTAGAGGATATGATATATTATGATATCTATATTTTTCGGAATTTATAATGCACACTCATGGTTTTTATGACCTTCCATTATTTGAATAATATCACCACCTACATGATATTCCATTGTCATATCACCCAACACATGTCAGATTATTATTCTCCATCATCATATTTTATAGATACTCTCATAGAGTATAAGAAACACAATCATCAAAAATGATATCTTCCGTCAACATCTGAACAAATTCATTGATCATCATAGAGTCTCTCTTCCTATAGAAAATTGGTTCATCATCGATATGATTTCTTACAATCATGGATTGTTCATCAGTATTGCAGAAATGATTTAAAATTTTTTATTTAATTACTGAAAGTTTCAAGATGAGTGATCTTAACCCAAAATATCAAATAGATTGAATATAGTTTAATAATGTATAAATTCCTAAATAAGTTGATACTAATAGATTTTTATTGGAGGATATAAAAATCAGTAAGTTCTTTGTTGACTGAAGATTCGTTAGTTACATAAATTTTATGTTCATATACTTTCTTGGAATCTCTACATAAAATCAAATAGTAAATATTCTTCCCTATGGGATAATAATATCCCATATCATTTTTATTTTCCATCATAAACACGAAAAGGTCAATAAGGACCATCAAACTACTATCAAGTATCATCCATTAAATTAACACAATATTATTCACATTTTTGATACCCTATTATTAATCAATGATTGAAAAAAATTACATATAAAATTTTCATAGAAACTATCCTGATATCATCTGAGATTTTATAATAAAACCACAAATGTTTCATATAGGAAACACTCTTCTTTCACGAATAGATCATTTAGATTGGTAGATAACATCCTCATTAATATATCGAAGGTAGAAAATTGTTATGGACTATTATAAGAACACATCATTCATATAATGAAAGTGGGATTATCTTGTTATCATGATACAACTGTATCATTCGTGAATATGCGATGGATTACTCAAATTTTCCACAATAAACACACATTTCTTGCTAACTTATTACATGAGTCATTTGGATTATGGAAGGTTCTCATTAGTTATATGAGACATAACATGGTTATTGATAATAAATACCCATCTTAAATTTTATCATATATACAAAGATAGCAATAATTTATGGGTGAAGCGTGGAAGGAGAAAATTTCTTAGATATATCCCATTTAAGAAACATGGATAAATTTCATCGGTAAATATAGAATTTAAACAAGCTCCCAATAATGTGGATTCAATTGAATTAGGCCCCATAAATAGGCTTTCATGATCGTATCTATGTGATACCATCTTCATGATCATCACTTGGTCATTTAAGAAACACATAATTCATGGAATGAAGGAGGACACCTCATGTTGTTGCATGATAAAAACACATGAAAACTCTTACAAATTTCTATTAAAAAATCTACATCCATGAGAAAATTGTGTGGATCCCAACCATGAAATAATAATGTTTCCTTCATCTAACACTGAAATTTACTAAATGGCCATTATTCCCTCACACGAAATCATGTATCATGTGTTTTCCTTCCTTGTATGTCATTCATGGAATTTTATTTCCATCCGAGGAGTCTGCATGATATATCTTCCCCAAAATAAGGTTACTACATGATGTCGTGTATCTTCCCACACTGATACTTTCGCATATGGTATCAAATTGGTTCATTTAAATTTGAGGGTTGGGAAATCATTGTATTATACCTTGGGTCGGATCACCTACTTAGAACATTCCAATCTAAACAACCTTTCTAGATTCCTTCTTCCATGGTCAACGTATTAAAAATTTTATATTTAAACCACTTACCAAGTCATTAGATATACATGATCAGGGCATTAGTCATGTTGGAGATATCTTCTATTTATCAAGAATTACTTTGGTAAAATTTTTCTCATACATAACCTCAATAAATAATTGGTACCTTAAGGAATTTTAAATCATGCAGTCCATTAATAATGATAAAATATGTTTTAGTGGCATTGGTGATACCGTCCTCAAGCCTTGAAACCTAATCATGATGAACCTAACGTAAATCTAGTTAGTTTGAATGCTTGTTAGATGCCTGATTCCATTTAGTGAGGGAGGCATCCAGAACTTGTGTCAGACCTATATCTACCCTTCCATCCACTTGACTAGGTGTTGACCTCCTTTATATCTCACCATCTACCAATAGAAATGTGGATGAGAGGATATGACTCTTACTAGGTTTATGCCCCAAATCATTGTGCCATCATCTAAGACACATATTTGTATTTTTATTCTCAAGCACCCCCATATGTGTAAGCCCCAGTAGATCCTCCATTTTCATACATTTCAAGACCAAGATATCCCCAAAACATGATGTTCATATTTGTGTGTAGTGTTTTAGTCATGACACATAAAACTAAATGATAATATCATTACCATATGAAGATAAACTTCATGGTGTGGTCCCACCACACAACCTCAAACTATGAAACTCAAACTATGTGGGATTTGATTGCTATTAAAAAAATATATAGGATACCACTCAAAGGATAAAAGAAAATAACAAAAACCAATCTATTTTAATTCTCATGGGATAATATTATTTATAAATTCATATATCTCCTTTCTCACCAGGACATATTCTCCTTGATTTAGTACAACCCTTTCATCAGGTCCACATTCCCTGGGATATCTACTTAATGGGAAATAATCTCATTGAAACTATCTCTTTTTGGGTGGTCCATATTCATTTAAGGTATCACCATATTTACTTCCTTAAGCTATGTTCCTTATAAAACCATGCTCTACTAGGTGGCACATATTCCGACTACTCAAGATTACACCACACCTTATAGGTTCATATTCTGTGTGAATTCTACCCAACATCATTGGACAATTTTTCTTTTATAATCAAATAGAATGGGTATCTCATGCATAAGTCCCACAATATCTATTTTTTGGAATCTTTCATATCATCATCCATACTGAATGACATTAAACATCATGGATTGGTTATCTTTATCTACCATTAAAAGGTAAGCATGACTTATTAAATTAAATTTAACTATATTTGTTTAAAAATATTTATAGGAATCCCCTATAAGTGGTTTAATCCTAACACCACAAAAACATACCACTTTCAAGGAGGGTGAGAATATCTATAGTTTCCAGATGTGCTTATTTAATCTATAATATCTTATGATTAAGCATAACATAATAAAATAAAAAAGGTGGATAACCTATGATACATATATATTTTTTTACAGTGAATTATTTTAATGACCAAAAACATGCATAGGGGAACCAATCCTGTATTTCAATTTGGGAATGATTCATTGTTAGAGAGACTTATATTTTACACCATATCTTATAAATTCAATTATATTTTTATGTTCACAATATTACCATTTTTTACTAACATATTTATCTTAAATTTTTTAGGATAATATTTTACATTCTTATTTCATCTAAAAGAATTTGGTTTCCATAATGAAATTTGTGTAAATAATTTATCTTACATGTTAAAGATTTATCTTATACACCAAAAGAATTATCTTGTTTGTTAACAAAATTTATCGGTATTCTAAAGGGGTTTATCAAATGAGATATCTATGTAAAAATAGTATTATAAAATAAGTCTTTTATCTTTTATGGATATCTATTAATAATTTAAAAAGTTATTTTATATAACAATTTTCTAATGTGTTATAGGTGATAAAGATATGAAAATTCATTTATTTTATGAAAGAAGTTTATCTTACATCATTTAAATTATCTTATAAGAATAACAATTCCATGATTTTATCTTATCCATATTGAGTTATAATATGGATTTTTTATGTTTAACTTTATTTTTTTGAGGATCACTTGGATAAAATCTACCATTGCTATATCTTTTGAAGAGTCAACATATTCTTCTTTTTTAATCATAAATGAAGTTTTCTAATTGTAGAAATTATCATTTGTATAAATTTACTTTTTCATAAAAATAGTAATATTTGATGAATATACAATCTTATATATCTTTTCATATAGGTACATTACTTATTTGTAAAGGATGTACAATTGATAATTAAGATACCATCACTTGATATTTCAAATGGATTATTCATAAGACTGTTGGAATTTCTATATACACCAATTTAAAATTTAAAATAGTAGACATAAATAGAACACATGTTGATTCTTGAAATATAAAAAAGATAGAATAATGGTCATATAGAAAGGAAATATTTAGTATTTTTAGGATCCATGACCATTTGTTTAGAATCACTATTATTGAAATTATAGTTTTTTCAATTATAATCAAACAAACACTAGATATTCTCTTTAATGGTATTATTCTTCTCTAGAAACCCCATAATCATTTATCAGTTTTTCATTTCAAATATGTTCTAAACTTGTATAAATATTCATTATTCGTATTTGTACCAATATATTATTATATTTTTGAGTTTTAAAAGACATTGAATATGAATTTTAAATTTAGAACTTATTTTTAATCTATTGGACCTTTTTTAATATGAAATAGCTGCTTAAACCCATATAGTAAGCCCCCAGAAAAAGGGATGGTATAGTTAAAATTTCTATAATCATGTAGTAGAGTGTTAGGGGAGTGGACTAGCTGATCATTGTTCCCTAAGCCTCTATAAATACATTTCTTCAATATTTATCTTATTCTTTATCATTCTATTTCTTATTTTCTATAACAGAAGATCGAAAACATTAATTACATAAGAGAGATAGGTTTTTACATAAAAAAATCAAGGAATAATTTCTCCCCCTTATTGAGTCAATATATTGAATTTATCCAACCATCTTTGATGACTATGACTAAAATCTATGATAGAGTTTAAGAGTATGCAAGAATCATCTTAAAAAGTGTGACGATGCAAACACTGCATCCTCTTGACCAAATTTAATTCTAAGTAATCATTTATTATGATACAATGGAATAATTCCATTGGAATGAAGGTCCTCCCAAAATAAAAAAAAATCTCCTTATATAATTTAATCATGCATCATAGTTTCCTTAAGAAAAAAATGGAAAAATTGATGTTAATCCTTTAACTGTGAAAATGATTGTCTAAATATGATTTTTACTTATTATACTAAATTGATCTGTTGTTCATTTTTTATTCATAATTATAATACTATTAGAATAGTGTTCCATTAAATTAAAATAAATTTAATAATCACAATAAAATACATATTCCTTTGAAACTGAAAATGTTGTGTCCTCGTTAAACCATACGGTGTTGTCTTTGACATAGTGACTTCAATAATAAGTGATGAATAATATAGTTTTAGAGTAATAATTTAATGGTATAATCTCAAATTTAGATGTTTCATGTGAATAATTCCTAGACATGGTGCCTCACCATCCATTAATTCAACAACAAATGATAAAGGAGTTGGTAGCACATGTCACCATCTCTAACCATTTGAAATTCCCCTCATATGAACGTAGCTACAAGTACAACCCTTATCATAGGATGGTTGATCGAGAGGTTGAATAAAACCCCACATTAAACCAGATGTCACCCAGGAGGGCTCTTTCCAACAATTATTGTAACTAGTATCATTCAAAATCATACCCTTTATATCCTACTAAGGATACCACCCAAAAAGTCTATCCTAATTTGTCTTAGACATTGGTATTTTGATGATATTTCAATGGTCAGTAAGACACCATTTATAGGGATTAGACTCATACCATATCATCCATAGAAGAATTAAAACATTACAGTGTAGAGGAATATATCAAGTAGGCATATATTACTGTTCATGCACATCATAATTTCCATTATAATGTTGGAATATCTAAACAAGTGTGTCATTATATTCTGGAATATTATATGGGGCCGACTCACATTCTCTACCATGAAAATAATGCCTCTCAGCATATCCCAATAGAAATAAAAGGATAATAGCTAGCTTATATCCATTATCCTATTAATGAATGTTTCCATGTTCTAATTCCTGTTAAATAATTCCATATGTATATCTTGGTAGTGATCTAAGTGTATGCTCAAATCCTAGATTGTAACCAATGAATTTCTTTTCATATTCTGGTATTGATAATAGAAGATAGTCATCTACATATCTCGTGGGTCAATAGAGGGCAAGAACATATTTATATACTCTCCACTGTAATGGATCATCAACATGTATCAAGAACCACTCAAAACATATAACATATTACATCTATGATTAAGGATAATTGTTAGCATATCCCATTGAATTACAAAACCCTGATAAGGTTCATAGCCCTATTCAATCTAAAAATTATTGGCTCATTCCAATGACCACTTCAAGGAATGAACATATTCATGAGAAATCTATAATAACTCCTCATCATATAATGATATTTTCATAACAGAATTAATATATTATAACCCAATCCATTACATAGAAGGCCATGAACATTTTCTATTGGTGATAAGGAGGAATTCCCAAATTGAGACCAATTATTAAGGGACCCATAACAATATCCTAATAGAAACATGGGAGTCACCCAGGAGGACTCACACATATTATGTTTATTTAGAAAAACACATGACCACAACAGGACAACCAAAATCATCTAAGATTAAGTCTATCTATATATAGGAAAACTAAAAGTAGATGTACTGTATCCAACTAGTTCTAAATTTTGGTATACATGAGTTCTTAAATAAACTTTCAATAGTGTAACATTAAACTTCTAACTCATAAACAAAATGATAAACCACATTCAATTGTGAATGTCCACCAAAATATCATGCTACCATATGTTGTGGAGGTCCTCCAAAGAGTTCCCTCTATTAATTACCTCACATGTAAATATAAAGGTTTGTCATGATAAATATTCTCATAATGAGAGTAGTGAAAATCCACCATAAAATTGGAAAACCAAAAATTAAAAATTTCATTCTCCTTACCACATGTCAATAACATCACATCATAATGGTCCCCCATGGAATATTCTATTTCAATACTCTCCATATATTAACATTTAGTCATAATGGTGTTCATCCCCATGAAAAGGTTTTTCGATATGTTCCTTCCCACAAGGAGACCTCAGTTTGACATGAAATTCCTTCCCTTCTCTAAATTACTCTACGAAGAATCTTATATCTGGAGGCACTGTAGTGATGGAGTCCAACAATTCCAAGAACCTCACATTTGATGCGGGATATCCCATATAAAATATGATATGGTTTTAGATAAGGATCACTATTTTTATCACATTCGATGTATCTAAAATTTGATATTTTAGAGAAGATCCTGAAAATTCATACTCTCCTCAATAAGGAAGCATTAAAATGACTACTCTAGTTTAAAAAGGTAGATTAATATCCAATAGTATATTAAGAGACTATTATTATTATATTCAAAAAAAATGAAGAAAATATGCTAGTTATATTCCATCCCATATACACTTCCAGATTTGACATTCTCAATTCTTTTACTAAAGAATGCATACATTATCATCATCTAAATATATTTAAGACTCACAAAAATTATAAGGTGAATAAATTTTATTATAAAAAATATTATATCCACATTAATATAATGGGGGATCTCAACCACCGTATCAACTTTTCAACCATCTCTATAGTGATTCACACAAATTTTGAAAGATTGTATTGGGATATTCAATGTGGATTCATTAATTCCATTGAAAATCTATGTGAATAGATTAAAGATTCACTGTATGATGTCCATATCTGAGGGTGGGGAAATCATAATTAATTACACTCTTCTACCGAGTCAGACAATTCCTCCAAGGGAGACGTCATCCATAATCATTAATTTAGGCCAAATATTTGGCTCATTCTCTATACATACCAGATATTTTGTATAGAAAAAAATCATTATTTCCGAATACTAAAAATTATGAAATCCATAGGATAGAGGAATTAAAAGACTCCTGAATCAATCCTCTAGAATGGTTGAGAAATATTATCACCAATGATTTCATATTGGTGAAACCAATTTACCCCAAGCTCAATTAGGTTGGGGAATATATATGACAAATTTTTCTTCCCACATAAAAATTAGTCTCATCTCAGTTGGGTGATACCTCACAAGATAGAACATCATAATTTCTTTCATTGTGTCATCTTTTTTTTTGTGGTCACACATGATAAGGGATTATGGATTACCTTAGGTTTACCCATCACAAATAAATTTTAGGGGATAAATAGAAGAATATGGAGAAACCTCACATGGGTCACAAGACAAAGCAGTCTACAATGAAATGAACAGCCATGAAGAATTGTGACATTACTCATGAAAAATATTCAATATATAAATATTATCTCCATATTTATAATGATTATTTTTTTTTGGTCATATTCTAAACATCAAATAACTTCATCAACATCAAATCATCCCAGAATTTGGTATATAATTATGAAATTGAAGAGTGGGATTAAAAAGTATTTTCCAAAAATAAGGTCCACACAAAAATTATATAATAAGGTGTGTGTACCTGAAACCATAGATAGGTTTATAATTCTTTAGTTTCTTGGAATTATCAATCCTCACATACTTTGAATGCCACAATTATTAAAAGGGGGAATCATGTTATCGTATCCTTCCCATCATCAAATAATTTGATCCTCCAACTATAATAGAAATATTTTCTCAATATTAAGGGGAGATAAATTATAGAATGTGATTCAATTATAATTTTCTCATGAGAAATATTCCCATTGGGTATAACCTGTAATTACTGCATTGCCTTTTTATTTTGTTCAATGTCCCCCAACGTGGAGAATTTTCTATACAAATCAGTGTAGAATAAGGTTATTCGACAACCTTATGGTCCAAACAGACTATCTATTTGGACCCAATGGTTGGGTAATATATATATTTCCCACTTTTGTAACATAATTTATAATACATTCATGTGAGAAAACCCAAAATCATCTATACCAGCCATCAGTAATAGTAATGAAAAATCTGACCATATTAAGATCATTCTCCTACCTCATCTAATTGTTTTGATAATATATCCATTATACTAAAATTATTTACTCCATAGACTTTATAAAAGGTGTAATGGAGGTAATATAAGGACTTCATGCACTAGTGAAACAATTTTGGAAATCATAACCTAGTCAGGTGGACTCAATTCCTTCTCTACTCAACATTTGAAATATGATATACCATATTTTCAATTGTACTAGAGACCATAAGTAACATCTGATAGACTTTATAACTCAATGTATACCCATGATGGTAACAAACAATAAGTATGTGGTAGAATGGTTTAGATTTTTCATATATAATATTAAATGAAAATCATTTTTCGGTATAATAGCTTTCCAACTGAGACTTTCACTAAATCAGAATAAATCTAGCATTAGTTTATTTACTGTTTATTCTCATCGCTAAGAAATAAATATTCATCAATCTATTAAATTTAAAATAGTTCATGAATGACTAGGTTTTAGAATTCATTTCTAGATGGAAATATCTGACCTACTTCTTGAACATAAAACTCCCATTGGAGAATCTACTAGTAATCTGTATTGAGAATCTATATGATAATTTTAAGATGTCATCAATCCCAATCATATACACTAATAGATTTCAGGATATTTTAACATTCATAAAATGTATTTTAGAAACGATTCATCGAAACCTATGAAATTAGTCATGATAGACTAATGGAAGAGAAATGAAAAATTGAAAATAATAATAATGACACATAAAAAATATCTGACACCATATCTAGTTCCCAAACCCATTAAATATCATATTCTACCCTTTAATAAAAAAACAAAAATATAATACTATTTAGAGAGGGATAAAAGAGTATCAGAACACATTGTATGAAGACCATAATAATAATGGTTATTCATTTAAAAAATATAAGTTTCCTAGGTACTTTTCATAGTTATGGAGAAATAATTCTTGAAGATTTCATTGCAAAAAATACCAATGAATTTAGTCTCAAAGACAACTTGAATTACTATATAGTCTATACAACATTGGGTCTCACTATACAGGAGGTATTTTTATTTAAATATATAATGAAAAATTTGATAGATTCTTCGTATTTCTAGGCGGAAAAAGCTTGCAGAAGTGGATTTCATTTCAACCACCTCACTAGATGAGGAAAGAGAGTGGAAGGAATTCCTGACTAGGGGTACCTGGAAATTTTGATGATTCGAATACCAAAAAGATTGTTAAACAAGATAATGATATCCTATGAGAATAGTTTAATAAACCATTTTTTCCATAATTATATCTATGATGATTGAACCGACATCATTAGTACTGAAGACATTCATGATCTATTCTTATAAGAACCAACATAATTGGTGTAACAAGTATAAGATATAAGAAGAAGAACCTATGACAATTCCTAATCCAGTCAATAATCATTAAAATTTTCTGCCCTCATTATTAAGAGGATGATAACTACCCTATCAAACATCATAATCGGTACTGAGCCATCAAATAAAATCATTATTATATGAACAATACCAATACATATCTATCAACATTATTCACATAGTGAACAACTTTAATAATGATGATGATACATATTATCTAATTTCTTATCTCATGATTTAATAGAAGAAGGAAGAGGCTATTAAAGACAATTGGGTCATGGATGATATGGTCATCATGGATGTGATCATTTAGTACATATCCTAATTGAAACAATATGCGTTATAGATCACTAGATATAGGAACTCTAGTGGGATCAGTCGGAGTACAAATATACCCCTGAATCATACAAGGCTTATTGAAGAACAATTTTTCATGATTAAATATTTGTAGAATCAAATTAATTTTTCTCAATTCCAAAATATGGGAATTTCAACTCAGTCCTACCAATAGTTAATGAAGATTACATCATGTTATGGTTAGTTAATTCATCCACCAGCACATGAAGCCTTGTCTCCCATGACTCAGACCAGGGATTAGCCTCCTGAAATGAGGTTTATGACTCAGGTACAAAAGAATTAAATATATAAACATGTTATTTTTGTAACATATAATATATTAGTTCTTTATTCCCTTCATTTTTCAATGTAATTTCATAATGAACTTGTTTAGGTACTTTTAGTGCCTTCATATTGTGAATATGAGGAAACCAATACTAATGTATATCATATTGAGATTGGCCCTTCCAAATGCAATAAAATCATCTCCTTCTAAGATAAAGATAAGGAGTCCACCTTAGAAGGAAACATAATACCCTTTTTTAATGCTATACAATGTTGAAATATACTGATTTATCACTGATAATGGATCTAGAATCAATCTCACACCTGTTTGAAATCTCCAATTCATGGTCCATTGAAAAGATAATTTGTCTCCCTACACATTTTCATTCTATATTTATAACAAAAGAGATTAAAAATCATGGAAGAACAAATTTCCTATCTAATTCTTTGATCCTAGACAATGATTTATAGGTTATGATTTTCTTCCCAGACACTGCTTTCAATGTCCCAATAGGAAGACCATGGATTCATTCATATGCTGAGGTTCCCTTGTCAGACCAACATGTATGAAGTACAACTTCAATGGACAATACAGAGCTATTTATAGTGATATAACACCTATTTTTACTTATAATATCAATACATTGAAGTGTGATTATTTAATAGAAATGAATAATAACCAATTACTGGTAATTTTATATTGGAAATTTTTCCCAATAGTCTATAAATATCCCCTTTCCAACAATTCTATGAAATCAGTTAACATTTTATATAACCCAGTAATAAAATTTAGGAAATAACTCTAATATGGAAAATATCTACTCTTGTATTCATGATTTCATCCACATCATCCCAATCCAGCAACACCTAAAATTTTGTGAACCCATTCATAATAATAATTCTCTAGATGAGAGTTTTTCCTCCTCACCTCCATGATCTGAGATCCTTACACAACCATCTAGATTAGATGAAACTTCCATGTCTTTTGTATGAATTGAAATTACCCCTACGTCATCATATATTTATTAGGATGTCAAAACCATGTATTCCACTAATATTAGTGGAGAAGAAAGAAATCATATCCAAAATTCCAATGATAATAATTCGCATGCATCGATACAATTGGATTCATAAGACATATCCTTATTAATAATTGAAGATAAAATCCCTCCCCCACATTATCTTCCAATAAAAAATATATCCTTTCATTCCAAGATTTTTTTAAATTCATGGAAGATCAATAAGAGGAAAAAAGGTGAAAATTTCAATTATTCACCTCCATTATTTTAGAAACGCATCTCCACCACCATTTATGTACATAGAAAAGTGAGTCTACATACATAGAAAGACCCAAAACTAACATTATCCATTTGAGAGTTTCGGCACCTAAAATTGCTCACTAACATTGTCTCCATCATGAAAAAGTATTGTAATGTTAGGTATTTCATCTACATTAAGTATATAAATAAAAAATTTATAAACCATTATTTCAGATTTCTAATCACTAAAAATTTACTTGATACAAAAACCATTTCGAAGACATTTCCTTTACAGAAGCTTATTTTTTATATAAATCGATTTAAATGACTTCTTAAGATGATGATTCCACTAATTTCAAGGAACTCTAAAGTGTTTATTTATAGAAACTAATTCTCATTTTTTTAGAAAACATTGGTTTTACATATCAACGTGTGATGCACCATATATAAAAGGGTTTTGTGGGAAAACCATTAAATACTACAAGGATGACCTGGATGTCTATCTATTGATAGTATTTACTAAACTATGACAACATAACATAATGATATACCCTTAAAATATGATATTATGTTCACATAAGGAAAATTTATTAGGTTTATGGTACATCATTGCATCATTGAATTCAACCTCACGAATCAAAGGAGTTTCTTAACATGTAATATCCTATATTTCTTAAGTAGTTGAAAGGGATTTAAGGGTTCCTCACTTACATTAGATTCTTCATAGCATATCTCACATGAATTTTTCATCCATTAACCTGGTATATGAACAAGGAATTTCCTATTTATGGGTTTTATATTTTCATTAATATTTCAGTGATGTTAAGTAATACTATTTGATCCCTCCGATATTGATGTCAATATTAATTTTAAATCCACTTATTTTTATATATAAACCTTGTATTGATCACTAAGTGCCTTTTTCTTATAGAATAGTGGTATGTTAATAGAAAATAAACGTTATTATCTAAGTTTTACTTTGATTAATGTTGAGAATCTGAACATTGGCATCAAGAAGAATTTCATTGAATTAGTCATCATAATTTAAAAGCTGATACACTACCTGTAATATCACATGGTCCATTTGGTCTATTGTATTAACCCACTCAAATACATCCACAAATAATATAATGTTAACTGGTTGGCTAATAATGTGGTAACTCATCATGTGTCACTTTTTTATCTAGTTTAAACCATAGAAGGATGTAAAATGGACAGTGTAGGTAATTATTTTCACATTGATTCCTGCTATAGAGAGTACATCAATAGATATATAAACTATCCAATGAATTGGTGTTATCCAATCATAACACACCTCAAACATGGGATATGTACATCGATAGTACATCTCAAATACCAATGGGGAAAAGGATAGAAAATAAAAACACAATAGTTTCGACTTGTGAATTATCCTCCTATGTTTATAAAATGATGTTTTTTCCTATTCATCCCTAATGTCATATGGTTTCATCAACAATGAATAATAATACCGTGTTCTCATTATATTATTTGAATCTATACTATAGAAAGTCGTTTCATTCCTAAATATCATGGGTGATTCATAGGTGGTGATCAAGTAGATTAATGTGGAATATATTATTATAAAAGTTGAATTAATTTTGTTAATTAATTATTCATGATGTTTGATAGTTGAATTTCTCTTTAATATGATACTATCTCTTGTTTCACATTCACATAATGCATGTTAAGATGCTCCAGATAATGCATATAAGTACCTAGTAGATCAATACCATGAAGAGACAGCTATCATAATTTCTCACAATAGGGTTTTTACCAATTCATTATAAATGATATAGAAGAAAATAATGAGATAAACATCACTCTTATGAAAGGTAAGGAAATATATTCTCCAAATGGTGCCCCTATAGAATGGATATATTCCTTAACATAATATCTACAAATCATAATTCATCTATCAGATAACGAATAGAAATATTATATTTGATTGTAGAAAATGATCATCATCAGTTATGATTGCCCAAACACTTATAATGTCATAAAAATGAGTATTTGATGGATTCAGCCACAAATTCATTGACGTAGGAGAGAGCTGAATTTTTATAATGAAGTCTACACATTTACATATGTTGTTAATCAAAGAGAAACCAAACACTCTTACAATATTGAGACGATTAGATAAATTTTTCTATCAGTGAAAAAATAATGTGCATAGGTAACTAAAAAGATCAATGTGTTCCAAATACATGTTAATTTTAATCATCAACCACATGAAATTTTATAAACTGAAAAATATTATTTATTTTTTCCATTTAGATATTAGAAATCATGGGGCCATATCCCCCAACTACATCCAGGTTTTTTATGTAAATTATTAATACCATTGACTTCTTCTGAAAGTGGTTTAATGATATATCCCTCAAGGAATTCAGGATGAAACCTATCATCATCTTTTTGATGAAAAATATAATTACTATATTTGGTGTCCCATGAAAAATATTGATAGATAATGGAACCATATTATGATCTTACAAGTTGAAAGGGTTGTATTAGAAATATGAAATTTATTCCAACCACTAATTCCACTACCATGGAGTGGAAAATGGAAGATTGAGTATTTTAATAAGACTATATCTAATACGATTCAGATGATAGTAGATAAAGAAAAAAATTCATTACTAAATAAACTCAAGAAATAATTAATGGTCTGTCGAATTACAACTTATACTTCTATAAAAGAGACCCCATATTCAATGGTATATGGAAAAGGGGTAGTCCTACCAATCAATTACAATTTTCTGTTTTTATTCATCGCCACATAGAACTATCTATCTAATGATGATAAGTTTCAAAATTGGTTGGATGAGTTTGGTATATCCAATGAGAAGATATTTCATGCATTTATCAACCTATAATTCAGTCATAATTCAGTTTTAGGAGATTTCAATAATTTGTTTTTTGTTTATTTGGTCTAATAGGGAGAGATTGTATTTCCGCATTCATTATTGCATGGGAAGATCAAATTATAGAAAGGTATGATGGAACCTTTAATCTAGATATCCTACAATGTTTTTTATTAGTTGGAGGGGTTCTCTTCCACAATATGTTTTTTTATCACATTGAATCTTCTTAGAAGGGGCGATTCACCATCATTCATTAGTTTCACTATTTCATTGTCTAGTGAGTGGTCAGTGAGGTTTTTTTCTTATTATTACCTTTAATTTTTTTCTCCTTAGAATTTTAGGATCATTATGGCCTTTGGGTCTAGTATTGTTAAGGAATTTTTTCTCTACATGTAATGGGTTAACTATTTTACTACTTTTCAAAAGATCACTACAATTTTAAATTCCAAAAATGGGGCTTGGCACTCATCCCTTAGAAAATATTATTTCCAACAACCCATACATTTAGCAATGGTATTTCCCTTTTGAATCAATAATTTTTTCGTATTTAGTAATACAATATTATATTATTCACACGCACCACATGAACAAACCAACTAAATTTTATTATGTTAATTTAAACATTTAATTTATATAATGAAAATTTCCAGAATAATTTAAAGTGTTATAAAGTGATAAATAATATAAAATAAGATAATAATAATAGGAAAATTTAGATATGGTTGATCCCCTGAAATGATCCCACTCACAAACAACACTATAGAAATGAAGCAGAATATAACTAATGAAATATTCATTTTGAAAATAAATATAAATATATTGTTGATATAAAATGTAATTGAATGAATAATTAATAAAATCATTGTTATTTATAGAAATTATGGATCTCATATGACCATTAAAAACACAATCATTGGAATTATAACAAGACAGTTGGAATATTAATCTGACCATTAGGAATAATAACCTAACCTTAATAAGAGTATTCTCACTTATTGATGTGTAAAATAATATTTATATATCTTAAAAAATTAAAATTTTATAAATTTATACCACGGAACAATTAAATAAATGTTTCTAAAGTGATAAATTAAATTTTCATATTTTTATAATAAATGAATGTTTTAATTGTTCTTTAATAATAAATATAAGTATTTAAAAGAAATATTAAATTATAATAATTGATTTATTAATTAATATTATGTTTTATTATATATTTAATATAATTTTATGAGATTATAAATCATTATTAACTTGATCTAAAATGTTTTCATTATATTAAAACTTGTATTTTTTGAATAAATGAGGATTTTATTTAGAAATTAAATGATTTATATTTAGAAAATTAATTACATAAAATGTATTTAATTTTCTAAATCTAATAATTTATAAATTATTAGGTAAAATGTTTTGTATTATTATAATAGAGTTGTATTTTTAGGAATAGTGAAATAAGTTGAAATATGTTATTTAAAAATTTAAGATAAATACATTAATTTTTTATTAATAGATTTTGTAAGAACACATTATTTCAAAATCACATGGAGAAATTAATATATTTAGTAATTATAATTAATAATATTGATTGTCTTGTGCCACAATAATATTCTAATGAATATAATATTCAAAAATAGCCCACTTCGTCCCTTCTAAATACAACCTATTTCATCACAAATTATATTCGTTTGATTTTTCCATATTTAGATTCATTTCCCTTAAATATCATCTCCCATGTAACTTAGTGCGATTAGTATCATCCAAAGACCATTTTAATGTTCCTTAAGTATTATTACAGGGAAATTAAGTTTAAGAGGTAATATCTTCAATTTGCCTATTTTAAATTCAATTCTTCTTTTGTCTTCTCCTATCCTCATTCATCAAACATAACATGATAAATCATGTTTCATAGATATACATTAATTTTATTTTTTTAATGGAATATTCCTATTATACACTCTCTTATTTAGATTATAAAGTGAAACTATTTTTATAGTAAGGTTTGTTCACTACCTCCCTGAACAAGACAAAAATAATTTCTCCACCGCCTTCAAATATGGTCATAAAAAATATTAATTTTGTCAAATATTAAGGTAATATTTATAAGATAGACTATTAAATGTTCATAAATGTTTTTATTATTATTTAATTAAATAAAATTAATATAGTTTATGGTGGTCAGTAAATCCAAAAAAAATGAACTAATCAAATAATGTAAACGCTTTTAATAAAATATGCATCCCTATATTTGAAAAAAACGATATTTGGGAAAAGTTCAATTTATTTATTTATATTAATACCATTTATGTTCACTAATATATTTCTATTCCATTTTAATAATGATTTCAATAATTATCCACATTGTGACCTGACCTTGAAACCATGAAATGAACATCCTTATAATAAAAAAATAAAACATTATATCTCACATAAATGATTGTAAATGAAAAAAATACAATTATATAAAAAATATACATTTAAAAGGTTATAAATTGTCTAATTTATGAATATTATTTTATTATATTGGATGTTAAGTGAGATTGTAGAATAATTCTGTTACATATGGTCAGGGATCTCTCTAAACCACCCTATTTTATTTAGGGTTATGTTCTATTAATATTAAACTATATTTTCCCTATAATATTATTATTTAATTCTTTTATTATTATGTATATTTTTTCCAAAAAATATATTCCAAGATTTATTATTCGTTATATTGTGGGTTAAATAATGTTTTAAATGGTTCCCTTCTCAACTTCATTTGATGTGAAAACCAGATGAAAGGGGTATTTTCAGATTTTTACCGCTTTTCTAGTAAAAATACCTATGGAGTTTTAAGAAACCCATGTTTTGTAAAATAATTCATATTATCATGTAACCCTATTTTATCGAATTTATGGTTTAATGGAAATATGTATTCTCTGTCCCTCTATAAAGTCAAGTTACCCTTTTCCATAAAGCACAAATTAAGGGGTACCATTCCAAATGGATGTCTCTAATATTTTTAAATCCCTACCTTCAATTGGAATTTTTTTCATGTTATATAATAACGAACATCGAATTATTTTTTAAACCATTCTTTAATTGAAATAATTATGATATTGCAAATGGTTATGTTATGGGACACGGTTATGAATACCATTTCTTTTCAATGGTAATTCTTATATTTATGACTTATGAATGATTTACTTTTCATGTACACATAAGCATGTACCAGTTATGATTGGTGTTCCCAGAAAGTTCTCAAATTCATTGGGTGATGTTTTATCTCATTAGATGTTATGTATGGGGCATCGATGTAGACCTAATTATTTATGCAACTATGTCCACCATATAATATTGTCTCTACAATTATCCATTACTTATGTTTATTTCATGTTATATGTTACTACAACATTCCGATGATTCAATTATGTATCCATTTGATTATTTGTGATCCTTTCTCTCTTATTATATCATGTTATGATGAATTTTGATTGATATGTTATGCTTATCCATCATGCCTATATTGTTTTGAGGATTTATAAATCACCCCTTTATATTATGTATTCTAGGGGATATCCTTTGTACATTTTGTATCCAAAAGGATTAAGGATATCATCATTCCACCAAATATACATTTTTATTAATCCATTTTAAAGGAAAGTGGGAAACTACTGTTTGAAAAACATGGACCACTACATGTAGAATGAGATCCCAAAATTATTAAAAAACTACTAATATTATTTGAGTCAGACACTCTATATAATTCTTAGTGTATAGTACTAAACTAGGTGTCTAGATTCTGATTGATATTTTCTTCATGGTGAGAATCCATTTTGTCCATTGTCTGGATGAATTTCTCCAGGGTGATTATTCCTTGGTTGAAGCCCCATGTGATGATTCAGTCTTGCTAGTCAATCTGAGAATATGGCTCTTCAGCGGCCTCAAACTGTAAAATTCATTCTTAAATACTTAAAATATACTCATTTTAGGTGTTCTACGGAATAAATTTTGCAATCATTTCTTCCTTGGAGTGCAAAATGAGCCTCACACACTCCCTTACATCTTCTTCCATCACTCATGGTTCTCTTCTTTGATCTCCACTTTTCCCACCTTGTGGGTCATTGCCTTCCTTACTTCCACCTTTCATGGTTGACCTAGTTACCATCAGTTTATGTAAGTGATAATATTCATTGAGTCCCTTTGGTTTTTCCTTGTGATGCCAATGAATTTCCATTAGCCACACAATCCTTTTTTCCCCTTCATTCTACTTGGGATGTGGGGACCTTTTCCTGGGAAACGGTCCAAACTATCCACTGAATGTTGGATATATCTATCATATCCTGGATCGTATTCCTCATGCATCAATTTTTTTTCTTGAACTACCAGACCTCGATAACTGTTCCTCAACTCAACCCATGGGAATTCTTTGAGAGGCATCATCCTACATAGAGAGTCCACCTTTCAGTCTTTAACCTCCATGATATTATTCTTATTCCCCTCACTCCTAGTATTATGTAATGATGAGGAATTCGAAATTGAAATGATTGGGTTCAAGGGTCCCAATCCACTAGACACATCCTTCCTTTCTATTCTATGATATATTTTTGTAGCAGTGAGTAATAAGGACTTCCTCAACCACATTACAAGTGTCTTGGACTCCTTTTTTGAATCACACACAGAAAAATCCTTGTCACCAATATTTTCCTCCACTATTACTAAGGACATAACCCCTTGATCAATGGATACCTCTATATGAGGTTATATAATCCTAGATTCTAAGGACATATGAACATTGGCATACTCAACCATCTATGAATCTAAGGGATAATGATTAGTATGGTTGCGATCACCATGTCGTTATTCTGGCAGGAAAAAATATCCACATAATTGGTTGCAGATATTTCTACATCCACCATAGAATTACCTCCTACCTGGTCCATTTCCCCAACTCTTTCAATTATCAGATCAACACCCATGAATCTAGCTCATCTCAAGAAACTAGAATCTAGATTCCATTTTCTACCAGCAATTCCTACATTACTCTACCCAGGATTCAAAGAAGACCGATTACTTGGACCTGATTTATTCACTAACAAAAACCAATACACACCCCACTGGTGCATTGGAGACATCAACCATAACACATATCCAATGGTTAATCAGATTGATCACAGAATGACTCTGTTTGTCAGAGCACATAAAATATCCAACCATATTCCCTAGAATTCGGGGATTTCTAGTGTTTTGGAATGGTAACAGATGTTTCGGGAAAAAAACCCAGATTGTGAATGAAGATGAGTCCCGATTCATATGAAAATCATACGAACAATGAAATAGGGAGAACCTATGACTGATGCACATATGAGGAGCACTGGACCACGATCGATCCAAATCTTCATCCGAGGAGAAATGAACGATCAGGTGGGGTTTGTTGGGAACACCAACATTCATGTTCCCTTTTAACCCCCATGATTCGTAGAAGACATGGTCAATCTTATCTACTGAAGGTTGTCGATGTGTGAAAAAATCATATAATGTTATATCCATGATGATTGAAGCTTAAATTAACTCCAACATTTAAAAAAAAGACTAGGAACGCCTTCAAATATATTGGGAACCTTTGGCCAAAGAGAAAGAGCTGAAAAATATGGGCAGATATCAGGGTTGTAGAAAGGGAGGAATGAGCGTGTCATTGATGCCGAAGGGGTGAGATCCTCCCCCTCCCGACGATAGGAAGGGGGAGGCCGAGAACGTCTCCATTTTTGTTAGGGCATCGCCACTGAGAGCCAAGAGCCGAGAGCTCGAAAACACAAGGTATTAAGGATCTCATTATAGATATTAAAATAATGACTTTTTCTTTTAGATTCATGCTGTTTATTTATGTACATATTCTAATAAATATATTATGAATTATGATATTTTTTTTGTATTTAATGAATATTTTCCCTAACAATCATGTATTAATTTTTGAAAAAGTCTTGGTTCACTATAGTTGGTAGAAATTGTGGTATAGTTATTTAGGGGGTTAGGTGTATAATAATTTAGTGACGACCATAGTGATACGTAAATATGTTGGAAAATATCCTGAATATTTGGTGAAGTATGAAGTGACTGTTTTCCTAGAAATTTTATCCATGTATAAATACTATAATTGGTTATTGTTCCAGAATAGTTATACCTAGGGGTAATAAATCTGAAATGGGTGTATTGGGTATTAACTCTGTCATTACCATGTTAATGATGATGAGGTCTTATTTCAAACCTAGTTTATCAATCCTAGTGTATATGATTTGAAAAATTTATAGAATCTTTACAAACCATTATGAAATATATGTATATATTTTTAGGTTAGAAAACCTAATAGGTAAAATCAAAATATATAACCTATTTTTAAACCTATAGACACATAAGTTAATATATTCTTTTAATTCATTATTTATTCCTTATATGTTCATAAATTCACTTTTTTAATTAATTTTTTTTAGTATTATTATTCTTTTTATACATTATTTTATGGTAGAATTTTGGAGGAACCATGCCATAAATAAACAAGATAGGAAATGTGATGATTTTAATAATGATATGCCTAACCTTTTTGGTGAATGATTTAGAAACATCATGCTTGTTCTTGTTCCAGTTAATCATGCTAAACACTATAACTAGAATCATATAGAACACCCTCCTTATCCTAAGAAATAACAATTTGTGGTCATGTCCTTTATTCAACAATAAAGTCCATCATTTAGTTGATCTTTGAAACCTAATCACCAACAAATAGATTAAATACATTAATAAGTTATATTTTTTCCATTAATGCCCAGAATAACATAATTTCATAATAGTTGTCTACCATCATGAAGGGTAATATGATTGGTTGTAGAAATTAATCAATACACTATGTTC
Organism: Viscum album; assembly: GCA_963277665.1. Classification (NCBI taxonomy): domain Eukaryota; kingdom Viridiplantae; phylum Streptophyta; class Magnoliopsida; order Santalales; family Viscaceae; genus Viscum; species Viscum album. The sequence goes on along the minus strand of OY728162.1, from coordinate 467,800,941 downwards.
AGAGAGGAGATTTATTCCATGGAATGATAAGGATTTTATAAAATATTTTTTAATAAATATTTTCCCTAAACTATCATTGTAATAAAGGCGATAGATTAATTTAGATTGAAGTAAAAGTAATATGGGCCTATTAGGGAGTAAAATGAAAACATCACAATGCTTTCATAGTACACCTCTAAAATCATCATCAAAATAGAATGTAAGTTGGACTTCTTATGTAGTTGTTAATATCAATTATAAAGACATATTTAGTTATTTAAAAAATTTATATCTATGAATATATTTTAATTTATTCCCTTAGACTCAATATTGAGATCAATGATTCTCAGTGGCCTCATGAAGATGAAGATAAAAAGAGTAAAATATTGTTTTCTTTGGGATTATCAGTGGATAAATATCATAGTGGAATGAAATACCAACTTCCAATGTGTAAAAAGTTTGGGAAGATATATCATTGAATGTGTTTGAAGTGACCAGTATATGCTCTATGTGTTTAAAATAGGGGAAATAGGATAATCAATACAGAAGGAACATATAGAAGACCACTAATTTCATATTGGAAAAAAAATTTGATTATCACTCAGTGTTTGTTTTATTATTCTAAAATTATGTAAAATAACTATTATCCGAACCAAATCCCTAAACTAATGGTTTTGGTGATAATTAATTAAAATAACCTCCATTTACCAGAGAGAGTAAGGGTATATGTTATCACAATTTTTTTATGTGGGTCACTACAATGATGTGGTGATATTTTTTATTATAATTAATTCAATAATATTTAATTCACTTATATACTCGGGTTCTACACATTATTACATATCATCCAGTTTTTGTAGAAATATTTAAACACCATCTAAAAACATGGGGGTTGAGCTTTCTATGAGGGGAGGGAATGAAGAATTTATTTCATCCAAAGAATATAACTCTGCCATAGTTATTGATTTTCACTAAACCTCCTAGAAAATCATATCATACATTATTTAGTGCTGTTTGATTCTATATTTGGCATGTATTGGTTATCCTTATATCAATCTTACACCAACTATCAAAGTAGAGAGAACACTATTCACATCCTAAGTAATCCTGTAATTCTATACATATGTCTGGAGGAGGGAGATCCTTCATTGAACTCTTCTTCTATATTCTGGATATTATTTTATTAAGAAAAATAATATATTACTAAAATGGTTCAAATCATGGAGAAACTCATGCATGAAGATATTCCAATTATGAGTGACTATACTAATGGTTTTCCTGAAGATATTCCTCTGTGTACTCCTGACATAGATAATTTATTCTCAATTGAACTTATACATGGATATATGCATATATCCAAGACTCCCTACATAATGATAACTATTGATGTAAAATAATTAATGAATTAGTTTCAAGATAATATTTATAGGGTTTTTTATTCTTGAGTGATTGACCATGTGGTGCATTTTTTCTATTCATCAATAAGATATATGGGTCAATTTTCCACCTGATATATTATCATGAACTCAAAAAATTCAAGAAAATGAAAAATTATCCCCTTCCATCTATAAATGACATGTTCAATCATCTAAATGGACATAGTACTTCATTAAGGATATCCTTAGGTTGGGATACCACCCATTAAATGTAAATAAGAAAGTTATTTCCACGAAATCCATCTGAATTAGGTTTCAGAACTATGAGTTCATAGTGATTCCTGTCGGACTCAGTAATTCACTAGTAATATTTATAGAATTAATGGATAAATCCTTTAATTATTACCTTCAAAAAATTGTGGTAGTATTTATAAATTCTACAATGATATAATTTAAAAAAGGAGGATGTGGATCATATGAATATTATTCTAAAGAATTTTTCAAAAGGAAATGTATAAAAATATTATAATAAAGTTGATTTCTTCATATAGTAAATAACATTAATGGGGTATATTATCACAAAAATAGTGATATCATTAGACCCATTTATTATAAAATCATTATGTAGTATCCTAAACACGTTTCTATTAAAGAGATACATAGCTTCTATAGACTAACTATGTATTATAAATGATTTATGAGAAAATTATCATTATTTTCAGTCATGAAAAGCAATATGAATTGGAATAGAGAAAAAAAATATATACTAAATAATTTGAATATAGATTCAAGGAATTGAAAAAAAGAGGGTTATCAATGAAATAGTAAAAACAATACCGACATGCCTGAACTTTTGGATGGTATATATTTATGTTTAAAATAAGGGCTTGGCTAGGTAAAAATTTATAATGAAAAAGTAATAACCTATGCCTCAAGGTAGTTGAATGTTCATGTGAAAAAATGTCCAATTCATTATCTGGAGTTGGATACGGAGATCTTGACATTGAAATTTTGGCATCAATATCTCTATATGGAGAAGTGTGAAATGTATACGGATCATAATGGCTTCAATTATATATATTAACATATAAATAGCATAATATTCACTCATGGTGATGGTTAACGATGATCGAGGACTATGATTGTTCAATCCACTACCATCATGAAAATGAAAATAATGTGGAATATTCTATATGTAGAAAGGATCTAGAAAGCTTATAAAATATGATAATGTAGAAGGATAAATTATTATTAGAATATTAAATAATGGACATGTGGATATTGAAGGAGGGAAATCATCATTACTTTATCAAATGATTCTTAAAACATCCCTGAATAGAAAATAGAGGATTCTCAAAGAGATGATGTGTAAATTTAGAAGAAGGTGGAATATATAAGATAATATAAATACTTTGAGTTATAAATTTATGAAGAAGGAGTTGTAATTTTTTGGACATAGCTATGTAATCCACAAATTCCGGATATCAAGGAGTTTTTGAAGGTTTCACAAAGCATGACCATCTTTCTCAAAACATGGGGTATAAATAAGTATCAATATCTCTGAAATCTCTATTTGTGGGAAAATATTAATATAATGTTAATATATATATATATATATCAATGTATCGGGTATGTGATGAGGTGAAGTTTGGAAGGAAAAATTCCAAAGGGATGATGACACCACTAACCATAACTACATGGAAATAGAAAAACAACATCGATGATTTTTTTACACTTCTTCAAAATACATCATGAAAAGATAATATTATATGTTTTCTAGTGGATAAAATTAAAAATACTTCCCATTTCATTGAAATTTGAGAGGACTTATTTCTCGAAAAAATTGAAAAGATATACATTAGAGAAGTGGCAAGGCTACATGGAACACCACTATTGATTGTGTATGATTGAGATCCATGATCCTACCCCAATTAAAATAATAATATAAAACAATATATAAATAATTAATTGAATATCAGTATAGCTTATCACACATAAAATGATAGCCAATATTAGTGATCTAACATGATATTTGAAGACATTTTGAGATAATGCTCAATGGGATTCAAAAATAGGATGGGATAAACATCTACTTCTACCCGAGTTATTTTATAATAATACTTTACACTAAACCAATAAAATTGGTTAATATTAATCCCATTACGGAAATAGATTTAGAACACCTACGTTCTAGGACATGAAATTTTTTAGGAAATGGTATAAAATTCAAGACCATTTAAAAAATCATCATAGTTACTGAGAGTTGACAGAAGAGTTATGATAAAAATCATCTAAGAGGGATAGAGTTTGAGTTTGGGGACAAATTCTTCAAATGTATATCTCCATATAAGAGAGTCATGATAACTAGGGAGAAGGGAAATCTAATTCCCTGGTACATCTGGCCCATTGATATTCTAGATTGCATCATATATGTGGCCCCTGGATATATTTCCCACTAACCCTTTTCTCAATTATATGTAATATTCCTTGTATCACTCTTGGGGATGTATATACCAATCCACTCACATGTACTAAATTTTCAGGTGGTGTAATAGCAATATTATCTATCTTATGAGGAACATCCATGTAATATAACAAACTATAGAGATAAAGTTTTACACAATAAGAAAAATTACAAGGTGAAAGTACTAAATAAACCCATAAGTATGTGGAAATTTCATGGGAACAAGAGGAATCCATGAAGTATAAGTAGCTTATCCTTTTTTGACCTTATTATGTAAAAAATAACATCACGGGTGAAATTTCTATAGGGGGAAGAATATAACATGCAGTAATTTTATCTATGGAATTTTCCTTCTCATTAGATAATTGTTTCATATTTAGTAATATAATATTATATAACTCTAACACAACACATGATAAAAAACAAACATTTATTATATGAAATTCAAAATAATATTTAAATAATAAAAATTGATCTAATAATTTAAATTATTAAATTGGGACAAAAAATATAAACAAATATAATTATATTAATAGTAAAATTTACTAATTCTCTATCCCAAAAAATAATGACACCCACAAACTACACTATAGAAATGAAGAAAATGATTAGTAATGAATTATGTAATGTGAAAATTAAAAATTTAAATATCATTTAGAAAAAATGGAGGTGAATGAATAAGAAATTAAATATGAGTTATTTATAGATAGTAGGGACAATATATAACCATTAAAAATCTCGTTGTTGGAATTGTAACATGACTATTGAAATAGTAACATGATTGATAGGAATATCAATATAACTATTAAAATAAATTCCACACTTAAGGAACAGTAAAATAATATTTAATAATCATATAAAATGATAATGTGTATATTGAAACCATGGTATACATGAAGGGGAATTTTAAAAATGATAAATTATGTGTTTGTTTTTTGGTAAAACAAAAAAATTTAATTAAATATTTATTATAAAAAAAATTAATTAGAATATATTCTCATAAAATATATTTATTAAATAATTTTATTCTTTCTTTTAATGATAATATAATTTCATAAAACCTCAAAAACAAATCAATGTGTCCAAAAATTGATCAAAATATAAAAATTTATATTTTTTTGATGAAACAGGGATTTTTTGTAAAAACTAGATTTATAATAATTCGAAAATTATTTTCTTAAAATCCGTTTCTTTTTTAGAATACAGAGTATGAAAAATTATTTGGGTGATATTTTAGTATTTTTCTAAAACAGTTGAATGTTTTATGAATTATGAAGGTAAAATACGATATTTAACATTATATGATAAATAAATGAAATTTTTGAGTCCTGGATGATATAAGAACACATTATAACATACACACATGAACCATTTAATATATATAGTTATAATAATCAAAAAAATTGATATTACTATGTGAAAATGATAAACTAATGGTTATAATTTTAAAAAAACCCCTCCTCCCCTAATAAATACCACCCCTCACCACCCATTGTTATAACCACTTATAAACCTTGTATATTGAAAAAATAATTCCCATTTCCCATCCCAATACTCTACCTCAAATCCTAGTTCCACTATCCCCATAAAAATACCATTTCGTTGATATTTAATGACTATTTCAATTATATTATATTTAAATGGAAATATTCTCAATTGGCCACTTTTAAATCAATTTATTTTTTTATCATCTCCTCACATATCTCATATAACATGACATGATTAATATATTATTATAAAGATACTATAATTTAATGTGGTTAATTCATTATCTATATTCTACCATGCCTTCTTTAGATTCTGAAATTGAAATGTTAATTACAATATGGTTGGTTCACTTCCTCTATGAACAATTCCCTTAATTTTTCTACACCACCGTCTGGGATGGTCATAAAAAACATTATTATGGTTAAATAATATTCTAATAAGTATAATATAACTTATTTAAAAAAATTAATGTTTTAAAGATAATTAAATTAAAAATTAAATAAAGTTCATGATGCTTGGTAAATCCACATAAATGAACTAACCGAATAATGTTATCATTTTTACAAAAAGAATAATCCCTTTGTTTGAACATAAAAGTATATGTTAGAAATTTTCAATTTACATAAGTGTATACATAACATTTAATATCACTTATATATTTATTGTCTCATTTGACAAGAATATCATCAATTATCCAAAAGTGGTCCAACCATAAAACTAGTAAATGAATTCCCTTGGAACAATAAAATTAAATTTTATATCTCAAAAAAGTGGTTATAAATAAACCTAATAAAATTATATAAAAATAAATTTATATATAAATTATTCAAAATTATGTAATTAATTAATCTAATTTGATTATATATTATGCTATGTGCATGTATATAATGACTCCAGAATATAAGTTAAGGGATCACTACGAATCACTGTAAATAATTTGGGGTTATTCATTATCTCTATTAACTCACTTTATCACAATATTATTATTGTCTAATTATTTTATATTCTATATTTATGTACCTCACATATATAACTATATTAATTATTCATTCCTTTATGTGGAAATACATGTTTTAAAGGTTTCTATTCTTAACATTTATCGATATGAATACCCGATTAAATCATTTTTTTTCTTACCCCTTTTCATGTACCACCTATTTAAAGGTATTAAACCTCACATTTTTTTGAATCAAACATTTTGTTATGGAAATCAATGGTATTACAATAAATTTTTATGGAAATTATTATTCTCTTACCCATTTTAAAGATTCAATAGCCTTTATCCTAAGGAATCGCTTAAGAGGCACTTTTCTACGTGGATTTCTATACAGAATTCTAATTATTAACATATCTAGGAAATATTTTTTCATGCGGTATGGTTACAATCACCCAATAATTATTGAATACATTCATTCATGGAAGCCATTATTCTCTTCCATCTAGTTATGTAATGGGACATGGTTATTAAACCCATTTATTTCCATGGGTAACTTTTTTGTCTATACATTATGATTGATTTCCTTTTATGGCTGACATAAGCATGTATATGATATGATGTGAAAAATAATATAAAGTTATAATGATTTGGTTAATTTTTTTTTTCATGAGACAATATTTATGGGATAATTAATTAAATCTAATCCATTATGAGACTTTTTCCAACATATGATGTTGCGTCGATGGTTAACATTAACTTATGTTTAGGTCATGTAATATTTTTATACCAAATTCTCATGATTCAATGATACTATTCTTCCCTAAATATTATGTTATTCTTCCCTATGATTATTCATGATCTTTTATTCTTAATTATTTCATGTTGTGACTTTTGATTTATATGTTATGCTTCTCCATCATGTTTATTACCATAATGGAATTTATAGCTCACCGATTTATTTTATGTATTCTCATGGATGTCATATGTTGTTTTAGGTTTTAAAAAGGATATATTAGCATTAAATGGATATTAAAATAATAAAGTTTTATTTTTGTTTTATCTTTATGTTTTATGTACCTTGTCTTCTAAATACACATGACCTTACGACACCTTATTTATATTTTATGGATATTTTTTTTAAAAAGCATGTAATAATATTTCTAAAATCTGCTCGTCTCTATATTTTCTTTATATTTATTATTATTATAATTACTATTTGTGTCTATAATTTTAAATATTGATTCTCTATAAATTCCAAATGATCGAAACATTATTATAATATTTTCCCTAGAAGATATGAATCAAACTATAGATAATGTATTCGTTCATAAATTGTAAATTACAAAATCCCAAAAAAATCACAACATTGATTATTTCTCACTATGGATGATGTAAATCTAGAAAAATATCCTAAATAAATAAAATAAAATGGACTAAAAAATTCCTCCATGACTAGGAAATATTCTCAATGATTTTCATTCTTGAGGATCACCAATAGATAGAGAAAACCTTAAATTTGGAAGATTACCATGATAAAAAAAATAATTATGAAAATTCTACAAAATCAAACAAGAACTGTGTCGTTCAAACTGATAATGGAATAAATGAATGATTTATTAAAACTATATATAAGAATCAAATAGGATTTTTATAAATATGGTCATTAAAAATAGGGTTGTTGAAAATATGGTCATTGTGAATATGGTGATTGTTCATATATCTAATAGTTATAATTATGCCATGTATTTTTATGTTTTAATTTTTAAATAGATTAACTCACAATGAAATAAAAATATTATATTAAAATATTATACATATATATATATTTTTCTTATTAATGTTAATATTTTTACAAAAATTATAATATAATGTGATATAAATATAAAAATAAAGTAAATATTTTAATATCTATGGAGTAGAAAAATAAAAGTTTAGAATTAAAAAATTCAATTTTTATGGTATTTGATAAATTATATTTTGTTTAAAAATAATATTTATTTTTTAAAATTATTGTATATGTTATCCTCATAGATTAAATTGAACACATTTAGAATATTAATATATATTAAATAACATATTAACATACATTAAATTATGAATTAATATGAATTATTATCAAGAACAATTAGTGTTTAAAAAAAATCATTTTTCAATAAAATAATTGATTTTTCATAATTTATATATTTCCTTTAAAATAATAATGTTATAAATTTTATTATCTAAATAAGATAAATATAAATTCATTTTTTGAATTATAATTACAAATATATTTTTCAATTAATTTTATATGAAATTAAAAAAATGTTTTATTTTTATGCAAATATTAAAAAATACCCTTTTACCAATTATGTCACTTTAATAAAATTATTAGTATAAATGTATGAATTGTAAATTTATGAATCCTTTTTATATGAACAAATATATATTTTATAAATTAATTTAAAATTTAAAAAATAATAATTTATAAAACCATAATTTAAATTTTATAATTTAATTTTTATATTTCAAGAAATCGTTTTTATACATTATAAATTAAGTGTTATAATATATAATTTTATTACCATAAAAAATTGAATCAAAGAAAAATGATCTCAAATTTTGAATCATTAGTTCAAAATTATATAATAAGGGATATTTTAATTTTATTCATAAAGGAAAAATTATCATGGTGAAAATAAGTTCTTGTAGTGAAAAAAAAATTGTTAAAAATGTGTAACATAAGTGGTAAAGGGAAAAAAATTTATCAATGGGTTAATGGAGTTTATAAAGTGTTTCTAGACCATATTTTTTACTATATTTACCCAATTGTGGTTCCATATTTTTTTAAAGAGACTGTCTGTTATTAAAATATATTGGTTATTGTCAAAAATGTCACTCCTTTTTATATCTAAATGGGTCTCTCCTCTCATCACATATCCTCACATCGAAGCCCCATTAGTTATACCCAAAATATTCCAAATACACTAAAAAAAACTGTTATAAACCTTAGACGGTTTCTTTTCTTCTAAAAATATTATTATTTAATGTTTTACTCCCCTTCAAAAGGGAGATAATTCATGTAGGAAGGTATGTGTTTATAACTATTTTATCATCATTTCTTTTTCATTAGATGATTTTATTATTTTGAAATTTATTTTATCAATATCAATATTATAAAATCATTATAATTATAATATAGTTATGTTATTATAATTATGATTCATTCTTGAACCACCTTTCCATTTTTCTCTATGAGAAGAAAGAAATCATTTATGTGTGTGTGGTCTACCACCTAAATAGAATGTCATGTTTTTTTTCATTAACCCACATACATGGATGTTATTAATTTTTAATTTAATAAATAATTATTAACATTATATAATTTTTAATATTCATAAATAAAAAAATATTATACATTCCTCTAATTCAAAGGAAAATGAAATATTCAACCATGCATACGTGTGTTCTACCTCCTTAATGGTATGATTTATATCTATTCTTCATCACATCAGCACATTTTAGGGGTGGTCATGAAAATTGTTTTAAATAAATAATATGACTTTTCTAATATCATTATGATTCTAATATGAAAAATTGTAGAATCCATTAATGATATTATAATGTCCCATTTTTGGGTGTTGCCCAAAGGTGCCCTATACCTGGATGGTCACATAGCCTCGTGAGAATTTCCCTAAACACCAGAGGTTGTCGACTAGTAGCGAGGGTCATGGGTGTGATTGTGGGGAAACTATACCCTCATTTGACAGCATAACACAGTGGGGAAAAATAATAAGCAGTAGCTAAGTAGTAATACCATTCAACCGAAGTAATTAGTGGATGAATAATAGTATAAAAAATTGTAGCATATATGTGTAAATAATTTTACATGTCACAAGTATCTAGAAAAGAATCTAAACAAGTCACAATGCTAGAAATATATCACTAATACCAAAATAATGAAAACAGTAAATAACTCAAGCATCATCTCTATCCTCAACATGGTCTGATTCTCTCCATCTCCAATAGCACTCATGTACCTGATGAAGAAGGTATCATTCCCATATATATAATTTCAACCATATAATATGTTTGGGTCCAAAAACATGACCCAAATAGGGTGTGATATGAATACCAATAAGAAACAATCACAATATCCATGCCTAACTATCTGTGAGTATATATATTAGGTAATAATGGGAATGTAGCAAAGAACCTGGGAGTACAAAAAATAAAACATTCCTAGAGTTTCCATTTACATTCAGTAGCATTTAATGTTCATCACTTAAGCAAGTAAGAATCACAAACAGTTTTTTTAGAAAACTACCTAACAAGAAAAAAATCCATGATTTTGATTTTTCATGGAATATGCATGAAAAAAACATTATATATACATCAACCCTCTGTGTAGATCACACAATCTAACCCCTCTGGAAAAGTAATACAAGAAAATCGAAAATACACACTAACGAAGCAGTCACTGTCCATTCCCCCTATGGACTCTCCAAAATAACTACAGACTCTCTAGGGAAGCAATAAATGTTAATTACCCTTGTGGCCTTATAATGTAAACTATAAACACTACGAGGGAGCACTCATCATCAATATCCCCTGTGGTCTTGGAACATGTAATATAATAGACACTTTGAGGAAGCACTCAACATTAATTCCCTAAGTGGTCTAACTACACTAGGTTCTCACAGCCCTATGAAATTCAATCCTGAATATATGATATCAAGAATCCCAAAGTAATATCAACAACTACATGGATATATAATTCCAATGAATATCACCATCATTTATCAAGAAGAAAAATGTTATCAGTTCTATCCTATCAAGAAAGGCAACAAAACAAGATATGCCTCATAGCCAACCTTGAACAAACGACCCTAAACAATAAAAAAAGGAAATGAAAACATGGGGTGTTTCATAAAGATGAAATTTCACAAAATACCACTACAAAAAAACCTTAATCCTACAACCAATCGAAGTCATATAATATAGGGTATAATATCATTAACCAGAAATACCCAAAACATGGGTAATCGGTACTTCAGTATATAAATTCAATAAAAGACAACGACTGAAAAAAAACCACCTACCTCAACGTTGAATGAAGAAAACTCTCATACATTGGCCCTTGAATCGGCCTATAACACTATAGATCTACAAAAAGAAAAAAACATTCAACCATGAATAACTCACAAAAGAAGATGAATCTAGAGGAGAGGCTCTAGAAGAAGGAGGGTCTTACTGGTGGGATTCCAACGCACCTGCTAGTGATCGAATCGATCCTTATATGGAAAAATGGTTTATTGTAGAAGAATAACTGATTCCGGACTCTCCTATGTGAGGAATGGCTAGAAGAATATGATTCCGGAGATGATATGTGATCCCATCCCAATTAGTCTAAAAAAAGAAAAAGTACACGACATGTTAATTTAATGTTCATGTTGTGTACATTAATTAGTCGTCCAACACCTTAGCTAGTCTCTAGGACACCTCACACGGCCATGTATTTGGCTGTTACAGGTCCAATACATAGATACCAACAATAATTGGGTATATATCATATACTTCTAAGTACACGGTGTGTACTTATAAAATTTCCAAATTCTCTTTTTTTCTAAAAAACACCCGAAATAAAAATCCATACATGTAATGAAGATCCAGGTTTTACAAACATCCCCACATAAATAAATTCATCCTATAATTTAAATAATATGGTATAAAATAATAATCCTTGAATATCTCCATCCACTACGATCACACAACGGTATACCTTTCTAAGGACATGTCCTACAATCAGTCATGCTGCCACAACACCCATAACAGAGGAACATACCAGCTAAAGAGAACCTCTGCACTACGATCAACAATTTGGATAGTATGATCCTAAAATGATGCTTCCAACTCCAACTCAACCTTCAAGGGTTGAAAAACATGAGATGGGTTATATATGTAACATCGTAGCTTATAAACGTGGATGACATCTTTTGTAGCCCAGTACCTCTAAGGTAACTACAACCAATAGGAAATCGGACCAAATCTCTCCAAAACATCAATGTACCAAGATATATTGGTGAAATATTTCCATATGTCTTCATCCTCATGTGGCCCAACCTTGGTGTGAAACATAGGAAAACCTGGTCTCTGACCTCAAACTCAAGTGGTTATCTCCATCTATCAACATAAAACTTCTATCATGAATGTTCATTATCCATCCTCTTTTGAATCATCCCCACCTGCTCTTTGGTCTCCTGGACTAGACGAGATCCCATCAAAGCTGCCTCTCCAACCTATTTCTAAAAAATGTTTGATTAGCATGGCCTACCGTAAAAATCTTTATAAGGTTCCATTTGAATAGTTTCTTGAGAACAACAATTGTAAGAAAACTCAACCAGATTTATCTTCTTCTCCCAAGAAAAACTGAAATCTAGGATGTATTCTCAAAGTGTGTCCTACAACACCTGAATCATGCACTCGGACTAGCCATATTCTGAGGGATGGTATGATGTACTCATAATTACATGTATACCCAAAACCCTAAGTTCTGCCTTCCATACATGAGAAGTATAACGAACATATCTCTTTGAATTGATAGAGTGAATAACCCCTTGAGAACATAAAATCTATCATTATGTACAACCTTCCAAGATCATAAACACTAAAGGACACCTTGATCATTAAAAATTGTGAAACATTTGTGAGTCTACAAATGAAAACTCAAACTAAATCATTCCCTCAAGGTGACCTCAGTAATACTGTCACGAAATCCACCGCAACATCATTCCACTTCCACTTGGGAATGGGTGACATATATAGAATCCCGGTCGGTCTCTAGTGCTCTTCCATCACCTGTTGGTACATGGAATATCTCATAACAAAACCAACTATGTTCCTCTTCATACATGTCTACCAATATTGATGATTCTAATCCTAATACATCTTTGTGACACCAGGATGAACTGCCCATGCATAAGTATAAAATGTCATTTCAGCTCCTCACGTATGTTTTTTGACATCCATACACATCCATGAAAGTGAAAGGCCTCATCCTCACCTACGGTCTACCCAAGAGTAGGTTCCTCCCCTGACACACCCTCCCCGAAGGACTAGGACATTGGAATATGATAGCTTCCTCATTCGCACTTGATCAAGTAGAGTATAGATAATTGCTAGAGAAGGAAACAAAGCTTCCTCAATCTGTCATGCACATCCAACTGCATTTCAGATAATATATCCATGATCTTACACTCATTTATTTATTCTTGAACTGCATGTATATGAGTCATCCTTCTAATCACATCAGCCACTACATTGCCTTTCCTAGGCGTGTAGTCAAACTCAATGTCAAAGGACAGATGGAACTCAATCCAACTTCGCTGTCTCAAGTTCATGTCATGTAGGGTAAAGATATAATAAAGGATTTTGTGTTCATTTTACAACACAAAAAGATCTCCCAGAAGCTAATGTCTCTAAAAACACAAGGCATTAACTGATGTAGCCAACTCGAGAATGTTCGTCGAGTAATTCCTCTCATGTGGCCTCAAATACCAAGACCAACATGCAAAGACTCCTTCCCCCTACATAAGAACAACTCCCATCCTGATACCTGGTGTATCATAGTATGTGGTGTAATTATTTCTTATCTCTAGAAAAGCATGTATTGATGCTGAATTAAACCTTCCCATCATGTCCTAAATTCCTAACTCGCAAGAATCAGGCCATGAGTACTTTACACCCTTCTTATCCGGCCCTTTAGTATTGCTGTTATGCGTGAAATGTCATGTATAAAATTCTGATAGTAACCAGAAAACCTCTGATAACTCTGTACCTCAAAGGGTTCTTTGGAATCTCCCAATAAACTACTGCTCTAATTTTATATGGGTTTTTTATACCCCTATCTCTGAGATAATATGACCCATTAAGTGAATATGATCCATCCAAAAGTGTAATTTTGAGAGCATAGAATACAACTAATTCCCCCTCAGCATAATCAGAACGACTTCAAGATGGGTGGCATGGTCATGTCGAGTGTGAGAGTACACCAAGGTATCTACAAATAAAACTACCACAAAAGAATCAAACTAATGAAGGAACACTCTATTCATCGGTTCCATGAAAACTACAGTCATGTTCCTGTAATCGAATGGTATAACCACATACTCATATAGAACATACGTGTTTTGCATGTCAATAATAGGTATATCTGATGGTCTAATGTGCAATTTTTCATAATTAGATCTAAATTCAATCATAGAGAACACCATAGATCCTTGATGTTGATCAAATAGATCATGAATCCTCAGAAAGGGATATCATTTCTTGACCATCAACTGGTTCAGCATCTGATAATCCACACAATTCCTGAGGGTTCCGTCCACCTTCTTCACAAAAGGACAGGTGAACCATAAGGAGAAGTATTGGGTAAGATGAAACCCTTTTCATGTATCTCCTCTAACTGCTTCATGATCTCCTATTAGTCTATTGTAGCCATATAATTAGGATTAATGTACAATGGTGCCTCTCTTATGGCATGCTCAATAGAGAAATATACCAATCACTTTAGAGGTAAACCTGAAAAGTCATCTAGAAAGACATCCTTGAAATGATCCACCACTGGAGGAATGTCCACCTATGAAGTCCCCATGTCATCCAGATACAGTCTAGAAATATAGGTTATAACACCTCTCATCCCATGATGGTTGGGTCCATCTCAGTTCTCCTTGACATTCCATTAACCATTAGATATAAACAATCATCCCTATGGTTATGTGAATCTCATCCAATGATGATAAAAGTCGACAATATCTTGTATGTGAACTAACCAGTCCATTCGGAGAATGAATTCATTTCCCTTCATCTCTACGACATTAATTTCCCATAAAAAGTGACCCACACCAACCTAAAGAGGTCACTCCTTACACTAACATACACTATCTATTCTAATCCCCAATGAAGGATCTAGCATCATTATATCAGTAGATGTAAGGATACAGAACATAAGGCCCTACGCAATAGACAAGGTTATAACTTTATAGGAATACCATGTATCGAAAAGAGAAGAATCTAAAACTAAGGAAACCAAAATCATACCTTTAACAATAGAGGGTCTGAGATCCTGCTCATATTGGATCTGCACCAACACAAAATCCTGACCCATGATGCAGCCCTATGGAGGTGTTTGAGATCGTTGAGCTGATCCACTCTATGGTTGTAAGAAACACTATGTATTAACACTATATTCATACCCACATCGTCATCATGAATGGCCTAAATAAATCCATCCTTTAGTTTGATGTGGGACTGGTGGTCCGGCTCCAGTACCAGGAGTCAAAATAGATCCCCCTCACTAGCATCTGGAAGGAGGGAATTTCAGAAATGCTAATGATGTCCCATCTTGCCATAATATTAGCACTCAACTAGGTCTCTCAGGAATTGATGTTTCTTATGTCTTCCCTTCCCACACATTTAGCACACCACCTAGCTACCTAAATAAAAATCCCACCTACGGGGATCTCCACATGTAGACTTCTATGGAACATCCTGATGTTAGTCATAAGAGTACCGAATCTAGATGCTGAACTTCCCTGGAACACCGCTCTAGAGTCCCTCAGGTTGTACTTAGTGATCTGCGCCTAGTTGACTATAGAGAAGATGGAATTCAAACTGAATATGTACACATGAGATAGGATTTAATGCCTGATACAATCCTTAAACATTCTCACCAAAACTAACTCATCACCCCCTAAAAGGGAGTAAATAACTGCATCTATGTGAAACAAGATGAATAATCTATGACTGAGAGAGTACCCTAATAAAAACTTATGAACTATCGGGATCATTTTTCCCTCAATGTCTCCAATTAGAAGTTTTCCTAGAAGGTCTACTGGATCTCATCCCAATACATATCCTTCTGTAATACTACGTTTGATATCATATCCCAAATTATATTTGTGGAATCCCGATACATGTACATTATGAGCTTCACCGTCCTCTCAAGAGGATTCTACAGATGCTAGAAGATAGTTAATAGGGCTTCTAAACATGACTCTAAAACTTGAGGTCCTCCAACCCCTGAGAAATTTGGAGGATGATGCTGTTGAAAAACACATTTTAACTCTTCCATAGTCGGGCATGATGTGGTTCTCCCTAGAATTTCTGCATCATACTCATGAAGCCTTCTCAGAACTATGTATCTACTCCACTATCCAGAATGATGGTGGGTTCCATGAAGGCAACAACGGGAGGATCTGATGTTAGTCATTGGTCTACTATATTCAGTGTCTAATCATTTCCCCAAACCTGGTGTACATCCGGAGGACCTCAAGGTGGCTTGACTCTATAAGGTCATGCACACACCTCATTATAATATTAATGAAATAACAACATATAATTGAAAAATGGAACATAAGAGGATAATTCTTCATGTTTTTTTTAAAAAGGGTTACACAACGTGTGTGCACTCTACACGGTGTGTCCCCTTAAGTCATTACATGGGCTTGAACTTATTCCAAACCTAGTAATGTAACAACCCATACACATGGCATGTTCTCCCTATGATACAACATGTACATGAATGTTTCCTCCTACCCAGGTAATTCTACATGGATAGAACTACATGGTTCTCTTAGAACATAACTATTCAATGTGTATATTCTAGACACGACGTGTACTAGAAAGATTTCACCAACCCGTTTCATTGATTACAAGGCTGGATACATGGATCATGAAAGCATGACATGTTCTCCTAGTACACAGTGTGTTCAAGAGTAGATTTAAATCCCTTGTCTCCACCCACATGGAACTTCACATGGTAAATAGATACAAGATGTGTAGAGAAAGTACACGATATGTACTAAAAACACATTTTCTTCCAGAACAAAAAGATAAATTATGTTTATTCAACATCACATGTAGTGTATTCTGATTTTTCTTGAGAGTAAGCCTCAAAAACTACTCTGAAACCCCATAAAAACATGGAAATAAGAATTAAAGTGTGAAATTCTGATCTATGGGGCCCATACGCCCTATGAATCGATTCGTGCCATCATATTCAAGTATATCACAAGTTATTCTTCTGTGATCAATCAAACGATTCACCAAATTCTGATCCATGAGGACCCACAACACTTCAGGGATCAATGTTTTTGTCCCATTAAAATGATAATTTCAATTCTTCAAATACCCTATCAAAATAGTAGGTTTTATATCATGACATATATCACAACAACATGAATATCTAGCACAACATCTATCACAACAACATGCAATCAGTAATGCATCCTAAAAGGAATAAAAAATGATTGACATGTGATATCCAGAAAGTTCATATATGATGCATGAGATGGAATACACACATCTCATTAGGAGGAAACAGAAATAGATCCATAATGATATAAATCATAACATCACAAATCATGTGAATCACCAAACGGTGAAATAAGATCAACTATAACAACTAAAAAAATAAAATAGCCATAATAGAGGTAATTTTTTCCCCTATACATGGGTTACCAACTCCTAGGCACAAATTACTACCCACTACCTATCCCTTGATATCCATGTATATAGGCTCCAAATAGTAAGACAAAGAAGAAAAGTACCCCTCTAATTCAACATTGTAACGTATCGGGTCCCTGTTCGGACCATAGATGCCCCGTACTCGGTTGGTCACATGGCCCCAACTGCATTTACCCAAATGCCAGAGGCTGCCGACTAGTAGTGAGGTCCTAGGGTATGATAGTGGGGATACAATACCCTCATTGGTAGAGTATCATAGTGGAAAAAACATTAAATAGTAGTGGAAGCAGTGATACCATTCAACAGAAGTAAACATCAGAATACTTCTAGTATATACAGTTACAACATATATGTGTAAATAAGGATGCATGTCACAAGTACCTTGGAAGGCATCCATACAAGTCACAATTCTAAAAAATAAGACAATAAAACCAAAGGATTAAAATTAGCAAATAAATCCAAAAGCATCACAAACCTCAGTTTAGTCTCATGCTCTCCAACAAAAACAAAAATCAATTACCTGATGAAGAAGGGATCATTCCATTATCTCTACCTGCAACCATATATTCTTTTTGTATCTAAAAACATGACCCAAACACTGTGTGAGATGAATCCTAGTAGGAAACCACAACAAGATATGTTCCCAATTATCAGTGAGTATATATAGCATGTAAAAATTGAAATACATCAAAGAACATATATGTACACAAAATTAAACAATACTATAGTTTATAGATAGATTCATTAGCATTTTAATTTCCGTCTCTTAAAGAAGTAAGAAACAAAAAAAGGTATCTCAGAAGATTACCTAAAAGGGTTGAATCCAAGCTTCTTCTTTGGTCTGGCACACGCATCGCAAAAACACAATATTTCCATTAACCATCTGGGTAGATCACATAGTCTATCCCCACATCAATGGAATGATCGAAAAAGGGAAAGACACTCTAAGAAAGCACTCATTGTCATTTATCAATATGGTCTTTCTACAATAACTACAAAATCTCTGGGTATTCCCTCAATGTAAATTTCCCCTTTTGTATTATAAAGTAAACTATAGAAACTCTGAGGGAGAACTCACCTTCAATCCCCCTATGGTCTTATAGCATGAAATATAACAAACACTATGAGGAAGCACTCAACGTAAATTCACTTAGTTGTCTAACTACACTAGGTTATCAAGACCCAATGAAATTCAATCGTTCTTATATAATATCATGAAACCAAATATAATATCAACTACAACATGGATAAACAATTCTAATTCACATCATAAGAATTTATGATGAAGAAAAAGTCAATCAGTTCCATCCTATCAGGAAAGACAAGGAAACAAGGTCTGCCTCATAGGAATGCTGGACCAAATGGACCTAAATATTTAAACAAGGAAACACACCAATGGGGTATTCCTTAAACATTAAATTTCACATATTACAACAACAAAACCCACTTAATCCAACAATCAACATATGATAGAAAAAAGGTTTTAATTTCCATAACCCCAAATACCTGAAACATGGGTAATCAAAAAATTGGCATATAAAATCATTTTCAAAAAACAAATGTCAACAAGCCACCTACGCCGACTATGTACCATGAACACATCAATTTTAGGTCCTTTATTTGGTTCAGAATGTCATAGATCTACAAAAGTATCAAAATTGTTCAACCATGAATAAATCATGAATGATAACCTATCTGGAGGAGTGGATGTAGAAGTAGGAATGAATCACTGGTGGGATTCCAATAAACCCACCATAGACCAAATCCCACCATGTATACAGAAACTGTCAATTGGAGATGAATTGGGGATTATGGATGCTCCTTTGTGAGGTACATCCAAAAAAAGATGTTAATGGGGATTAGACACGACCCCGAACTAATTAGTCAAATAAAATAAAAAGTACATTTCATGTCTATTTAATGTACACACTGTGTACATGGCACAATCACCCCCTCTTTTGGTGGTCTCCAGGTCACTTTACATGACCATGTACTCAGTGGTTACACATCCAGCATACGACTACCTAGGGAAACTAGGTACATGATGTGTACTCCTATGTAATGTCATGGAATTTTTGTATATGGATTTAAAATATATAGAATTATTTCAAGCTCTCTATATTTTACGGTGCATGATTCTAATGACTGAAGTTCCCGGAATGACTCGTTGATGTTTTGTTAATCTTTAATTAGCATGAGTAATCAGTTTTCCTAAAAAAGAGCAATAACTCTTAAACATTTTCCCAGATCATAAATCCAAGGGCACCATTGCATTCAGGATGGCCGGTCTACCCTATGTATAACTTAATTGTAGTCAGAATAGGTCTCATGTGAGAAAAACAAAAAATTGAATTAAAATAAATAAAATAATTAAATAATGTTATTTTATTTTTCAAATGCTAATAAATCATGAACAGAGACTCAGAAAAAAATCTAAGACCATCGCTGCGCTCGTGAGGTTATTCTTTTATTAGGTAGATACTAAAATTAGCCGATACAGGCCAAATATGGATGTTATTTTTTGGTTGTAGATAAAATAATTAAGTAACAATTATTTTATTGTTAAAATCCATAACTTCTAAATGGAATCTCATATTAAAAATCTAAAACTGCAGTTGGGTTCATTGGGATGTGTTTCACTTATGCTAATCCTAACCTCGACCGACACGGGTAGAGGGTGTATGTTATTATTTTATTGAACTTATTTTATAGTACGTTCAGCAAACACACGAGAAATGTTTTCTTTCTTTTGAGCCAGTGATCGGATTAAAAATTCAAGGGCACTGTTGAATCTACAGTGCTGAGATTTTCATAAGGGAGACTTCACTTCGACTGTAGTAGGACTGGAGAAAAAGTAATACTTTGGACTTTTGAAAATAATAATTATATAACATTGTTATTTTACTTATTTCATTCTATTACTCCAATGGAAAAGCTGCAATGTGGGACCAATGGATTGTCAATACATTAAATGGATTAACCCTTAAAATCCTATATAACAGCATCATTATAATTTAGGATGGTTCCTATTGAATGAACCCTCATAAATTCAATGAGTGTTTCTCACCTTCCCCCTCTCATATTTATATGGTTCTTGGGGAGAGGTAGTGTCATAACTTCACCAAGCAATGAAGTGATGATAAAGTGATGTGATGCCAACCGTGGAGGATAGAGCCAGTTCCAGTGGGTGATGCTGGGTGACATAGAATCACGATCTGAAGGAAGACACTTGAGCGGAAATGTTGGTGGATTTTTGTGAGGATAACAAATGTTGGCCCACTTACTCAATCATGAGAGCTCACCATCAGTTTTGGGGTATGGATTAATTTTTTTTAAAATTCCATTTGATTTTTGAATCCAACCATCTTGCTATCAAGAAAACACGGAGGGTGTGGGCTAATGAAAAAAAGGAATAGACCATCCTCCCTTGATGGAATTTTGGTGTGTTCGTCACACACTTTATCTTCAGGTTGGGCCAGATCAAGGATGGAAGACGATGGTGGCGGTGTCAACAGCTGGCCACGATGGATGTGACATGTCAATGTGCATCATACCAGGAGGTCATGGTGCTATACCATGATTGTCAATGGATTTTCCTTCATTGGCCGTCTGAGGTGGTGATGTGGCACACAACCAATGGAGTAGGGCCACATACTTTCATCCATGACAGGGATAAGCATGGAGACAAGAAACTGATGACCACAGATAGAGGTAGGGGCGTGGAATGGTGTGCCTCCGGAGGTGCCGTAGCTCCGACGCCATAGCTGTGGGTCCCACAGCGGGTCCCTCAGGTGACCTGGTAGTGTCCCATAGGCGATGACGCTTTGCCATCCAAATGAGGAAGGGCCCACTCTCCTTCCGTGCTAGATAGGGCAGACTATGCAAGCTAGTGGGTCATGCCCCATCAGGTGTCGGGCCATGAAAGCCAGTGGATCGTGCCCCATTGCGGGATGGGCTACGCATGCTATCAGTAAAATCCCCATTGAAAATCAAGCTACGTGAGCCTAGTGGGTTGTGCCTCCGTGGGCTGGGCAGTGCAATCCCAGCAGGATACCCTCTTGTGGGTTGGGCCACGCCCCCTTGTGGGTAGGTCTTGACCTCGGCCAACTAGGCTGAGCCCATCATATCCCAGTCGGTTTAGACCTGAATCGGGTCGGGGCAACCCGAACCGAGTTGGTTCAGTGCAGACCGGGTCAATCCAAATAGTTAGGACTAGAACCAGACCCAACCATGCCCCATTATACTTAATGGGACACAAAACTAGAATCAGACAACTTTTTGATGAACTGTATACAGCACTGATACTCTTGGATCCAGACGGTTCTTTTTTTATACTCTACTTGAGTTTTGGAGATGGTTGGAGTATGGTCGAGTAGGATCGAACCCGAATCAAACATGGACCTTAGAACTAAAACGCTTATAACTCACAGACCGGGCGTCCGATTTATGTACCGTCTGTAGTGTTGGAACCCTTACGACAAAGAAGTCCTTTGGGTTACTCCTCTTTGGAGCTTAGTGGTGGTTTAGTTACAACCAGTATCTTGAGGTGTAGATTCTATGGAGCTCGAGCGCACCGAGTGTGAGGAATCTAATGGCTGGATTTAATGTGAAGAATGAACATCGATATTAAGTTGGTTATCATCTATCAATACTGTGTGTGTCAGAATCTATCATATCATTTGTGCGTTAGTGCTCAGCGATCCTATCAGGGTCCGTAAATACCAATCCTACGTGGGTCAGATCCTGTGTGGGTCAGCTGGTGTTATTACCTATCGATCATTAGTGGGATAGAAATAGTGCCTCTTAAAATAATAAAATGATCTAGATTAAGACTAATCATCTGTAATTCTATACATATGTTATACTTTGGGTGATCTATGTCTTTACCTTCATGGTGTAATCATCAGGGTATTACCTGTGTGGTACTTCTATCATCGTGGTGTTACCTTCATGGTGTAACACGTGTGGTACTATTACATTTGTGTTGTAACCTTCATGGTGTTACATTTGCAGTACATCTAACTTTTTGGTGTTACATGTGTGGTACTTATATCTTCATTGTTTTACCTATGTGGTACTTCTACCTTCATGATTTTACCTTCATGGTCTTATCATTGTGGTGTTACCTGTGTGGTACTTCTATCTTCATGGTGTAATCTGTGTGGTGCTTCTACCTTCGTGGAGTTACCATTATGGTATTCTTATCTCATGTATCAGATGAATATGTCTTGATAACTTATGTATATATATGGGAATATACCTAAGTAGAGTTGATGTTTATCGCTTTTTTTCTTGAGATGGAGGTCTTGCTTTGTTATTTTCCATTATAGAACTCTAGGAGACCTACGAGGGTCTCAGGGACCTTACTGAGTATCGTTATACTCACCCCAACACGATATATACCTGCACCTTATTGTGTCTTGTGTTGATAATGGATATCATTGATCGTGGCTGATGGAGCCAGAACATGATGGTGGTCGGTGGAGGACCATTTGGCGTGACGTAACACAGGGACTACTGATCGTTATTTGTACCTACCATTCAAGTAGAATCCTCGGTGGATGATCCAAAAGTTATTTTACACTTTTCAGTTGTATCTGTACTTTTCATTTGTACATGTACTTTTTAGTTGGGCATATATTCCATAAAATTTACTTTCCACTCACTTTTACTATAGTACATTACGTCATGGTTTCTCCTTATTGTGTTGTTAGACTGTGTGTCTGTATAGGTTAAAAGGCAATGCCATCCCATTTTTAGGATACTCCTTTCTGGTGCAAGTCACTAGCCCCGGGACTATGGAAGGAGGGCTGGGGAATGTAATGGCATGGGCCCCAAGGGACGGGTCATGACAAAGTGGTATCAGATGATTCGGTTCTACCGAATAACTAGGACTCTTATCTTTTCAATGTGGCAATAGTGTTAAGTTTTATTAGTGTGGTTTTTAGTTCGGGGAGTATAGTGTTTTTGTGGTGAATGTCATATCTATACACCAGAACAATGAATTATGATTTTCAACTTGGTGCACAGAAACACTGATTTGGTGTGTTTTGGAGATTTTTTCCTTGGTTTCATTGTAGTCAGCTCACCAGGTATAACATAATGACTGTGGCGCACCAGTTCCTTATTATGATTTCACCACATAGTTTTCCAGCTAGGATTACCAAGAGAGTACATGATGATAGATTATCGAGTGATGAGGCTCTGATGGAGAGCCCTCTTATAGTGTTGGCCCCATCAGTTGGTGTACCAGCAGCACCACCACCCATTGGGAAGCAGGTAACACTAGCCACATAGGGGTACAGTGCATGCCGACTGAGTGTGTGGCATGAGTTCCAGCAATAGAGTCCTCTGAGGTATCGAGGTGAGACAAATACCCAGGCTGTTGAGGACTGGATGGAGGTTGTGGCTAGATTTTTCCTCCTAGTTAGGATACCATCAGATCAGATGGTGATCCAAGCTTCTAGTCGATATCAGTGTGTTTCCATGATAATGGTATTCATGGTGTTGAGGGTTTTATACATGGAACGTTGCCCGATATGGTACCTTCGGATAGTGTGCCAGCTATATCACTACTCATTGGTAAAAATCTACAACAAGAAGTACTAGGAGAGGATACATGTAGGCTTAGTTCCCTACATGTGTTTCAATAACTGATACTCCAATGGTTACAAGGCAATCCTGACCCACAAGCATCAAATTACTAGATTAAGGTGGTTCTGAGATTCCATCTAGATAGTGAACCATTTGATCAGAAGGAAGTCCTTGTATAAAGCCTTCAACGTGGCTCAGTAGGATGATGATAGGGTTCGAATTATTCTTATAATGAGAATAGGTGTGTCTTTTGGGGGAGAAACATGAGAACCCTCCTTTAAGAAGTGGGTCTCTTACAATAAAGACCTATGTGATGAGAGTTCCCTTTAGCTTCTACAACTTCTACAGGATGACATGTCGGTAACTATGTATCCATTGAGGCGTACCGACCATCCTAATTACATGATGAATATATTATGATCAGGGATTCAGGGCTCAAACCTCTGAGAGAGGTGTGTTTATGGACATCTAATCCATCAATATTCCTCAATGCATTCCTACTTAGGTTAGGGTTCTATATAGATCCTTTGTGGTTGAATTTTCATTGGGTGAGTGGACACAAACCACTGATTATTAATAGTGGGAAAATAGAAAACCAATGATAGTCTAAGAGACTTGGTTGTGTAAAATTATTCAGGAAGAGGGAGTGATAGGGACAAATGAATCTACAAGGTAGAAGATGTGGAAGGGAGTAGTTGCATGTGCTCACGGAGTGTGACTCAAGGGCTCCAGTAATGATTCAAGGATTGGTCTATATCTACTACTACATTCCATATTAATAGACATAGGTACCAATCATTTATTATTACCACGAATATTGTTCAATAACTATATTATATAGTAAAACCAATGACAAGACATTTACATCTTGAGATACATTTGGGAGGAGAATCGATAATCTCACCCATGTAAATAGTGTGATCTGACCCTTGAGGCAAGAGTTTCAGTTGTAACCACTTTGTGGAAGCATTGAGGCCTTACAACGTTAGATTGGATATGGACTGGACATCCACAGTTCCTTCATATATTTACTATATTAGGTAAAAATGATTTTCTTTATCTAAAATGTTGGAATCGGGTTTTCATTTATCGGTGAAAAAGTAAAACGTGGAGTCTTAGGATATACTCATACATACGAGGGTGAAATCGGTCATTCTTAAGTCGGCCAGCCTTACCCTCATGGTCTTAAGAGTTTTGAGCTTTTATATCCCAATAGGAGTGGAAGAGTGTGGGGACATATTTTCAGAAGATGTTTCTAGAATTACCTCCCCAAAGGGAGAGGGAATCCTACTTTGGGTAGGTCATACTGGATATTTTTACCTGACTACTCCAGGGTATTAGGAGCCCTATCAGAATTGAAGAATAAGGGGGAGCCATTCCTATAGAT
Organism: Viscum album; assembly: GCA_963277665.1. Lineage (NCBI taxonomy): Eukaryota > Viridiplantae > Streptophyta > Magnoliopsida > Santalales > Viscaceae > Viscum > Viscum album. The sequence continues at coordinate 467,775,214 of OY728162.1, read as the reverse complement.
GGAGAAGTGTCAGTAAGTCATTTAGAATCTGAGACAGAGACTAACGAGTACCCTCATCTTGTGGCTACCAGAAGAGGGTGTTGCATTTGTAGTCTACTACAATGAATCATGGACCAGAATAGGTTCTTTGTAGATGAAGGAGTGGGAAGTGATCACCTACGGCCCATGACAGTTGTGAGAGCATGAGGTGAACTATTCTACCCATGACTTGGAGTTAGTATCAGTGGTCTTTACGCTGAAGATGTGGCAGAACTACATAATGGGAGAACAATTTATTGTTTACTTTGATCACAAGAGTATCAGGAATATCTTCTCACAAAAATGCCTAAACCTGATGCATCAATGATGGCTGTGGTTCATCTAGGACTATGAACATGAGATGGTTGATACTCCTAGGAAGGGTAACATGGTAGCATATGCACTTAGTAAGAGGTCTTGTCTACAACTACTGAGTGGGGCATTAGAGCATCTAGTCACGCTATAGATAGCCTTCAAGGATAATTATGGGGAGTCATAACACTAGTATATGACTTTCAATCCACCCATTATTTAGTGAAATTTTGAGGCACCATTTGGGACGTTGACTGTGAGGCCCGACGTTCTGAGATATCCTCGTGACGGCCTCTAAAATAATTTTCTGAAGGTAGGGAGCATGTCATCCTCTTTAAAAGATGCAACATGGTACCAGTGACACTTATGGAGGAGGTGTTGAGTGAGATCCATACATAACATTTAGCGGTACATTCTGGAGTGGTGAATGTGTACCAGGACTTCTAGCATTAGTACTGGTTTCCAGGGTCGAATAAAGTTGAGGAAGAAGTCTTATGCCGACAATAGATGGAGATCATGGGGGTTCGAGGAGGGATACAATGTCTTCCTTTAGGTCACGCCCTAAAGAAGATTTCAGTGGTTTGGCATGGCGGGAAAACTATCTCTGAGGTTCATAGGACCTTTCTAGATTCCCAGTAGAGTGGGAGAGGTGGTGTACCATATATCTCTTCACCCACAGATGCACCAGGTACATAATGTTTTTCCATGTGTCTCATATAAGGATATTTTTGTATGATCCATCACTTTTTATCGGTTGGGGAATGATGGAAATTCATTATAGAGAGAAATATATGGGGGTTCCAATGGGGATAGAGGATTGACATGAGGAAGTCCTTCGTGGGTGGTCGATCCCTCTAGCGCGTGTTTTGTGGCAGCACGAGAACCTCTAGGATAGCACATGGGAGAGGGAGGCTCATATTCATGCTCAGTACCCAATTTTATTTGATATGACTTTGTTTTATCTTTCGGGTATGTAATTCTCCATGTTGGGGAAATGTAATGTCTCATAATATCTTTTTAATTTTTTTTAATTATATGGACTTATTTCGAGACTGTGAAATCTGATGGCGCGTGATTCTGAGGCCCAGAGTGCCTGGAACTATCTGTTGAAGTTTTTTTCATCATTAATTAGAACTAGTAATTAATTTTCCTGAAAATGTGGAATACCTCTTATACAGTTTCCTGGATCAGAAATTTGAGGGCATCGTTGTGTTCAGGATGGAGGTTGTACCCTTGGAGTGACTTTTATTTAGTCGGCACAGGACTCATGTGAGAAAAACTAAAAATGGAATAACCATAAATAATATAAATAAATAATGTAATTTTATTATTCAAATGCTTATAACTCATTAATTGTAACTAAGATTAAAAATATAATACCACTACTGAGCTCAGGGGGGTATTCTTTCTTTAGGAAGATACTAACATTTTCCAGTGCGGGCAAACAATGGATGTTAGTTTTTGGACGTAAATAAAATAATTAATTAACAATTATATTATTTTTAAAATCCATAACATATAAACGGTAACTCATATTAAAAATATAAGAGTACCATTGTGTTCTTTGGGACCTTTATCCCATAGGAGAGCCTAACCATGGCCGGCACAGGTAAAGGCTGTATGTTATTAATTTATTGAACATTTTTTATGGTACGTTCAGTAAACGTGTGGGGGACATTTTATAACTTTTGGACAGGTGCTTAGATTAGAAAACTAAGGTCACCGTTGACTCCATAGCGCTAAGATTCACTTTATGGATACTTCAATTTGACCGCGGTATGTCTGGAGATAAAGTTAGACTTTTTACTTTTTAAAAGAATATTAAAAAAGCATTGTAATTTTATTTCATTATTTCTATTCCTCCAACGGACAACCGCCAGCATGGGATAAACGACGTGTCATGAAACTTAATTTTTTTACCCTTAAAATCCTATGTAACAGTTCCATTAGAATTTAGGAAGGTCCCTATTAAATGATCCCTCATGAATTCTACGAGCGCTGCTCACACACCCCTCCCATATTTATATGGATCTTGGGGAGATGTAATTGTATGACCTCACTATGAATTGAAGTGTGGATAATGTGCCATGATTCCAATTGTGGAATACTAAGATGGTTCTATTGGGCGGTGATGGGTGGTGCCAAATCATGAACTGATGGACAACCCTTGAGCAGCAATGTTGGTGGATTTTTGCGGGGACAATGAACAATGACCCACTTCCTCAATTGTGGGTGCCCTCCATCGTTCATGAGGTAGGGATTTATTTTATTAAAATTCCATTTGATTTTTAAATAATAACCTATTTCTATCAAACTAACGTGGATGGAACGGGCAAAATGAACAAGGACCGAACCCTTTTCCCTTGATGGAATTTTGGTGATTTCATCACAAACATTATCTTTTGGTTGGGTGAGATCCTAGACCGAAGATGATGGCAGCAGCCGGCACTGGCCGACCACGATGGATGTGGCACGCCGATGCACACCGTAGGAGGAGGCCGTGACAGTATGTCGCGTCGATCAACGGAGTGGCCGACACTGGCCATTCGTGGTGATGATGCAGCACGTCGTCGCTCGCCACTAGCGGAGAAGGTTCACCGCTTTCTAGCCATGGAAGGGCAAAGCAGGGCAGTCGGTAATGGCCGACCAAAGGTGGAGGTAGCAGCGCACAATGGGGAGCCACTGGATGAGCCGTGGCAACGTGACCCGCAGCGGGTCCCATGGGTGATATGGCATCACCCCATAGGCATTGCCGCTTTTCTTTCAAAATTTGGATGGGGTCTCTCCCCTTCCATTCCAGCTCAAGAAATCCACAAGAGAATGTGGGATGTGATATTTCACGTGTCGGGCCACGCATGCCAATGGGTTGCCCCCCGTCGTGGGTGGGGCTCCTCATGCCAGTGGGCTGCGCCTTGTAGTAGGTCGGACTGCGTGAGCCCAACAGGTCGCCCCTCCACGGGCCGTGTCATGCTAGACCCGTGGGCTACCCCCTTGTTTGTTGGGCCAGACCTTCACTAAGTGGGAAATGCATTACATGGACCCACCTAGCCGGGTCGGACCCTGACAAGTTCGTTTCGACCAGAACCGAGTTAGGTCGGCCCATACGCGGTCGGGCCGGGTCAGTCCGACCGGGTCAGATCGGACCCGAAACCCACTAGGCTCAGTTACAATTAAAAAGACTAAACATGGGACTTAACCATCCATTTTGATGATCTATCTAGGGATATAAAACCCTTAGGGTGAGAGGGTCCTTTTGGTATACTCCACTTGAGTTTTGGAGATGGTTTGAGTATGGCCAGGTTAGATCGAACCCGAAGCCAACAGTGCCCTCTGAAATAAAATGCTTACAACTCAAAGATTGGGAATCCAATTGAAACACCATTTACCATCTTGGAACCCTAGTGACATGGAGGACCTCTCATTTACTACTTTGTGGAGCATATTGGTAGTTGATTTATGACCAGTATATCGAGGGGTGGATTCTACGGAGCTTGAGCGCACAGAGTATGAGGAATCTTGTGGCTGGCTGTAATATGAAGAATGAACAACTATCCTAAGTGGGTCATAATCTATCGATCATGTGTGGGTAGGAATATATTAGATCCTATGTGAATCAGTGATCAATGATCATGTGTGGGTCTACTCATATTGATCATATGCGGGTCATATCCTGTGTGGATCAATTAGGGTTATTACCTATCGATCCTATGTAGTTCAGCAACACTGCCTCTTATCAAAATAAGATGATCTAGATTTCACTAATCATTTGTACCTGTGTACATTTTTTATAAATCGTGTTATATGAGCCTTTACCTTCGTGGTGAAATAATCATGGTGTTACCCATGTTGTACTTCTATCTTCGTGGTGTTATCTTCGTGTTGTTACATGTGTGGTACTTTTACCCTCGTGGTGTAATCTTTGTGGTGTTACCTGTGTGGTACTTCTATCTTCATGGTGTTATCTTCGTTGTTTTACCCATGTGGTACTTCCATATTCATGGTTTTACCTATGTGGTCCTTCTACATTTTTGGTGTTAGCTCCGTGGTGTTACCTTAATGGTGTTATCTTCATTGTGATAACTGTGTGGTATATCTATCTTCATTGTGTTATATGTGTGGTACTTATACCTTTGTGGTGTTACCATTGTGGTATTCTTTCCTCATGTATGAGATGAGTATATCTTAATAACTTAGCTATATGTATGGTCATATACCTAAGTATGTTCGATGCCTATCGTTTTGTTCTTGATATGAAGGGCATGCTTTTTGATTTTTTCATTGTCGAACACTGAGAGACGGACGTGTGTCTCGGGGTCCCTACTGAGTGTCATTATACTCAACCATACACTTTCTATTACCACAAATTGTTGTGTCTTGTGTAGACAATAGTCATCATTGATCGAGGCTATGGGTGCCAGGACTTGACTGTGCTCATAGGTGGACTATTTGGCATGATGAGACACAGGGACTACTGATCGTCAGTTATACCTACCCTTCAGGTTGGATCCTCAGTGAACGATCCAGGACCTGTTTTTCATTCTTCAGTTATATCTGTAAACTATATTTGTAGTTGTACTTTTTAGTTATTGTTGTATTCTGACCCCTTTACATTTAGCACACTTTTACTACAACAGTTTAATTCGCGTTTTCTCCTTGTTGTGTTCTTGTAATAGTTTTCAGTATAGGTTAAAGGTTAATGCCTTCTCATTTTTTGGAAACGTCATTCCAGTGCTAGTTGCCAGCCCATGGCCTATGGAAGGTGGGCTCAGTGATGTCACGGCATGGGCCCCGAGGGACAGGTCGTGACATCCTAAGTACATGGCGTGTACTTATAAAATTTTCAAATTCCTCCATTTTTCTAAAAAACACTTGAAATAAAAATCCATACCTGAAATTAAGATCGGGGTTATTACTGATATGATCAATAAACGATTATTGTTAATTTAATCTTTTTGAACAAGTGTACTATGTGGAAAATATTTAATCCGCATTATGCAATATTTTCATATCCAAAACATATTCTTATAAATACTTGATAATTGTAATATATCAGATTATTAAACACTATGTTATATCCATATGATAATGGTAAAATGATATTGTAAGTAAATCCCTTCATACACATCAATAATCATGGTGTGTTCAAATTGGGGTCGGTTTTTCCACCAAATTTAACAATTTATTGAAATTACCTCATGGAATTGTATGAAAACATATTTACTATTATAATATGATATAATATATACATAATTATTTCTTTCTATAAAATGGAAATCAAAATTTAACTCATTAATTAACAAATAACACTTCATATGTTGAAAATCATCGAAAAATACTCATTTTCAATTTCATCTTCTATGATAAAGACTAATGTACTCATTAAATGAAATTAAAACATAATAAATCATTAGACATCATCCATAAGAGTATATTTAATTAAACAATAATTATGATATTTTTAATATTATTGAATATTGACACTACTCCTATGCATCTAGTACAAATGTTCAAAACTATAAATACAAGATGTGGGAAAATAAGAAAAAAAACTAATATACATGTAGAAAAAGAATATAAATGAAATTCATAAACATTTTTAGGGATTAATATGTTTATAATATGTTATATTTAGATGTTTAGTTTGTTTTAATGGATGTTAGTGTAAATTCTAATGAGCATGAATAATGGAAGGGGTTCATTGTCTGAAATTTAATTTCATGGTACTTATATTTTAGTATGAACTATGATGCTTTTATTATGGTGTCATTCTTTTACTAGTGAAAATATATTATGATATTCATAGGGTTTTTATGAGTTATATCATGTAAATTATTTAAATTTAAATCATTTCAAAATATCCCCAAATTTGGAATATTTTTTGATCAAAATGTAACTCAACCCATAAGGGTTTTATTTCCAATATTATTTTCAAAGAAAGTTTATTTTTAAAAGATAATTAATCAAATGAAATTTTCTTCATTGTAAAACCATTGTTAATTTCCTCGATATATACATTGGTTTTTAAATAATCCCTATATATTTTATTTCTCCCTCACTCTTATTTTGTATTAAGTATTTCTTGTATGTGAAACTGACCTCATCCATTCTCTTCAACCAAGAACCTAATTTTCCTATATCTAAATTCATTATATGGTTTTGAAAAATGTATTATCCATACCTTAATAATTTATTGTATTCATTTTATACAAAATTATATTTTTCTAAAAAATAGCTGTATTTTCTACATTTTCTTTATGGTTTTTTTATCATTGTGTAAAATGAAACGCTTTTTAGCATTTTATGTGTAGAAACATCATTCTTCCACCTTTTTCATTTTCAATAATAATTCATTTATTACATTTAATGGTATAATAAATTAATTATTTTCTCCATTATTAATAAACTATTTTAATCTAACTTTTTTTTAAATATCATGGTTCATTCTTATTTCCAAAATGATTTTTTGTAATACTCTTCAAAATGGATTTCATATAAATACACATCCCTTAAAATTCATTATGATTTATGAGGTTTATTATTATAATGTAACCATATACATTATTGCTCTGTATGGCCTATATAATTTCATTTTCTTTTATAGGAATGATCAATCAGTACCTTTTTCTAACATATTCATCTACTATGGATGATCGTAACATTTCCCCCAATTTGATTCCATTGTAAATTCCATATTTTGATTAATTTGACTTAAGGGTGTTAACTTAGAATCCATAAATCTAATGAATTGGGGAAATTATTTACATAAGGATATAACCATTTACTATATGGTGTAATTATCATATATCTTATTATCTTGATCAAATAGTTTTGACCAATAAATTTACTTGATTCCATTGGATACAAATTTAAATTCTATAGGTTTATAATGTTATTATTATTGATGTAATTATTAATTATTTCATTATTTTGAATCTATATATAACCCACTTTCAATCCATGGGTTCTTGATGTTGTGTTGAATGAAACATGTTTTCTTTCTATGGGTTCTTTATGATGTGATATGTTATTTATTTAATGTTGAAACCATAAGTGTAAATAATGATCCTTTGGGTCCCATATCACCCTATAATTAATTGGATTAATGTTTATATCTCATGAGATAAGTTTTAATGAGTACATATTAGTTTCTCACAATAATGGTCATTGTTGGTGTGTATCATAAATTTAATGTTATATATATTAAAATTTGTGGAAAATTTGGTTGTTGTTTCATAATTTTATTCTTATTCTTATGATTGTGTTAATATCTATTAGAACATGTTTATTAACTCATGTTTTCGAACACTTATGAATCATGTCTTATCTTATGACATGTAATATTCCATGACTTGTGATCTATTATTTGTTTGGAATTAATTTTTCATATGTATCTTAATTATACCCATAAGCTAATTTTATATTCACTTATGAAATATGGTTATTATCACTTGTGTTTACCCATACTGACCATATAAGCTCACAATTTTCTTATGTTTCCATTTCCTTGAGTTATGATGATCAGTATAACATATAAAAAGTATATAAGGTGTTATAGTGTGATCAATTATAGGGAAATTTTCATAAGGATTTTAAAATAAATTTCATATATGTCTAGTCCACAATGAAATTAAACATCCACAACTAGGTAGTGTGATATTATTTGTGAGATGTAAAGTTCAACCTACACAAATATGTCATAATAAATGCATGCTTATTCTAGAATGATATAGTTGGTATCATAGTAGGAATAATTTAATTATAATGATTATTTTTGTTATTTAATCGATTATGATGAGATAACCTCAAAGAAAACTTTTGAAAATGTCTAAGTATATGTTGGTATCATGATATAATAATAATGTTTTAAATTGGTATTTTTCCTATAAAAACATTTATTTCCGGATATATAATTGTGGATGCAGTTGAGGAATAGATTCACATAGGTCTAATCAACCCAAAAACGGTTATTGATCACTGAATTTATCACCACCCTAATGAATGTTGAGTGGGCTAAGATTCAAAACGTGGATAGACACTACATAGGGATATGTAATGGTTGATCACATGACCATTGCAAACAACTATGAAGGATTGAATTCCTAGTTATGTTGAGGGACTAAGATGAGAAGTATAAAATAACCCACCCTAAAGAAACCCGGGTTAAACAAATATCAATATATGTAAGACTAAACTAACTATAGGTCAATATGATACTAATCAAATAGGTATTTTTATGGTTGAAATTACATTTATGATTAAGATGAAGCACTAGTAATAATTGCCTCAAGGTTGATGGAATATGTTTTACCTCTGAAAGAATGGATCTCTAGTGTCAAATTTTATTAGTAAAATTAATAATTAGATTAACATTACTAACGAAATAGAGTTCATCCAAGGGTACCATTAATAATTCAATGTCATATATATAGGCAACATGGCCATTATTCAATTAAATACACTAATCAAAGGACTAACCATGATAATGATAACCACCAACCTCTAACACTAATAGGACAATGAACAAACCATTCAAGAACTAATTCAGATATAGATCTTGATATTCTAGGTACATGTATCCTAAAATTCATTGTTTTATACTTGTTTTTGGAATTTTATTATCATAAGTCTACTATATATAATAACTTCTAAAAGAACATTAAATCACCATACTGATTATTTCATTTTCAAAAAAATATTATAGTAGTATAATTTTCTATTCAATGTCAAATATTATTTTAATTTTCCTTCTGTAGATTATATTATCCTTACATTAAATAAATATAACATCATTTCAGTGATGGATTTGTTTCATCTAAATAAAGGAAAAGTTATCTATTGTAAGGAAAATACATTTTATTTTAACCTGTAATATTATTTCAAGGAAATGATAATGATAAATATCCACACTAATATAAAACATCTATATAACCACGATTTTCCAAAAAAAATGATGCTATAGGCCACAATTATTGAAATGATTTTAGAAAATTTTGGATATATATCATTAGCCATTGGATATAGCCACGTTTTTGTAAAACGGTGGCTATAGGTGGGGTCTATATCAACAATTATCTTGAATCATGACTATATATTTCTAGGGAAAGAATTATTATGTGAAGATTGAAGGAAAATATATAGCAACATTTCCAGATAAACTTTGTCAATAGGGTAACCATGTATTGGATATAGTCATGGTTTTAGGAAACAGTGGCTATAGACCATACCAATACCCATGATTTCAATAAACTCTGGCTATACGGTCCCCAAGAACTAGTTAGGGCCATGGTTTAGTGAAACTATATCTATAGACCACACAAATAGTAATAGATTCAATGAAACCATGTCTACATGTTCCCCATTTATTGGTTATATCCATAGATTCAATGGATAATGTCTATAGGAACTGCATGTAAGAGAGGGAAAAAAGAATCACATGTGAAGTGGGTAGAAAATAAAATTAACATTTTCTGAATTTATGGCCATTGTTTTTAAAAATATATATAATATATTATAATTTATCATAATATACACAAACCAATCATTTTTTATAGAATAGTGGTAATGTTCTTGTATCCATGTAAACGATGTGAAGGGTTCGAACCCTAGTAGTGTAATTTAATTTTAAATATACATAGTCGTACTTTCATGAAACGTGGTTCTATATTCAATTAATATGGTTGAAAATTATAGAAATATCCCTTCCAACCTTGGTTATTGACCATTCCATAGTAAAAAAACATATCGGGCTTTATCCACAGTTTAATAAACCATTGATACAGCTTCTATTTCCATAATGGAAAACTGTGGAAATATCCCTTGTAATCATGCATATATCCATTATAATGTTGGAGGGCCATTTCCATGGTTATTAAAACAAAGGCCATAGCACCTGATTCCATGGTGGAAATCTGTTTTAGTATCCCTAGAAACGATGGATATATCTTTGAGCTATAACCATGCTGATTTGTTCTACAGCCAGTTGGTACACTAAATATATGCTATAGACATAGTTTATATTCTTACAGAAACATTTTTTATTGTGTCTATAGGTGGAATTTATATTTTTGAAACTAGGAAAAAAATTATTTATTCTAGGTCTTGATTCCAAATAATTTATGAATCATGGCACAAATAGTTGGATAAAAAATCAATATAAAGGATAATAATATTCAATGGAAATTGATATTTTTACAAGGTTTTTATGGATGGTATATCTATTGATATTATATTCTTATTCATATCAATAATTTTTATTCCATTGTCTATTTTTATTGGTATGTGATAATTATAATTTTCACACACATTTTATTTATGAGGGAATATAACACCCCATTTTTAGGTCCATTATTATTATTATTATAATTATTTATGTTCATAATTTTAAATAATATTTCCCTACTCTTTCAAAAGGATTGAAACATGATTAGAAAATATTTCATGTATGATATGAACCAAACTAAAAACTCATTATTCATTCATAATTTGGTTATTACAGTCAAATTACATAACGTACTTCACATCATGTATTATTACTCACAATGGATAAAGTTAATCCATTAAAAGTGCGTAAATAAACATTGGAAAATAGATAGAAAAAATTCGTTATGACTATGAAATCTCTTAGATCATATTCAAACGTGAGGATCACCCATTTTCAAACACAATGCATATTGAAAAAAACACAATTAATTGAAAAATAATTATTCAAAATCGATAATATAAATAATAATAATTATACTTTATTATGTGACAATATAATGAATGAATGATTTAGAATGTCTATATATATATATATATGAAATATGGGAGTTATAATTATAGTCCTTGAAAATATCATCATTTAATTATGGTCATTTAAAAATAGTATTTGGTCATATTTAAAATAGGTATACTGAAGTCATGTATTGTTATCTAGTAAATTTAAAATATAATAACTCACAATTAAATAAAAATATGATTTTAAAATATTATAAATACATATATTGATATATATATATATTGTATAAATATTAATAATATTTTTATTAAAATATTATGAAATGTATATATATAATTTTAATAAATATTTCAATATCAATGCAGTATAAAATTTAAATTTTAGAATATAAGTATTTAATTTTAATGGTAATTTTTAAATCATACAGCATATAAAAATAGTATTTTTTTGTAATGTATTTTACATTTTATACTATTAAATTAAAATGAACAATTTAAAATAATTATAAAAAATTTACTAAAATATTGAAATATTCTAAATTATAACTCAATATATAGAAATATTAAAAACCTGTGATGTTTAAAAACATCATTTTTCTATAAAGTATTTTTTATTTTTATTATTGTATTTTCATTTAAAAATACAAATTTTAAATATTTTAATATTAATTAGATAAAACTAAAATTATTTTTTTATTTATAATGTCATAATTTTGATATCACTATTTTTTTGGATTTCTATGAAATTAATTCTTCTTAGGTGAATAGTGAAAATACTATTTTTACAAATATCATGGTTTTATGTAATCATTAGTATATAAGTATTAATTTTAAATTCATTAAACATTTTAATGATACAAAATAATTAATTTTAATGTGAATTTATGAATTTAAAAATGTTTTTAAAATATTATAAAACCATATTTGGAATTTTAGAATTTATGTTATATTATTCAAAAGATTAGTTTTAATACATTATACATTTAGCATTTTAAATTTAATTTGTATCACTTAAAAAACTTTAATCAATAAAATTTAAAAATTGGAATCATTATTTCTAAATTATATAATAAAAAAATATTGTTTTTTATAAATGATAAATAACTTAGGTAAAATATAGTTATCGTGGTGAAAATAAAAATGTGAAAAATATGTAACAAAAGAGGTAAAGGGCCAAACATGTTATAAAAATGTTTTATTGATTATTTTATAGATTTTGGGACCCTATCTATTCACATATATATTATTTATTAAATTTTTATCCATATTTCATGAGACTGGCTTTTTATTATTGAATAGTTTTGGGTAGTTACAAAATTGTCTCTCCTCAATTATTAAATATGCACTCCTATCTTCACTTCCTATGACAAAAACCACTTAATTTAGAGAAAAACAATATCAAAAACCTTAATAAACACTCATAATCACTGTAAGTATTATTTTTTGTTATGAAAATGACTTTCAATGAATGTTTACTTCCATTTGAAAATGAGATAACCCAAGTAGTGAGATATGGGATTCTATCTATTTCTTCCCCTTTTATTTTTCATTATATAAATTTATTCAGACTAAGATTTATTTTCTCTATATAAAAATTATAATTTTAATACCCTTATTATACATTGTTTTTTTATAATTATGCTACATGCATTAACCACCCATCCCTTTTTCCTTATTAAATTAGAAAACGGGATTTCTGTGTGCATGGACAACCACACCCACAAAATGCCATCTTTCATTTTCCTAACCCAACATAATCATTAGATCCAAATGTATAATTTAAAAAATAAGTATTATATTTATATAATATTTTATATTCTTAAACTATAAATCATATACCACATTTCTCTCATTCTATGGAATATGAAATCATCCACCATCCATATGTATGGACTACCACCTCTGTGGGATTATTAATATCCATTTTTCTTTTCATCATCAAAATACATGGTTGGTTATGGGAATGGGTTCAATTAATAAATAATATGTTTACTATATCATTAAAGTTATTTTATAATAGATTTGGGAACCTATTAATTATAGGATCAAAACAGTATTATCATTAAGTCAATCATTTAACATAAGCGTACTAAAAGAAAAATATTTAACTCTAATTATGTAATATTTTTATATCGATTAATTATTCTTATAAATCTATTATAATTATGATATATCAAAATAATAAAAATTAAATGTCTTAATTACTCTACTAGTTTAATGATATTGCAACTAAATCCTCTCACAATCATCCATAATCATTGTATATCAATGTTTATATCAGTTTTACAACATAATATACTAATGTTTTGAAATTATATTATGCATCAATTTGAAAAGTTAATTAATTTTTTAATATGATATATATATAATGAATGTTTTTAAAATATGAAGCTATATTTAACAAAATAATTATGAATTATCTATTTGAAGGTTGCAAATTACAGAAAAATGATTGCTTTCAATTTTATATTCTAGGATAAAGACTAAAGTATGCATGAATGGAGATTTAAACATAATAAATATAAATAACTATTATATAAAAGTAAAATTATTGAACATTAAATGATTATATTTAGTATAAAAACAGATAGTGACATCTCACCTACGAAACAAGTACAAATGGAAAAAACTATAAACACCTGATGTTGAAAAATAGAAAAAAACTAACTATTATACATGTTAAAAATTTTATAAATGGAGATTATAATCATTTTTATATATTAATATCTTTTTGATATATTATATTAAGATAATTTAGTTTGTTTTATAGTAGTATTTACTTCATTCAACTAAGGGATAACAAATTTAAGGTGTTCTTGCACTAAAATTTAATTTATTCAGAATGATTTCATAATGTGCACCATGATAACATTAATATGGTGTGATATATACCTAATGAATTTATTTTGAGATATTAAATTTTAATTTAGTGTCATATAATATATTTTATATAAATTTCAATCTATTAAATAGATTCCCAACATGAAAATTCTTTTGATCAAAATCATTCTAAAAAATAAGGATTTCATTGGAAATATCATTTTCATGTCATTATATTTTTTGAAATAAAATATATCCGGATAGTTTTAATTTATTATAAACCTTCTCACATATTACCTTATATATTCATTTGTTATTATATGTTCCCTTGATATTTCATTTCCTCTTGACTCATATTTTATCCATAGTATTTATTGTAAGTGAAACATGCCTCGTCTCTTTTTCTTGTCTCAATCCTCCTTTTCCATGTCCCTATTCATTGTTTGATTTTGTAAATTTACCTATGTATACCTAAATAATTGATAAAGGTCGATTTATTCTACTTTATCTTCTTGAAAATGTATTAAATGATTTATTAATGTATTTTATAATGGTTGTTTACATCAAAGTGTAAAAACAATATTTTTTATTGTTTTATATGTGAGTGATTCTTCCTGAATTCTTTATAATTTTCTATGATACTTAAATTTTAATGTTTAACGGTTTTCTAAAATAAAATATTGTTATCATTTATTTATATAATATTTTTTAATAATAAATTATCAAAATTTTTGTGGATGTCTCTTATTTCTAAATTGATTTTCACCCATGATTATAAAAATGGTTTTATTCTAAATATGAATATGTTGGTATACATTATTCTTGATCATTTATATTAATATTTTGTAAATATTACATTCTAAATCCCATACACCATGGTCAGGTTTTAAAAAATAAACGCTATATTTCTTGCATTGATATCAATAAATGTCACCAATTTTTTGTAATCCAAACCATAAAATATCCAAAGGATTTATTTGATCTAATTCATACCCATGGAACTATTATGATTAATATTTTAGAAAAATACGAAGAAAAACATAAACTAAACTCATTAATTAAAGTGACTTGGTTTTCCATTACACATAAACTTTTATATTCGATATTAAATCCTTAAAATATATTAAAAAATTTCTCATATGAAACCATTATCTACTCAAATCATTTATCATAAATCATCATAACTAGTGTTAAAGGAAATATAATAAGGGTGATCTCAAATAATTAGTAAGGGTAAATTTCATAATTTAAAATTGAATGTTTTCTATTACATTAATACAATCATTAGGTCATGATGAAATAAAATTAATGCATAAGAAAACATAAGTGAACGCATACCAATAAATAGATAGATCATCAATCATGTAATATGAAATAAATATTTAACAAGGTCAAGAATCATTGAATCAATAATCATGAGCCTTATGATGTTAATATTGATCAGTTAATCATTTAAAACCCATTTATTTTCACCCATAATAAGTATAACATTACTTTCTCTAAACATAAATCCATTAGCTATCATTGAAAAATCATAATATATAGATAAAATCCCAAAGAAAGTATATATAAAAAAATTGTTAACTAGGGGAATAATTATAATATCACTATTACATGCATGATAACCATCACAAATATATATGGAGTAACCATAACAGTTACACTATAGTTAACTATTACAATTAACATTGAAATAACCATATCAGTTATACTTTGAATGGCCCTCACAATAAATTCGTAAAATATTCTGCAGAAACCGAATTGGATAACGTTTTCCGATTACCTAATTCATTGCAGAGCTATAATAGGATCTCCTTCCCTCATTTTATAATAGAATAACCCATAATCATTAACAATTCCAGGAACCATAACATGCATAAATTACATAGAGCTTTAATTTTCATTAAACTCATAGAATCCTTAATTATTTACATAATGACTTGATTAATCCATGGAAAATATACGGGTCCTATGAAAATATATTTAAAAAATCATGATTTATAAAATGAAATAATAAGGATGGTATCACTAGGAAATATCGCCAATGCAGAAAAAGTAATATCTAGGGTTTTCGGCCTTGATGAATGGAAATAAAATTATAATATCAGAAAAACACTCTTAGGTAAAATACCCTTTTAAAATATAAAGAAATTTTAAAATCTAGATATTCATAAAATTTTGTAAAATTCCATTTCATTGAAAATAACCTTAGAAACGTCTAAATTAATCATCCATGAAAATAATGTATGTGGAAGTGGTAATATCTATTTGTGTTGTAAATGATAAAAATAAACAATATTTTCAAACTTCTTATCAAAGTGAGTTATAAGTGGTCCATTTGTAAAATGATATTAAATTTAATTTTTCAAAACATTTAAAATAAGATGAAATACCCTGTAAAATATTTTTATGGAAAAAATTAATTTTTTAAATGATTAATTTTTTAATCATTTTAGATAATATGGATATGGAAGAGAAATAATTTCAATTTGAAAGATGATACAAGATCAGTATTACATACAAATGACCCTATTACTGCTTTTCAAATAAATAAGGGAGGAAGTGGAACCTAAACTTATAAATCATATAAATATTTATATTACAATAAAAGATAATTAGTTAATGAAAATAATATCATTTGATTTTACCCAAATAAACCTTGAACAAAAACAATTCTAAAAAATAATGAATATTGTAACATAATTCTTTTTCCACTGGTTGCTTTTCAATCATAGTCTCGATGATAAATCAACATCATATGACATTATAAATATCAAGAAGATATTTATATTCACAATATAACATGTCAAAAACTATGTAAATACAACTAATAATACAATTTAGGTGCCTAACATCATTATATGTCCCAATAAAAGATAATTTTAATTGAATAACACATACAAATATCATATCATTGAATTTAGAGTTAATCACTGGAGATATAATTTTAAAAATAATATAAATTTTCAAAATAAAAGTCTATATATATAATAAACCAATTTTTAGATCAATTTATTCATAATCATATAATAATAAGTTCAATAAAAAAGTTATATAACGAAATGAAATGAAATTTAGTTAAAAATCTATTTACCCTTGTGTAACATTGAAATAAAATCCCCTTGTGTAATGTAATTGAAATTGAATCTCAAAATATTCTGATTTATGATGGATTCATGATATAACATGTAAAATAGAACAATATATACCATATATATTAAATTTCTTTGACAATATTAAAATATGTCTCAATGAATAAAAAATTAGACAAAATCCATTACCTTTAGTATGGATATTCATTGTATATCCATTACCTCAAACATAATCAAGATATATCAATTTTTAAGAACATTTTTACAACATTATTAATTTATCATTAAACCATTTTTTCATTTACCATAATATATTAATATATTTCTTCATCAGTTAATTCTGCATCGATTATATTAAGAATGTTTTGTCTATATTTTCAAAATAGATAAGATGTTTTTTATCATGGTCATTGGATCAATGGATTCATAATATATTAAATTATTATAATGAGATAATTATAATTCTGAAAAATATATTATAATTATAAATTCACCCATCAAATATTGTTTTCTAAAATTAACTGTGTTACAATCATTGAAATGGTTGCTTGTATGTACACATGAGAAACGTTTCGATATTTAAAAATTAACTATTAAAAGAATGTATGTAATATTTTATATATTAAAAATTATAATAATATCATATATATATTATTACTTATTTAAATAATATTATATATAAATATATATCACTCATGTTATGTGGTGATGAAAAATGAATCACAATGCTTCGTTGAGACTGTAGATCGCATATACGTACAGACAATAATATCATTTCTCAGGGAATAGAAATTTAATAAGGTAAATGATATATTACCTATTAATAAATATAATAGTATCATGAATATAACAAATAAATAGTAATTAAATAATTATAATCCATCTGTGAGTGATGGTCTTGGAAAATGAATTACATTCGTTCGCAAGGAGGTAGTTTTTCGTACATATGAACAATGGTTTTGATTCCAATTTGATATAAGAGGATATGGATATAGATTATTCCATTAACATAACAATGTCTAAGTATATTGTGGATTTTTTTTAAATTTTTTAATATTTTTTATGAATAATTTAAGGATGTGAAGGAATAAATAATCTAAAATATGTGTTTAAAATTATACCACTTATTTGGAAAATCTTATTTTCTTGACACCTTAATAACTATAAGATTTGAATAATTCATAAAATATGGACTCTAGACTGTGGGTATGGATATTATAAAGGGGTTTGGAATTTATTGTCCAAAAAAATGGATTTTTATATGTGAATAAATGATAATAATACATGTCATTTTATAAGAATGGGGAGGACCACTTTTGTAACTTTTTAAAATACTAATTTAATGTAAATTAATTATTATATACAAATGGCTCTAAATTGATAATATTACAATATTATATGAATATGAGTCTAAATAGTCCAATTTAAAATGGAAAACATTTGATCAATTTTTTAAAATTAACTTTTTTAACCCTCAGTTAGGCCTTTTCACAGTTACTATGGTAATAATATTTTTTACACCATGAGGGTCAATATAGTTACCATAATTGGTAAAAAGGTACAAAAATAGAACATTGTTGAAATTTTCAACCATATAATAATAACATATCTAAATATTTGATTTTTATTATTTTTAAATCATTTAATAAAATATTACTTTCATAAAATAAAAATAATGTCAATTTTAGAACTATTCATTTAATTTGATTTTAAAAATGTCCGGATAAAAAATGAAATTCAAATTAAATATTTTAACAAATAATTAACATTTTATTTTTATTAATAAAATTATTATATCACTTTAATTACCATAAATAATATTCTTTTTAAAATATCAAATATCATAAATTTTATTTTTCTATTAATTAAATAATTGTAACAATAACATCGTGTAAGCATATAATGTAGTTATATCTTCATTAAAAATTAAAAAAAAAATTTCAGGATGAATATAAATAATTTATATTTAAAAATAATATTTATAACCAAACATATCATTTGGTTATCCTAATGTTAAAAAAATATTATAGTTATTAAAAATAATAATGTGGAAATTTTTACTTTTCATTGCATAAAATATAATAAATGTCATAATAACATTAAAATTGAAAAAAAATATTACAAGATATTGTATGATTATGGACAAATTTTAATCATTAAATATAATTATTTTAATAATTAGGGTCATTTTATATTTTATTTCATTTTATATTTAACCCTTCATTACCAAATATACCCTTCATAATAGTAACAAAATTACTATGGTTACTATTCATAATGACTAAAAATTAAAAGGGGAATATTTTCCAAATTTAATCCATAGTATTTAAAACATGCAATCCATTGTTAAATATTCAAAAACAATTATTTGGCATAATTTGATTTTACATTAAACAAATAAAACATAATGAAACCCTATTTTTCGGAAAATGTGCTTTTAAACCTGTAAATGTACATAAACAACAATTAATTATGATGATAGTTCATATGATTTTTTTAGATTCTATAAAATTAAATAATAAATATGTTACATTGGGGCCAAATTTTAGTCATAATGATACTATTTATTCAAAATAGAAGGTTAGTTTCACAAAAATAAATATATTCAATAATTCATTGGAAAATCAAAATGCTCAAAAAATTCCAAAATATTACCAAAAGATAATTTTGATTAAATAAAAAAATATTTATTTATTTTAAATTTATATTTAAAAAAATAACATATTATTTGTTTATATTTTCTCAACAAAAAAATTAATAAAATTCATTTATAATGAAAACATATCATAGAAGAATAATATAGGTTTAATAAAAATTAATTTATTATTTGTTAAGAAGTAATAAATACATTTTTATTTATTATCATCTATATATATAAATATATCAAAAATTATTTATTCATATTCATAAATGTTAATTTAATAACAAGGTTATAAATGTCATATTTAAATAATAATATATAATGGTTTGTTAAATGATGATGTAATGTATCATGTATGCTATTGAACACTATATTTAATTCAAAATAAAAAGATATTACAGTAACCATTAACATTATCTCTCTAGATGACCTATATATTGTACATCTCTTTTATAGGAATGATCCATCACTACCTTTCTTTTTTCTAATCATCTAGTTGGTATGATCTTAAATTGTCCCAAAATGCCTTTCTATATTGAATACCATATTTTATTTAATTTTATTAAATATTTTCACCTAGATTACATACATAGATAATTGTTTGGAAATTATTAATATAACAGTGTACCTTTCATCCTTGTGGTTTATACACAATATACATCATTAACTTAATTGAATAGTATTTCCCTAGAATGTTATTTTATGTCATTTGTCACTGATTTATTTTCCATGGGTTTATCATGTTATGATTATTGATGGAATTATTAATTATATACCTATATGAATTAATATAAACTCATTTTCATTCCATGTGTTCTTTATGATGTGTTGAATGAAACATTTTTTCATTCCATGGTTTCTTTATGATGTGATAAGTGATTGGTTTGAAGTGAAACTCAAAATTATATATTATAATGGTTGGGGGCCAATATTATCCTCCAATTAATTAGATTATATTTTTAAATAACATGAGATAAGTATTTGTGAGTACATTTTATTCTCTCTTACGTGTGGGACTAGATGGGGTGTCTCATAAAATCAATGTTCTCTATACTGATGTTTATGAAAAAATTGAAATATATTGCCATGTTTTTTGCTTATTCTAATCATTATGTTTTGATCTCATGGATTGGGTTTATTAGCACAAGTTTCTGCACTCTTCTAAATCACATTTATTGTTATTCCAAGTCATATGTTATAATATATGTGTTTTTTGGTATTATTTTTATTATATATCATTTTTATACTTATATGATCATATTATTTAAACATATTATTTTCAATTTATAACACTTATGATTACCTTAACTGGGAACCTCGTCTCACCTATTTGTTATGTTCATATTTCACCAGGTTATGAAGATGGGAATGACATATAATAAGAGGGAGTCTAGTATAGCTCAACTATAGATAACAAATCCAAAGTTTTATAAATTAAATTGATTATGTAGTTAGTATAAAAATACACTAAACCATTTGTTTTTAGGATTGTCTGATTATATTCAAGATGTAATTCATACCTTATGGAAATGTTTTTAAATATAGGAATGTCTAGCTAGATCGCTATAGAGATGGTATTATATCTCATAAATATGATTATACTAGAGAATATGACTCTAAATATCAATCCAATGTTGGATATACCATATTATATATATATTTTTTATTCTAAAGGTGTCAAATCCTTTATCACAATAGATATGGGATTCATCAGGATACCGGAAAATAAAAGACTTATCATAAAATATGTTTCATAATTTCACATCTGTTCAACAACTGTCCTTGTGATATGAAATTATATTTCTTTCTGCATCATCCTCATTGAAATATTTTTAACTGCACAGTAAATATCTACATCATATGAATTTAAAATATACATTAATCATCTTATCTGCATTATGTAAAACTAGACAATAATTTCCTCATGGAAATATGTAAAACTGTATTGAAAAATATTCCAAGTTCTTTTATGTTAAAATTCATAATGATAGGGTTTAATATTAAAATAACATAAAATTATAAAATCACCATACATTTTAGATAACACCATAATTATTAGTTCAAAATAATAATAATCATTCTATATTTCATAACACAGAACACCAAATTCCAAACGAATTGAGATATATTATAAAAATATTATAATTTAAATGTCAACAATATAACATAAATGTTTATTTGGAAGGTATTAATTTGAGTAAAAATGTTATAAAATATATGTATAATGGACCAAATCATTAAAAATTTATTGATTAATTCATAATAAATTATCATGAAATATTTAGGAAATTTATATCATGATTCAAAAAGGAATTTCATTAAAAAAATAGGTAATTTGATCATTGAAATAGTAATTAATATGAAAAAATTTGGATATTTTATTTTATAAAATAAATAAAATTTTTTTAAATCATTATCTAAAAAATTTTTATGGTGAAATTTTTTGATTTTTCAATAATGACTGATTTTTCAGTCTAAAATGTAAAATGATTATTTTTCAAATAATGTCATTTATTTTCCTTAAACAAAGATGTGTAAAACTACCATTATATTTTTTATATCATGTTAATGTGAATTATTTTCTATTTTAATCAAAATAATCTTATTAATTCCATTTGAATAATCATTATTCAATATTTTAATATATGGTAATTTTTATTCTTAAAAATGTATTTTTTTTACAGGTATTTTTTAGGTTGTACTCATCTATATTAATATTTATTACTTATACATCTATATATTGAATCATGAACAATATGTATCATATTTTAATTTATTTTTTTCAAATACTTTATATTGCTCTTTTTTATTTTATTTTCATTACGAATAGTAATAGTGATAAATATTTATCACCTCACTAAAAGTAAAATGGGAAAACTACGGTAAAAATCATGGAATAAGGTATCAAAATCAACCCAATGGATTCATTTATTTCAATGGGTGTAAGAATTTATACCATATATATACCAAATTATAATATATGCAATTTTCAATTTTCCCTATTTAATAAAATGTATATAATTTTAGGCAAAAAAATTATAAAAAACATCCCTCTCCAAGATTTACTATCTCTAATATTTTATAAATAAAAAATAGGATAAGTTATGTTATAAATGACTATTTAAAAGAATAATTTTTTTATCGTATTTATTTATTTTTAATTCTTCTGCATGAATAATTACCATAAATTGTTAAAAAATGTTGGTAGAGTATTTGTTGAATTAATAAAAAAAGAGAATAAATTATTTAAAAATATCAAAAGTATTTATTTTTTTGTAAATTATTTAATTATACTTATATTTTTCCATATCAAAACATGTCAGTTGTGTGTGAAATTTTTTATATTCAAATCGTATAATTATCTTGATAACATTAAAGGCAAAATAAATGAATAATATAAAAATGTCGTTAACGATATTTTTTGAAAAAAAATATTTTATTAAATTATTAATATATCTTAAAATTTTAGAAATAAGATAATGCGGATGAAATATGGTAAAAAATTTAAAAAATTTCCATTTTATGTGATGACTTTTATCTTTTAAAATAATAATTCCCTTTAAGATTGAAAAAGATGTCACCACATTTAAGGTTAAATTTAGCCAACGAAGGGTTTATTCAAAAAGATGAGGTTTAAAATGACTCCAAAACATATATAACTTTCATTTACTAAAATATTATTTCCCTTATCTTATTTTTATTATAATATATATCTATTTGGATAAACGTTTCATCAGAGTTAATTAATTATATTTTAATCGGTTTAGTGATATCAAGTGTTTCCTTTCCCTCCCTTAAAAATGGACACTCTTCCCTTTTCTTTTCCCCCTTTGTGCTTTATAAATTGACCAAAACCTAACCAATTATCTTCTCAACATCCCAATCCATGAATTGAATGTTTCTTTCTTCTTATAGGTCTCTTCCATGTGTCCTTAGAAAGGGATCCACAAAACTTTTAATGAAAAAGAGGTGTTCATATTTACCTACTCTTCTATGTTTATTTACTGATATTATTCCTATAAATTTGTTATACACATCCTAAAATAATGACGCTATTAACATCTAATAAGTTATTATTACTATTGTATAACAATTTTTTTCTCTTTTCTATCCTTGAAAAATCCAAATCATCATGCATGGATTTGTAAAACATATTATATCCACAATGCGGTGTTATTAGTTTATCGTCACCCATTTACATGGATGGTTATAAATATGGAAAAAAATTGATATATATTATTTTTATTAAATAATTATATGTTTTAAATTATAATATAATTTCAAACTTCATACATTCAATTGGAAAATTATAACATCTCTCGTGCGTACATGTGGGCAACGACCTCCACTAAACTATGGGATTTTTCTTTCTTGTATACATTACATTGATTGTAATAAGGATATATTCAATAAATATATATGATATATATTATATAATTATTATTCCAAAATGATTAATTATTACTATCATTTTTTTATTTCATCTGTTGAAAAGAGAAAACAATGTTAATGTATACGTACGACCTATAATCTCAATGAATAATGTAATTAAATTTTTTTACTATAAATTTCATGGATGAATATAAATACATATGTAATTAATACATATGATATTTATTTCATGTTTAATATATTTTTATTATCTAACAATGATCAATGTATAAGCACCAAGACACTAAAATGATATCTTCTATGAAAAATGAAATAGTTAACCCCATGAAATTATGATTTTAACAAATAATTATTAATAAATGTGTGTTAAAATGTTTTAAGTGGATAATATATGATAATATACGTTTTTATATTATTATTTATCAAAATATAATAAATTTAGATATATATATATATATGTGTTTAATGCATTTACAAAGCATGTGGAACTCGAGGTAAGGTATTTTATCTCACATTTATGTCTATGAGACACATGTTATATTCACCAATAATTTATTTTATGTTTTGTATATACTACTCATGAATTTATTTTATGATTATTCAGATGAACATTTTTGGGATATAATAATTTATCTAAGGAAATCCCTTTAATTATGGTTTTATTCAAAATGAACAATTTTAATTGAAGTTTTATGTTATTATCAGGTTATTTAAAGGGATTTTCATTAAAAAAATTCAATGATGTAATATTATGATCTAGATCTCGTGATTGATATTAAAATTTTTATACTATGGTTATTTTTTGATATTATATGTTTTAATTTTTTGGACCTCTCTTAACGTACTCAAGAGATAATAATAATACCATTAAATAATTATGATTTTATTTCTCTCTTCCTTCAAAAATCCTAGTTCTTCCTTGCCCATTTTTTCTAAAAAAATAAATAATGGTTTTACCATTCTAAAATAATTTTTTAATAAAATTTTAAATCATAATTAAATTTTTACAAAATAGATTAAAAATATTCATATTTTTTGTCAATGAGGTACTTTTGAATTTTTACTGAAAATGTGAATGGAATCTATATTTTTTCATATATGGTATAAATGTAATTTATTACTATCACGATTACTAAATGATTTGAAAAATACTTTATAGGTATCCAAGGTTCTTTTTAATGAATATTGTATCCATAATTTTTTGGATATTTTTAAATTTTAAAGAAGTGAATTCAAATTAAAAAGGGTAATTTCATCAAGAAATATTTCATGAGGTCTTTGAAAGGAATTTTCAACTAGGAAGAAATCATTTAATATAACATAAGATTCACTGGGTATATGATTTATGATACAATCCATATTCATTCTATGTATGGTTTATTATTACGATGGTGAGTCATTTTTTAAACCTATTTGTTCAATATTTAATGATATAGAGATATTTAAAATGTTTTCATGATCTGGTGTTGTACATATGAATAGATTATGATTATAAGAGTGATAGGTTCCTTATACGCCTCCAATTCATTATGTAAATATGGAAAAAAATGAGATATATACATTATCAGTGAACCTGATTTCATGGTCAAAATTCTATATATAGAAATAGTTTTTATATCTATAAAATTATGCATAGACATATTTAACATGTATAAAAGATTATTTATAGACCCAGATTTTTTGTCCATAATATTATCCATGGACAAAGATTCATGTCCATAAATTTATGAAACGTTATATTTATATGTACTCTACTTAATATGGTGACCATTTTTTCAATAGGTTCAGGGTCAGGCACCATTAATTTGTCATAAAAACAAAAACTCTTTTTAGTACCATGAATATAGAAAAACCATGACATGAAATAAAGGAAAATAAGTCATAAAAAATATTATCTCAAGGTAAAAAAGTGCTCATAAAATTTAAAAATGAAGCATAAATCAAGGAAATTTCTAGAAAAGTCCTCATTTCCCCCCATATAAGATAATGAAATACTGAATCCAATTATGAATTATGTATTTACCGTACCACAAAGAATATTCATCATGATAGTATAGAATAAGGAGTATGAGATCCTTTCCAGCAAACACTGAAATTTTTTAGAGGGTTAGATAAATGTGCTACCACACCATTCTCTCTTCGTAAAGGCCCACCTAAAAAATATGAAAGCAATTCACTGAATGATCAACCTAATGAAATAAAAAACTACACTAAAGACACTATAAAAAAGTATATGGAAAGGTTACCATTAATCTATAAATTTTTTTGATATATTGCTGATTATGGTTTTCATCACACAAATCACCCAATCATGTTCTCCTTCCCAACTATAATAGAAAAATAAAGCACCGTAGTGTAGATGGATGAAAAAAAGTCCAGTACTTGTAATGATATATATACCCCTATAATCCAATAGTCAAATAATTTAGTGTAGATAAAACATTAACCACACTTGAAAGAAATGGAATGAATAAAAAAATGAAAATTAGGTTCCTTGGAACCGTACATGAAATTGGCAATGCCAAATGGGCTCCAGAAAGCCACCGTTGATGACTGGAAACACAAATTCATATCTCCACCCAACCTCTTTTTTGATATCACTTCATAGACCTTAAAGAACAATCTAATTCCTATTAAACTTTGAATCATGGATCTTATAAGACCCCATGTCATTTTTCTACCAGGTTTCCTTCTCCCTATAGCTCTCAACAAAAATAGATGGACAAATGGTTCCTAGGCCTAGATAAAACTAGTTCTGAATAGTGGGAGGCCTCACACACCACCAACGTTCATATTTTACCAATGGAATCAACACCACCACCATTGTTATAAATAGATTGTAGATAAGTCATATGACTAGAAATGATGGAGAAAATCAATATGTTGACAAGTGAGTGATATCAGACAATGATGAGAACTATAAAATTCAGTAGTAAAGATCCATGATCCATTAATACCAATCATATGAAGATATACTAATGATGTTCAACCTACATAAGACAAAGTGTGGATAAAAAGTAAAGTATAACCAGATATCTATGAGGGTATAACAATGAAACACTAGGATTGAGAGTCGTGTATCTAGGAGGGTGTGGTTCAATCATTAAAACAAAATAAGGGAACCCATATCAATTAATACATGCTCCCAATTTTATAGGCTTGAGTTGTTTCTTCATTCATATGTCAATATTCTTTTCAAAGGTCTCTTAAATTATTTTTGATAATTACATTCTATTATGAATATTAACTATTATTATGATAATGACTTATTCTAGGAATCTTCTTTAGGATCTAGGATATATTATTATGAAAATTTAAAATTTTGATCATGATCTGATATTCATATGTTAAAATTATGATATTGTATAATCAATAATTGCTATATCTTATTTTAAATCATATTTATGATTAGATATCACTGATTATTATGTTTTCCATTCTGAGGTTATGAATAATTGTTTTAAGTATTTTCTACCTTAGAAGCATTCTATATTGTAAATGTTGAATAAATTTCATGAAATAATAGAAATATGTATCTGTTATCCAAATAAAATAAACCATTATTGTTACATAATGTATCTTAATTTTATGTGTTAAATATTTATCTATAATGATACAATACATACATATGAAATTATTCGGAAATTATAAATGTTATTAGAGAGGGGTTTAGTCCATCTTTAGATATTTGTCTTAAATTAGGTTAGTTAAAAACATATCAATAATCATAAGTATATAATAACATCCTAAATTTATATTCAGATTGAGATTGTGTGGTTTTTCAATAAAAACATCCCTATCTAGGCACTATAGTGGAAGTGGTTTTGGTATAGTTTCATCATTGCATAATAACCCCGAAAAGAGTCAGTCGAGTATATCTTGGTCATTATTCTGGTGCATGCTGATTGTTCTCTTACTGCGAAACTAGTTTGACACTCATAAGGGATATTCTTGGGTTAAATCAAATATTATTTATGAACCATTATAATGGATTTAGATATATGGTAACCAAATATGGTATAGGTTAATCCTAAGGTGTCATATATTTAGAATAATATTCCATGATTTGTACATCATATTAATTTTTTTTATGAATATATAATTTACCACTATTATTATTGTTGATCACACTATAGATTTTTTTTCAATTAAATATTTTCAACATAAAGGAATCTTGTGAAAAATGAATGTGAAATCTATTTTAATGACAATCCTCAATAGAAACCAAATGTATTTGGACACGGGATTCAATATTTTGTTAGTGTTCAAACTCAAATATATCAAGACATGAGAATTAACACAAATCATAATAATATTTCGAATGTACCAAGGAAGGAGTAATATTCCATTGAATATTTTATGTTGAAAGATCTACCATCTTTTTTTGAGCATTCAAATCCATGTTTTTATCAGTAATATATTAATGCAATGAAAATAATAATTTTTATTATTAAATGGTTGGACCGTGAAATTTTTTTCCTAACAATTTATCATTTGGAAGGAGAAAAAAATCAATGGGGAAATATTATAATGAACATGATCCAAGATGATTAAATTTAACCCATTTAATAAGATGAGTTTAAGGGGATATTTTTCATTAATTACATACTTCATATTCTACTTACAAAAATTTTGAAGAAAATAATTTAGGTTAATTATCATGATGATGAATCAATCACTATCTATGAGGAATATTTTATAAGACATGAATGTATTCTTTTAGTTAAGTCATAATACATTAAATAAAAATTGATCAATTATATATTATATTTAAACCTATTATTAGAAAGGAATTATCCATTAAGGAATTTGGAAGCTGAAAATAAATATTTTGATGGGAACTAAAAGTAGAAAAGGATGCAGGAAAGCATCATTATTCTAGTGATAAGAAATGGATGATGTAGTTTTATAGAAACATAAGTGGTATGTCACATGGAGGGAAGAAAATTAATATTCCTACAATTTTCCAAAAACATGGGAAGAAGAGATCTTGTTAATGATTGAAATGAACAATAGTTGGAAGCTTGTACATAGAGAAAAATAATTTAGAAGTAATCTGAAGATGTCAATAAATTAAATGAATTGAGATATATCAGTAGAATACACCACTCAAACATAACTAATATATATTAAATTGTTTTTGAAATAAATTCTGTAATATAAAGGGAAAAGAAGGATAATATGGAAAAAAATCTTCTGGAGTCAAATTATAATGGAAAGTCTTCTAAAATCACAACAATTGATGTGAATTAGGATCAATAGAGAATACAAATCCTCCACAGCAGTGTTTTGGATTCTATATTACTTATTGTATGAATAAGACGAATGAAAATATTGTTTTTTATCTTTTATAAAACATTTTTGTGATTTTGATCATTTATTATCTATCTATATATATATATTACATAATTTTATATATTACGTAAAACGTATTTGATATTATGAAAAACCTATAATTTTGAGTTGGTACATGGATTAACAAAGTGGAATTATTTTTGGATAATATAAGATCTAATTTCTTAAATACATAGTTAATTATATTTCAGAAGAATATATATATTTATTGTTACTTTATTTTGGTAAATAATTATTAAAATTTGGTTAATATATGATCAAGGTATATACATTTTGGTGTGAGAATTTATGAATGATTAAAATTATTTCATTGTAATTTTTACGTTTTGCATAGAAGGATATAAGAATAAATAATTATAATACTTGGGTTTCAATATTGGTTTGATATATTTTGGAGGATCAATAAGGTTAAATATTTTATGGAATGTATTAAGATGATATTTTGGTTTTATTATTTAAATTTTATATATTTATGTATTCTATTAATCCAAATTGAATAACTTATGCATAAAAATTTAGTTTATTCAAAAACTATAGATATAATAAATGAATTATAATTATTTTTTATATCTTTTGAAACATGAAATGCTATTTTTATTTATTTAGTCATGAAAAATTCATCTTGAATATCCATTTCCTACAGTAAGAGATGAAGTATAAATTCTTAAAAGTGAAACCAAAAGAATAAGTTGTGATTATGAAATGGAAATAAATCAAGTAATAAATGTTTATCATGTTCTTTATCAAGATAGTAAAATAATACATCAACATTAAGAATGGTTACTTGAATTTTTTTTATAATTTTACTTTCATTTCCAATGAATCAAAGGACTTTTCACCCATTACAAACTTATGGTATTGTGGTTGTTAACAATATTATGAACATATAATATATCACTATCCATTATTCCATAGAATAAATTTTACCTCTATATATTTCTGATTTAACTTCCCAATACTATTTTCTTTAACAGGGAACATGATTATGTGTTATTTTAGGTGACCATTATGGTTCCCACTATCTCATTTTAAAATAATTTTTTTAATCCCAATGTATGATGTCAGGTTTTCATAATGGTATTTCCTAATTTTAAACCTTATATGACAAAGATAATTTTTAGGGAATAATTTATTTAGTGTGTGATAATATTAAACCATGAAAAATTAGTTATAAAAAATAATAATCCCGAGATATTTCTTAAAACGCAACACAAAAGACTTAAACAAATTGAGATATATTATAAAAATATTATTATTTAAATGTTACCATTATTACCTAACCAAACAATTTTAGGCTTGGATATATGTAACCACATTATTAAATATATTTATAATGGTTTTACGCAATACAATGGTGTTGATTAATTCTTTGGAAATATGAACTCAATTTTTAGAAATGTCATTTTGTACTTCAAAATGTCATTTTTCTCAAAATGGTTTTTATTGAATTGTATGCATAAAACAAAATATTAATTTATAGAACGTTCAGAAATTACATTTTCCTAAATAAAATTTCATTTTTTTATATCATAATATTATAAATCTCTTAGTGTAAAATTTTGTAAAGTTTTGAAAAGATTAATTTTTTAGTGAATAGTGAAAATTCTAGATTTTTAAAATATTTTCATTTCTTTTCAATAAATCAATGAATTTAAAATCTCCATTATATTTTGGAATTTTAATTAAGGTTACATGTTTTCTAATTTATCCATAATAATCTAATTATTTTCATTTTAATTATCATAATTCATGAATTTTGTATAAGTTAATTTTTAAGCTTAAAAATTATTTTTTCTAGTAAATGAATTTCATTGTGTTTTATTAATTTATATTAAAATTGATTGCACACACTTATGTATATTCAATATTAAAAATGGATGTAATATTTGGAATCATGATGTTAATGTTTTAAAACTATTTCCTCTTTATTTTTTGTTATTATAAATAGTAACAATTATATATATTTATCACCTCAGTAATGGTAAAATGGTTAAAATATAGATAAAATCATAAGATATTATCTCAAAATAATCCTAAAAAATTCCCTAATTGAAATGGATGAATGAAATGAGACCATATATATCCCAAATAATAAAAAATTGTATTTGGGGCCATTTTCCCTTGATAATAAAATTTATATTTTTAGTAAAGAAAATTACAAAATGTCACTCTTGATTTTATTGTCCCTATAATTGTTATATAATAATAAAAAGTGGAAAATATATTTTATAATAAAATTATTTAAGATTTAATTTATCTTTCAACTAATTTATTTATAATTTGTATTAATTGATTTATTACTTAAATTCATATTGAAATATGAAATAAAATTTATATAATTAATATAAACATAAAATAGTTGATTTGAAATATATTAAAATTCAAATAATTTTTGTTTGTTATTATTTTTCATGAATTTTAATTATAAATATAACATCTTTTTATTTTTAAGGGTTTATATTTGAGTTCAATACCTTTCATGAGGATAATATTCTCAAAGTCAATGAATAGTGTAAAAAATGAATTTAATGATATTTTAAAAAAAAATCTTATATTTTTTTATAAATCATAAAATTAATTAAAAAAAATTAGGATGAGTAAGGTTCAAAGATGTAATACCTTTTACATTTATGAGGTATTTTTTAGATTTTAATTAAAATTATAACCCTTTAAAATTGAAAAAATTATTATCGCAATTAGGGTTAAATCGGTTAACAATGTAATTAAATTGTGAATAAGGTTTAAAATGATAAAAAAACCAATGTACATTTTAGTGGATATTAATAGGTCAAAATTATGCTCGTTTTAATAAAATATATTATCATTGGAAATAATGTTTCTTAAGAATGACTTAATTATATTTTAATATTTTTTGTAATTCCACATGTGTCATTTCTATCCCTTAGAAAAGGAAACCCCTTATATATTTTCATTTCCCATATCGTATACAACTAGAATAAAACAACTCTGAATAATTATTTTTTTACATTATTCTCCACAAAATATTGATCATTGTCTTCTAAAAAGTTCATTCTACGAATTTTTAATAACAGATCTAATGGATTCCAATTGAAAAAGATCATCATTACTAACTCTTTCAGGTTTATTTTTGTTGTTACTTCATCTAAACATTTTGTAACCATATTTAATTAATTAATAGAATATCATAAAAATATTTAGATGTTATTATGATTATTATTCAATCATTTATAATCTATTTTCCATTATACAGAAAGCAAAAACATCACTTCTATTTATATAAGACACGTAGTCTCCACATAGCGGGGTTTTTAATTTCTCAATACCTATTTATTAGGATGGTTATAATGATAGAAATAAAAAATATATATGATAATAATTTCATAATTATTCATCTATAATTATAATATCATATCTACTTTCTTACCATTAAATCTATTATAAAATGATATTGTCACACGTGCATACGTATGGACTACCACCTCTATGAAGATATAGGATCCATTTTTCAGGAATAAATTACATGGATGGTAAATATGTTTTTAGTAGAGTATACCTATGAATAATTATATGTTTCAAACGTTTATGATCATTCATTAAATAGGATAATTATGTATAGAGTCTCTAAATACACTAAAACATTATTGTTCTATCATAAATCATAATGTTATATGTTGTATATTCATCTAAATTAGTTTTATATTTATTTTTTAAATGAATGGGATTTTATATTGTAGAACTAGCTTCCCTTACATGAGAGAAAGATCCATTTATGTGTCCTTATTGTAAGGGCCACAAATTTTTTTCATCCTACATTAAGGTGAATTTTCCCACATATTAACATAATTACTAGGTATGTATTCATTTTTAATACATCATGATATGAAGTGAAACCTGAATATTTTATCTTAAGTCGATCAATGAATTTTCATCACTCATAACCACTTCCCCCTACATGAGAGTCAATCCCTATAGAGATTTATATTTAGAACAAAGATGAAAATTATATTTTTTCCCTATACATGATCTAGATATATTATTGGAATTTACCTTAGAGAACTACATGTGGATGGATTTTTGTATTCTTATAATTTATAGTGAATCCTTCCATAATCCATTTTTATTTTTATATTACAATTCCTCTTTTTAGGTAAGTGGAAGCCATACAAAACCTCCAAAACCCACCAGTACTAACCCCATTTAGACTATCACCACCATAAAGTGTTCAAAATTTAAATTCCACTTCACAGAAACACTAATAATGTTCCACAAAATGGTCTAACTACCTCAAAACCTACCCCGTTCAAAATTAAAAAACACGCCTGAAAATTTTCAGATTTCAAACCATAATGTCAGCCAAAAAATCCATCACAAATCACATGGAGTGCTCTGAGCGAGACACCATCCATCCATCAATTCAAAGCTATCATCACAACGTCATCCAAACACTATCATTATCAACATGAACACATCAAAATGTCAACCGGCCTCTTCTCTAACATCCACCACCAGTAACACACTGACACCACTAGAACCGAACATTATCATCGCTGAACCAAGCCGTCATCACTGTTGGAACCTCCACGCGACACCATTTCTCCAGCTACGTCAATATCACAGGATCTCGAGTCACCATCTACAGTTCATTGACTCCACTCCACCATCACCACCATCATCGCTGTACAGAACCGGAATGACGGAAACCATAGATAGACGCCACAAACAACCATCACTATAAAGAGAGACGATTGGTGAAAATAAAGACACAATCGCATAAACATACCATAATGGGAACATGAAATCAGGGAATAACACTGAAAAAGACCTAGAAAGAATCCCTGAAGATAGTGGGGGAAGAAATATTAAAATAAACCTCAACAACCGCAAACCATAATCCCAAAACCCTGTGTATCCATCGCTCCAACTCTGACCTGGAGAGGAGTGGTGGAACCCTATGTCAGAGTGGGTTTGGGAGGCCGAGGATGAAGATTGAGTCCAATAGCTTCTGGAAACCCAACATCCACCGAACTACAATCTTAAAGCCTCCTTGTTACCATAAAACCATCACCGACCCAGAGAAGCACGAAGAAACTTGAGGGCAGAGCAGTTTAGGCAACATGGGCTGTCTAAAATAATGAAAATTCCCTCATTATTGTTTTACCTTTCTGAAAATATTTCATTTTACTATTTTTTGGACTATGTGGAATCCTATTTCTTCCCCTGAACATGAGTCTAATCTGGGAAGAAGATGCCCTCAATGAACTATGTATGAACTAAAATTATCTGTATTAATATAATGTATTTTTTTGTATATATCGCTCTTTTAGATTCATCTATGGAATACATCATTAAAAATTACTCCTTTCTAAGTAGTATCTTGATATATATTAGATTCTTAATCATGGTGTTCTTCATATGTGAACCCATGATAAAAAATATATCCACTATAAAATATCATGATATGAATAGGTAATACAATACAAGAACAATGTGTGGCTTAATTGTTATTATTTCAAGATATGTAGTGATATATGGATATCATATCCTAGGACCATTCATGGATTCCAATAATAACCCCAATTTTTCATAGTTTATACACCCCTTTATCCATGTCGGGTTTCCCTATATGGGTTTATCAGTAATATAAATCCATAAAATTTCATGCATGATCCAAATATATGAAAATCCTCAATATGATGTCCTAACTGTATGACCTTAAATTATATAGAACCCTGATCGATTGTCTCATGAGGATAATCAAAAAAATATATGATCCATCATGTATGACTATAAACAACTCAAATCCATCAATTGTATAGCTCAATTACCCTACATGATAGACGTATACATATAAGGATTCAGAGAATAGGGTTTTTCTAAAAACAAACATCATGATAAAATGATCTTTTAAAAATGTTATATACTAATTTTTATATATTTCCCTATGATATATGAACCATGTCTGGCATGATAATTTTAGTATAAGGATATGTAGAGATGTATAAATCATATATTCAGGACCCAACCACAAGTCATCATCCATCTCCACCCCTTTCAAGAGGATCATAATATCTTAGTTTTGTGATGCTGAATTCTGAAATTCCCCCACCACACTCCCTAAATATCCCTTTTTATAAATCATACAATGTGAATTCAGTGTCTTATATAGCCTTAAAACATTCAAAAATATTAGTAATGAGGGTATCAACTCAAAGGGGAAATTCTATTTGGAAATACATACATATTATTTTACACATTTTGGTAAAAATACTAAAACCATATATGTCAAAACAGAGGTGTGTTACACACAGAAGTTGTTCTCAAAATTGTTAAAGATAAGACAAATATTATTCGTATGAGATAACATGAATAACCCCCAGTAAAGGGTATTTAACTACATTTCATGATTATTATTGATATGGTATTCGAAGTGATTATCCATCGTTTCCCATATCATTATATATTTCTCCAAACTAATCTTCCCTTTATTAAGTCAATGAGCCTAGATTCAATTTTTCTTATCAATCCATTCCCTTCTCTATTTATTTGAAACACCTCGAAGACTTAATTGAAATGTTCTATTGACCACCTTTTTCATCGCATTGATCATAAATAATTCTTTTGTCATTTATTCCATAGAGTGTAGGGTAATCTCAGAACACTCTATTTTTTATTCTTTTACTTACCTTATTATTCCATCCTGAACATCAAAAAACACTTCATTCTAGAATCATCCAGTAGCTTCATATTTATACCTCATTTTTTACTCACTTGTATCTTTCTACCCCACTTTTCCATGATTCTAAATATCCACTTCAACTCTCTTTTTCGTCCAGATGTTTCCCATCTCACCTTTCGTTGTTTTACCTAAGGATATAATTTCAATTGACCATTGTAACATCAAATAATCTTGGCGGGGACTTTGTTTTCCCCCATTTTGAACTGGAAAATTTCTAGATAAGAGGTTCCTTTTCTTACCCTTCCTTGATCCATTTCGAATATTTGTGTTCTTATGGGGTTCCTTATTATACAACATCATTTTTTGAAAATCCTTATCTTTTTTTCTCTACTCAGTGAATTCATTGGTCCTTGAACTAGCATGTACTTTCTTCCATCCTGGCATAACTTTGTTCCACCCTTCAGATTCCACAAATTCATTCAAATTTCCAATCAAGGGAAAACAATTTTTTGATTCTGTCTTGAACATTGAACATATTACATGCCATCTGATCCTCGTTCATGGAAAAATAAACTCTTCTAGCCTAGTGACACAGGAAGAGAAAGTGGTTTTCTAGACTCAAAATCCCTTATAATGTCAACATTTGAAACAACACCAGATACAACGTCCTACAAATTGTGTATACTTACAAACCTCATTGTATCAACAAAGGAAGGAGAATCCCTCAAATTAGTCATTATGACCCCTTCAGGTACCTACACTGGCATCATGTTAGATCCCAAATCACATTTCAAATTCACAAAAATATCATCCACCCTCAGCTCATAATTCACAACTACATTGTCTTTTGGAAGAGGTTGAATACAAACTTCCTCTACCCCCATGTTCACAACATAGGGACCATCAGGTGATCCAAACTCGGTCTAAGGGCAGGAATGACCTTCCCATGATGAGATTGTCTATGAAGGCAAACAAATTATATATTCCTCAAATTTATACATAAAAACTATTAGTCCTACCATGATTCATAGGTCACTTATTTCTTACACTTAAACTCATCCCCCAACTTGATCCAAATATAATCAGTGGGTTGATTAGAAATTTCAACTTCCACACATATATTTCAGGAGTTGGGATGACACACTATGTTGGTTCATCTATCTGATAACATGAAACTCTATACCATATTTACAAGAATTTGAATAATGGAGGGGTTTTGAAAATGAAGAGGAAGACCAAGAATACATACCTAAAGATCCATAGTCAGAGTATCATGTTTCATATGTTAGTCGTAGGAATATCTAAATGTGTCGAATTGAGAAATATTTCTTGTGCCCTAAGATATAGACCATGTATGTATCAGGTACTCATCTGATGAGAAAAAACTATATTATGATGGTTATCTTGAATCATGATGGTGGGATTGTCCTAAAATCTATAGGAACTGAACACGAACCAATAAAATGTGTTGACTAATGGATGAATATTTCTAATGAAAGCTACCATGGTATGGTTTAGGAGTTTAGAATATTCCAATATCTCTGAGAGTGAAAATGTACGGTTAAGTCATCTAATATACCAAACAGGGAATTTGGAGAAAATCTCATTTTTAGGGAATTGGGAATGGAAGTTTGGGTTGGAAAATAGAGAGAAATAGGTCAAGGATACATCGGTTCCCTCCCACTCTTGTGAGGGAGGGACTAGATCAAGGGATATCACCTCTTAGGTCTTCTCTAAACACCGTGAAGTCGACTCTATCATCGCCAGTTTTCAACTTATTTTTGAAGAATCTATAATTCCCTTGACCCTAATATTGTTATGTATCTTAACCCCTAATATGGTTTTACAAGTTGAGGACCCTACATCCTAAGGATACAGTCTTTTAAACTTGATACACCTTATAATGAACCAACCTGAGTTGACCTAACATATCACCTAAGCTGATCCACTACACCACCCAAAACATGTTCATAATTTCCATTAGCTAGCGACAAGCAGCAGACATACCCAACTAAATCATAGGAATGGATTTTTAACTCAAAACTCAATATGACCCATCCATAAGAATGTCATCTAACCCAATAACATAAAATTCAATATTTGAATATAAATACACACCATAAAGAACATCACACCTAAAAAAAATTCATAACTAAACATACACATTGTATCCAAAAATAATCATCCCAATATCAATGGAAATGGTAGAATGAAAAAAAAGTCTCGATGTATATACAAAAAGATAAAGAACCATAAATTTATTTACATGATCCAATCCCTACAAAATCAAATCTCCTATAGAAAACATTGGATGATGATAATCAAGAAGATACACACTAGAATATGGTACCCTTACCGATAACTATGTCATATAAAATGATGTCTATTAATGTCCCTTTCTCCACGGAGGGTATGAGGAAGGAATCCTTGTAGGATACCATTAGGAATCTATTTATGTATTCTACCCATGAAAACTAAATAAATAATTATAGAAACATTTTCAAAACTACCCCACTTTAAAATCATAACAATTTCAAATAAACCTTATAATTCACATTAGTTTTCCATTTCAAAAAATCTATACTTTCTAACAAATCCGTCGTGGATAAAATAAATACAAATAGTAAATATCCATAATATTCTCAATAAAAAAAACAACTATATACAAAGGTGGTCACAACATCAAAAAAAAGTAATCACATTGATTAAAATTTGTAATAA
Organism: Viscum album; assembly: GCA_963277665.1. Taxonomy (NCBI): domain Eukaryota; kingdom Viridiplantae; phylum Streptophyta; class Magnoliopsida; order Santalales; family Viscaceae; genus Viscum; species Viscum album. Next base: position 467,736,489 of record OY728162.1, on the reverse strand, counting down.
TACATCTCATCACATAAAAATTGCATTAATCAAATGAATAAATTATATAAACCAATCTAAAATGATTAATGTGCACCTAGGGGATCTAACAGATAGGACAATTATGAGTGGATAAATAAGTATACTGGCTAGCCATGCAATGGAATCTCTCATGGTCTTCCTGAGGTCCATCATGGAAGTTCTCTTGGTCATCCTATCTAATGTCTTTCAGAATCACACAGAATTAAAATTTTATGCTCATATGGTGTTCCCTACAATGGCTCACCTAGCCACACAAAGAAACCAATATTGATCTTTCAATGATCAGCCTTATGAAAGATCACAGTACCCCTTAGACAAACCCCTCTCTCAATCCCAAATTAACTCTCGTGTTACTCCATACCAACACTTCCATAAACAAGTTCCCATATCAGTCATGCTATATAACAATCCATTTCATAAACCAGAATGCCCAATTTTAGAAAAATTCATTTTCCAAGGTAAAACATTTTCTAAAAACATTTTTGAAATCCATTTAGAATCACAAAACCTTGTTGATCAATTTTTTTAAACACTTTGTGGGCATAAAACCGACACCCTATTTAAAAACCCCATTATAAACCCTAAATTTACGAACCAATCAATGAAACACATCAAACATGGAATTTTATCCAAGAATAAATAATTAAAAGTGGAAATTTAAACAAAACAACCAAGAGGTGGTTAGAAATTTAATGGTATGACACAGAAAATGCCCATAAAAAGAGACACCAACCTCAAATTTTGTCCAATGATAATCTCTATAGATGATGAACACTATTAAGAGACCCGAAATCGAATGACACATGTAATTGAAAATAAAAAAATCCCCCCCCCCCCCGATTAACTATACTTGATTAATCCAAAACCACCCATATTGTTCAATACATCCACAAAAATAGAAGAATAACCAGTGATAAGGACGATAGAGAAGGAAATCAAGAGAAAAATGACTTAACACAAAAAAAAGAATAAAATAATATATTCACCACCATTTATTTGAATGATCTCATCGACTAATGGATAGGGTATTCAAACATTCAGAAATAAAAATCATACCCCAAATCCTAAAAATATGACTGGAAAAAATGTTAAATATCCAATTTTAAATAATCTAGACAAGGCCACATGATTCGATCAGACAATTCTGAAAATGCCTACCAATATTTTGGGTTTCCATTTCAATAAACAATGGGTTTCATATTTCCCCTCGGGGTATTAAAATTCTTCAAAACACATGATCAAACTATGAAAACCACACTATTAGAAACTACTTCCTCATCGTACAGGTAGCTGCAAGGTTGGACAAACCATGTGAAAATCATATTCCACATTCTATCTCTCAAAAGACTCCCAATTTCAACTCCCAGTGTGGAGAACTCCAAGAACACATCATGGGATTAAAAATGCTGAATAAAACACATACCAGTGACCCAGATCTTGTCATAATATCCCCATGGTTTAACTTTATTTCCCTAGAAAGTCCTCAGGCTTAAATATATAAATTGTTGGGTCCACTGCTCCCTTTTCAAACCTTCTAGATACCAAGCCTCATGGAGAATTTCATAGTTATCCTAGACTATATTGAACAACATGATCACAATAACATAGATCACCTTTCTCTGAACACCCATGACATTGATATTCTAATCCACAGTGGTGGTATCGGGCTCTAAATCAAAATAGTTCAACTCTATAATTTGAAATAGGTGTGGAGAGAATCTCTTTAGATGAGAAACATAGAATACATCATGAATCAAGGTCATACATGGTGGAAACTCGAATGGATTATATGACATCCCCAGATGCTTGACAACATGAAATGACCTGACATAATGTGGTGCCAACATCCACTAATTTTCTATATTATGAAGATCCAACAAAATCGATACATTTTGACACACAAAATCACCAATCTAAATCTCCATAAAATGATAGATATGGTTATAATATACCATATAGAGACTATAAGATATCTTCTTCCATTCCTAAATCATCTAAAATATCTCATTTTTCTCATTGATGGGGCTCAGTTCAATTAATGAACACTCACCTACCTCAGTACAACATAATGGGGAATACAATGTATTCTTTTACAATTCTTAAAATGGGTCCTTATAGATCGAGGAGTGGTAAATATTGTTATAACAAAAGTAGAACAATGATGTTTTTCTTTCCCATGAAATTTCAAAATTAGTAACACATTCCCACAACAAGACCATGAGAGTTTTTATGGTATACTCATAATGGACATTCGTATATGAGTGATATGTAGTGATCATCCTTTTCTGTGTTCCTAATGATTATTCGGGTACATTAAAAAAATATGTGAAATGGCCATACCAATATCACACTATCACTTATGGAACACTATAAAGCTGAAAAAACTCTCAAACATATTGGCATGTGAGGTCCTCTTCCTTTATCCACACCTAGTTGGGAATAAAATGTTTTTATTTTCCAAATTATAGGAAATATCCCATGTAAAATGTTTTATACTAATAGTATGAGGTATTCCAATCATGATATCCATATATGTATATTCACACTTCAGCACAAGAATGGGAAGTGGATGAAAAACATGGCTATTATTTTATTCTATGATTTGATCCTCTACTCAGTCAAACATTATGAAATAAGGTCTACCGCGACATCCCTCATCCCCGACCACCAATACGAGCCCCTCAATGTATAAAAAATTATACTTTACTTGTGGTGAATGGAATGAATATAATTATGACCCCTCAAAATCACATCCTATCTTAAGATCAAAAGAACAACCATTTAATTTTGTAAGCGAAAAGAATTATTGGGAGACTGAGATGAATCACATGAGGTCTCCCCACAATTTAAGGAAGTGCTATTCTTGTTGTAATATTTGTATAAAACCTAATAGACCATCACCAAAATTGATGATAGAGTTTATAATCTGCAAGCATTAAAAAATACCTTCCCTCTATCCTCCAGAAGGTCAAGACTCTAATCAGAAAACAAACACATTAGACCCCACTCATCTAATGATTCCTGAACAACCTGCACCTGAAGCTTCCAACTCAATGAATCAATGACAATGTTTCCCTTCATAAGCAAATGAAAAATATAGTTTCCAACATTTTATTGTATTATAACCAACATATAAACTTACAGACTAGGTCCCTCTAGGTGGAAATTTACTTCACAAACTTATGATCAAAATACCCTATGAAATGCTCCCTAAAGAGTTGATGTCTCCACGTGTTCAGTTCATGAATAATAAAATAAAATTCCATGTTGTGTATAGGATAATTCTATATATGTGTTCATTGATTCCTCAATCCATAGTACACTATATGTATTCAATTCATCAAAACACAACACAACCCCACAGTTGAAGCATAATAGAAGACATTATAATCACTCCTAGGATTAGGTAGAATCAAAATAGGTGTTCTATTTAGATAGGTCTAAAAATACTCAAATGAACTCTTAAACTTCTCATACCACCAAAAAATATCCCCTTACTAGTCAAATATATCAAGGGATAAGATATACTAGAGAATTCTTAAACAAAATTCATATAACACATGGCCACGACCAAAAAAACTGTTAATATTAAAAACATTATTGGGATTTTCCAAACACATGACTACCCAAAATTTATCAATATCCACTGAAAATCCCACCATAGAAATTAGATGGACCAAAAACATAACCTCTTGGATCTGAAAATAGCAGTTGGAAAATGTGGAACATAGAAGATTCTATATTAAAACACACAATATAACATCCAGAAGTATAGTCCACTCCCCCTCTATCATGGAATAAAAAAAGTTGTTTTTTAAAAACCTTAATAACGAGAATACTAAAAGGTGATGGACTATCTAGTTCATCATTTCCATGAAGACTAAAAAAATATTCATAATCCTAAATGGTATATAGAATACTCAATGTGTCTATTAAAACAACACAATTTTGTATTTAAAACATCCTCTACGCATACCCTCAATTTGGGGTACACTGAACTATTATTGATCTTCATAACCCAATGGACACCTCAATCTAGTTAAACAGTTCATCAATTCTATGAAATTGTTTTTTTATTCTTTATTATCAAATACTTACACTTACTTTAGTTTATCTAATGTCATATAATACCATATACCATCCCTGAAAATAAAAATGGTGAATCCATTGGTGACACGCAGTGATGGATAAAACCCTCACCCTCAAAATCTTCTAGATGAACATTAAAATCCTTCATATTGTCTAGATATATCAGATAATATGGTAATGAAATTGGGCTTATCCCAAGAATCATATTTATGGTAAACTACACCTCTCATTGGAGTAGAAATCCCCAAAAATACTTCGAAAACATGTTTGGGTACTAGTCTACAACCAATAAAAGTTCACCCACTAAACCATTCTCAATTAAATCATGGGAAAAACTAGAAAAATATAATTATATTAATCCGTTAATCGAAAAAACTGGTCCTGATATTCCTCAATATAGATCCCACTCACCCTGAGGTATGTGATTGCTCCCATTCAGAGTAAGTAACTAGGACATATAATGATATGAGTTGGCCCACTCCATGAAGATGATCAACTATTATATGTGGATAATAAGGAAGAAAATTTATAGGTCCAATATAATAATGTCCCAAATGACTTCCATTCAAACTACCACAACATGTAATTTAGGGAACTTGAAACATTGTTCCTTCTTCCTACCAATGGGGTTGGAAATTTCATAACATAATGCATCAACACAGCTCACAAACACAAAATAATTAATCAGTTTAACTGAAATGAAATAATTTTAAGAACTGATATCTAATAATTAAATTTCCATAGAATAAGAAACTAAAATTGTCCCAAAAATAGTGGATGGAATATAATATGATTCCCCTTTAAATACCTCTTATTCATGGATATTCTCGAGATCAGTCCCACCCTATACCCTCTTCCCCGAATGAGAATCCCCCTTTACACAAGGGTGATATATCCCACACATGGAAGCATCTCAATGCACTAATGAGCCTTTTTAAAAAGCATATCCCACCCCACTACCCTGTGAATCCAACTGATAGAAGTGTTTGTTGTTTTGACTACGCACAGTAGTGACATGTCCTTATATTAATTGAGTACTGAAGCATGGTGTGTCCCTCTCTCCATCAATATTATAAATAAATGAAATTATGCTCTAAATAATTGATAAAAATTGTTTTTGATGTATTTCTTACACTATTTCCACTACTCATATGTGACTTATCCCACTTTTGGTTGTATCATCGAAAAGAACTCCTGATACAACCCACTGAAGGAACACCACTGAGATATGTTTTTCAAGTTAAATATTCCATTTCCAAATCTACCTATTCAATCACCATTTAATATGTTAGTAAATATATGAGGATGTTCATTGATATAATCTCTGACTAGAAGCCCATCTCAAAATTACATGCCTTGATGTAATCATTCATGGGTAGATCTAGAGAGGCATGAACCAACTCAAAATATTTTGTGACATACTCCATCATTGACAAATCACCCTACTCCAGCTTCAAAAACTCACAGGCCTTCTCCACTCTCATGTTATTTCGAAATAATTTCCAATATATTGTCAATTTGAATGTGGTCAACATGAGATCCACATGCATCCTAGAAAGCACCTTTGATTCCCCCCACTTTATACCTATTCCTTCTGAATATTTTGTGGAAAACTCTAATGTAGTGGTCTTTGGGGTCTACAAAAAATCAAATATTTACCCGATATGATCCAAACTCTCATTGGGCTCATTTGGTCATGTGACGTAATGAAACATCGATATATTATACAGTGAAAAATCATTAACAGGGTCTATGATATGTGTATGTTCATTAAATCCCAATTCTACCAACTTTCGTACCATTGAAATCACAGACTCCACAAAATATAGATCAACATGACAGTTTTCTTGTGAGTTACTATCCTTTTCACCCTCTCTACACCTATATGAGGCCATCTTGGGAGGAATTGTCCACGAGACACATATTACATGCTTCATTCAGAATAATCCAACATTAAACCACATCACAAATACCAAAACAAAACCCCCCATCATGGAAATCACAAGAAAATCAATCAAATAAGGATAAAAACAACATTACCAAACTAATAATTGGGTTTATAACATAACCAAAATTATAATTACGGCCATGGAAACTCAAGGTTTGACATGAAGAAGATCTGGTTAGGCGTTCCCTTATTTCTACCTCTCGAGTCCCAACAATCCTAGATCTATTATAACACCAATTCCAAAATAAAATCCACTTTGATACCATTATATGATTAACAAAACAAGGTTGACCTAATCCATTAACTGTGTGGGCCACCTACATGGCCCAAAGTGTGTTCCCAATCACCATGGACTAGTGAAAAGCACAAGTAATGGCCAACTAAAGCTTTAGAATAGCCTCAGCAGTGGTAAACTCGCTTAACCAATCTATAGCAAGGAAGTAAATATCACTAAAATCAAATTCAATAGTTTGAGATAAAAATATATCATACACATTGTCATACGTAAACAAAGCATTCCATTACTAATCATATACATGGTTCTAAAAATAAATAACCCACACTCAAAGGAAAGATTAAAACACTAAATAAAGTCCAAATCACATCACAATGAATATAAAAAATAAGTATCAAATTGTCCTGATCCAACCCCTATGAGATCGTATCTCCTTTATAAAATAGTGGGCAGTGGTATATAAGAAGAGTTAGGCAAGAACATAATTCCCATTCAATTACCCATTTCTAGAAAAATAAAATATACAAATGCCCAATGGAATAAGAATTATGTGAGGAAATAATCCAATTAAGACACCACCATAAATCTATTTATGTTTTTTACCCATGAAAACTAATAAAATAGTATGAAAACACTTTCAAAACTAATTTTTTTTTTGAAAACATGCCATTTTTAGATAATACTTTGAAATCCATTTGATTTATCATTACAATCAAAATTGGATTTCAAATGAAATTTTCAATAAGGGTCAAATAAATAAACATATCCATAATGAATAGAATTCTCAATAAAAAACAAGGAATTTCCAATTGTGAAAAAAATGTCAACAACATGTAAACACACAAATCAAAAATGGGCATAATACACCTCATCACATAAACATTTCATTAATAAAAGTCATAAATCAGATAAACCATTATAGATTGATTAATATTCATATAGGGGCTCTAACTAATAGGCATATCACGAGTGTGTAAAATATTTTACAAGATGGATTAGAAATAGAAGATCTCATTATCTTCTCCAAACACAATATATAATATCTCTAGACCTTCCTACCCAAAGGATCTCATGGTACCTTGAAAATAAAATTGGATGCTTGCATGGTCCTCCCTCTGATTAATCACAGAACAACTTTAAGAAACCAATTTGATAGCATGCATAGTAATCCATCTGAAGGCTCAAATGGATCTTCAAACAAACCCCGCACTCAAACTGTGGTAAACCAATGATATACTATATGCCAACACATCCGCAAGAATGTTCCCACATCAATTAACCGATATCACAATCCATTTCTCAAAAAAGCATGACTAGTTTTATAAAAACACCATTTATAAGGAAAAAATATTTCTAATTTTTTATATAAATCTATTTTGAATAAAAACCTATTTGGGATATTTTATCATAAACAGGGTTGAAATACAGTCCACACTAATTTATAAAACCACACATTAAACCCTAATTTGACAACCTAATCCATGAAACACATCAAACATGGAATATTAACCAAGAAGAAACCGTTTAATTATAATTTTAATAAAAATAAAAAAAATGTGATTACAAATTTAATGGTATGACATGGAAAACGACCTTAAATTTAGACGCATCTGTCATGTTCGGTAATTTTAGTTCTCTCTATAAAATTAAAGTCAATCCATGCCCAAAATAGCATTAAATTATACTAAATGGAATATCACAATGTTTTCTAGGGGGAATCCAACAATATTTGATAGGAGAGGAGGAATAAATATGGAATGTAATAATTTCCCCTTTTATCATTTCCAATGTTAACTCTACTTCCATTCATTAATGTGGTGTTTGAATAGTTCTTCTAAAATCATGTGATATTAAGGAATGCATAGAACTATAATGAAATAGTACATTATCTATCCTTCAATGAATAACTACAATACATATAACATCTTAATTGATGGGATCCACATTAGCAACTATCATGGAATAAGATCAACCTTTCTATATAGTCCTTAGAGGTTTTTTTATTGGATTTCATCGACAACCCTTGGCATATAACATTGATTCACATAGAGTCCTTTTTCCATAATGTTGAAACATTAGATAATAGGTTGAGGGATTAATAGATTACTATTTTATTAAACCACATAGGTGGGTTTATCCCATCAAAAATAACTATCTTGTTTCCCTTATCTATGACACCTTAATCATTTCCATGTACCCATCATAAAATTTATGATATTCTCTTTCCCACACTTTTGATAACTGTAATGTTGATAATTCTTTCCCCCCTGAAAATTTTCCAATTCACAACCAGAATTAAAATCCTATACTTTCCTTTTATCTCCATATCATTTTGATTAATTTATCTCCATTATAAATTTGAGCAAACATTAGATAATTTCTACAAAGGTATTAAGGATCCAAATGGCTAATGATTTTCATAAACATGGATTTATACCACCAAAGAAATAGTTGACTTTACTTTTAATATAAATGAAAAATATCGAAGTATATCATGAAAGTATTATATTTTTTCCTTAAAACATGATGGAATTATTTACCTTTTACTTTAGGAAATTATAATATCTCTCCAGTTAATATTATTGTGTGAGGAAAATATAATTCAAAAAAAAATTCTTGAAATATTTCAACTTCATCACATCAATCTATTTCTCAGGCATTATATTTTTATCAATGTACATTATTGATCATCTTATCCCCATATATAGTAAACAAATAACATGAAAATCTCTTACATAATGTATTGAAGGATGGAGAAGATATTTTCTTTGAAATTGATCTAATGTTTTATGACTACCGAAATAGAAGATTCACTAAAATTTAGAGGCTTTTATCATATAAAGGTCTCGATTTCAACCTGTTATTTCATAGGGTGATAGGGGTTTCCCCTAGATTCATGTTTATATTATAAAATTTGAGTTAATTGAGAAATTATTTTCTGTTTTTTCATGAATCATGGTCCCATAGTTCTTGGCATCTCAATTGGACAGTCAACATGTTACTCCATGCACTGGTTACTAACATGGTTCCACATATTTCAGGCCACTGAATAAAATAAAGTAAAAATAGTGATGGAAATTTTTAAACTATTAAATACATAAATGGGAAACCATGAAAATTAAATGGATAACTCATATATAATGTATATTCTATAGCCTATGAATTGTTACATTTTAATCTATGTTTTCCATGATATAATTTCAAAATGAATGTCATATTGGAATTTAACCCACTTAATAATGGTTCGTAATGATCTTGTGAATTAATGATATAATCTCCGAATGAGTTTCATACCCGGTTTGTAGAAATGTATATTTTTTTATGCACCAGGTGACAATTGAGTCAAGCTCAATTCACCCACTATGGGGTTTTTTCTTATATGTTCAATTGTGCCAGATCCACACCCACATGTAATATCCAGATATGTTTGTATTTTCTTGGAAACCACATACACTTTAGATTACCAAAATTTAAAAATTAATTCATGTGTTTAATATTATCCATAAGGATTTCACTAGAAGTTTATAATCATAATCTCTAAAAATAATAATAATTTTCTCTGTTACCAAATATGAAAACCAATATCATTAATACTCCTTAATTCATAATTTATCATTTCGATATACACATAATATAATCCTAGATGATCATGGGCCCGATGTCTATAGAAAATTATGTACAAAACATAATAACTTGAATGTATATACAACATTATTATTTAAAACTCCTTTTACATGATCTTATAAATCCATTTCCCTTCTAAAAATATATGAGATAACCCATGGATGTACATATGAAAGAGGTGAGATATAAATCCCAATAAGGGAATAATAAAAATATAATAAGGTGATCGTAATTTATGTTAGTAAATATTCATATCAATGAGATATAAAATGTGTGATAATTATAAACATTAATATTTTTGCATTACATAAGATGATAACATGGAGGAATCATGGTAATGTGGAAAAAATATAAAACATCACATAAGTAGAAATCAAGGATAAATTCCAAGACAACATCAAATTGTGGAAAGAGTCACATCATGGATTTTATTCACTCTATAGTCATATATATTAAATCCCATTAGGAGAAAAATATTACCCAATGAATTTTGGTTCTATATAATTATGGTTCGACCTAACACATTCATATAATGTACAAGAAAAAGTGGGTCACAGAGATCAAACAACATAAGAATATCATCTATCACATTCATTACATATTTTTAGGAATGTGGGTTATATACATGTAAGTCTCAAATAAATTAATTATAAGTATATATATTTGAATACACTTGATTTCAAATGATGATAGGTATTTGCGGTATATATTTTTGGCATAGAAAATCACATGACAATTTCGGCACCATAACAAGGGTACAAAAAGATTCATTCATGGGTTAAATGAGAGTCAAATGGATCTATCACAACATGGAAATAATAATTACATTAAACGGTATGTTTAAAAACATTTCCCAATAAGAAAAATTGGAAAACAAAAGGCACACTATAAATAAGATTCTTGAATAATAAGAGAATGAGAGGATCCCATGCCATGAGAATGTGCATAAAAAAGTTTGGGAGAATATTCATGAGAGATTAAGGGAATTTCGGAAGGATAAATAGAGGGAAGGTTAGACTAATATCATGATTAATGAGTTTTAATTGAATATTATTGTCATTTTTTGTGGGTTTTTATAAAAGATTAATGGATAAATCATTATTAATTTCAAACCATAGGTTTTTCAATTTATAAAATAAATTAATACAAACCACAAAAAATCCTTGTTTTTTATAATGATTTATTCCAAATTGGTGATTTTTTCATTATTTCATAATTCCATGATCTAAACTCTATAAAATAATACCCTTGGTGATATATATGTGATAAATGATTATAATCAATTAATTTTAAAACATTAAAATATACAACAGGTTGTGGAGGATTCATTTAGGGTTTATAAATTTAATAAAATAATATAAAAACAAATTACTTTTAAGGTCTAACATCATTTGGGTCATGGATAATCGTTATAGTATGTATTACCTCACTTTTTGGGTATTATGTTGTCATAATACAAACCAAATAATTATAAAATATTTAATTTTTACCCAGAAAAAATCACATATCTGGGAAATTCATAAGACGTTCACAATAGGATAATTTGAACATAAATTTATCAAAAAAAATATTATTTTATCAAAATATGTCTCTCAATATTACATGTAAAACTATTAAATAAAAAATCTCCATTTAATAAAAAATACAGCGGTCTTTTACAATAATAAGTTTCTATACCTTATAAAAATTTCATTTAACCTCATAAAATTATATTATAATTTATATTTTATAAATATTATTTTAAAATAATAATTTACTGTAATAAAATTTATTTAATCAAAAATAGCATAATTATTGAATCGAAAAATTTCCCAACAAATAGATTTTGTATCCCATTATTTTAAAATCTAATTTTTATCAAGATTATTATTTAATCATTGTAAAGTAATAATAAATAAAATAATAATTATTTTAAAAAAAATAATAATCCATATTGTTATGATCTAGATACAAATACATATATTACACTAACAAATGTCTTTATGGTAAGGTGTGTGGTGGTAATAATTTTATGGGTTGGTTCAATAAGCATTGTTTGGATCCTGATCTATATGAGCTTGAACATATTATATAAATGGTTTATCTCATGGTTTAGCTATTGAATAATGGATTGATATTATTCATGGGTAAATCCCAGTGATGTTGTATACCTCATATGCTCCAATAATTTTTTTTCCAAAGGGTATGACCATATTGGTCGAATCCATTTATTATTTGGTCTATGTTAATTGTATTTATCAAACCCCCATATATATTCTATTTATAAAATCATTTTATAATAGCTATATAAATAATGGTTATGATGGTTAAGGGTCTTTTAAATATTATACGATGTAAATTACAATGGTCTAAGAAATCAATGTAGTACATGTTTTTTCTATAATTTATTTCATTAATTTAAAAATGAATTTTCATTTATAAATGATTCGGTTATTATAATAAATTTAGTTGGTAACATGGATCAATAAAAAGTACAAATACTAACAAGTTTGAATAATTAATGAGATAATTGTTTCCAATTGCATGTGGAATAAATCTATACAATAGGATGATTATGAAATGTATGAGGATATTAAAATGGTGAGTACAACACAAAAATCATTGATAAAGGATCTATCACATATGTCATCTTGTGTACTAGATGAGTTATCAATCAATTACTTGAGAAATTTCAAGTGATATCTATATGGTACTTGGAGCGGATGGAACACTAATTACAAAGGGGATAAAAAATATCCATCATATAGATCAACTCAATCTAATACCACTGTTATGAGGATGAAGTGATAAAAAGTAGAATATTTCATATAGAGGTATCCATATCCATAAATATAGAGTACTTTACAAATTCTGAAGTAGATAAAGAAGTATAAAATATATAACTATTTTTTCTGATATATGGTATCAGACAAATGGAACTATCTAAGATGTCAAGATTATAACAGAAGAAAACTGACTATACTTTGTGATATCATATCTCGATGAGTTTTACTCAAAGTTATGAATTCATAGATAGAAGAGTATCCTGGTAAGAAAATGTAGCAGGAACAATCACTAAATACATAAATCAGTAGACGCATTCTTTTATCATGTGATATATAATAGTTTGATTATTTTCATGTTAGATCTAGTGAATGGGGGAGTTTTTTAAAAGTGTATTTTTATACCCAAATTTAAATGTTATTTTTGATTACCAACTCATTTTTATAGAGATTTATATATTAATTCTAATTTACATAATAGTGTTGTCACTTCTACATCCACTATTTACACGATTATATCCTAAAACTATTTTTCATATCAATATGTTACAACAGATTCCAGTTATAATGGGAACTTCATTATACTATTGCATAAATTATAAACATATTTTTTATATTTTAAATGCATCATATCAGATTCACATAGCTAATATCTGACTATCTAGTTATAAGTACGTATAAACAAGGAATTATATTATATTTTTTAACATTTTCATCAATTTTAGAGGAGATCATGATGGTTGAACCATTAATAGGACGACCACATGTTTCATGTTTCATGGGTTATTCTCATTTACATGTGTGTATTGGTTTCTTACATTAAATCATTATCAATGGATACCATTTTACTGTGTGCAATGATTCATTATAAAAATCATGACATTTATGATTTAGATAGGTATATTGTGTTGGGTGTGGCATTGATAATATGGAATTGGATTAATATTCATGATGGGTTTTGATGCTTCTAAAAGGAAGAGATATCCCAACCCATATTCACTAGGATGGTAGAAAATTTATTATATCCATATTCATGGTGACTCAATTAATGTATAACTTATAAGGTCATGAATAAATACATTAATAGGGGATGATGAAATAATGTGTGAAACCTACTTTATAAGATATCACATGATAAAGATTTTATATTACTTGGTGTGTGTTAGTAAGAGGGTGTGGTTTCTATGACTAAACCTTGTTTGGATTTCACTAAAATATAGACGAGTGAGATTCATGTACGCATGCATTTGATGCATAATATATATGTATGATATTATTTTACACACACAGATATATATATATATATATATATAATTTTATATTTAATATATACATGTGATGAATGAAAATAAAATATATATATATATATTTTATTTTGAATGGTATATTTAATAGTTACAATCCGTTATGAATGCATTAAATAATTTTCATTAATTCATTGGAATTGTTCAATGAATTATACACAACCGATAGTCAGGAAAATGATGTGTTATGAAATGGGGTCCTTAGGATTCAGGTATATAAGAGGATTAAATCCTCTCTTATTAGTGTGTGATATGTATGATACCCTATTAAACTCTCATCCTCTTGAAAAACTATTTATCTCATTTGAGAAGGGACTAGCACACCTTCAAATATTGGGTATCCTCATGAATGGATCATTGATCCATTTCTTGGGGTATCACCTTAGGGGTAAGGATATTTCGTTCACTGATCCTTGTGATCTTTCTCAAATAATCTACATGGAAGGGATGTGGAAATTGATATTGTTAATGAATTCGAGGTACTCTATTTTTTGGGTTATTTACACATTGATTTCTTAAAGATAGATTTGTATTTTTTTGGGATTTATTCCACAATAAATTGTCATTCAATAACCAAATGAAACTTCTCAGTGGTATCGGCAACATCCTGGACTCATATTCCATTGAACGGTTCCTCAATCCCCATGGGTCTCATGGCACCAAGCGTATCTCCCCAAACTAAATAGGCTTCCTACTATAATTGAGGGACTAGGTTGTGTCTATGGGGAGACTATTCCATCTTAGCAGAGTGTAAAACACTAGTAGAAAACATATAAACCAAATATCCAAAGTAGTATAACAGTCATACAATTGATAAAATGAAGGAATGGATACTAATTCCAAAATTAATCTCATATAAAATGATTATCAAGTCATGTGTCTCCAGTGAAACCAAAAAATGAATACAAACTGCCTTTACAATACATGATAAAAAATTACAAAAATACCAAAAAAGTTCTATATTAGAATAGAAGCTTATGCTTTGGCTCGGTCTCATATTATCCGTGACCTAATCATGGTATCAAGCCATGAATCAAAATATGGGTTCTTTCCCCAGTCCCAACATACATCTATATAGTCTCTCCTGGTGCCCAATTGTATCCCAAATAGGGTGTGAGATACAATCCCATTATGTAATCACCCAAATATCTATAAAATATCCTAGATATATATAATATGATAATAATAGTGTGGTATATATCATACTTAAGCATTAATTGAAAGTAATGTTTTGATGACATGATTGCTACAAAACATGTGATACTATATATCGCATCAAGGCTCCCTAAAAAACATGGGTCTGAGTCCTATAAAAATATGGCAGTATATTAAACAGCTATATGCACTATGTCCTCATCATATATGAAATATCTCATTAAACACACAACCATTCCATACAACCATTAATACCATATCATCCATGGTCGATCCGAATAATTGGAAAATTCACATTTACCACGATCTCACCCTAAAACCATGAATATCACATTTACAATGTCAATACTGTATAATCATGTGTGAGGCCCCTAAGGAATAGATCTGAGGTATAGTGGAATAAGGAATCCTCAATTAGACCCAAGAGTATCTCGATGGAAAATCAATGAGGCTAAAATTGGTTTCCAAAGAGCATGTCAATAGACCATGTCCAGTACAAGGCCAAAAACTCTACATTAAAAGGGTATAAAGGACCAAGGAATCCCACAAACTCAATCTTCCGGGAGCAGTGTCTTCCAAGGCATCCTCTACCAGGTTTATGACCCATGGGATAAATGCCAATGGTGTCTAATGGAATCATTATTCATTGTATCACAACCAATAAATCCACTACCATTTCTTTTCAATATTTCACCCATCAATTCACAATCATTTAAAATTAATTAGTTAAGTCACTCTTATATCAATTCACATTTAAAAAATCAATGACTATACATTATTCTATCAAATGGAAATGGTGGAAAACCGAATCATAATAAATCAATTCATTTCATTTCATTAACCTTATGATTTATATAACTAGTAGAGATCATAAACACACCAATTTGGTGGTTCAATAATATGAAAAGGAAAAAAGGAACACCTCATGGGTGGCCATGATAGGGGAAAAACCATAAAAAAGTTTCCAGGGAAGTAAATGGAATACATAATAGGTTCAATTAAATTTAATTATAATATTAAACTAATTTTCTAGGACACTCCAGAAATTCTAGTGGATGTCTCTATGCAATCTAGAAAAAAAATCACCAAACCACTTGGGAAATTTATAGACTACATACCATAGGTTTTTACTATATTTCTCATCCAGTATCAGTTTCTGATTTAACTCATATCGGAATAAAAATGAAGAAAAAATGAATAAAATAGAATTATATCAAATTGTGTTACTCCTAAATAGCTCACATAATAAAAATAACAAATAAGAATGAAACAACATGAATTGAGTACTCCCTAGCACATATAAAATGAGACTGACATTGGGAAATTCTGAGATCATATGGATGAGTTGGATCAAAAGCTGTGAAATAGCTACAAGGATGAGCACCCAATATGAAGGTTCTTCAAACGTAGGAGAATAAAAGTTATTTTTAATTCTATAAACATATTAGGGGAAAATTTTTAATTTTCCCAAAAAACTAGGCAACATGGTTTATTCACATGGTTAGAGAAACTATGCACCAATCTTTCCCCAACATCTATTATATGGGTCACCTGTATAGTCCCTATGGACAGTTTGACTAACTATGTGTAACCCATGTGTTTAGGATATTCTAAAAATTATAGTTTCATTTCATGGGTATGCACCTCTATCTTCATGGTTTACTCAAATTATGTGGTCTTCTCTATACATGTTTCCATGTATTGCATCATAATTCAAACTGTGTGGCATGCCCCACACGATTTTTAATAACAATCAGGCCTGTCCTTTTCCCCTAGAATCTATGTTTGAGGCTTTGAACAACCCCAAAACCCCATAATAGACCTATGCCCTAAATTGTTAATTACATTATACCATAATTAATCATTCAATCCAAATAAAAATGAGATTCGTACCTCAAATGAAAACCCAAAATCATACAATCGCTGACCCATAAATCAATTCTTCCCCGAATTTCCCACTCAAGGGTGGTCATGATTCAGTTACAAATAACCATGGCCACTAAGCATGTATTCCAGCCTACTTCCCCCATTTCTCATCATGAAAACAAACTTTCTACTATACCACCCATACCAGGGGAACTGGACAACCTCATAGAACCATCCTTCTCCTATCGAAAATACAATATTATGCTCCTAAAAGTATGCCTAAACCTATTACTCCACATCATCCAGATACAGAATGTAAGTCAGGTATGAATGATAATGTTTCAGTTGAGATTCATGAATGATATCATGAATAGCCCGATGCCTCTAAGGTAACTACAATCGATAGGCTAATGTTCTGACTCTCTCTAGAATCTCAAATGTACTAATGTATTGCGGTGAAAGATAACCCCATCTCCTAATCCTTCTACATCCCAACCATGGTGTGATATGTAAAAAAGACTTGATCTGTGACCTTGAACAATAGAGGTCACCTATTGTGATATTCATATGATTTCAATCAATACAATGTAGTATCCATCCAATTTTTTATTAACTAGACCTTCTCAGAAGTCTCTTCAATTGGACATGGTCCTGGTGAAGCTTCCTCAGCTACCTTTTACCAACACAAGGGTGATCGGTAGGGTCTACTGTATGAATATTCAAAAGGGTCCATCTATATCTTTTCCTAAAAGATATTATTTTTTGAGAACTCAATAAGGGTAACATTCCACTCCCAAGCGCCCCCAAAATCCAAGACTCAATCCCGCAACATGACCTCAATAACAAATATAACACGTTGTGACTTGTAATCTCTCTAAGGGTCCTATGTTGTGATCAAAAGCCGTAGTGCAACCAAAAATATCTAAAAACTCTTCTAAAAATGACACATAAACATTGAATCCATATATTAAATGATATTTAATAGGACCCATAAATGTCTACTATCTCATGGACATAAAACCTCCCATGATCCTCCAAATTGAAGGATTCCATGATCAGTAGTAAATGAGAATCCATCTTGAGCCATTCAAAAAGAAATCAAATGGTACCACTGTATCGTGGTGACCTCAGAAAACCAATCAAAAAACCAATCCCAACATAATCCCACTTCCAGTAGATAATTTTATCTTCTATAATGTTCTGGTTTTCCAATAATGTTATACCTCCACTTGATGAAAGGTGGAACACCTCATAAAAAATAACTTCCTCACAATTATTACCCGACCACTAGTAGAAACAGTTAAATTTATAGTAAATATATTTAATGTCAGGGTGAACTACCCAAAATGAGACACATAACTCTTATATCATCTCATTGGGTATGTCTACTGGAACCCATAAATATCCATGGATACACAGCACCTCATCCTCAAAAATATTTCAACATGGGGAAGGGTCAACACCTACCACCCTCTCTTATAGTTCGAGGCCCTCTATATATGATATATGCCCCATACTTACTCTGTTCAGTAGGGTAGAGGTCATAAATAAAAATGAAATAATAGTCTACCCCTTCATTTCCATCTCCTCCACATTCATCTCAGAGAATAAATCCATAATCCACTATTCATTACTAGCCTATTAAACTTCCTACATCTGAGTTATCATGCATTGTGCCCATACACAATGTTTCCCATCACAGTTATGTAGTAATTATAGAAGTAAAAATGATCTAGATACTCAACCCACCATCACTATCCTCAAATTCATATCGCACTGTGTAAATATAGACATGAGGCTTTTGCGGTCCTTGTACACCACAAAATACTCTCCCAGTATGTAATGTCTCTGATGCTAAAAATCATAGAAAACTACATCTAACGTCAGATAATATGTTAGGTAATTATTTTAATGAGGTATCATCTACCAAAACACATACAACAAAACTCTACCCCCCCTTCATCATAACTAATCCCATCCCAATACCTGAGGTTCATAAAAACACTTTGTAGCTTCTCCCTTTCTCTTATGAATCATGACCAGTGTTGAATCCAAACACCCTTTCATCCCCTAAAATCCTATCTCAAAGAAAACTAACAATATAAATTTTACAATCTTATTATTCAATACTATTAACATTGCTTACATGCATGATAACTCTTATATTAAATAGCTATAACATCAATATATCCCTAAGAAACATCACATATCAAATATGTTCTCTGGTTGCTCCAAGGAAACTACAGCTCTACCCATCTCTGGGAATAGTAATACTCATATCTCTAAGATAATATAACTAAAGAAGTTAATCTTATCCACCTATAATTTTATCTTTGTGATCATATATTATAACTAACTCTCTCTCATTGTATCCAAAATGTTCTCAAGATGTTTGGAATGCTCGTATAGATTGTGATAATACACCGAGATATAATTTGTGAAAACTCGAAGAAAAAAATCTATATAATTATTGAAAATATGGTTCATCAGTGGAATCAAAACTTATGGAACATTCATGATACTAAATAACATAATCATATACTTGTATAGATCATAATTTCTATAATGGTTTTTATAATGTATATCTATAGGTCGAACGTGCACCCGATGGTATCCATATCTCAAATAAATTATTGAGAGAACATTATCTATTCAAAACTGATCAAATAGTTCATCTATATGTTGAAATGGATACATGTTCTTAACCATTAACTTGTTTAATTTTAGTTAATGAACACATATACTAAGTGCACCATCATTCTTTCTTAATAAAATGACCAAAAATCCCATAGAGAAGTATTGGGTCTTATAAACTGCTTTACCACAAAATTCACTTACTTCCTCTTTAGCTCATAGAAATCCATCATTCTAATCTTAAAATGAATAGTAGATATCGATGCAGCACCTATAACTAGCTCAATGGAGAACGTAACCTCACTCTCATGATGTAAAACATAAAAAATAATCTAGGAAAACATCCCCAAAATGATCAAACACTTGAGGAAAATATTCCTAATGCAATTATTGATCACTCGGATACAGAATCACAATCTAGGTGGTCATCCCACCCATCCCATGATTATATGGTCCACATTGGATCTAAAAGATTTCTCATTCACCCTTTGGAAAATAATATAATCCCACGTATGATTTTAAAGTAACCATCTGATGATAAAAATAAGCATAGGATTCATTATCCACTAAACAATCAACTTTGAGTATCAAATAAAACTCAGTCATCTTGAATAAAAACAGATCCCAACGGAAGTGAAATCCACACACCTCATGGGAAACTCATTGTATTGATTTACATCCTCTTTTCTTGTCTAAAATGGAGTTTCTAGCATCCTAATTCACTCTAATTACTGAATAAAAAGTCCAAGGACTTTCACCACAGGTACAGATATAAAACAATGCAATTTTCCTATTTCAAAAGAAGAAAATAAAAAAGTTTAGTATGTATATATCATACCTATCCACATAGATTTTCGGCTACCGTGGCCTTTGGATTTTGGTTGTAGATAATATATTTTTCATGAACTATGGCCCTATGACATAACCTCATTACCTAGAATAAGCATACTCTGTTGTCTCACTGAAATTGGTGTCTTTCGTCCTCATCCATGACCACCACCAACTCAACCTGATCGACTAAAACTACCCCATATATTTTCCTTATATAGAGTCATAAAATACACTCCCAAACCTGGTGTCAGAGGTGACCACTGGCACTTAGTGTTGGAGGGTAGGTCGTATAGATACATTTTAAATGTCCCGTCTTCCTACAATCTTGGCATTCAACTGGGACATGATCATACTGATTCCTCACGTTTCCTTATCTATCACAATTATGATTTAAAACTTCATTGCCAAAACTAGTGTCTTGTATGGTACAAATATTAGTGGTAACCTCAAAACGGTGCTTCCTTTTTTTATATGATTAACCACTGGGTTATGTGATTACATTTCTCTACCCTACACCCCCATATTACCTATGGTCTCACTCTATAATCAGATATTGATACACTATTTCAAAAATATAGGTCAACATGAACACATTGATGAAAGATCGAATGGTGTGTGGAATACCTTCCTCGAAGAAACCTACCCTCAACAACTCATCAGCAATGTGCCTCCGTCGAAAATACTACAGTTCAGTAAATCATGTCGATTGCTCCATATACATTATAGAACCCGGCATTAGATGATTTAACTCACTAGACTATACTCCCCTCAGATACTCAGGGTAAAATTAGTTGTTGGACTTGGTTTGTAAATCAACCCAAACCATATCTTGTAGCATGAAACCTACATCAGAACATCTTACCCTTGCATTGCTAATCCTTCATGAATATAAGTCACTATCTTCACTCTCCTATAAATATGTGTCTTCAAATTCTCAATAATTGATAGATAAGATTCAATATATAAAATAGTAGCCTATGTACTTCCATCCAAATAAAACATTGGAGGATGATACTGATGGAACACACATTTATTCTTAACAATACAAAAGTAAAACATCAGTGCTCACTAAATAGACAAAAATGAACTGGAAAAAACCATAAAAAACTATGCCTCATCACCATTTTCAGGAACAACATCTAGTGACAAAATAGAACAAAAGTAGTATCCACTAGTAGCTCATTTCCCACTTCCTCTTTATCATGTTCATCCCCAACCTAAGGGCATAAAATAGAGGTAATAATGGTTGAATTCATATACAATTATAGACACATTCATTCGAAATATTAAATATAAAATTTCATATATAATAGAATGAGATGGGTCAAATCCTTCGTATAAATAGGTAATATAACACATCATACTACTAAATCATGGAAAATATAAAAAATAGTCCTAAAAATATCTAGATACATTGTCTAACAGCCACTCAAAATATGGGGTAGGACAAGTGTGTGTTTCATCATTCTTATTCTCTTTTGATTTTCAAATTTATTTCACATCCATTTAAAAATGATGAAATAACTGGTTCACCAAATTGTGAACTATAAGGTTCTATACTCTTTATGAACTGAAATATGGCATCCAAATAATCCGAATTATAACAAATTATAGACAATCCAACTAATGGTCTAGGACTCAATGTTCCACAATTGGATACATAGGGTTTCTACTGTAGAATAATCAACAAAAAACACTACTTGGGTTATGGTAAGCAATCTATGCACCATCCATATTTCTTCTTTCCTTGCACAAAATAATATCACAATAGTAGATACATCTATCACACAACCAATCCTAAAATCATCCATGAAATGAAATTCATACCATCTAGAATGTAATAATGCATGGTTTGTGAATCCTGAAAAGTTTCTAAATTAATACATGAGATGGAACACCCTTTTAACATTGGACTTAAAAAACAATAAAGCCCATAATCATAAAAATAATAACATCACAATTAATTTTCATCACCCAATCGTGTAATCAAATCTATTGTAATAGTTATAATCTCAAAAAAATCGATTCAAGGAAACATTGTTTTTTCATATATGTGGGTTATCTATGCCAAGGAATTCATCATTTACAAATTCCAATTCCTTTTGATCCCCTTCAATTATTTCAAAATAGTAAATCAAAAAAGAAAAAATCCACTAATACCACATTATAATATCTGAAACCTAGATTACACAAAAATGAACCCTATGCTGGGTTGGCCATATGGACTCTAGTGAATTTTTACAAACACCAAGAGGAAATTGACTAGAATCGATGTCCTAGGGTGTGTATTTTGGGAGAAAATTCCTTCTTACCAGCATGTAACATAGTAGTAGCTATCATTAAAATAAAGTACATAAATCAGTATGACTATTCAAAATTTGATAAATAGTAGGAATAGAAAGGAATTACAAATGTAATATCATATTTATTGACGATCATGTGATGTATCTATAATGATTCCAAAATAGGTATATAAATAACTCGTAAAATACATGTAATAAAATTCATAAAATTCAATATTGTCATGCCTCTTAATATTAATGCATGCCTCAACTCAGTCTCCCGCTCTCCTACTCATAATAAAGGCATAGACTCAATCTTCGAACTATGGGTGCTTCTTAAATTCCCTACAGATTTTCATATAGTATGTATGGGTACCCAAGGGCGTCTCAAAAAGTGTGTGAGATACATTCCTAGAAGGTAAACAACCAATTGTCTATAAAAAATCCAGGCTATTTAATATAAGCTAAAAAGAGTGTACACATGTAACCAGTAATTAAAAGTGTTGTTGCCACGGAATATATGCTACAGAACATGTGATACTGCATATCACATCAAGGCTCCATAAAAAATGGTTAGGCTCTAATAGGAAGGATGTAGTAAAGTAAATTAAAGTAATCACCCTGACCTCACCGTATATAAAAAATATCATTTAAGCCAAAACCTTTATATACAACCTATAACACAATATCATGCACATAAAATCCTTATAATCATAAAAGTCACATTTACTATGGTTGTGTCATACATCCAATTATATAAAATTTACCATGGACCAGTCATATAATCAATTGTCAGACTCTATAGTACCAGATCCAGGGTATAGTGGACCATAGAATCCTCATCAAGTCACATGATCATCTCAATGGAAACTCTGTTTGGCTTGAATTGGGGTCCAAGGACCACGCCAGTATTCTATGTACACTTCAAGCCCAAATAACCATGATCCAAGGGGTAGTGAGGCCCAAGTCATATCATAACATCATGACCCATGGAGCAATTTCATCCAAGTCTTCCACTACCACTTTCAAGACCCATGGGAGAAACATCCATGTAAACAAATGGAATAAGGAACCAAGGTGTAACAACCAAGGCATCCACTTCCAATTTAATTCATCATTTCTCCCAATAGTTCACAAGAATAATTATTTCACGAGTTTACCCACTCATATAAAAATTCACTTTTAAAATATTATAATAGTTACCATCATTCTATCACATGGAAAAGTAGGAAACCCATCTTTTAATCAATCAATTCATTTAATATTATTCATATGTCAATTTTTCTAACTAGTAATGATAAAAAACACATCCCTTAGGTGATTTGACAATAGGAAATTGAAAAGGGCTTGGCCCATCAGTTTTATTGGTTGGGAAAAAACCTCTAATGAATCTCAAGGGAACTAAATGGAATCCCTAATATGATACATTTCATTTAATTAAATTATTCAACTAATTTTCAAGGCCACACCATAATGTATGGGGGGATGCTCTATAAAAACTAGAAAAATAAATCACCAATCCAATCAAGAAAAGTATAGGGCACCTATCATAGTTTTGTAGTAGAGTGATCATCAAGTATAATCTTCTAATTTAACTCATATCATAAGAAAAAAAGAATAAACAATGAACCTGGAAATATAGAAAATAATTTAACACCTTTGTAGCACAACCGATACAAAAACAACAAATAATGACACAAAAGGAATTGAGTACTCACTTATGTAGATCCAACCAGACTAATGGAACTCAATTCATAGATCATCTAGTGGAGAGGAATGAAAATCAGTGAAATATATTCAAGAATGAGATCTAAAGATGAAATTTTTTTCAACAAAGGATAATATATATTATGATTAATTTTATAAACATTTAAAGGTAAATTTTTTAATTTTAACCAAAAAATGGGTCCAAACGATTTGGATGAGTGTTTAGATAAATCGTGTGATAACTGCATGCCCACTACAATGATAAGGGGAACCCACATGGTTATTATATATTGTTTCACTAACTGTGTGAAAATTGTGAATTTTGGATATACTAAAAATTATAGGTGCCTCGCACATGCTTGAACCTCCATTCACATGGTTTCCTCAAAACGTGTGGGATCTAAATGACCACTTGACAATCTTATCATGGTTATTCAAACCGTACATCCTACCATTCAAAATTTATATTAACCTTGAGGCCTTCCATTTTTCCAAAAACTAGGTTTTAAGCATGGAACAAGCCCTGGACACCCACGATACACCCGAGAACTCAAAGGGTATTCACATAAACCCGTAATTAAGCAATTAAACTAAAAAAAAGTATACCTTCACCATATAAGAAAACCTAGGATCTTACAGTTTCATATTTAGGTTCTTTTTGAATTTTGTGTCTCTAAATCATTGGTTTTCAATGTAAAATGAATAATGACATTTTCACAAAACAGAAGGTGGATTGAATTCCCTTTAGTAAGATGAGTAAATGTAAATTTGTATTACCCTTTTACAAGTATGCAATGTAAAGGTCATACCAATACTCAAAATGTCAATATAAGGGTTACCTCATTTCTAACATTATGCAAGTCTATTGCATAAAGGTACTACCATTACATATTAGTGTCATGTAAAGGTAAATTAGGACTTAACCATACAAGAAGTGTTCACAAAAGTGTAATATCCTATATACGCAACTATAGTTTGATTTGTGTAAAGGTATTCTTAACATTACCTTTGTACAACATGTTAAATATGATATGTTTCATGGTATATATTGACATACCTTTACATAAGGCTTTCAAAAGACTTGTGTAAGGGTAAATGGAGGATACCCTTATACGGAATAAGGATTATGTATAAGGGTAGCAAAAAACTACAATAACTTGTTTTAAATAGTAAATGGGTTTTATGGATTTTAAAACATTTATAAATAAAAATAAAATGTATTTTGGGATAATATACTATATAAAAAATGAATGAATAAGTTAATTAATTAATTTTAAATTGTTTATAATTAGTTAATTAAATGTTCATGAAATATTTTCCTCACGTATTATAAGATAATATTAAAAAATACATTTTGACAAATTAAAATAAAATAATTATGATATGGAAATAATATTTTTATTTAAAAATTATGAAATTTGATTTATAATTTTGTTTTATAAATTACAAGATATGTGATATTTATAATATAATTTTATTAAATTAATTGATATTTAATTATAAAATGTTTATAAATCATGAAATATAATATAAAATTCATTTAATATATAATATTAATGGATTCATATTGAGATGAATATGAAAAGATTATATTATTTCTAATTAATAATATTATTATAATTATTAATTATTTAAAAATAGTACACAAATGAAGCATGTTTTGGAAACTAAATAAATTGTTTATTTATTTTTTAATTTTATTTTCATATTAATGTTTAGTAAATTGTTTAGGAAATATAATTATTATGTATGCCCATTAATATGATAAATTTAATCTAGGACCGAGTCTTAAATATCATGCAAGGTTTTATATCATGAAACATCCATTTCATCTACCTTGATCATGGTTTTTTATTTTAGTTATGAGCCTGAAAACAGTTTTTGGGAATAGTATGTACATATTAGTTTTTAGATTTTTAATGAACTAAATTCTTTCTTGGGTAAATTTTAAAAACACAAACATCTCATGCATATATATTGAATCATTTTAGATGAATATTCATTAGATTTCATAAAAACATAGTGGAGGATCATAAAGGCTTGGTGCCTTTGGAAACATGGAAACATAAAAAACAGGTTCATAAAAGTTATAAATAATTTCCCACTTGGTTCATCATAAATAAAACACTTATTAGACATATCACAAAAAATACATATCATTCTAACTTCTGAAAACGAAATATAAGAAAGGTTGAGCTTAGATGATCAATATGGTTAAATAAGGGAGATATATAAACATAATTTGATCATAAGGGTATGAGAACATAAGCATAAAATTTTAAAAAATAACTTTGATATCAAAGATTATAATTTTGATTTATGGAATAAATATTCTTAGTTTATATGGAATGAATAAAAAGGGAATCATAGAACATGAGACATAAGAGCATAACATTGGCATAATACATGGAATTAGGCATACCCATAATCACATAAATCATTTTTTTAGTGTTTATGGATCATTTGCAAGCACACCATATGGGAATGGGTTCACTACATAAACCATGATAGTAATAAAGGTTCACTCCATAGACTATAACTGTTCATAATGTACCTTACTAAACTGGTTGCACTCCCCATCCTAGTCTTATTTATCTCAAGATATGTCAATCTCAACCCAAATCATTGGTGTGAGATATAGGTCTCACCCATCACATAATGAATATTATACATATGTGTGCCATAATTTCATAAACCATTCATTATATCATAACCCTTGAAAATAAATGGTTTTAACAAATAATTAAACATATTATAACCCATGAAAATAAATGGGTTTCATATAACATTTCATCATAGAATTACCTATGGAAAATAAAAGGTTTTCATAAGCATATTGTCATCATAAAAAAACTATCCAAAGAAAGAATAAATATGTTATAATTGGATCATATACCTAGTAAAAATAAATAACATAAACTTATTTCCTCTTATATAGAATATTATTTTTATTTGAAATCACCGAGATCATTTTATATATAAAAATACAAATCTTTGGAAATTTCATCATTAAATTTACTATTTATTTAAATATAGTGTAAATAATTTAATTTGAAAATAAAATTGAAAAAATGTAAAGTAGTATTCAAATAAAATAATGGTCATGAAGTTTAGAAATAAAATTCATGTCATACACATTAAAACAAATACTAATTTTTCATTTATGGCAAAATAAAAATAGGCTTTATATGGAAACCAACATTAATATTCCATTTAATACACTTTGTAAGAAGTCAAATATGGGTAAAAATTATTTAATAAACCTATGGGTAACTTAAAAAAATTATAATAAATTTAGAAAAAAAGGATATGGAATAAAAAGTGTTTTGACTGAAGGGTTAAATAATTAATATTAAAAAAAGATTATTTTGTTCTCTTGAGTATATAAAAAATAAGAAAATGAATGAAAATCATGTTTTGTCATGAAATTACTAGTGGATAAGAAAACTCATGATGTTTTGGGGATATAAATTTTAATATTTAATCATAATAATAATATTCATAAACAATCCCAATATATTATGACATTGTAACCCCAAACCTTAAAAAATTTGGTATCTTAGAATCGTATGTCCCATGAAACAATATCATAAAAATAAAATTTAGATATCATGAAAAAAGGGGATTCATGGTATAAAATTTCAAATTGAAGTCATATAAACCACATAGAATAATATATGCTAATAAAGTAACTTCTATAAAATATAATTAAATTCAATAAAAAAATATCTTTCCATAATTATCGACTTCCTTCATACACCTTTGATCCTCTTCATCTTTGGAGAACCTATTTATGTATATACCATAAGCCTTCATAGGAGGGATTATTAATCAAGATATGGCCTATATGATGAGGTTATACAATTAAGTAACTGATTTGAAAAGCTATTGGACAAAATAACGGGTTTTGGAGTTTTTAATAGGATAGGAGTGGGGTGGCCTTTTATATGTGTGGAAGAGGACACAATTAGAATTTTTGAATATAATATTCTCTACCCTCATTTTTTACATGACACAAGGCTCCCAATTGGGTCATTATAGAACATTTGTCATGACCCATCTTTGGGGCCCATGTTGTGACTACCCCATGCCCGCCTTCCACAGGCCAGGGGATGACGACTAGCACCAAAGGTGTAAATCCTGATAACTGAGAAGGCATTGCCTTTATAAAAGTAAACAAACACAACAGAGTACAACAGGAAGTAATACACTATGTTCAAAAAAAGTGATTAAAAGTAAATGGGCCAAAATATAAACCCAACTAAAAAGTACAACTACAACTGAACGAAAGTACAACAGAAAAAAATACATCTGGAAAAAAATAGATGCAACTCATGGGTCGTCCACCTCGAATACTACCTGAATGGTAGGTACAGATAGCGCAACTCCTATATCGTCCACCACGGATCCTACCTGAAGGGTAGTTACAGATAGCCTCATCAACTCTCACCCGTCAAACTCCTCCGAGTACCGTCTCGCCGTGAAGTCCACCTCCGGATACTGACTCGTCGTGAGGTCCACATACGGGTACCGTCCAACCCTCAAACACTCGGCCTCCATCAGCACTGTCTGTCTTCTGCATCCAACACAACAAGGTGCGGGTATAGCCCATGCAGGGGTGAGTATAACGATACTCATTAGGTTCCCCAAGACCCTCAAGGTCTCACATACTCCAACAAGAATAACCACAATGATGGATCTAAATAGATAACCCTTTCTTATGTATAGGCCCATACTTATACCTATGTTATCAGGTAGCCCATCTCAATCATGAGGTATCACACAGACATGAAATCAATAGATAACCCCTACTTAGGTATATGCCCATACATATACCTAATTTATCATGTATCACATCTCAATCATTTGGAATACACAAAGGTCATTGAATCAGCTCAAACTAGGATTTTATTCATGACATAGAAACCACGACTACTAGAGAACTCATCCTCTTTCAAGCGCAGTAGTCCTATCATGACTCCAAGGTGATACTCACAAAACTTAGACTACTGAGGTACTCCTCCTGTCAAGTACCGCGGGTCCGCACCCAGACACAGTAGTGCTCCCCGCCAGGGGTCTGCCGCCCAAACACAGTAGCGGTTCCCCTAATATCTTACAGAGGTACTCCTCCAGTCGAGAACTGTGGGTTTGCTGCTAACTATAAGGAAATCCATCCTCCATGGGTCTACCTCCAAATATCAGGCGCTCAGTCCACTGGTCTAGTCGACTCACTCCAAGTCGAATCGGTCATGCTGTCGTCAGGTCCACAGCTACAAGGTCTCCGCACTCCGTACTCTCGTCTCTAAGAGGATCCAATCCATGATCTATTGGATGATACTCCAAGTACCATAAATTACCATGAAGATGTATCAAAATGAACCGCCTTGTCACAGGGGTCTCAACGTAACAGACGACACATTAATCGGACGCCCGTTCTGCGAGTTATTATACTTTTCGTCCCTGGGGCCCGGTTGGTTTTGTGTACGAACCAACCCAACTATTTCTCAACTATACCCTAAACTCTCATAGGGTATACTCATAGAGGATATTTCTCAAAGTGATTAACAACACCACTAACAGTTCATCAAACAAACATCCAGTCTGAAAGATATATGCTTTCTATTCCAGGGGCCCGGTTGGATTTTAGGTACAATCCAACCTGACCTTACTCCAACTACGTCCAAAACTATGGTCATGTATGGAAAAAGATCTATCTCATCAAGAGGAATCTAAAAAAGTCAATGGAACATCATTCGGACGTTCGGAACATAGGTTATAACCATTTCCGCTCCGAGGGCCCAATTGGTTTTGTTTTCGAATCAACCCGACCATACCCAAACATTTCCCAAATCCTGAGTGTAATAAGCTTAATGACTGTCTCGATCCAAGGATCCCTACGTGACTAACGGTTGGTCGATCGGAGGTTCGTAGCCCAAGATAAGGACGTTTGAAGGAACTTGGTCTGAAAATTGGGGGTCTGGGCCCGGTCCGACCCGACCCAATACCCCATGGGTCGGTTCAATCTGGGGAAACACGACCCGAGTCAGAGTCTAGCCAGATTGGGCGCAGCCCGGCCCGGCTAGCGCGGCCTAGCACACTGCCGGCGCGGCCCGGCCCAGTGGGGTGCTGCTGGCCCGGTCCGTGCTTCCTTAGGCCTGGCTCGGATGTCGGTCGCGGCTCGGTGCTGGCTGAGCGGGGATCAAGGGGCGGTCCCTCTTTTTCTGGAAATTTAGGACCCAGTGGGGTCCACACTAAATGGTGGTCGAGGTGTGGGCGGTTTACAGCCCCCCCCCCCCCCTCGTTTCCTGGAAACGGTCGTCCTTTATGGGCATCCAGTTGTGAGCCGCCGCGGGCCCCCTTCTGGGTCCCGCCTCCTTGAGACGTCGGCGGCCGGCTCGATCGGCCGCCCCTGCTGGTTAGTCGTGGCCTTAGACTGCTACTATTCTCACTGGTGTGGTGCGATGACACCACGCCCCTCTGTCGTGGCCTGCTCTGGCCGCGGTCTTCCCCAGCCTATCCGGCGCGGCGCGACGGGGATGCACACCACGGTCGTGGCCCGACCTTTTCGTGGCCTACCTCGGCCTCCCCAGTACGGTGAGACGGCACCGAGAACCACCAACATGGCCCACTCTAGTCGTGGTCCACTTCATCCCTGCGATGTGCAACGACACCGTGCTTCCTTCGCCGCGGCCTTGCATGTTAGCGGTTTTTTACTAATCATTGCACGGTGCAATGGCACCGTGTGCCTCCACATCCACCTCAACGAAGATCAACAACGAAGGGGGGAAAATAATCGGTCGTGTTTCTGCGGTCCGATCACCTCCCATTATGGCGATATCATGCGGCCAAACAAAAAATCTAGAAAGGAAGAATATCGTTGAACGGTAGTATAGTTTTAACATAAAAACACCTACCTCGAGAAAGATCTACAGTAGTCGTGCAGCGTGGATGACGTTCTTGCTTCTGTCGTCATAGGTGTTCACCCGAAGAAGAAAGGATGTCTCCTCTCTTGTTGTGGAGAGAGGTATAGATGGCACGTTCTCGTTCTTCGTTAGAGGGTTGAAGAACAAAGCTTCTCTTATTCCTTCAGAGGTTTCCCCACCATATTATTTTCCAAACAAAAAATGTATTAACTTACTCCCATTTAAAGACATTCCATCATTTACAAATTAATTCAAGATATTAATTATGTGAGTAGGCTAGCCATATCGGTGGAGAGGAGTGGTTTAGAGTGTTGAGGGTGAAATGAAGAGTTTCATAAAATTTAGAGTAGCTTTCATAATTAATGAATCGAGTTTGGGAAAGATGGAATGTTGGGGCTCATATGGGCCCCACCTCTCAAAAATCACACATGGGAGGTTGGGTAGTTGCGGGCCCCACCAACAACTTCCCATGAGAGGGTTCAACTTCTAAGGATAAAAAAATAAAATTTCTCAACAATTATATTAATTTTAAACCAATTCCCAAATAAAAAATTATCATCCCTTTTCAAAAGCATCTATGGTAAAGGTCCTCTTTAGAAATTACGGGCGCTGTAGTTTCATCGGTTCCATCAGATTTCAATTCCGAGCCCCGGTTCAAAATATAGAAAAACCTGCTCATTCGTTCACTAAATGTACCCGAGAAAAACTTCATAAAATGATTCCGGGCACACCGTGACTCGGAATCAGGTGCCTTCAAAAAACACAAACTCGTAAAATTCCAATGAAATTAAGATAAAAATTTCCTTGGAATTTTCGGGTCTTTACATTACTCCCACCTCAGGTCTTTATGTCCACATAAAGCTACAACACAAAATAGGGAAACTAAAAGAGGTACCGAGCATGCATCTGAGCCTCCCGGTCCCGTGTGGTAACCTGATGGTTTCCTTGCTACCAACGAAAGTGCACAAGAGGAATCGACCATCCCTGTAGGACCCCTCCGATCGATCAACAACCTCTCCCAGAACCCTGATAAAGTCACCCCGTCATCGATGTCCAGCTCTACATGGTCAATTGAGACAGATAGGTCATGCACAAATCTCCTCAGCTAAGATACGTGGATGATGTCGTGCACCCAGTGAATCTAAGGTGGAAAGGCCAGGCGATTATCCACCTTTATTACTCTGCTAGGGACATAGAATGGACCGAAGAAATGAGGAGATAACTTGTCTCCCAGGCCAAATCTCGGTAGACCCTATTGATGTGAGACCCATAAAACGTCATGGTCGTCATCCTCGAACTCCAGTGGTCTTGTCTCCTATCTGCTGAATGCTCGATCTCCTTCTAAGAGAATCCGCTACAAGGCCCCCCTCTCCATGATTATATACTACCTCTAAGTCATAGGCCTGGAAGAAATCAAGCCATCACCGCTGTCCCAGGTTTATTTCATTCGGAGAGTAGATACACGTAAGACTATTGAGTTGGAGAGAACCGTAAAATATTCTCTCAAGGAACAATGGGTGAGACTAAGAAATTGCAAGAACTCAACTCCACCCTTCTTCGTCTACGTTCACCCAAGAGCTGCTGGTATTTCTCCTCTTCCAAAAATAGAATTCTGGTCTCATCCCCTGGATGAACCATGTTATTTTCCAAATACAGTAAATCCGGACGTGAACGGTACTATTTTATGCCAAGGACGACGTCGTAAGGCCTAGATGCCACTACCAAGATATCCAACTGTTACTCTCACCTCCAAGGTTCGAGTCACACATTCAGCAGCAGTGTGTGGCTACTGGGACTCCTCATGTAGGTATCTTGAAAGTGAGTATCAAGTCAACTGATATAAACCAGAACCTCTTAGTATCAACCATACAGAGAAGACATGAATGTAAAGGTCACAAAGAATGGTTTCTTTTATTTCTGCAGCTCAAAGTACAAAGACACAAACAACCACAACAAAAACAAAAATGAGGCTAGAAGCACCAATAACATAGGCCTCCATGCTTGAAACTAGTCTCTCTTCTATCCACCTGCTTCCGGAACTCCATTTTCATATGCTTCAGTAGGCTGAAGTTGATCTCTTCCATATCCACCCATTCCTTGCGCTCTGGGTGGACCTCCTAGTGGTGGTGGCAACTCCTCGAGGCATCGTACACCACTAGCTATACGACCAGCTCCTCTGCCCCAGTCTGGTAGGTCTCTCTACTTCCTGCTGCTCATCTTCTGGACAGGTCAGGTAGTCTCGAGCCATGTGACCATGCTTGCCGCATTCATAGCACTTCTTGCTCCTCGTATGGCTTTCCATACTTCGTTTTCCATGCATAACTGAACCTAAAACCCGAGGTCACCCACCTATAGGTCCGGTCCTCTTGGACCCTTTTATCATCCGTCTATTGCCTACAGATGACTCATCTTCTAATGGTAAACTATGCGGCAAAGGCAGCAGCTCCTAAACACACTCAGAGTGTAGAGTCGCTGGTATAAACTCCACCCTAAAGAAAGTCTGAAATTATTCCCAGGTGAAGTTCATCCCATTGCAAAACTGGAACATCTGGATCCACCACCTATCAGCTTCTCCTTGGAAGAGGAAATGGCTAGGTACACCATCAAATTTGTTGGTGTTCCAGCTGTGTGGAAATATCATGCTACAAACTCCATCCAGTGCTCAGCTGTCTGAAAATCCGACTCACCTCGAAACGTCGGAGGCCTCTGATGCTAGAACTCGTGCATTGCGCTCAAGCGACATGCACTCTGTAATGATGTCTGATCTATACAATGGACTTCTACTAAGGCCTCATCGCTCAACGACCTATCAGCATGTACAACTATCGGGGCTCTAGCTGATCGTCCGCAGGGAGGCATCCTGAAAGAACATATTTGACAGGGTTAGAAGACTATACCTGGTGAGCTGACCTGGTTTGAGCTATTTTAAAAGATATTTTTTTAAAACACACATGAAATCATTGTTTTCGTGGACCGAGTCGAAAAATAGAAGTCAGGGTCCTGGTGTATGGATACGTTGGCCGCCCGAACCAACACTGGACTCCCTAAC
This sequence comes from Viscum album, assembly GCA_963277665.1. Lineage (NCBI taxonomy): Eukaryota > Viridiplantae > Streptophyta > Magnoliopsida > Santalales > Viscaceae > Viscum > Viscum album. Next base: position 467,702,059 of record OY728162.1, on the reverse strand, counting down.
CTGAAAACCACACTTAGTACCCTTAACACTATTGCTTCACAGAAATAAAATATCAGAGTCCTAAGTTCCACGGTTGAACCGACTCCTTTGATACCAATTTGTCACGACCCATCTTCGGGGCCACTCCCGTGACAACCCCAAGACCGCTTTCTATAGGCCAGGGGCAGACGACTAGCACTGTAGGCATAAATCCTAATAACTGTGAAGGTATTGCCTTTATAAAAGTAAAAAAACACCATAGAGTAAAAGCAGAAGTAATAAACAATGAACAAAAAAATGTGCCAAAAAGTAAATGTTCCAGGATACAATCCCAACTAAAAGGTACAGCTACAACTGAACGAAAGTACAACAAAAAAGAAAAACAACTAGAAAATAATAGAAGCAGCTCCTAGGTCATCCACCTCAAATCCTACCAAAAGGGTAGGTACTGATAGCCCAACTCCTGGATCATCCACCATGGATCCCACCTGAAGGGTAGGTGTAGATATCCTCCTCAACATTCTCGCCCGTCAACCTCCTCCGTGTAATGTCTGGTCATGAAGTCCACCTCCGGATACTGAATCTTCTTGAGGTCCACGTCTGGGTACCGTCTGTCCCTCGAACACTCAGTCTCCGTCAGCATGGTCCGTTGTATGCCTCCAAGACAACGAGATTCAAGCATAACCCGTGTAGTGGTGTGTATAACAACACTCAGTAGGGACCCTAAGACCCTCAACGTCTCACAAAATCAAACAAGGATATCCACAAAGAAGGATCTATATGGATAACCCTTACATAGTTACAAGACCATACATATACCTAAGTTATCAAGTAGCCCATCTCAATCATAAGGTATCACAATGATATTAAATCAACAGATAACCACTACATTGGTATATGTCCATACATATAACTAAGTTATCAAGTAACCCATCTCAATCATGAGTAATACACAATGTTCATTGGCTCAGCTCAAAACAGGATTTTATTCATGATGTCGAAACCACGACTGTTGGAGAACTCCTCCTCTGTCGAGCATAGTAGTCTTGTCCCGACTTCGAGGTGATACTCACTATCCTTAGACTACTGTGGTACTCCTCCTGTCATGTACCGTAGGTCTGCACCCAAACACAGTAGTTCTCCCCACCAGGGATCTGCCGCCCAAACAGAGTAGTGGTTCCCCTAATAGCCTACAGAGGTACTCCTCCTGTCGAGTATCACGGGTCTACTGCCAAATAACAGGTGCTCCGTCCAACATTGTTCTACAGCCAAATATCGGAAGCTCTATCCACTGTGCTAGTCAACTCACTCCAAGTCAAATTGATCAAGCAGTCATCAGGTCCATAGCTACTAGGTCTCCACACTCTGTACACTCATTGCCAGGAGGATCCACTCAATGAGCTACTGGTCAATACTCCAGGTATCAAAAATTCCCATAAAAATTATCACAATGAACCGCCACATAACAGGGGTATCAATGCAATAGACGGCGTGTCAATCAGACGCCCGGTCTGTGAGTTATTTGCCTTTTCATCCCGGGGGCCTGGTTGGTTTTTTTTACGAACCAACTAGATTGTATCTCAACTATACCCCTAAATCTCATAGGTTATACTCATAGAGACCTTTTCTCAACGTGATTACCAACACCCCTGACTGTTCGTCAAACGGACAACCGGTCTGAATGTTATCGACTTTTCCGTTCGAGGGGCCTGGTTGGATTTCAGGTACAATCCAACCCGGACATACTCCAACTGCATCAAAACCATAGGTGAGGTATGCCAAAAACATCATCTCATAATGAGAAATCCAAAAAAGTAGATGGCACGTCATTCAGATGTCCAGAGCTCAGGTTATAACCATTTCCGCTCCGAGGGCCCAGTTGGTTTCATGTTCGAACCAACCCGTCCATACCCAAATCTGGCAGAAAGCTTGAGTTTAATATACCTAAACAACTTTCATGATCCATGTATCCCTGTGCAACTGATTGTGCATCGATCGCAGGTTCGTAGCCCATGATAAGGGCATTTGAATGAACCTGGTTCAAAAATAGGGGGTCAAGGCCCGGTCCGACCCGGCCCAATACCCCATGGGTGGGCCCAAACAGGGGAGACCCGACCCAATTGTGCATGGCCCGGCCCGGCCGGGCATAGCCGGCCCAGCCTGTGGAGCCTATGGCCTGACACGGAGCCGGCCGCGGCTCGGCGCTGGCCGAGTGGGGCCCAAGTTGCGCGCCCAATTTTTCTAGAAATGGAGGACCCAATGGGGTCCGCCCTAAATGCTGATCAGGGGAGGGGGGTTTACACCCCCTACTTTCCAGGAAACGGCCGACCTTTATGGCCATCTGGTTGTGAGATGCCGCGGGACCCTTTCTAGGTCCCACCTCCTAGAGACGCCAGTAGCCGGCTCGGCCGACCGCCCCAGCTGTTCCGCTGCGTCCTTAGGTCGCAGATCGTCTAACCGGTGCGGCGCGACGATATCACACCCCTACGCCGCGGCCTGCACCAGCCACGACTTTCATTGGATTCTCCTGCGCGGCGCGACGGGTCCATGCACCACCGTTGCGGCCCACTCCGGCAAAAATCATCCTCTGCCTCTCTAGTGCGGTGTGATGGCGTGGCGCGACGGCGCTGCGCACCACCGCCGCGACTTACTCTGACCACGGTCTTCCTCGGCCTCTCCAGAACGACGCGACGACACCATGCACCCCCACTGTGGTCCGCTCTAGCCGCGGTCCACTTCATCCCTGCACAGTGTAATGGCACCTTGCCACCTTTTCCACAGCCTTGCTTGGCCGCAGTTTCATGACGATCATCGCACTCTGCAATAGCATCATGTGCCTCCACCTCTACATCAACAATGATCAACAAAGAAGAGGGGAGGAGAATCGGTTGTGTTTGTGCTGTCCAGTCTCCTCCCTTTATGGCGATATCATATGGCTAATCCAAATATTAAGAAAAGAAGAATGTCGTAGAACGATATTAATGTTTGAACATAAAAATCCCTACCTCAAGAAAGATCCACAGTAGACGTGCAGTGTGGATGACTTTCTTGATTCTGTCGTCGTAGGAGTGCACCCGAAGAATAATTGACGTCTCCTCTCTTGTCATAGAGAGAAGTATAGATGGCGCATTCTCGTTCTTCATCAGAGGGTTGAAGAACGAAGCTTCTCTTATTTCTTCAGAGGTACCCCCACTATATTATTTTCCATAAAAATAATGTATTTACTTACTCCCATTTAAATACAAGCCACACATTCCAAATTAATTCATGATATTAATTATGTGATTAGGCTAGCCTTAATTGTGGATAAGAGAGGATTAGGGAGTTGAGGGGGAAATGAAGAGTTACACATAATTAATAGGAGCTATCATAATTAAAGAAGTTGGTTTGGGAAAGATGGAATGATGGGGCTCGTATGGGCCCCACCTATCATAAATCACACATGGGAGGTTGGGGGTTGCTTGCCCCACCAACAAAATCCTATTAGAGGATTCGACTTCCAGGGTTACAAAAATAAAATTTCCCAACAATTTTGTTCATTTTAAACCAATTTTCAAATAAAAAAATTCTCATCCTGCTTCAAACGCATATGTGGTAATGGTCCCCTTATGAAATTATCGGCATTGTGGTTTAATCGGTGCCCACAGATTTCAATTGTGAGAACCGATTCAAAAGATTGAAAAACCCGCTCATTCGTTCACTGAATGTACCCAATCTAAACTTCTAAAAGTGATTTTGGGAAAACCGAGCCTCGGAATCTGGTGTCTAGAAGCCATAGTCTTGTAAAATTCCAAAAAAATTAAGAATAAATTTTCCTTGTAATTTATGGTTCTTTTCAAATTTGAAGGTGATAAGGTAAAAATATCTCCAAAAAATGTATTTTAGTTATATTTATAGGTTATTTTACCACATATGATTTTAGTTTAACTCACAGGTAAACCCCTTTTGACCTTAATCATAGTAATCAATTTTTATGGTTTTTTATTCATTATGGTGAAAAATTCATCTGAACTCATTAGATAATATTTATTCCATTTTACGATATTCCATTCATATTAATGGAAAAATATAATATAAAATTAAATCCATAAACAAGAAAAAATTTGTTTTTTCAATAAGTTTATTTTTTAAGAAAAAAATGTATTTTATATTAACTCTGTTACTAGTAATAATAATGATATTAATATTAATAATTATTTATTGATTTATAATTAAAAAATATAATTTAAATCATTCATCATTATTTGTTTTTTAATTAATTAAAAATTATAAAAAATGTGTACTTTGAAATTAGATTTGAGAAAATTCATGTTTTTAGAACCAAAAATCAACTTATAAAAAAATCCAAAAAAATGATGATTCAAAAGTAATTAATTAGGATAAATAGAAATAAATATTAGATATTTTAATTTGAACAATATTAAATACATTATTTTACTTTCTATTTACATAATTTATTGAAATGAAACGAAATTTTTTACAAAAATTGTTATATTTTTTTATTCACCGTAAAATAAATTTTTTCTGAAAAATAAAAAAAATCCACCCTATGTAAATTTTCATATGATGGGTTCAAAAATTAATTTTATTTTTTATGATAACATATTTCTAATTTGAAAAATATTAATTTTATTATTTTTTTCCAAATGCATTAAAAACATTTTTTGAGAAAATAATATTTCCAAAACATATAAATACTTTACTAAAATTAATTAATTTTTTATTATAATTTTTTATTTTTTTAAAACCATTATAATTAATATTTAAAACACGTTTACTCCTATTTATTCTTACAATTTTAACAACTACGTATTAATGGTTTTCATTAACTAAAAATATTAATTGTTGTTCACAGTTCGTTAATACTAAATCTCTCTTGTAATGAAAGCTATTAAAAAATTAAATTTATTAAAAAAATTCATAAAAAATTGGGGAGTTATATTTTATCCACTAAAAAACTAATTTCACCAAACATGTGGTTTTTCCAAAATAAGATGGACAAGTTGAGTGGTCATGTTTCATAGAACATTCTCTATTAATTTCAGAATCTATTCCATTTTTTCTTATAATAATTACCTTTCCACATTTGTTCAGACTCAGAGTTCATTAAATCTGAAGTGTCACAAATATACTAAATTAAGAGAGACACATGGGAGACATTGTAAAAATGAAATTGGTTTGGTGGAATCACCAACTAATATGATACTATCCCGATACTGTCAATAATATCAAAAGGATTGATATACCTAGGGACTGGTATTGCATTATTTCTAAATATCATTACCTTCATCCAAGGATAATTTTTTTTAATACATTATCACCAAGTTAAAAAAAAATACTAGGTAAACATTTATTATCATAAACTTTATGTCAACTTTGTTCCTCCATTATGTTTTTTTGATGTATCATCCAAATAGACTTTTTTCTCATATCAATAACTTGCTGACTTACCAAGTACTAAGATTCAAACTTGGTGACCTCACCCTTAATTCAATCCCACCATAAATACTCATTCAAATATCTATACATATTTTTATATACAGTATGGATAAAAAATGAATAAATATAAGATTTATTCTTCAAATAATATATATATATAGAACACGTACATGGTTTTTTAACCTTATCATTCCATCATTATCATGTTTAAAATGAAAAAAATTAAACCTTATTTTTTGGCTCTACTTTTTCCATCTACACTAGTTAATAATCAATTGGATATATGGTTGAATATTAAATTGAGAAAGATAATACTATTTTCCTTCCTTTAAAATTTCACGATCGAAACTTTTCAATTCTTTAAATAGTGTGTCTTGTGTGATCCTCATCATGGATAATCTTGCATGATCATTTTGAATCAAATAATCGAATTCATTCTTCTCTTTCTTAGGGTGGTAATGTATTGAGTATTCATAATCATTAATATTCTGTAACTATATTCTATGGATCATATTCAACTCATTTTTGTGTTAATATATACTTTAGATTTTTTTGATCGGTATATATATCTTACTTTTCTATGTAAAAAATTGCATCCATATCATTAATGAAAAAATTTATACAGTTAGCTTCAATTCATCAGTTGGGTAATTTTTCAAATGAACCTTATATTTTTATGTGGAATAATCCATAACCAGGTTGTTTAATATAATAATTCATCCCAATACCTTCTTGGGTATAAAATTTTAGATTACAAACAATTTGTCATTGTAGTGTAATATAAAAAAGGTGTACTAAATAAACCTCTATTCAATTCTACAAAATTTTCCCCACATTTATCTGTCTAGTGGAATGTGGATCCCTTCCAATTTAACTTTGTGTGTGGAGTAGATATTTGTATGAAAATCCCCAAAAACCATCAATAATATCTATCTAAACCATGAAAACTATGGATTTTACATACTATGATTGTTCTAGGAGAACTATTAATAGCTTCCATATTTGATGGATCTAATAATATAACATCTCTTAAATAAATGATAATATATTATATCTAGGCTACAGAAAATTGATCAAATTAATCTCAAAATACATTATTCAATGAATCTATGATGTTATCAAGGGAATTAGTATATCCAATTTTAATCACTATATATTCATAGTGTCTATAAATTTTATGAAATTATGTATTGGGTATATCCACCTTATTAAAACTCAAGTGATGAAATCAAAAATAAAGCTCAAACATGGAAAAATTATTGAGCTTCAAACAGTTGATCAAATATAAAATAAATTTTGGGAATATGATAGTTTTTCTTGTTCATGATCTTGTTTAGATACAGATAATCAATAAATAGTCACATTGGCCCATATTTATTTTCAAAAAATAGAGTATTTGCAACCCCATTGTTACACACCTGTCTGAATGAATCACTTTTCAAGGTTCTCAATGATTTCATCTTTAATTTGTGCAACTCATTTAGGTCCATTAGATATGGTGTCATCTAAATGGGTGTGGAACTGGACATGAGTTTATTGAGAAATCAACATCACAATTTAGTGGAATATAGGAAAATAAAATTTCAATGACCTCTAAAAAATCCTAAACAATAGGAATATAATCAATTTTTAGATTCTCCTCAATCATCTTAGATAAATTCCCCTTTTAAAAGGGAATCAAAACCCATATAATGTACATGATTTTGATGGAAGGTATATAGTTATCATCATATTTATTGATGGCCATATGTTATATTGGAATATCAAACATGACTTCCCTTCCTAAAAAATTAATGTGGAATTTATTTATATAATTTGATCCATTCCTAAGATAACATCAAATTCAACTGGTGTAAGAATGAATTTTTTTAAGGAAACACATTCCCATAAACATCAATTAGAGAGGAATCATAAACATGAAATGTGTTCATCATTCCATTCTAGGTTCTCATTTATAATTATAAATATATTTATTTGAGTGGAATACAGATACCCTTATAAAATTATTCAAATATTTATGAATTGGTAGATCTAGAGTCAAATAAAACATTATAAGTTCTATAGTAGATGATAAGATTACCTTTGACCACATAATTATAGAATAAAACATTAGAAATACTAATCTCAATGGATTTTCATTTATCCATTGATTTAAGAGTTTTCTGACATCGATCATCATCATGAACCTTTGAATTAGCGAAGTAATTAGAATAATTCCCAAAACCCTTTCATATCAAACACTAACTAAAGTGTGGGTTGTTAATTCCATTTAGATTTCTCTCTATAAAAACCATTAGCTAATTCCTTCTCATAACTAATGTAGTCCGTCAAATTATGACCTTCTTCTTAACAATTAAACCATTTACCGTTCACTTAATTCAATTCGATCCATGTTTCCATCCATACATTGAAAACTAAAGAGATGTCATCTTCTTTTATCTATGGTTTCTAGACATTCCTTTTAATTCCACCTTTATTTACTTATAAAAACCATGTGATTGTTGTGTAACCCCAATATATAATTCCAGTTTTTTATAAAAATACTAGATTTCATCATAAATACAAAATTTAATTATGGTAAATGACATTATGATTTTTTTTTAAATCCACTGAAGAATCGTTGAACCATACGTTAAGGATGGAAGATAATACAAGAAGCATACCTCAAAAGCCTTTTAAAACATTACTCATAGGTAAAAATGGATTCATCATCATTATTATTTAAATAAATTATTTCTTTATCAATTTTCATGTCTATTATATGAGGAATTTAATTATTGAAAAATAATTTCTTAATCTCATCCCATTCAATGGTGTTAATATCATTTCTTTGACTCATATTCTTAATAAGATACCAAAATTGATCTGTTTTCCCATACAAATGATAGAAATACAAAATAAATTTTAAGGATCCAAACACTTGATAATTGAAAATATCTTCTCAATGGTACCAATCCATTGTTCAAAATCTACTAGATCAGTAGAACCAGTAAAAATATTTTAGTGTTTCCACACGAAGGACTCAATAAAATATTATTCCCTTATTTTCTCAACAAAAATTTTATCAAGATTCATATCTTGATAAATTTATATAAGCATACAAATAATATTTTTAATTCCATCTTCCATAACATCTGGATACATATGAGTATAATCACTACATTTTCAATTTCAGTCAGGATTAACACGGGTCCATCAGGATCATCCATTTCATAAAACCAAATAGAATACTCTATGAATCATTAATCATATTGGGAAAACACATAGTCGTGAAAATCAAATATAAGATGTATAAATAAAGAACCCATATTTTAAATTCAAAACAAACAAGTTTATTAATGATGATCATATATTTAAAACATTTGGGATGGTTCATAATGAAAATATAAATTAACCAATGCAGATCCCCCAAGAATGTCAAATCATATGTGTAGTAAAGATCATTATTGTGTTCTATGAAATTATGTAGTGAATCCCAATGTTTCTTTTTTCAAAGTTAATATACCTATGTAAATTTATTAAAGAACCACTTAATATTTTATTATACAAATAGAGATGAATTACATGGAAAACCACACTCCTTTATTTACTATAACATAGGATTTTGGCCTATAATTTAGATTACCGTAAGGTTTCTCACTAACATTTTCTCGTCCTATTTCAAAATATTTATATAACCTGATTCTATTATATAAACTATAAATAAAAAAACATCTAATATAAAGATATTACATATTTTAGTTTAATTTTTATTACATTAAACAAACACATTCTTGGGGATCATAAAGGTAAAGTGCCCTATGAAAGATGAAAACCTAAAAGACTGGTTAATAATATTTCTAAATTGTATCAAACATAGTTCTTCATAACTGAAAACCTTATTATGCATATCACAAATAATACCTATCATCATAAGCTAGAGAAAGGAATCATAATCAATAGTGAGGTAAAATGTTTAATAAGATTAAACAAGGAATATATATAAACATAACATGAGGATAACAGTGTTAGAAAATGACAATAACAATTGAAATCCATACCCTATATATCAAATATAATAATCATGAGTCTTGGAATTAATATCCGTATTTTATAAGTCAATAATTATATGAAAATCATTGAACATGATCTATATGTTCATAATATTAGAATAAGACATGAAATTTTGGAATACACATAAAATTAAAATAAATAATTTCTTTAATAGTCAAGGCTCATTTACAAGGCTATAATTGTAGAATGGGTTCACTATATCAGCAATCATAATTTTCAAGGTCCACTACCAAGTCAATCATTGTGGAAAAAATCCCTTGTTGAACTATGTTCACTCCCCATTATGGTCATTTTTATCTTATGGGATATCAATATTTACATAATTAAATGAGGTATATATAGGTATCACCCATAAAATAATGAAAATAATACATAAATGATTCTAACAGTCATAAAATAATAATCAAATTATAATCCATGAAATGAAATGGGCTTCATAGAAAATTTCATTATATAATAACCCATGGAAAAGAAAATATTTCCATAAACACGTTATCTTAATAAAAATAAAACATACAACGAAATAATAAACATGGTATAATTAAATGATATCCCTAGTTAATAATATGTAACCTAAATTTATGTCATCTTATATGGAAAATGATTTTTAAAGAAGTATCACACAAAATGTTTCTTGAGGAATGTACCCTTTCTATGAGAATAAAAATTTTAAAATTATAAATTCATAAAATGATTTTCGAATACTTTTATTTGAAAATATAAATGAAAAATTATAATTGAATATACAAAAATAACAGTGATCATGATAGTGGTACATTGTTTTCATTTTATACATGTTAAAATAATTATTTCATTCACTTTTTCAGTAAAATTCAAATGTGGCTTATTTGGAAAATGATCTTAAGATTCATTTTAGAACACTTTTTTAAAAATTCAGACATGTGTAAAAAATCATTAAAAAATAATTTTACGGAAGGATAAATCATTTTTAAAACATTTATAGAAAACAATGATATGGAATAAAAATGATTTTTGACTGAAGAAAAAACTAAAGAATATTTTTCATAAAAACATTATTTTGGTCTATTGACTACCTAAAGATATAAAAATGAATGGAAGAATTGTACATTCATGAAATAATAAAATAATAAAAACATTCATGATATACTTTATAAATAGATTATAATATATCTTCCTCAAAATCATAATAATAAAATCCGGATAAACAATGAGATTGTAACATGAAAACATTACCAGTTTAGTATATTTTTGAATCATATTCCCTATTAATGAAAATCATCAAATTAAAATTTTAATATCCTAAAAACATGTAAATTCAGGATATAAATGTAAAAGGGTTATTTTATACACCTCATAGATTAATATATAGGTGTGTAACATAACATATGCCCTAATGAAGGCTATTTGAGACAAAAATCACTTACCATTAGTATTGAATTCATTCATACACATTCAGAACTCCTCTTATTTAGAGGACTTCTTTAGGATTAAAACTAAATACTTCATAAATTGAATTTAAAAAAATATAAGGCATCTTGGATGATGGGATTGAAGTATGGAAATGAATTTGGATGGTCATGATAGAACAAAAGGGTTGTGGGATTGTGAAGAGAGGGTAGAGTAGTGGGTTTTTATAAGTGGAGGAGAGGCATCTCCTTAAATTAATGAAATGAATAAATTTTACCCATGTTTTTCACATACCACAATTCTATAAAATGTGTAAATATGTAATAATTTAGGTGATAAGGTTGAAATATAGTCATTAAATGGGTGTTGGACAAGTTTCTAGGTCATTGTACCTCATATCCTTTTAGTTTAACCCCTCTTTAAAAAGGTTTACTACAACATATAGTGAATTTAAAAGCACTATAAACAAGCTTTGATGGTGAAAAAAGGTGTTGTTAATATATGAGTCATTAGGAGGAGGATTTTATCAGTTCTATAAAAATAATTATAAAGGTCCTATTTATCATTGGTAAAAAAGAACTGATAATACCTCTTTATTGGTGCTAAAAAATCTATGTTAATACCCCTTTTATTAGAACTATTTTTGAACAAATTTAAAAATTAAAAGTTATATTTTTTTGCGCAGCACATCCCCATTGTCATCACTTTTCCATATCTTTTTCATATATTTTCATCACCTACCCAACACGCCAACCAGAACTCACACTCCCACCCATTATGCTTTTCCATTTCCAAGCCTCTTGTTCACCCACAAACATGCCTACATTAAAACATTTTACATCTCATTTACAATTTGAATTCCTTTACAATTGAACTAAACATGTTTTATTTTATATTTTCTGATATTTATATATATATATATATATATATATACATTTATATTTTTTATAAATTTATTTATATAATTATTTTTGAAATAAAGTTATAAAATATATGTTTTTTTATTATTTGTGATATATATATACTTACATCTATTTAAATATATTATATATTAATATTCATTAAAATATATTAAAATAGTAATATATATATATATAATTATATATATCCATTTATTATTACACACACATGTTCATATATTAACATTATATATTAATTTATGAAAAAATATATATTTATATTCATTGTTTTTTATAATGTGAACAAATGGTTATATATAGTCTTAGAAACATTGATAATAACTAGTTATATGTGATTTATATAATTTTTTTTAAGTAAATTTTAAATATATATATATATATATTTTATATTAAATTATAATTTGTTTCATTACATATAGATTTATATGTATCTATATCTAGAAATATATATTTATACATTTTAACATATAATTTAATATTTAGATAAATTGTTTTATAAAATTTTGATAAATATTTACTATAAATATTTTTATATACTATATTTAATGATAATGATAATGATTTCTTTATAAAAATACATTAATATATGATTTATTTACAAAATACTAATACTCATAGATACAATCTTATTTAGACACATACATGCTCATTTATATTTTGCACATACTATAACATCCCAGGTATTTACAGAATAATAAATTTTCATATCTATTAATATTTTTTAATAACATATTTGTTTTAAATTAAATGGGACACTTTTTCTCATAGCTTAATTGAAAGGAAGCAATGATTTTATCCAAAATATTACGTTACACACAACATTGAGTTATATTGAAAAATAATACAATAATATTATTATGAATTTAAATAGTAGATAACACCTAGAGGATGTCTTGGCAGGAATAAACATAATTAACTAAAATATGATTACATTTAATTTTGAATTTTTTTAAATTCATTACATATATTTTAGAAGTGAAAATGATAATAAATCCATTTTTATGCATAAAATACTCTGATATTTTTAAAATTTTCATTTCACCACCTTTTGATGGAGGAATATATTTAAATTTAGTTTTTGTAACATTTATATATTCTATTTTAAAAAATAGACCTCATCTTTGAATGAGTAACATCAAAATTTACATTTATTGAAATTATAGTATTTTCTGATAAAATTTATATTTCAATGAATAATGAAAAATATTTTACTTTTACGTAAAAATATCACATTCAAATAATTTTTTAATATAGATTTATTGTTTATATAATTAGTGTTAATGTGTAGTTTTATTATCTTATTATCATTTAATCCAATCTTTGTCATTGGATGTAATTTCACCTTGAAATTTGATGGAAACACTTGTCAATATATTGTTGGTTTTTTATTTTATAAAACCGGTTTTCACATTTTGACAAGGGGAATTAATTTTAAATTAATTTCTACTGATTATATATTTAAATTTTTTATAATGGATTATATATTTGGAATCTAATGTTAAAAATTATATAAATATGACCCTTTTATTTTAGTGCATTATGAATATAAACATTCGTAATTATTTATATTTACCATGGTTGAGGGGTAAATAAGGTAAATAAGGGTAAAAAACAGTTTTATAATAAAGTAAAAATAAATTAAAATGTATCCTCATACTATTTTATGAGATATTTCTGACCATAACCATCCATGGGTCGATTTTAATACCCCATGGAGCCACTTGGGTGTGATAATGACATGTCATAATAATCAATTTATTGTAAAGAGAAATATAGCATAAAAGTGTATCTTTTTACTAAAAGTATTTTATGGTGGGGTTATCTAAATGATATATTTTACTATAAATAGTAATTATAATGGTAAAAATATTTCCAACATCATGGTATTTTATTTATAATATTAATATATTATATAAATTTATTTATTTATGACACAATAATGATGCATCGATTACCTTATTAATTAATGTTTCAAATAAATGATATTATAAATATTGAAACAAATGTAATTAGAAAATTTTTATTCCATAAAATAAATTTATGGTTTATTATGAATTTTTATCTTTTATATAATTTATTATTTTTAATTTATGAAGTTGTTAGGACATTAACAAAATTCATTTACTAAATAGTACCAAATTGACATCAATGAGTTTAAAAAAAATAATTCATTATTAAATGATATAATAGTCATGAAAATAATATATTCTTCCAACTAAATTATATAATTTTAAAAATTTCATTAATTATCCACTTGAGGTTTTCTTCTCATTTTATAGTAACCATATTAACCATATTTTCTAAAAATATGAGTTAACATGGTAAGAGTTAATTTATTTAACAAATGTTTAAAGCCAAAAGATAAGGTTAAATTTGTGACCTAAACATTTCTAAAACCTATTAGTTGAGAATATATCAACCATTCCTAATATTATCTTTAATATATATCACATTGTAACTATTCTAATTCGAATGTTAATTTATAGTAAAATAATATTTTATGACATTCTTAAAGTAATCCTCCAACTAAAAGAAGCCCACCACCCCTACCTATTTACTCACACCTCTAATGATCCTTGGATCATTAAAATTATACTCAGATAACATCCCAACATACCTGATTTATTCCTATAAGCCTTACATTTGGAATAAAGAAACACAAGGAGGCATTTTTTCTCAAATCAAAAGGAGTTTCCAAATTTAGAGGCAATGTCTTCTGTAAAGATCCTTTCATTTATTTTCATTCTCCATCCCTCCAAAAAAATATTCTTCCATTATTTTTATAAAAACAATTGTATCCTTAAAATAATAGTATTTATTAATTCTATGTGTTTATCCTGCACTTATACACTCTTCCATCTAATGGATATAGAATATACTTTTTCTGAGTACAGAGATCTACTGCCTCCTGAAAAAATGATTGCACAATTTGCACCATCCAACAATCTTGGTGTCCATTATGATGGAACTATATTCATATATGATATATGTTATATTTATATATTCACTAATCTTTATTAATTTTTCTTTAGAACATACCATTACACTATCCATGTTGTGAAAATTCAATAATTTCATTTTGGGAAGTGTGGACTACAGTCCCATCAAAGTGATATGACTCATTCCCAATATACGTGGAATGTATAATGGATGGTTGTATTGAACCTATTATCCATATATGACATTAATATAATACTGGTATTATAATATACAATTTTATAATTCTATTATTAGTTTGTTAATATCAACAAAACGTCTGATATGAACATAAATAATTATCTTGTTTTTATAACATCGTAATAACTGATATAAATGGATTAATAAATATGAAAATGGATCTATAGAATGTATAAATGAGAATATTTTTATTAATCTGGTTCATCATGATTGTATGAGATGAGTCAGACTCAAGTTAAAGGACATCATCTCAATCTCTTTCTGTTGAGGCATATTTTGATATTATAATCTACCTTATTTATACGGTGAATAATCAATACTTTGAATTTTAATTACACTCAATGGGAATATTTTTTTCTTCAAAGAAAGGTAATAATTGAAAAAAATTAATGTGTTTAATTTATGCGGTGACAACGAATCCTATGCAACCATAACTATTATTTTATATTTGGATTCCACTATAAGCCTTATTGTTTTGTAGTTTGAAAATAAATCCCTTATTCCCCTATTGGGTGTTCTGGTATTAAAAATAGTTTTGAAATTAGATTTACTATTTTAGTATCTTGAAATGATCTCTTGTGATTTCAATTAATATTATAGGAGTGAAATTTCGATAATTAAAATCTTTTTTGTGTTATGAATATATAATCATATTTAATCATTTCACAGGTGGTTAAGTGATAAACCAATGATGGGTGGTTACATGATAAAACAAATACGAGTGGTTCCATGATAAACCATGGATAGTTGGTTACGTTATAACATCTAATACATTGGATATGCATATCGTCCATATAGATATTCAATTTTGTGATATATGTGGATATTGATAGTATGTTTATTCCATTTAACTATGTTTGAGTTCAACGTTACCTTCATATGATATATTCTTCTTTCTATGGGTTTATAGTAATCTATTGGTCTCACAAATGATAGGAAGTGAGATTATATTCAGTGAAGATAGTTTACTACTTTATAAGGTGAAATGTATTAATTTATGATAATATATTCATGGTTTTCATGTTTTCTCAATACTTATAGTTTCCTTCTTTGTGAATACCTTACTAATATTTTTATGCTCATCCAAATTTTTTAAATGTTTTTCACATCACTTTAAGAGGAATATAATCTAGGATTGTATCAAGAAAAAGATATGTTATTAAAACATGAAATGATACCATGTTTCTTTTTAAAGAATTTTTATTTAATGAAAAAGGGATCTTTAATAGAAGTATCTACTTGAATTATTTAAGTATTTAAGTTTGAGTAATGAACTAATTGTCTAATTTTGTAAAACCGAAAAAGTCATTTATGTGAAACAAAGTAAAATTATTTAATCTTCTCAACATTATGTAAGGATTAATGCTCATCCATTATTGTTGTTATCATAGGCCAGTTTAGCTAACTTTATGAGTTAAAATATTTGTTAATAAAATATACATAAAGGATTTATACTTTATGTTAAAATTGATATGATATATCATTTGAAGATTACAATCTTTATTCATCTATGATATTATTATTTAGAATGGTATTCTGCAGAGAAAATAGGGAAACTGTACTGGGAATGCATTAATGGGGAAATATCCATCCAAATCAATATCGTAATATATTAGGATTCAGAACTGAATAGTTTGTTGTAGTGATGGTTAGTTGAATTAGGTGATAAATGGTGGTGGTCCATTAATGATATAACCAGACCTACTTCAGAGGAATACGTATATCATGGATTATTTCATAAGGTAATGTCCCCCATCATTCAGAGAAATATTTGACCATATGCAAGCTGAATGGTGGAGTAAAGCTATGGAGATAATTTCCAATGTAATGAGTTGCTCAGAAAATCAAAATGTTACTCTTATTGTTTATTATTTTGAAGGCCAAGTCGATCAATGGTGTTCAGTGATTAAAATTATATGTGGAAGTGAAGAGATTGATGGCAAAAAATTGGATGAATTTAAGAATATCCCCCTTGAGAACTATTTTCCTAAGGTCTTTTGAATTAGGATGGAAAATAAATTCTTGTAATTGAGACAAAATGAGAATGATTTTATTGCTACATATGATAAAATTTTTGACCACCTTTCTGGTACATCCTAATTTTATTTGGGATATTAATTATATGTTAAATCTGTCTCACTAAGAATTGATGTTGAAATATCAAAGGGTGTTAACTTCTTGTGAGTTAAAAAGCTATGCGAAACATGTATAATGTTATGATAAGTTAAAAATTGAGTTTTTTTATGATTGTATGTTCAATTTGAGAAAACAATAATCAATGTAGTTGGCAATAAATGGTAAAAAATTAATCAGTGAAGCATATAGGCATGAAAACTAAATTCCCAACATGTGATAAGTTTAGTAAAATGAATCATAGAGAATGCATCCCAAAATCGGAGAATTGATTCCAATGTGGTAATACATGTTTTATTGCTCATAACTGTAAGGAATATGATAAATTACGGAATGAAAAATGAGAATTTAGGTCTATAGGTTGCAAAGATATTGGATATTAAGCCAATGTGTGCCCAAAGATGATTACCCATGGTGGAAAACACCAAGATCAAAAGTAGAAGGTCATAGTAAAATCAATTTATAATACTATAGTTCATGTGATATCTTCAAATGAAGTGGTGATAGGATTGTTAAATGTTTTTTTAAAATATTCAAATACTCTATCTGACCATGTATCTTCACATTCTTTCGTTTCCAAGATCATTGAATGTAAATTGGAAATAACACCGCATGAATGTGATATAGATCCTTTGGTAATGACTCCAAGTGGAAGTATTAAAGAAAAAAATGTTTACAGTAATCTTATTATTGTCAGAAATGCAATAAAATTTCCAATAAATCATGTTTGTACATCCCATAGTGGAATTTGATATCATTTTTTGGAATGAATAGGCTTTTATTTTTTCATTATAAAATAAAATGTAAATCCGAAAATGTTGTATTTAATAGTACTGTACCTTTTATAACATACTAAAAAGTTGAAAGAATGATACCAGATGTTAGTGAATGTTATATTGCTCACGTTGGTGAAATGATATAAATAGTTTTGATTAGTCACATTCTAATAGTGAATTAATTCACAGATGTTTATCCTGATGGATATCCTAGTGTTGTTCCCAATAGGGTGGTTGAATTTATTGTTGATTTAGTTCCTAATGTAAAGACTATTTCTAAGGCCCCTTATATAATGGCTCAACTATAACTTGTGGATGAATAAAATAGTTATAAGAATTACATGATAATGGTTTCATTCGTCATAGAACATCACCATGAGGTACTCCTGTTATATTTTTGAAAATGAATGATGGTTCTATGAGACTATATATTTATTTAAAATCCTGGAATAAAATAACTATTAATAATAGGTATCAGTTACCTCATTTGAATTATTTTATTGATCATATCATGGGAGCTCAGTATTTTTCAAAGATATATTTTCGATCTGGGTACCAACAAATATAGGTGAAGGAAGATGACATTCCAAAGACAACATTATAAAAATGATATAGTCATTATGAGTTGGTAGTTATGCCTAATGGGTTATATAATGCACCACTTTTATTTATGAATCTCGTGAATAGAGTGTTTCAATGGTTTTTGGATTAGTTTGTGCTTGTGTTTATATATGTAATTTTGGTATATTCTAAAATATAGGAGGAACATGAAAGTAAATTAAGGATTGTTTTGAAAACCATAAAAAGAAAATAAACTATATAAAAAGTTTAGTAAGAGTGAATTTTGGTTGGAAAACATTTATTTCCTTGGTTATATTTTTTCTAAATATGGTATAACTATTTACCCTTATAAAACAAAAGTTGTTGAAGAGTTGAAGAGAAAAACCAATATCACATAGATTCATAGTTTTCTTGGATTAGTGGGTTATTAACAAATGTTAGTTGACAACATTTCTCTATTATTTCATCGATTAACTAAGCTATCACATAATGCAGTTAAGTTCATTTAGACCTAAAAATGTGATGAATGTTTTTAGGAATTGAAAAAGAGACTGATAAATACTCAGGTTTTAGCCATGCCTTCTTGGAATGGTGAATTTGTTATCTATAGTGATGAATCAATGAATGGAAATGGTTGTTCCCTAATGCATAATGATTATTTAATTGCTTATGATTCACGCCAGTTGAATCATAATGAGTTTAATTACTCTACACATGATTTTGAATTAGTTGTTTTGTTTTTTTTGAAATTAAAATTAAATATCATCATTTTTATGGTGTAGAGTGTGAAATATATAATGATCACAAAAGTTTTATGTATATATTCACATAGGATGAATTAAACATCAGATATAGGAGTTGGATTGAACTAATCAAGGATTACAATTACATGATTCATTACTATCCAATAAAGGAAAATAATGTCGCTGATGGTCTGAGTTGAACGATTAATGAAACATTAACTATACCATATTTAAAACTAGAAACCATGGTTATTAACTTGATGAATTTTGAATTGGATGTTATTGGTTCAAGGAATTACTCTATTTTGTTTCATGTAGTAGTGAAAAATTCTCCATCAGACAGAATTAAGCATGCACAGAAAGAATATAGAGAGTTTCATAAAAAGGATGAATTGGTTCAGAAGGGTATGTTACCTAAATTTAACATTGATAAATTATATGTTTTATGTTTTTGTAAGAGAGTATGTTTTCCTTTTGATTCACAGTAAAATAAAGAGTTTTTATGTTAATGGCATAGTTCTCTGTTTTCAATTCATCTTTACACTGCTAAGATGTAAAGTGAGATTTGAGAGTTTTACTAGTGGGATGGAATGAAAATATATATTTATTTACTTTTCATGAAGATGTTTGATTTTTCAATAGGTTAAGGAAGGGAAGTTGTTACCAAAAGGGATATTTTAGCCTTTTCCAGTTCCACAGTCTAAATGGGTAAATGTTTCCATGGATTTTGTAGCATGATTTTTTTCGTAGTTGTATTTCCAAAGACATATCGAGGTAAAAATGTAGACTGGGTTCTTGTTGATCGATTGATTAAATTTTCTCATTTTATTCTTATTCAAGATATTATGTCTCTATATCAACATTCTCAACTGTATATTAAAGTGATAGTCGGGTTACATGGATTTCCCCTCTCTATTGTATCTAATCTGGATCATCGATTCACTTATAAATTTTGGAATGGCCTATAAAAGTTCATGGGTATATAATTAAATTTCAGTACATCTTTACATCCTCAATAATAGGGTCAATCAGAATAAAAAATTTAGACCATGGAGGATATACAATGTGCTTGTTCAATAGATTATCAGGGATGTTGGGATCCACATATTTTTTGGGTTCATTTAATTATAATAATAGTTTTCATTATAGTATACAAATTTCACCATGTGGATCATTATACGTTAATCAGTGTCTTTCTAAAGCTATTTGGGATGATGTAGTTGAAAAAAAGTTGATGGGACCAAAATTTGTAGAAGAGATGGAAAAAAAGATATGTTGATTCAAAAGAACATGAGGACAACCCAGATCATGTACATAAGTTATACAGATAATTGGAGGGAGGATATTTCATTCGAGGTAGTTGATCATGTATTTCTAAATTTTTCTCTATTGAAATGTGTGGTGTTTTTTTTCTAATAAGGGAATGTTGAGTATGTAGTTCATTGGAACCCAAGAAATCACAGAGAATGATGGATCGTTTTCCAACTTGGTGGATTTATCTCAATTTTTATCTCATGTAGACAATTTTTTTCATGTTTCAATTTTGATAAAGTATATTCAATATCAATCTTAATTTTTGAGCCTAAGGGTAGTTCAGTTCTAAGAGAATCATTCTTATAAGGAACAGTAATTACATATTATTGACCACAGAGAGAATGTGTTTCAGAATAATGTGATTCATCTGGTAAATGTTTTATAGAAAACTTATATGGTTGAAGAGGCAATGTGTGAATATGAAAATTCTATGAGAGATAAATACCCATACTTATTTTATAAGTAAATAAAATTATGGGGAATCTATTTCGATAAGGGGAATGGATTTAACATCCAATGTATTTATAGAATAATACATTTTAATATCTAATAATATTTATGAATAAGATATTAATTATATGTTAGAGGGTAAACTATTTTAACTATAGGATACATGACACACAATAATGGGTTTCTCCAAAATCCTACCTTCCACACATCATTGAGTTATACCAAAAAATAATACAATATTATTATTATTATTATTTTAGATGTTAGTTAACACCTAGTCGTTGTATTGTAGATAATGATCATAACTAACTACAATATTATAACACATGTTTTTATATGTTTTTATATTTACTTAATAAATTTTAGAGACATAAAATGTGAATGAATCCGATTTTAAGAATAATATACTCTAATATTTCTAAAAAACATGTTTTATCATTTTGTGATGGAGAAATATCTTTAAATCCATTTTTTCACATTTATATGTTCTATTTGAAAAAAAATATATTTTAAATTAGAACATAAAAATTTACATTGGATTAAATTTTGGTATTTTTCGAATAAAATATATATTTTAATGAATTGTGAAAAATACTGCATTTTAACTCAAAACTACCTTTTCATATAATTTATTTACATAGTTAGGTTATTATTTTAATTAGTTTTAATGTTTAATTAGATTATTTTTTTATCATTTTATTCAATTTTTATCATTAGAAGTAATTTTATTTTGAAATTTCATATTATCATATGTCGAGATTTTGATGGGTTTTACATTAAAAGAACCCATTTTGTCATTTTTACAATGGAAATTAATTTTAAATTAATTTATACTAATTCAATTTTTTTATTGAAAAAAAATGGATTCTATATTTCGAATCAAAAGGTTGAAATTATGTAAATTTGTCCCTTTTAATATTTTACATTATGAATAGTATCTTCAGAAATTATTTTTATATACCATGGTTAAAGGGTAAATAAAGAGAAATATTACATAAAAATGTATCATTAAAAAAAGGATTATTGGTTGGGTTTATATTACTAATATCTTTGACTATAAATATTCATTATAAATCTAAAAAAATTTCATACATCATGCTATTTTATTTATAATTTTTATACATTAAATAAAAAAATTTATTTATGGTATAACGATGATGAAACAATTACCTAATTAATGAATGATCCAAATAAATGATATTTATTTATTTTAAAATAAAATTAATATGATTATTTTGAATTAATATATTAATTTTATGGATCAGTATGACATGTTATTTTTGTGTTAATGTTTTTTTCTAATTAATTAAGTTTTTATGACTTAAAAAAATCAATTACTAAATAGTGTCAAAATTGACATTGTTGTGTTTTTTTAAAAATACTTTTTATTATAATAAGTAATAATAATAAAAATATTATATTCATCCAACTGACATATATAATGTTAAAAATTTCATTAATGATCCACATTCGATTCTCTAGGAATTTTATAGAATCCATATTAGCCATATAGTGTAAAAATACACAAAGACATAGTAAGAGTTATGTTTTTTAACTAAGGGTTAAAGACAAAATATAAGGTTAAAGTTGTGACCTAAAATTGTATAAAACCTATTGGATGAGAGTATTTATACCCATACTCATCCTATCCTCTATATATATAACTTTTTAACTGTTATAATTCCAAAATCAATTTATAATGAAATAATATTTCAAGACTATAAAAATGTGCCCCTCCTCCCACTTATAAAATCACACATACTCTACCTACATACTCAAACCTATCAAGACCCTTGGAAAATATAATTTTTTCACAAATAATATCAAAACATCTTTACCTTAATACTAAAATACTTAACATTTCCATTAAGCAAATGTAGGAATCCATTTGGCTCAAATCAAAAGTAGTTACTCGATTTAGAGGTAATGTCTTTTTTGTATTTCCATTAATTTATTTTCTTTCTAAAACTCCCTATCATCTATTTATACCATAATTTTATAAAAACACGTTTGTAATCAATATATTAGGATTTTTATATTATAAGGGTTATACATACACTTACAAAACCCCCATATAATGGATATAGGACAATCTGTTTCTATGTACTGTGAACTAATACCAAATGAAACGATGATTGATCAATTTTTTCCAACCAATCTCAAGGTTTAAATTATTATAGAACTATATTAATATATGAGATATATTATATTTATATTGACTTTAGTAATTTTTTTATATATTTATAAAATAACTTTATGCTTTCCATGTTGTGTAAATACGATAATTTCTTTTGAGAAAGTGTGGACTACCACCCCATCAAAGTGATGTGACTGGTTCCCGCCATACATGGAACATATAAATAATTATTTTATTAAAATTATGAGATATACATTATAATAATATAATTATAGTATTATAATATTAATTTATAACATTTTATTATTATTCTTTTAATAAGAGAATGAAATCCAAGTAGTGTTCATGCATACGTACAACCTACCATCACCATGAGTGGTGCATTTCATTTCTTATATCCATATATTATAGATATAATGAATATATATATACTATATATATGATATTTAAATCATGAATAATATTCTAGAGATTACGTAATTTTTACTTCAAGAAACATTTACATCAAAACATGTTCATTTTCAACTCAAGTACTGAATATCGACAAAAGATATGATATCAAATTAAATAATTATATAATTTTTACAAAAGATTAATAAGTGATATAAGAGGAAAAATAAAAATAAAAATGGTTATCAATAATGTATAAATTATCCTATGTTTATTTTTAAAGAACATAATGATTTTATGTGAAGAGACAGACTCAATGTAAGGGACTTCGTCTCAATCTCCTTTCAATGAAACATAATTTGATAATTTTCACAAACATATTTTATATGGTGTATAATGAACACTTTTACAATTAATTTCATTCATATTGAAACTTTTTTTCTATTAACAATTCTACTGAATGAGAATAATAATTGTTTTTAACATATGTGGTGTCAATAACGTCTCTGCTTCCATAACTGTTATTTTATATTTGGATTCCTCCATAAGCCTTAATATTTTTTTAATAGAAGAGAATTACCTTATTACCTTTTATGGTGATTTGGTATTAAAAATGGTTTTTAATCTGGGTTTAATATTTCAATATCATAAAATGATCTCTTGTGATTTAAAATAAAATTTTATAAATGAAATGTTAATAATTTAAATCTTTTATGTGTTATTATTATATAATGGTATGTGGAAATTTGATTAGTGGTTGTGTGATAAACTAATGATATATGGTTATGTGATAAAAAAATGATGGGTGGTTCTATGATAAGACATGTATGTATTGTTTAGTTTTTAACCTATAATTCATTAGGTCTGGAAGATGTCCATATTGTTATTCCATTTAATGATATGTGTGGAAGTCGACTGTATGGTTATTACATTTAAGTATGTTGGCATACCTAGTTACCTTTATATTATATATGTTCCTTTCTATGGTTTTATGGTAATATTTTGGTTAAAAATGGGTAATAAATGCTATTATATTAAGTTAAGAGTATTCACTACATTATAAAGGAGAAAATATTAATTTATGATAAAGTATTTGTGGTTTTTATATTTTCTAAAGAATAATAGTGTCCTTTTTGTGTATCCCTTACATAGATTTAATTGTTCATCCCAAGTTCTGAAATATTTTTCACATGAGTAAAATAGGAATGGATTCAATGATGGGATCAAGGAAATGTTTTCTTGTTAAAACACAAAACGATAATATGTTTCATTTTAAAACGTTTTTGTATTATGAAAAAAATTGGATAGTGAGTATAAGTGTCTATAGTTAATATTTGAGTTGTAATGTATGAGTTATGACCTAATTCTCTTAATCTATGAACATGAAAAGATCCTAATTGTCAATTAAAGGCAAATAATTGAGTTATCACATGACTAAGTAATGTTTAAGGTCGGGGCCTTATACATACGCACAAAAATATTTCATTAATGTATTTATTTATATATATTAGAATTTATACATAAATATATTTATTTTTTTGAAAGACACATTTTTATATATAAAAATTAACTGTTTAGATATATATATATATATATATATTAATTTATTTTATATTAAAAATGAAATGGATAGTTTTTAATTTTAAGTGAATTGAAAAATAAATATTTATTTCTATATGGTTTATATATTAAAAACAATTTCTATGTAAATATGTCTAAATATGTATTTACAAAATTGATATATTATATGTAAATATTATAAAATATTTATATATTTAATTATAATTAAATATAAAATATGAATGATGATTAAATTTCGAAACCATAGTATAAATATGAATTAAATCCTTGAGAAAAAAGTCATTCTCCACAAAAAAATAACTAAAATAACCGCCTAAAAGAAGAGTAAATCTCATCGAATATGGAAAAATTAGGTTATCTCAACTAAAAAAACTTTTACAGTTATTATGGGTCTTGTTTGATGACAAAAAAAATTGTTAGGGTCCCTCTTAATAAAAACGGTGTATATCTCTCTTTAGGCTGTGATTTGATATGTGATGGAGCTCAAATGGACACCTAGATCAAAATTTATGGTCTCTTGATGTTGAAGTCATGTTTTTAAATATTTTATCATTAATTAACTTATTGTATTTATATATAAATATATTTTTTTTAAATTTATATTAAATGATAATAATTAAAAAATTAATAATTTTTATTTTTATTTTTATTTTATATTCCATGTTTCACTGAATATCTTATATATTAATTGTAAATGCATATTTAGACTTATATAATTAATATCTAATAAAATATATTATATTTACATCAATATAAATATATTTTTAAATTATTTTATGTTTTTAATTATATATAATTTTTTAATGAAATATTCTTTTTATTGGGGCTTGCAAAAAATTACTGATAAAGGTTACCCTTATCAACGCTACAAAAAAAGGATGATAAAGGGGGTTTTTTATCAGAACATTCATCTAACACTGATAAAATATTCCCTTTATAATTGATTCATCTAATGATTAAATAAATGATCTTTATAAAATATTTTATCCAATGTTGATAAAGGCTAACACTGGATAATCCAAAAAATTTAGCATTGGTTTTATCCTTAACTGCAGTAATTAATTTTAAGGTTTTTACATTTAATTAAGGTAAAAAATATAAGTTAACATCATTATAGAATTTAAAATATGATGATTCCAAATATGTAATCCATTTTTCCAAATCCCCTACATGTATGTGGAAAATTTTAATTTAAAATTAAATCCAGAGATGTGAGGAAATGCAGTTTTTATAAAAGTGTATTTTCCAGAAAATGATGACTTCATATTGAATTTATGACTAGTTAAAATAATTATATGAATTTAAATTAATATTTATTTTCATATAATATATAAATTTCATATTATAAAGTACACTTTAGTGTTTATTTTAAATAATTTAAATGGTGAAACATTATTCACTTTAAAATAGTTTTCAGAATAGTACTATTTTTAAAGCCAAAAATTAACTTATAGTAAAATACAATATAATGTTGATTAAAAAGTGATTAAGTGGATTAAATATTAAAAAATAATAATTATTTTATATTAAATAATATTAAAACATAATGTATATTTATATGTACTTAATTTATTATAATTAAATGAATTTTTAAAAAAAATAATTTTTTTATTGTTCATTAAAAAATAAAAATTTTCTACAAAATCCCAAAATATTACCCTAAGTAGATATTAATAAGAATATTTTAAGAAAATGTTTTTTAAAAAATATTTTATATATTTGAAAAAATTAATTTTTTTATTTGTATAAAAAATGCGATAAAAATATTTTTTTAGAGATTAATATTTTCAAAACCTATAAGTAATATACATAAAATTATGTACTATTTTATTAATATGTTTTCATTATATAGAACCACTATAATTAATACCTAATTATTATATTCCTATAAATTCAACAAAATTTAACATCTATGTAATAATAGTGATATTTAAAAAATAATTTTGAGGGTTTATCATGGTTCATCAAAACTCGATGTTGCATTTAATACAGGATATTGAAGAAACTAAATTTATTAAAAAAAATTCATAAAATATAAGGTTATGAGATAAATTGTCCTTTGGTGGAGGGACTTTTGGTTAATGGGATTTCTTTTTTAGAGACATTCCTTGTCTGGGAATATTAATGGGGTTGGAAATTTTTCTCTCCAAGATTTCTCATATCGAGAATTTCAATGCCATATAACCATATACATTTATATGAAGTGTTCATATAACTTATGCATGTGATTTATTTTGACAAGTATTAATATGCACAACTTCTATTTTTAGGTTGCTAACATAGACTTGTTGGTTAGGTAAATAATTACATTGAAAATGTGGTGCAACACATTAATTTTGTGGTTGGAAAAGGTATATAAAAAACTATTTTTTTAGACGAATACATACAAAAAATAAATAAAACCTGGAAAATTAATCATTAAATATGAATCAATACTTATAAATTAAATATGAATATTATTTATATTAATTTTTTTAAATTAATCCCCTCTAATACTATGTTTGAGATTTATTCCAAAGTGACAGTTGTCAATACCTCGATCGTCCAACTATGTAGGTCCTGCTAATGTTGGGTGCTCCATTATTATCTTTTGTAATGTAATCAATTAACGAGTGACTCTAGAGTATTTTTTTGGTTTCATAATTCAAAACACGAATTCCCTTGTATCACCCTTTCTTATATTCTTTTTAGTTTTTTCTTTAGATTACACTAGCTTGGAGACCCTAAAAGTATTAAGTTACATGTAGAATAGATTTTTGTAAATTCATATAATAGAATTTTTAAGTGGTTATCTTCTCAATTATTCATGAATCGTAACTATTATGATTGGGATGGTGACGAATATAAAAATCTATTCTATGGTGGAAATTCTATAAGAACACATAACATAGTGAAATATATATATATCATATATCACCAATTTAATATGATGTATGGGGTTATCCTTATAGTGATAGAAAATTAATTTATATTACTTAATAAAAATATATAATACATTATACTCACCAACTGATATGTATTTGTTGAATATTATAGCACACATCACATTTATCATATTGATATTATTGATAGTTTTGTCTTATAAAATAGTTAAACATGAGTATCTAGGATTGAAAACAATTTTCAAAAAGAAACATTTAGAGTATTGAAGTGTTAATTTTATTCAATGAAGTTTCTCTTACTCTAACTCATGGGTATCAGATACAACATGTCATCACAGTTGTGCACTGAAAAATACGGACATATAGATATGATGGAATTGTTCATGCGTGATGTTAATCAACTTATTGGTAATGGAAAAAAAAGTTAATGCATTAGAGTTCAGTAATTTTTATCAGATTTTACCTAGTGGATTGATCCTAGAAATGAAAAAATGTTATTATTTTCCCTACAAACATAAGTTATTATTTGTTGATATTTTTTGCCATTAAATGGTATTTTCATTCATTATTAGGAACAAGATTTGTTTTATATGGAATAAATAGGTGTTTTATGTTATTTGGAATTTAAATAATGGCTTATATATTCTATATATGGATAATCGCATTCCTAATATTCTGAATAAAACGATTTACATTGATTCTAATCCCTTATACCTCTTTTATTTTCACCATGGACATATAAACAAGAAACAAATTCAATGAATCCATATAGATGATTGTTGGACACATTTGATTATGAATTGTTTGATATATGTGAATCATGTTTATTATGTAAAATGAAAAGGTATACATTTTGAAGAAAATGTGATAGGAATAATGGGATTTTGGACCTCATACATAGTGATGTATGTGGACCAATGAGTAATCCTAATATTGGTGGTTTTAGGGACTTAATTACTTTTAATAATGACTTTAGTTTGTATGTGTATATGTTTCTAATAAATCATAATTATGAATCTTTTAAAATTATTTTATAATTAAGTAAAAATGATACTGGTAAAAATTATTAATGTCCTCTTATCAGATCATATTGGTGAATACGTGAACTATATATTCATAGCTCATCTAAGAGGTTGTCTTATTATTTCACAAGTCACTCGTCTTAGAACACTGTAATATAATGGTGTATATTAAAGGAATAATGATACCTTATTATACATGGTTCGACCAATTATGAGTTTCTTTAACATTATTATATCATTTTAGGGATAATATCATGAGTGTTTTATTTCCTACAAAATTGTGTTTCATCTAAAGAATTAATAAATACACTATTTCATCTAATGGTTGGGAAACACCCCAAAATGTATTTTAATAAAATTTGGGAATGTGAAGAAATTGTGTAAATATTATATTCTGATATCCTTGGCTGAATATGAGATATGTACAAATTTTTTAGTTATATTATAGAAATAATGGGATATTATTTCTACCACCTTGTTGAACATAATGTGATTGTGGATTGAACTTGTGTATTAATCGATAAGGAATATTTATTTTAAGAATATAGTGGGAAGAAAGTTTCTATTTTATATTTTCAAGACTACCAGAAAATAAGTGTTCCTAAGATGGATGTTCAGTCGATTATATAAATAGTTTTGGAAGA
Source organism: Viscum album (assembly GCA_963277665.1). NCBI lineage: Eukaryota > Viridiplantae > Streptophyta > Magnoliopsida > Santalales > Viscaceae > Viscum > Viscum album. Next base: position 467,672,469 of record OY728162.1, on the reverse strand, counting down.
AGAAAAGACTCAAGATACACTAGAACGTCAAATGTCTTGTATGATTCATCAGTAACACAAGAGATATGGATTTAGAATGGATAATAATGATGAAGTGAATTTTGTAGTAGATGAACCAAATTACTACCCTGATTCCATTGAGATTTTTTATTTTGAGAAATGGAAAATGTTATGAAATTTGTGTGGGACTCCACGTACACTAAACATGTTTGGAACCTGATGGATGCACCTAAAGTAGGGAAACCCATAGGTTGAATGTTTTTTTATTTAATAAAACAAACATGGTTGGTACAGTGTCTTCCTATAATCCATGCATGGTGGAAAAGGGTTATAAAAAAGTTAATGGTATTGAATATGAAGATAATTTTTCACCTATTTTAATGATAAATACTATTCAAACTTGTCTAGATATAGTAGATCATTATTACTGTGGTATATATAAAATAGATGTTGAAAACACTTTTTTTAATGGTAATTTATTCAAGGATGTGTATATGAAATATCAGGAGGGATTTGGATTTAAAAATGAGAATGTAAAGGATTTCAAGTTACAATAGTCTATTTATGGACTAAATAAATCATCTCGAAGTTAGAATGCCTAGTTTTATGATATAATCAAAGAGTATTTTCATCAAGAATTAATAAGTTTCTTGTATATATAATAATCGTAGTGAGAATATATTATTATTTCAAATATTTTATGTAGACTACAAATTGGATATTGGAAATCACATCATGAAACATTACTCTATAAAGATGTGTCTATGTAAATGTTTCTCAATAAAAGACATGTGTTAAGAAACATATATATGTACTATGATAATAAATAGAGATATAAATAAGAATATGTCTGAACAGATTCAAAACACATATATTGGTAATATATCAAAGCATTTTAACATGGAGGACTCCAAGAAGTAATAATCACTAGTGTTGCGTGGAACAAACCTTAGGAATATTCAATATCCTTTTTAAAAAGTTATAAAGAATGGATATGATTCATTAGGAATCAACCATAGGATTTATCATGTATGTAATGTTATGTAATCAATAAGATGTATCATATTGATTAAAAAAGTAGATATCAATCCAATCCTACTGACATGCACTAGATTGTTGTAAAGTCAATAATTCTATATTTGAGAAGGAATGAGGACGTCTTCTTGTTATTTGGTGTAGAGGAAGAGATCTATATTAATATTTACATAGATGATAGTCTCAAAAAATTAAAATTATTATATGGAATCTCATTCTAAATTTTTCTTTCTAAATGATTGAGCAGTTAGTCTGAACAGTTCAAAACAAGTCAAAATAACAGACTTGACAATATTGTAAGAATACATCACTACATCATATTATGTGATTGAATATATTTAGAATGATAATATAATTTCTAAACATCGAGTGGTTTGTAGAATATAGGGAGAAATTAAGGTATATTTTGACAAAAATTGTGTTATTTTTCTGGATAAGGAACCCATTATAATCAAATGAATAAACATATCCTTCACTAATACCATCTCATAAAGGAGATCATTAGGATGGGCAATTTAATTATAATTTAGGATGATACACATTATCATGTAGCATATCTATTATCTAAATTGTCATCATTGAAACAAAATGAAGCCTATTTAGTATATTGGTGTATTAGACCAATGAGGTAATTTTTGTAATGGTTGTTGAAGTTAAATAGGATCACGAGAACAACTATGAAGGGGGTGAATAATGAATATCTTTTTAAAATTTTAAAACGTTTTGAAATTAACCCCTACAACATTTTATATTTATTATACTCCTAAAAATTATATAGCAACATCAAAAGAATAAAATGTGATGAAATTAAAGCATTGAATAAACAATTTAAAAGATACTCCTCCAATTTGGGTTTCTTAATCCATTCTATTCATACTCCCTTTGGTCTATGGAAATTCACTAAAATGTAAAAATGAATATAATGATCCAAAAACTTTTTAAATTCTATATATATCTTGAATGTTATGATTATACAAAATCCCAGTAGTTAATTTTTTTTTATTTTTTCTTAATCCATGAAAAGAATGGAATACTTTTCTGCACAACTCACTGAATGTTTTTTTGGAATTTATCCATCTTATATGTCCATATTATATCTCCATCTAGTGTTCCAAATTAATCCTTCTAGTATTCTATATCTAGTATTCCTCACAAAATTTTTCAATTTCTCTATGATCTATTACATTGGAATAAGATACATGAAATTGCATACTAAATGTCATAATAGTTTTCTATTCTTATTAAACTAGATACTTATTTGAAATTAATATTACATTTTCACATAAATTTTAAAATATATTTTATTTAGAACCACATTAATTCCCTTATAATAAACCTACATATCATTCATACTAAATTTCATGTCATCATGGGAAAATTAAAACATATGAAATGGTTGATCTCAAATACTCATTAAGGGTTATGTACAGCCAAAAAATCATGACTAAATGTGAATAATCAACATTGAAAGGTAGGTAATTTGACACACATTTCATTTTATCAGTAACACAGAATTAAATGAATCCCTATATTTTATTAATGTGAAATTAACTTAGACAATAATAAAGAAACTCTTAATAAAGTGATTAATTATTATACGTCATGTATATGGAATAAGAAATACAATCATCAAGACCCTTCACAAAATATTTAATATTTATGGGTAAACCACCATTTAAATTTTCCACATTATTCATCTCATGTGACTACCAATGCTGTGAGGGGAAATCTTTAGTCAGCCCCCACCCATGTCTGTGTGTCTAAAGTATTCCTTATATATCAAGTAAATGACATAAATTATATAGTTTTAATTAAAATTGTACTATATTAATTTGAAATATTTTAATACCATTAATAACATAATATTTGTGATGTGATATATCAATGGGGATGTATATATGCCTCATAAATTAAGGTAGGTGTATAACATAAAAATATACCTCAATGAAATGAGATTGAGACAAAGTCCCTTACAAATGAATAGATTGTGTGTATTCACTATAAATACACACAAAAATGTGAAATAAAATATTATATAATAAATATTAATTTCACACATAAACATATCATGATATAATAAATGAAATAAATTTTTAACCAAATGACTAAAAATTCAGTTTAAAAATATCTTACGACTTGTAATCATTCGAATCATATGCCCCATAAAATTATTATTTTTAAAATTAAACATTTAATAAAATGAATATAATGATATTATTGATATTATATATCAAACAAAAGTATTAATAAATTACACAAAATAAATAATTGGTGAATAAGGAATATATCTCACATAAGTAAATGTGGGATGAGAATATCCTTACATCACACTTCCCTTTAGTATAACATTCATTAACATCCTGTAAAATGGTTTAATGAATTCTATAAAATCATTGGTATATATATTCATAATTTAAATACCTTATTTGATGATTTGATAAAAAAATATGACCCATTAATTAAAAAATATTTCATTATTATCATACTTTTGAGTGTGTTTGTTTCATGATTTAATAATCTATTTATTTGTGTAATGTTCTGGTTCATATTGTAAAATAGGATTAAATCAACATAACTGAAATGTAATGGTATTAATTAACATCGAGAAGTATTAATGGTCCTATATTTAATTTTCATTTCATTAATGTGGATTATTCATTTGATAAAATGTTGAAGATAAATAATTAGTTTATTTTCAATATTTTTATGAACATCATATTCTTGTTTAATTTTATTTACTATTTTCAGTATATATTAGTTCTATAACATGAAATAATATAAAATTCACATTATTAAAATATTTTTCAACCATAATAATATTTATATGACCTTCCATGATGGTATTAAGAGAAAACTAACTAAAACATCATTCTTAGAGGAGATTAACCAACATAACATGAATAAAATATTCATTTATTTGAATACGAGGAGTTAATTAAAAGGTATTGATATAAGATACTCTATTATTGGCATAAGAATAAATTATTTTAATTATTATGTATTATTGTGTCTTTATTGATGAAATATATGTGTAGAAATTAGAATAATAAAATAAATTAAGAGTGGTGTTTTGAGAAAGTATTCTCTTTAATATCACCACCTTAGAGGACCCTTTAAAGTCCTCGTACTTGGTATTTTGGATAGAATAGACAAAATTATACAAGAGGATAGTGATTATTAGTGGTTTTATCATATATTTGATATTATTTGGAATTTATTTTAGATATGGGGTGGTGAGGGTTGTATTTATACATGATGAGATGTGGTTTAAAGTAATTAAATAATTAATATTTTATTATTAGAGCCAACCACATTGTGGTGGAATTAAAATAATTGATTTATAATTTTATTTAGTTTTATGTAGGATCTTTAGCGTGTATATATATATAAAAAACATTAAATTTTGTAATAATTAGGTATTTTATGCTTTTTTCTTTTAACATTACCCCTTCTCATTATTTTACTTATACTATGATAAATAATTTTCTTCCATGGTAAACATTTTATGTTTAATAATTAAAATAAAAATACAGTCTAGTTTGGACCTATGATTCCAAATAAGGAATCCATATTTTTCAAATAAAATTCATAAAATGGGAAAATTTATATTTAAAATTAATCATGCATGCACAATGAAAAAGTGGGTTTTTAATGTGAAATGTTCAAAAGAATGAAATATATTTATATCGAATTTCAATGTGAAATTGGTCAAAATAAACCTAATTTTTTATATTTATATATAATTTATCTGACTATAATTCAAAAACCAATTTAAAATATAATTTAAATATATATAAATTAATTATAATAAAAAGAATTTTTAAATTATAATTTAATATTTTTCATTCTTCATCGAAAAGCGAAACTTCCCAAAAAATACCAAATTTTTACCCTTATATAATTTTAATATTAATATATCAATAATGATTTTTTTCCAAATTAATCTTATAAAAGTGACAAAAATAGATTTAATATATGTTCTCCATCAAAATCCCACAAAAATGATTTTTGAAATATATATTTTTTTATTTCATAGAATTGGATTTATTATGATCATAATACTATACAACATATTTGATAAATTTAAAATAATTTTTTTGAATACCTAAAATATAAATTTCTTTAATATCTTTCACTAATATCGACTAATTCAATTTATTAATATAAATTTCTATTTTGGGAATAAAAATATTTTTTTTAAACGCATCCCTTATTTTAAGTTGGTTTTCATTTTTATTTATAATTAATTGGTTACAAATGAATTAATTTCATAAAATCTTGTAAACTATATTTTCATAATTTAGTTAATCTCATTCATTCCCACTATTCCAATATAAATTTGAGAACTATCATTATTAAATAACAATATTTATTAATTTATTTAATAATAGTGTTTTATGTAACAATGATTTCAAAGAAAGCGTATTTATTTAAGAAGATAAATATCATAATATCGTCAAGTTTATATTCTCCCCCACATAAATAAATCTCACACTAATAATTTGAAAATTCACATCGAAAATACAATGTTTATACTTTAAAATACCATTGTGGGAAACCCATATGGTAAATAGGGTTAACAAAATATCCCATTAATAAGAGGGAAATAGAAATATGAAGGTTACCATAAAATTAAGCTTTGCAATAAATAAAATTAGGTCGAAGTGAAAACTAAGACATGGGAGACAAATATAACCACCATTTTCTGATGTATAAAGACAGAGAACAAGGTCTTTAGAAATTATATAATCTAGAAATTCATTAATATGGGATGGGTTAAAGAGTCCATTGATTTCATGGTGATAAAATTAAACTAATAACATTATCTCTTCCAAATTACTTTTAGGGATTATAATAAAATGCATCTATGTATAGGAGAATGCAAACATACTTGATTTATTTATATTTCATAATAATAATCTTATCATTTGGTTGTGCTTTGATCTTTTATATATTTTCCCTCCATCTCTTATTCTAGGAAAATGATATTCAAGTTGTGTTTTTCAAACATGGTACACTTTAATATATCATAAGATCCAAAAGTAATTACTTAAACATTTAAATACTTACATAAATCAAAAAAATTATAAAATTTTATCAACAAACAATAATATCCAATGATCAACATAATTCATTCCATTAGTAGTTAATCATAATACTCATTCAAAACAGGTCTATCCAAATTTGATGATAAAAAATTTAGAAATAAGGTCAATAAATCATAATATTTTTAACATAATGTAGATGTTATTTTTCACATACCAAAATATATTAATTCTTTTGTCACTATAAGTCACTAATGAAAATATAATGCTTCCAAATATATGATTTCATGTTGTTTAATATATCCTTAAATTTAAACATATAGTAAACCCAACAAAAACTATCAAATAACTAACCACCTTCATTGTCCCTACACAATAAAATAAAAATATATTTATCAATATTATCTCAACATCAATCAAATTTTAAGGGTATCTTCAAAAAATTATGGATTATCCAAAAGATCATCATGCAATATATTACCATTTTTTCGTTACTAAAACTAATCATCAGATTCTTCCAAATCCATAAAAAAATAAGTAATTTATTACAATCCTTAAACATATTAAGTATCTTATACCTGGAGAATAATTGATAAAATATTTAATGAATCCAAAAATTCATTAACTATTAATCATCCTAAACTGTTCTTTGATTGATCATTTTATTCTGTAATAACTATTTCATATCATTTGTAGTCTCTTCATCATCCACAATATAACCATTACATGTATAACCTTGCTGATTTTATTCAGGATTTTCCCCATAGAACATAGATTTTCATTATTCTCATAATTTCCACATATAAAACATTCAACAACTGACAATACATCAAGTAGAATATTATTCCAAATTTTTCATTTGTCATAAAAAATTACTGGATTTGTATCCTTATTTTCCACACATAAAAAATCATCATGTGCTTATAATAAATTCACTTGTTTTTTTCTTCTCACATTCTCAACATATAGAAAATTGAATCATTACTAATTTATGGTATCCAACACTAAATATTTTAGTTAAATTTATCCTTATCATCTTTGGTGAGTCTAAGAGTCAGTTAGGGTGCATGTTTTTAATCATATATCATGATAACTAGTTATTCATTGTCACAATATTATTTTTTCCACTCATTATCCAATTTCAATTCTCAACTATACATTTTATATAACATTCAATGTTATCCATGTTCAATCTGGTTCCCACCACTGACTAAAACCAAAAATCTCAAAGTGAGAAATAATAATCATAGATATATATCATATATTCATGAAGAAATTTTTTTATTATATAGGAATATCATATGTTATCCTTGGCCATTTCAAAATCTATAGAATATTATATTATACTTAGAATTATCCCCAATTTAATTATATTGGTTATATTCCCTAATCGATGTTTTATTAAACTAGTACCCAAGGTATTTACTAAAATTTCACTAATACCAAATATAATTCCCTAGACCCCTGTAGCCTGGAGTTTGTGCCTTAAATTATTACATTGGAAAAAGATGCATGAAATTTCACCTGAAAGGATAAAATAGTTTATTAGTGAGGATAAAATAGAAAAATATTTTAAATTCAAATTACATTTTGAACAAAAAATTCAAATTTTTATGAACACCATTATTCACCTAAGAATAACCCATCATATATTTCATAATAAACTTCTTAAAAATATTGGGGAATTAAAAAAGACGAAAGGAGTGAGATCAAATGATCATTAAGGGTTGCGTAAAGAGAAAAATATCATGAATCAAAGAGTATAATCAATATGGAAAGGTGTATAATTAAAGACATATATAATTTAATAAATATCTTATAATGAAATCCATCTATTTATTTTTCATAGTGAAATTATCAAGGATAATAATAACTAAATTATTAATGAAATGAATAATTATTGGGAGACATGTATCTGGAACATGAGACACTATAGTGAAGACATTTTAGAAGAAAATTTAATCTTTATATGCAAAAAAACCATTTAATTTGTCCAAATTATTCATCTCATGATACTGTCAAAACAATGTGGGGTTATCTATAACCAGGTCCCTCCCATGACTACATGTCCAAAACATTCCTCATATATAAATTAAAAAAATTAAAAAGATATTTTTAATTAAAAGTTTCCCATACCAATTTGAAACAATTAAATACAATTCTGACAATGAGATTTATTATATTATATATCAATGGAGGTGTATATGCAACTCATCAAATAAGGATAGTGTCTAATATAAAAAATTTCCTTAATGAAAGAAGATCGAGACAAAGTACCTTACAAAGGAAAATCTTATGTTTATTCACTGTAAATCCACATTTAATAATTTAAAATAAAATTTTATATAATAAAAACACTTTCCAGAAATAACCGTGGAAATATATAATCAATGAAATATAATTTTAACACAGTGAATGAAAATTGATTTAATAAATATCTTACCACTCCTAATTAGTAAAATCATATACCCCAAAAAAGTAATAATTATCAAATGAGGCATTTAATTCCATTAATATAATGAGACTATTGTTATGATATATCATAGAAATTATAAATACACTAAAAAAGGTATAAGTGGTGAATAAGTCATATATATCAAAAAAGTAATAGTGTGTTGATAAAATTCATAACTCAGGCTACCATTTAGTGTAGCATTATTTATCATCATTTATAAAGGTTTAAATAATGTTATAAACCCATTAAATACTTATTTTAAAATTTATAATAACTTATCTGATGATTTTAAATCATATTATAAAACATTAATTAATAATATTGCATTTTTTGTGAGGGTTTGGCTGTGTTCATTTCATGGTTCAATGATCAGTTTATTTGTGTAGAAATATGGATGTTAAAAAAATGGGATTAAAATAAAAAAAATAGAATGTAATTGTATACATATACTTATATAAGTATAAACTTTCCTATATATAGTTTTTATTTGTTTAGTGAGGATGATTCATTTGATAAAATGTTAATTACAAATGATTAGTTTATTTTTGGTGGGTTTTCAAAAAATAATGTACTAGTTTCATTTTATTTCTATTATTAGTATATATTAGTTACATAACATGAAATATATTACAATACCCTTATTACAATAATATTGTACAAGAATAATATTTTCATTACCATCCATGAAGTTGGTAATTGAAAACAAATAAAAAAATTATTCACATAGGAAATTTTTGGCATAACATGAATAATAGATTCACTTGTTTGTATAAGAGGAGCTAATGAAATGGTTTAGTTTTGAGATATTCTATTTGAAAAACATAATTATAGTATATAAATTATTAATGAATTATTATTACTTTAAGAATTAAATACATGAGTAGAATTTAGAAGAAGAAAATAAATTAATAGAGGAATTTTGAGAAAATTACCACTTGAATATTAGATCATTAGAGGGACCCCTAGGAAACATTTATTTTATATTTTTTTCTTACCAGAAGCAATTGTATGTGGGGAGAAGGATTAAGAGTGTTTTTTCAGAAATTTTTTGATATTCAAGGTTTTTAGGATGAAATGGCATGGTGAGGCATGATATATATACTTGAAAAGAGGTGGGTCTATGTGATTAAATAATAAATATATTAAAATTAAATCCAACAACAATGAGGTGGAATTAATTTAAATGAATTATATTAAAAATTAATGTTTCGTTGAATGTTTTTGGTTGATATATACCTCAAATTCCCATCAAAATTTTATATTTTTAGGTAGTTACTTTTTTTAAAAATTAACGTTAACCCTTTTCATTATTTAACCATACTATGATAAAAGTTGGTTTTACATAAGAAAACTAACATCGATTGTAGAATGTCTACCTATAAACCATTCCAGGTGGAAAATGGTTATAAAATAGTTCTTAGTATTTACTATGATGATAATTTTTCCTCATTTTTAATGATGAAGACCATTCATACTTTTCTAGCTATAATAGCTCATTATTATTATGGTATATGTCAAATGGATATCATAAAAAATTAAATAATGGTAATTTAGTCAAGGATGTGAATATAAAATAGGATAATGGTTTTGGATCTAAAAATGAGAAAGCTATGGATTTCAATTTATAATAGTCTAAATGTGGACTAAATCAATCTTATTATAGGTGGAATGTTCAGTTTCAAGATGCAATTAATGAGTTGTTTTCATCAATAATGAATAAGATTCTTTGTGGGAATAAATTATTGTTTCTAATATTTTATGTAGATTACATATTGGTTACTGGAAATCACATCCAAAATAATAACTCTATGAATATGTGGCTACATAAATTTTTCTTAATGAATTAAACGGGTGACGAAACTAATATACATGCTATGAGGATCAGTAGAGATAGATGTAAGATGTTTTTTAGACTAATTCGGAACACATATATTGGTAATGTATCAATGAGTTTCTCTAATAATAAATGTTTACCAGTATTTCATGGCACAACCCTTCAAAATATCTTGGATCATTTTAAAAAGTTATAAAGGATGTATATGATTCATTATGAGTCAACTATAGGATATATAATGTATATAATGCTATGTATTCATCCTTTTGTCTCATATAATTTGAAAATAACTAGTTGATATCAATACAATCCTAGTGAAAGTAACTACATTATTGTATAGACTATCCTATTGTATTTGAGAATTAATAATTACATGTTCAGATTATTTGGTTGAGAGGATGATCTCTTTGTGAATGGTCACACAGTTGATAGCTTCGAAACTGACAAATTTGTTACGGAATCTAAATTGGGAATTTTGTTTTTCCTAAATTTTTGAGAAGGTAGTTCGAATAGTTCCAAACAAGCCACTATAATAGACTCAACAGTAGAGTATGAATACATCAATACATTATATTCATTGAAGGAATCTATTTGACCAATATGTTAATTTCTAAATTTATAGGGGTTTTTGTAATCTAGCAATAATTCACGCTATATTTGGAAAAAAATAGTTTTATTGGTTATGTTAAAGAACCCATTCACATCAAATGAATAAACATATACTTCACAAATACCATCTCATAGGGAAGATCATAACGAGGGCCTATGTAATAATTACTTATGTGGATACAGAGGAGAATACAGCAGATCTATTGATAAATAATTGTTAAAGAAAAAACATTACGTTCATTTATAATATGTGGCTGTTAGACCCATGAGATAATTTTTTCAATGGTTGTGTATATACGTTTGGATCATGAGAACCACTGAGATTGGGGTGAATCAATTTATATTTTAAAAAAATCAATTTCTCTTGAAATTAACCCCTACATCATGTTATATTTATTATCCTTATCAGCTATATTTAACGACCTCACAAGAATAAAATTTGAAAAAGTTAATGCAAGGAATGAAATTTTAAAAATATTCTCCTCTTATGAGGGTGACTTAATCCTATCCCCATATTCTGTAATTAGTCCATGGAAATTCAGTATAATCAAAACATGAATACGATGATCCAACAAATATTTTATTCCTTCAATCTACTAAAAATTATGAATAAATTGAATCCCAAAATTTAATTTTTTTTATATATTACTAATCCAAAACTATGTGGAAAAAATTTCATAAAAACACAATGATAGGTTTTCTTGAATTTATGCATCTGATGTCTCCGTCATATATATTTATCTTATGTGCCTTCTAACTTCTTCTAGTATTCTCTATATAGTGTGCCTTACAAAAATGTTCTTGTTCTCTGAGATCTATTTGATGAACCATTGATAGTTATGTAATGTAATTACCCCAATGACAGTAGCCTAGAGTCGGGGTCGTAATTTATTATAGTGAAGTATGTTACAAGAAATTAAATCATAATGGATGTTTTAATTTAGTATTCTTAGTAAAATAGATATATATATGAAATAAAAATTACATTTTAACGTACAATTAAAAAATACGTTTTTGTGAATATCATTATTCGCCTTATCATATCCCTACAAATCATTCATAATAAATTTCTTTTCAACTGATGATAATTAAATAATATTAATAGGGTTAGCTCTAATGATCATTAAGGTTTATTTATGTCAAAAACGATCTTGAATCAATGATAATAATCAACCCTATGAGGTAGATAATTGGACACACATTCCATTTAATCAATAACTATGAATTAAATAAATCCACATATTTTTCCATAGTGAAAATATCTATGATAAAAATACATTAATTATTAGTAAAATGATTAATTATTAGACAGCATATATCTGAAACATGAATCACTAGAATCAAGACTTTTAATAATATATGTATTTTTTTTGGGTAAAACCCCATATATTTTGACCAGATTATTCATCTAATGAGACTATCAATTCATCTAGGGGCTATATATAATCGGGACCCACCCATGTCTTCATTAACAAAGCATTAACCATATATTGAATAAATAAATTAAACTATATATTTCTTATTAAAATTATCCCATATTACATTGAAACTATTAAATTACATGAATAAAATGATATTTGGGATATGATATATCAATGGGGTTATATATACACCTCATAAAATAATGTGGTGTTATAACAACAATATATGCCTCAATGAAAGGAGATCGAGAGAAAGTCCCTTAAAAATAAATAGATTGTGTATATTCAATGTATTTCCACATAAAAAAGTTTAAATAAAATATTATATAATAAAAATTAATTTCACACATAACATTAGCAAGATATAATCAATGAAATATAAGTTTAACACAATGAATGAAAACTGATTTAAGAAATTTCTTTCGACTTCTAATTAGTCGAATCATATGCCCCATTAAAATAATAATTATAAAAATAAAAATTTAATACCATGAATATAATGAGATTCGTGATATTATATTTCAAAGGGATATATAAATACACCACACTGAACAAATAAGTGGCAAATAAGGAATATATCTCATAGAAGTAAATGTAGGATGTGAAAATCCATACAGTAGACTTCCCTTTAGTGTAGCATTCTTTATCATCCTATTTAATGGCTTAAATAATGTTATAAACTCATTTTTTAACTATATATTTTTTATAATACCTTATTTGATGACTTTTATAACATATTATGACCCATTAATATATAATATTTCATTATTTTCATTGTTTTGAGTGTCTTTCTCTCATGGTTTAATGATCACATCCATTGTGTAAAATTATGGTTGTTCTTGTAAAATTTTATTAAAATTCCATAAATGTATATTAATAGTATATATTAACATGATTAATTATTAATAGTCCCATATTACATTTTTATTTCATTCATGAGGAAAATTTATTTGATAAAATGTTGATGATAAATAATTTCTTTATTCTTGAGGCTTTTCTAAACGTCAAATTCTACATTCATTTTATTTACAATTTTCAGTATATATTAGATCCATAGCATGCAATAGGATATAATACCATTATTTACAAAAACATTTCACCAGATAAATATTTTTACGACTTACCATGAAGGTGGTAATGGAAAACCAACAAAAACATTATTCACAAAGGATATTAACCTACATAACATGAACAATAGTAAAATTTATTTTAATAAGAGGAGTCAATTAAAAGTTATCGATATAATATATATCATTATTAAAATAAAAATAAATTATTTAAATTATCTTGGAATTAGTATTCCTTTATTGATGATATATATGAAGGGAAATTATAATATTAAAAGAAATTAAGAGATGTGTTTTGAGAAAATCGCCCCATGAATATCACCATATTGGAAGACCCCTTAAGGTCCTTCGATTTGGTATTTTGGAGTTGTCACGAACCATCTCGGGTCGACCCTAAACTGGTCACATGAGCCGGTCCGTGACATGACCCGAGAGGCATTCCCGATCCCCCGGGCTGGCAACAAGCACCCAGGCATCAACAGGGAGCATGTGGGAATGATTTCACCCAATAAAAATAAATATAGCAGTGGAAAAAAAATAAAACATGATGTAAATAAATGACACTGAAATGAAAGAGCAGCCAACAAAACACACTAACCTGGTCTCGACCAAAAACTCCTCGTGACTCTAAGAGTCGATCACCATGCCACGACCAACTCTCTCCCACGATGAGAAAGTTTGAGCCAACCTGCAACAAAACAAAAAACAGGAAAACACTATAGGTGTGAGTATTAAAACTCACTAGAGGTTCCCAATAAACTATTCTCAATGCAATACCTTTAAATAAAGAATTTACCAATTACAGGTTTGAACTAAATTATATAAATTATTGGTTTTCACACACACACACTTTAATTTCTAAAACAAGTATCAGTCCATTTCCCTTTTTAATTTGAAAACAAGTTTAATGTATGAAAGGACTACGTATATTTATTTTTAAAACATTTTCTTCGAGCCATTTAGAAGACCAAACATCAGTTGATAGCCAAAATTGGGAAACCACACATAATACGCAACACACACTAAGGGCAATGGAAAAAGTGTCACACATGGTCCAGCAACCAAACTAGACCTCTCAATCATCTACCACACACAAATAAACTCTAAAGAAACATGGGTCGAACCTAGGAGATCGTGAACAATCCAAAAAATACTATACATCTGACTCATACTGGAGGAATGCCCTAACTCGATGACGTCATAACACCCTAATGTCCGGCATAGCCCAACATGGCCTAACCGAGGGTCCCAATCCCCATAGCAGCAATAACTCAGTATTCCCCTACTATGGGGCCACTAGCCAGCGCATAATCTAAACTGGTGCAGCAATCGTTCTCAGAAGATTCACTCAATATGCCAGGTTCCCATATAAACACATACAATAAAAAGGGGTGCATCCACAATGAAAATCAATCAGTCACAATGCACAAAAATCAAATACCTATCATGAAATCAATTCACACCAAAGATCACCCCTGAGTGGGGTTTCCAAAATAATTTATTTTATAAAAGTGCCAAACGGACCTTCAAAAATTTTAAAGGAAAAATTGATTTCTCGAGAAAACCCAAATCGGTTGTTCAGAAGAAATCATTTATCATTAACACTAGAAGTACATTTGAAATTCTGTGAATTATGTTTAAAGGCCAAATGGGTATTCTCTCAATACTGGGTGTTCGCTTGTCAAGAAAATGTTTCAACTGTTCGGTATAAAATAAACAGCTCTTTTTAAACCAAATAATCATTTAAACTTTTAATATCTTATATTTATTCTCATTCATTAAAAATTAATAAAACAAAAATCAATTAACAAATTCTACATATTATGGTATGTGCAGTGGGGGACCTACCTAAAATTGCAGCTCAGTTACGATGACACAACACACCTCGCACAGGCGCACAAGCACGTGCAACCTGCTAACGACCAAAAAATCACAGAAATGTCTTTCCAAATTGCTACAACCAATAATATAACAAAAACACATAAACAACAACTTAAAATAAAAAAAATATGAATCAAACCTCACCTAAACCTCAGTGCTGGTGAAGCGGCGTGAACTGAAACCACTCGCCTTCGGCGGCGGACGCTTGTCATGCGCCTAATTGAGAATAAGGCGTGTGGCTAGTCACAGAACTAGAGGTGGAATAGGAGCCGATAGAACTTGTCGTCCCACCCCGGAAGGTCGAAAAGGGGCTGTGGGGCACCGCAAAAGTCACTGGAAGGTGGGCGGCCGAGAGGGGTTCATGATCATTCGGAGGACGTGACGAGCGGATAGAGGTCCCGCCAGGTCAAAGGTAGGTTCCCACGAGTGTTGTGGTGTCATCACAGGGAAGGAAACGGTGTTGGATTGATGGGTCGTGCACGGAAAGTGGGTGCGAAGTCTGATAGAGGGTGCCAGACAGAGGAGTCACGCCCGTTTGTCACCATAGAAAGCGGTTGGGTGCTAGGGCGCTTCTCGGATGGGGGAGGCAGCACCAGAGAGAGTCAGAGAGTAGGGTGAAGGGTCTGTTGCCACTGTACGGACAAAGCAGGGATGAGGTTTAGGGTGTTGCACTGCTGTGAATGGATGAATGCATTTCAGGTGTGCATGACGGTGGGACGAGGCCAGCGAGGGGTGTGTGGTGCTGTGAAGGGTAGGAGGGAACTGGGGTGTCAGGCAGCGGCATTATGGAATTTGATGGAAGGTTACTCGCATGTTGCAAGTGTCAGATGTTTTGCGCAGAGAGGGAGGAGACCCGAAGGGTGGTGCGACACTGTGCGGGAGGGCACAAATGGACAGCAAGGCGCACAAGAGGACAGAAAGTGACCGGAGGGCAAGGCTCGGCCATGGGAAGGTTGCAGGGGGAAAAACGGACATCAAGTGACCATAGTGGTTGCGGGGTGGTGCTGGGTGTGCGGACAAAAGGTGTAGCGGCTGGGGAACGAACCAGGGGGAGGCGACGGGGAGAGAGAAAACAAGGAGGAGATTTCAGTGCAAGAGGTATCTCATGCAGGAGAGCCGGACAGGTAGGGGGCGCCGGGACAAGGGGATCCGATGGGGAGGCGCTATGTGGTTTCAGCTGAAGTATGAGGAGGGATTGGGCAAGAGGTGGGTCGCACAGCCCAAGGAACGAGGAAGGAGCGTCGCGCGGAGGCTTCATCCGGAGGCTGGTCAGGCTATAGGTAGTCGGGGTGTTACAGAGGGGGTCGTATTGGCTGGAAACTCCCTGTTGGGCTCTACAACAGAGGGAGGGGTTCCATACAGGGAGTGTAGCGTAGGGAGCTAGCTGATCCGACCGAATGTGCAGGCGAGGCAGTGGCTGTTGGTAGGAGCCGGAGCAGGGTGCGGGTGGCAGGGACATGCTTAGGAAGCTGAGGCCAAGCTAGGGCGCTATAGGGGGTAGGCGGAGGCTCTGGAAGGTGGCGCATGAGGCTGCCTGACAGATGGCTTGGGGTGAAGGCGGAGTGGAATTGAGGCGCGACTGCTGGGCGCAGGGTGGCGAAACAGAGCAGGGGTGAGAGACCGAGGCTGTTGGGTGGAAGCGCGGCTGGAAAACTGTGTTGTTGGGGAGGTGGAGTCATGCATGAGGCTGAAGGCAGTAGGGGAACCAGATCTGAAAAAAAGGCGGGGGAAAGGATAATAAATAATAATGGGAAGAAAAAAAAACAGTATAAATTAAATAAATAAAAGAAAACATAATAATAATAATAATAATATTAATAATAATAATAATAATTAAGAATACTAGTAATCATAATGATATTAATAATAAATTTAACAATTTTATTTATTATATTAAAAGTTTCATTAATAATTTTAAATAACAAAAATGGTAATAAATCATAAGAATAATTTCATTTTATTAAAAAAAAGTTTATTTGAATAATGAAACTGTTCGGTCCATGCGCGTCTCTAGCGGCTTTGCGCGAACCATGCGTGAACTTGTGTCTGATCCAAAAGCTATCACACTAATGCTCGGGCTGTCCGCGCGGTCTCTGCTAAACATGCGATGTATGCGCACTAGTCTAAAACCCCAAAAAACGTATTAAAAATATTAAAATAATAATTATACAGGTCGGTGTGTGACAATTCTCCCCACCATAACGCTTCCCGTCCCCGGGAAGCCACAACAATACCTGGACCCAAGAATAAACACATTAAGTGTCACTAACCCCCAAAAGTTTTAGTGCCTCCAGTTGATCGATCCAAACGAACACCAAACTCACATAACATGCAACATTTCCCCATAAGACTAACACTTTAAACATCACCCAGACGAAACTCTGATACTCACATGAGGAGGCCTGAATGTACTCCCCACCATATGGATTGGGATAACTCTAAATTACTTCAGGTGTAACTTTGAGAGACCTATTGTGGGTCTCCCCACGATAAGAACTAACGAGATTATCCGAACTTGAAAGCTTTCCACACGGACCATAAACCCCACCACAAGGGTAGGGGAGGGAAGGACCCAACCAATCAAACATCAAAACTACCTTCACTGCTACCTCAATGATATCACACACTTAGAATAACACAAACTATGCCCCACCAAAGACCGGGATTAAACCAAGACACTTCTTTAACGCTAGGGTTCTCCTGACTACGCACCAGCTTCACTCCGGAGCCTATGGCTGGAGCACCGATGATTGAAGCATCTCCTGCCTCGCAGTCAGGATTCAGAAATTCCCAAACATAACCCACAAACCATAATTTCACCAAACACACTTTTGATAAAATAAAAGTTTCAATGAGGTTCAACAAACAACCATTCTTAAAACTGAAAGAAAAGAAACACCGCAAAATGCTACAAGAGACGACTAATACACCCAAGATACACTACAAAAAGAAAACCTCAAACTGGTCCCCAAACATCGCTCTACTTCTGTTGACGGGCTGTGGTGACCTTCGACGACCCAAGTCTAGCTTTAGCGCACTTCTTGGAAACCCCACGGTAGAATCACTACAAGTGACCCAATCGTCCGCATGTGTGGAAGGCTCTCAGAGCACTCTGGCACATCGGCCTCTTGTGACTTCGCCTACCACACTGGTCACAGATCAAGACATTGCAATGTGAAGAAGACTACTGACAGTCTGAAGGTCTCTTGATCCCTCTACCACCACCACCATCATTTCGCTTCCCATTATTCTTATCATTATATTTTTCACTACATCCCAAAGCCAGAGAAGGATTCGTCGCCTCATGTCCTCCTGCTAACTCAGGTTCGACGAGGAAAGCTTGTATCACCACATCAGGGAAAGTGATCACCTTGAATTCTCCCACCTTCAAATGTAGCTCAGAACGTATTCCAAGCTTAAAATGCCGAGCTTTCACGAGATCATTTCCAACATACCCCGGTTCATACGGAGCCAGGTCCAGGAAACGATGAAAAAATTCCAACACCGATCTGACACCTTACTGGAGACCGCACAACTCCATCCTCTTCCTCACCTTTGTCACTTCAGAGATGTACTGTTGGATGAATGACGATATGAAGAAATTCCAAGTGAGATCTTTCTGATGTTTATTTTGAGACACAGACTTCCACCATTTCCAGGTTGGGCCTTCAAGCATAAGGGTAGCGAACTTCACCTTTAACAACTCAGGAAACCCAATGATACTAAACTTCTTCTCAATCTTCCGTAACCACTCCTCTGCCTCAAGAGGATATGTCTGCACATAAAATAGGGGAGGTTCTAACTTCCGAATCATGAGGACGTAGTCTTTAGGATGATCAAATGGAGGATTTTCTAAGGATTCACCACCTGAAGCTTCACCTTGGGAATCCATCGAACCTTCGTTGGGAAAACACTAAGGAACAAGAAAACAAAAAGATGGGTAAAACATGGTCATTGTCATTTCAAATACCAAAGTAACACTTTTCACAAGGATTTTTTTCATAAATAAGGAAAATCCAGACGATTCACTAGAGGGAAACTAGTGACGATGGGTGACTCGACCATATGGTTGGTGGCCATACGCCAGTCAGACCACCATCATTGAGAGAATTCTAGGGTAAAGTCTCCAGCTCCACATGTCTTGCCAGACCATGCGAGCTCAGAGAGGACACTTTCCCAACTCTCATTTCATTTCCCAATACCAAACAAACCATAAGAATCAAAAGACATTGACAAACCAAACAACCCATGGTAACCTGAGGTTTGGAACGAGCAAGGGTTCGTGACATCCTTCTCTTTCATATACCTCGAGTCCCGAAAATCATACTCCTTCTACCCTGACAACCCCAAATAATAGTGGGCGCTCTAAAAAACAAGGTCCGCTCAGGAGCCGACCTACTCTAATACCATTCTGTCACGAACCAACCCAGGTCGACCGTAAACTGGTCACATGAGCCAGTCCATGACATGACCCAAGAGGCGTTACCGATCCTCTCAGGCTCGTGACAAGCACCAGGGCATCAACATGGAGCAAGTGGGACCGATGTAAACCAGTAAAAATAAATAGAGCAGCATAAAAAAAATAAAACACCAAGTAAATAAATGACACTGAAAAGAAAGAGCAGCCAACAAAACACAGTAACCTGGTCTCGACCAAAAACTCCTCGCGACTCCGAGAGTCTCTCACCAGACCACAACCAACTCTCGCCCAAGGCGAGCAAGTTCGAGCCAACCTGCAACAAAACTTAAACCAGGAAAACACAATATGTGTGAGTATTAAAACTCAGTAGGTGTGCCCAACAAACTATTCCTAATGCACTACCATTAAATAAATAATTTACCAATTACAGGTTTGAACTAAATTATATGAAATATTGGTTTTCACACACACACACTTTAATTTCTAAAACACATATCAGTCCATTGCCCTTTTTAATTTGAAAACATGTTTATTGTCTGAAAGGACTATGTATATTTCTTTTTAAAACATTTTTTGCGAACCATTTAGAAGACCAAACTTCAGTTGTTATCCAAAATGGGGAAACCATACATAATACACAACACACACCATGGGCAATGGAAAAAGTGGCACACATGGGCTTGAAACCAAACTATACCTCTCAATCGTTTGCCACATATAAATAAACACTAAAGGAAACATGGGTCGAACCTAGGAGATCGTGAACAATCCATAATGTCCTATACATTTGACTCATCCTGAAGGCATGCCCAAACACGATGAGGTCATAACGCCCTAACGCCCGGTATAGCCCTGCATTGACTAACCGAGGGGACCAATCCCCATAGAAGTAATAACTCAGTATTCCCCTTCTATGGGGCCACTAGCCAGTGCGTATTCTAAACTACTGTAGCAATCGTTCTCAGAAGATTCACTCAATATGCCGGGTTCCCATGTCAACACAGACAATAAAAAGGGGTGTGTCCACAGTGAAAATCAATCAGTCATGATGCACAATCATCAAATACATCTCACGGAATCAACACACACCAAATATCACCCCTAAGAGGGTTTTCAAGAATAATTTATTTTATTAAAGTGCCAAATGGGCCTTCACAAATTTTAAAGAAAAACATCATTTCTCGAGAAAACCCAAAACAGTTGTTCAGAAGAAATAATTTATCATTAAAACTAGAAGTACATTTGAAATTCCTTGAATTATGTTTAATGGCCAAATGTAAATTCTCTCAATACTGGGTGTCCGCTCGTCAAGAAAATTTTTCAACTATTCGGTATAAAATAAACGTCTCTTTTTACACCAAATAATCATTTAAAATTTTAATATCTCATATTATTTCTCATTCATTAAAAATTAATAACACAACAAGCAATTAATAAATTCTAAATCTAAAGGTAAGTGCAGTGGGGGACCTACCTCAAATTGCATCTCAGTTACGACGACGTAGCACGCCTCGCACAGGCGCACAATCACATGCAACCTGCTAATGACCACAAAATCATGGAAAAGTCTTTCCAAAGCACTAAAACCAAAAAGATAACTAAAAAAATAAACAACAACTTAAAATAAATAAAAAAAATATCAATCAAACCTCACCTAAACCTCAGTGCAGGTGAAGCTGCACGAACCGAAACCACTCGCCTTTGGTGGCGAATGCTCATCATGCGCCCAATTGAGAATAAGGTATGCGAATAGTCACAAGACCAGAGGTGGAACAAGAGATGATAGAACTAGTCGTCCCACCCAGGGAGGTCGTCAAGGGGCTATGGGGGACCGCAAAAATCAATAGAAGGGGGGCGGCCGAGAAGGTTTCGTGATTGGTTGGAGGACGCGACGAGCGGAAAGAGGTCCCAACAGGTCGAAGGTAGGTTCCCAAGAGTGTTGTGGTGTAGTCACAGGGTAGGAAACGGTGTTGTCTTGATGGGTCGTGCGCGGACAGTGGGTGCGGAGTCTGATAGAGGGTTCCAGACAGATGAGTCAAGCCCGGTGGTCGTCAGAGAAGCTGTTGGGTGATGGGGTGCTTCTTCGATGGGGGAGGCAGCGCCAGAGACAGTCGGAGAGTAGGAGTAAGGGTCCGTTGCCACATTCCGGACAAAGTAGGGATGAGGGGTAGGGTGTTGCGCTGCTGTGAATGGCTGAAGGCATTGCAGGGGTGCACGATGGTGGGACGAGGCCAGCGATGGGCGGGCGGCGCTGTGCAGGGTAGGATGGAAATGGCGCGCCGGGCATTGGCAGTGTGGCATTGGAGGTCAGGTTGCTCGAATTCCACATGTGTCAGATGTTTTTCACAGAGAGGGAGGAGACTCTAATGGTGGTGTGACAATGTACGGGAGGCCACAAACAGATTGAAAGGGGCACAAGCAGACAGTAGGTGACCAGAGGGCTAGGCTCTACCATGGGAATGTAGCAGGGGGAAAAAACGGATAGCAGGTGACCGGAGTGGTTGCGGGGCGGCACTGGGTGCACGGACAAAAGGTGTAGCAGCTGGGGAACGAACGAGGGGGAGGCGATGGGGAGAGAGAGAACAAGGAGGAGGTTGTAGTGCAAGAGGAAGCGCGTGAACGAGAACCGGACAGGTAGGGGGGAAACGGGACAAGGGGATCCGGAGGGGAGGCGTTGTACGGTTTCAGCTGAAGTATGGGGAGGGCTTGGGCAACAGGTGGGTCGCACTACCCGAGGAACCGGGCAAGAGCGTCGCGCAGAGGCTTCATCCTGAGGCTGCTCATGCTGTAGGAAGTCGGGGTGTTGCGGAGGGGTTCGTGGTGGCTGGAAACGGCCTATTGGGCGCTGCAACGGAGGGAGGGGCGACAGAGAGGGAGTGTAGCACAGGGATCCAGCTGATCCGACAAAATGTGCAGGCGAGTCAGTGGCTGTTGGTAGGAGGCGGAGTAGGGTCCGGGTGGCTGGGACATGCGCAGGAAGCTGAGGCCAAGATGGGGCACTACATGGGGTAGACGGAGGCGCTAGAAGGCGACACAGGAGGAAGCCCGACAGATGGATAGGGGTGCAGGCGGAGTGGCAAAGAGGCATGACTTCTAGGCGCAGGGTGGTGGAACAGATCAGGGGTGTGAGTCTGAGGCTTTTGGGTGGAAGCGCGGCTGGATAACTATGTTGTAGGGGAGGTGGAGTCATGTGGCAGGCTAAAGGAAATAGGGGAACCAAATCTAAAAAAAGGCGGGGGAAAGGAGAATAAAGAATAAAGGGAAGAAAAATAAAATATAATAATAGTAGAAATTAAATAAATAAAAGAAAATATAATAATAAGAATAAGAATAATAATAATTAAGAATAATAGTAATCATAATGATATTAATAATAATTTTAACAATTTTTGTTTTTATATTAGGTGTCATTAGTAATTTTAAAAAACAAAAATTGTAATAACTCATAAAAATAATTACATTTTATTAAAAAAAGTTTATTTGAATAATGAAACTGTGGGGTCCACGCGAATATCTAGCGGCTTTGCGCGAACCATTCATGAACTTTTGTCTGATCCAAAAGTTATCGCACCAATGCAAGGGCAGTCCGCGCAGTCTCTGCTAAACATGCGGTGCATTCTCACTGGTCTAAAACCCCAAAAAAACGCATTAAAATAATTAAATTAATAATTATACAGGTCGGGGTGTGACAGGAAAGACCAAAAAAAATCTACATGGGTATTGTGACTATTAGATTTTTTGTTAAAGAATTGATTATATAAAGGCTTTTTGTTCGAAATGGGGTGGTGAGGGGTGGTAATTATACTTGATGAGAGGTTGTTTTATGTGATTAAATAATGAATATTTTATAATTATAGCGAACCAAAATATGGTGGAATTTATTTAAATGAGTTATATTATAAAATAATTAAATTTAGGGATGTTAGGGTATATATATACCTCTAGAAACAAATAAATTTTATTAATATTTAGGTATTTGATCTTTTACCTTTTAACTTCAACCGTTTTAAATATTTTACTTATACTGTAATAAATAATTTTTTTCCATGGTAGATTTTTAATAATTATTATTTAAATTAAAATAAAAAACTAATTTAGACCTTATTATTCCAAATATGGATGAAATGTTTTCCGAATTAAATTAAAAAAATCAAATTTAGATTTAAAATGTATTCTATAGACACAAAAAAAGCGGGTGTTTATGTGAAATGTTAAAAACATAAAAATCTATTAGTATCCAATTTTACAGTGAACATGGTTAAAAGGACCTTAAATAGTTGTATTTATATATAATTGAACTAATTAAAATTCAAAAACCGATTTTTAATATAATATAACTATATAAATAAATTGGATGATAATTCAGTTTTTAATTAAAATTCAATATTTTTCACTATTCACCAAAAAGTGAAACTTCTCTAGAGTATACCAATTTTTTACCCTAAGATATTTTTGATATTTATATTTTAAAAATCAATAATTTTTCAAGTAAAACTTTTAAATGTTTCAAATGTAATATTTATAAAATTTGTACCATCAAAAGGCTGGAAAACTGCTTTTTGTAATATATAGTTTTTTATTCATAAAATTGGATTTATTCTTTTCTTAATACTATAAAATATATTTTATAACATTGAAAAATTATAATTAAATATTTAAAATATAAATTTCATTAAAATCATTCACTAATAGTGATTAATTTATTTTATTTAGATAAATTTTCATTTTAGGAATAAAAATAGTTTTTTTAAGATGCCCCTATTGTTTGATTAGTTGTCATATTTATTTCTAATTAATTTTTTGCAAATGATTTAATTTTATAAACATGTGTAAACTAAATTTTCATAATATATTTATTCCCATTAATTCTCTCCATTCCAATGGATATTTAATAATTATAATAGTTAAAAAATAATATTTATTCGTTTGAATAATCTCTGTGTTCTATGTAACATAATCCATCAACGAAATTATATTTATTTAAGTAGATATATACCGTATGATATTTAGGTTTAAAATTCTCCCATACTAAAATAAATTTCACCCTAATAATTTTAAATTTCACATTGAAAATGAATGGTTGATAAATGAAAATTTCATTGTGGGAAGCCCATATTGAAAATAGGGTTACTAAAATATCGCCATAATAGGACAGAATGGGAAATGTGAAAGTCACCACATAATTAGGATTTTTAATAGGATATCATTAGTTCAATGTAAAAACTAGGACATGGAATAGAATTATAACCATCATGTTATGATGTATAATGATAGAGAACACAGTCATCAGAAATTATACAAATAAAAAATCATTAATATGTGATGGGTTAAATAGGCTATTGATTTCCCAGTGGTAAAATTAATCTAATAGAATTTTTCATTATAAATTATTTTGAGGGATTAATTTACTATCCCTATAAGCACTTGGGAAAAATATTATAGTATTTATTTCTATTTCCTAATCATAATATTATCATTTTTCTGTGCTTCGATCTTTAATGTATTTTCACAACATCTCTTATACTAGGAAATGGATATTCATGAATAGTTTTTAAAACCTGGATCATTTTAGTGAATCATAATATTCAAAAGTCATTACATCATTCATTTAATATTTAATTAAATTAAAATTTTAAAAAAAGTTTATCATCAATTAATAATATCCAAAGTTCAACACAATTCATTCCATTAATAGTTAATCTTATGACTCATTAAAAATTGGTCTATCAAAATTTGAAGACATAAAATTTAGAAATAATGTCAATGAATAATCCCATTTTTAATATAATTTACATTTTATTTTCAAATAACAAAATATGTTAATTCTTTTATAAATATAAATTTGTAATGGGAAAAAAATAATTCTTCCAAAAATAAGATAGGAGGTTGTTTAATATATTCCTTTATTCTAAACATGTAGAAAACCCAGCATAAACTATAAAATCACTAACCACTTTCTTAGTCACAATATTATCTCATAAACAATTATTTATCATTATTATCTCAACATAAATCATATATTATGGTTATATTCCCCAAATCACGTGTTATCCAAAAGATCAACATACAACAGATTAACTTATTTTGGTTGCTAGTACTATTCTCCACAAGCATGCTAATACATAATGGAGAAGTATAGTAGTACAATCATTATACCTCTCATGATTCTTAAAAAAAGAGAATCATTGATAAAATAATTACTAAATCCAAATATACATGTACCCTGTCACTTATAGTCTCTTCGTCATCAACAATATAATCATTACTTATATAACCTTTCTGATTTTCTTCATTATGTTTCCCCATATGACATATATTTTCATAATTCTCATAATTTCTACATATAAAAAATTCAACCACCGATAGAACCTTAATGAGACTATTATTATAATCCTATCCTTTTTAACAAAAATTACTAGAATTTTATCCTTATTTTCCACACAGAAAACATCTTCATGTTCTTCTAAGAAATACACTTTGGTATTTCTTATCACATTATCAACATTTTGGAAATAGAATCATCTTTACATTATGGTATCTAACACCTAATATTTCATTGAAATTTATCTTTCCTTTCTCTGGTTAGTATGAGAGTTAGTTAAGGTTAATATTGATTATCATATATCATACTTACTAGTTAAGAATAGTCATAATATTCATCTTTATGACCATTATCCCATTTAGATTCTCTAAAATATATTTTCAATAACATTCAATTTTAACCTAGTTCAATCTGGTTCCCACCACATACTAAAACCAAAACACCCAATTTGAGAAACAGTAATCATACATATATATCATATAGTCATAAAGAATAATTTATATCATATAGGTTTATCCTATGTTCCCCCTGGTTATTAACAAATCTATATGATTTTATTCTTTAATCACACATATCCTCAATGTAATTATAAGGGATATATTCCCAAATAAATGTTTTATTAAATCTAGTTCCAAGTTTTCTACTAAAAATTTTCTAATACCAACTATAATGTCTTCGACCCCAGTATCTTGGATTTGGTGCCTTAAATTATTACACTGAAAATAGGTATATTAAATTTCATCCCAATGGAATGTATAGTTTCTTAGTGATGGAAAATTAGATACATAATTTAAATTAAAATTTCATTTTGAACATAAAAATCAGAAATAATTTTTTATGACACCTTTATTCCCCTAATTGTAACCCTTCATATCATTTAAAACAAACATCTATGAATCCTGGGACAATTAAAACAGATGAATGGTTTAATCTCAAACACTCATTTCGAGTTAAGATAAAAAATGTATCATAAATCAATGATCATAATGAACATAGAATTTTATATAATTGAACACACGTGTTATTTAATCAATAAGTAATAACGAAATGCATCCATTTATTTTATCATAAGGGAAATCTCTTGGATAATAATTAATAAATTCTTAATGTAATGCTTAATTATATGGTGACATTTATATGGAACATTAACCACTATATTTATTAATATTCACAAGGAAATTTAATCTTTATACGGAAAAACCCATTTAATTTGGCCAAATTATTGATCTCAAGAGACTGCCAATTCATCGATGGGCTATCGAGAAGTAGGCCCCACCAATGTCTGCATTTCCAAAGAATTCATTTTATATCAAATATACAATTTAAAAAGAGATTTTAATTATGAGTGACCCATACCAATTTTAAACATTTGAATATAATTAAGACAATATGATTCATTATATGATATATCAAAGGGATGTATATACACCTCATAAAATTATTTTGATGTCTAACATCAAAATATGATTTAATGAAAGGAGATCGAGACAATGTCCCTTAAAAATAACTCAATTATGTTTATTCACAATAAATCCACATTAAAAATTTAAAAAAAACATAACATAATAGAAAGCCATTTCAGACATAATCTTGGAATTATATAATCAATAAAATTCTATTTTAACTCAATGAATGAAAATTGATTTAAGAAATCTCTTACCACTTATAATTAGTCAAATCATATGACCCATAAAATTAATAATTACCAAATTATACAATAAATACCATTAATATAATGTAATTTTTGATAGGATATATCATATGAATGAATTAATAATACACACACAAAAAATAATTTGTGAAAAATGCATATATATCACAAAAGTAAAAGTGAGATGAGAAAGTTCATACCTCACATTTATATTTAGTTTAGAGTTGTTTAAACTCATTTATAATGGTTTAAATAAAGTTATAATCTTAATAAATAACTATATTAAAATTTATAATACATTAGGTGATTATTTTATAACATATTATGACCCATTAATTAATAATATTTCATTATTTTTGTGGTTTTAGGTGTGTTATTTTTATGGTGTAAGGATCAATTTATTTGTGTAAAAAATGGATTTTGATATAAAATGGGATAAAAAAAATTTAATTGAATATTGTTAATATACTAAAATAAATATTAATGTTCCCATATATTATTTTTATTTCCTTCATGAGGATGATTCATTTGATAAATTGTTAATGATAAATGGTTTTTTTTAGATGTTTATCCCAAAATCATATAATAGTTGTGTTTTGATTACAATTTTGAGTATATGATAGTTACATAACAAGAAATATGATGTAATTTACTTTTTAAAAGATTATTTCACCCGAATAATTTTTTTATTATCATCCCTGAATTCCATAATTGAAAACGAATAAAAATATTATTCACATATGAGATTAGTATACATAACATGAACATTATTTCCATTTCCTTGAATAATACGAGGTAATAAAAATGTGTGGATGTAAGATATTACTTTATAAAAATAAAATTTTAGTATGTAAATTACTATGGAAATATTATTCCATTATGTATGAAATATATGAGGATAAATTAGAAGAAGAAATGAAATTAGTAGAGGCATTTTGATAAAATTACCTCTTGAATATGACCTCATTTTAGGACCCCTTAAGGCCCTTAGATTTGATGTTTGGTGAGAACAGAAGAAATTGGATGTGGGAATTGAAATTATGAGGGTTTCTTTCAAATAATTGATGATATTAATGGGGTTTAAGTCGAAATGGGGTGGTATATATACATGATGAGTGGTCGGTTAAACTGTTTAAATAATGATTATTTTACAATAAAATCCAACCCCATTGAGGTGGAATTAATTTCAATGATCTATATTTATAATTAATATTTTCTTTTATTTTTTATGGATGAGAAATATCTCAAACACCAATCAAAATTTGTAATTATTAGGTAGTTAGTGCTTTTACATATACCTTTATCATTATTCATTATTTTACCTATATTGAGGTAAAAGATGGTTTTACATAATCAAACTAACATGGATGGTAGAGTGGATACGTATAAACCATGCCTATGGTAAATAGATATAATTAAGTTCATGATATTGACTATGAGGATACCCTTTCACTGGTTGTAATGATAATGGCCATTCATTCTATGTTGGCTATAGTAGCTCTTTGTGATTATGGAATATATCAAATGGACATCAAAAAAACATTATTTAATTGTACTTTGTCAATGTTGTGTATATGAAATAGCACAATGGTTTTAGATTTAAAAATCAGAATATAATGTATTCCAAGTTACAATAGTCTATTTATGGACTAAATCAATCTTCACAGAAGTGGAAAATCTAGTTTGACGATGTAGTGAATGATTTTTTTTCATCAAGAATGTGTATGATTCTTGTACATAGAAGAATATTAGTGGGAATATATTATTATTTATAATATTTTATTTAGACTGAAAATTGGTTATTATAAATAACATCATGAAATTTAAATCTGTTATGATGTGTCTACATAAATGTTTCTCAATTAATGACATGTGTGCTGCAACATACGTACTCACTATGAGGATTTATAGAGATAGAATAAATAATTTGTTTGGACAGATTTAGAGCTCATAAATTGGAAAAGTATCAAAGCGTTTTAATATGGAGAAACCCATGAAGAAATCTCTTATAGTGTTTCATGGAACAAACATTAGTAATATTTTGTATCTATTTAAAATGTTATAAATGATGTATCTGATTCATTATTAGTCAACTATAGTATATGTCATGTATGAAATTTTATTTAATCAACCAGTTGTCTTGTATGATTTGAAAATAACAAGTAGATATCAGTCCAATCCTAGTGATAGTCCCTATATAATTGTAATGATTTTTATTATGTATTTGAGAAGGAATTTGGTTGTGTTCTTATTATTTTGATGAGAGGAAGATATCTTTGTAAAGGGTTACACATATGATTGTTTCCAACCTAACAAATATGATATGGAATATCAATCTATAATTGTGTTTCTCCTAATTGCTGAGTAGTTAGTTGGAATAGTTTCAAATTGGACACCATAACAGACTCAAAATAGAGAAAAAATACATCCCTACAGTGATTTTGGGATAGAATATATTTGTTTAGATGTGTTAATTTCTAAACATGTAGTGGTTCTTATAATATATGGAGAAATTGAGATATATTTTTAAAAAATGTTGTTATTGCTTAGGTTAAAGAAAATCATTCTCATCAAATTAAAAAACATATCCTTCAAAAATACCATATCATACAAGAGATCAATTGGAGGGGCTATGTATTGATTAGTTAAGTGTATACACAAGATATTGTAACAAATATATTATATAAAAAAATAATAGAAACAAAATGATGTCCATTTATAATATATGGGTGTTACACCAATGAGATAATTTTTGTAAGGGTTTTTATGTTCTTTCGGATCAAGAGAAAAACTGGGAAGAGTGGTGAATCAATGGATATATTTTAATGAAATTAATTTCTCCTGATATTAACCCCTAAAATATTTTATAGTTATTATCCTTATCAAAATTCTATAACAACCACACAATCATAAAATTATAAAAAAGCTAAATCATGGAATAAATGAATTTAATGATTCTCCTCTAATGAAGTTGACATAATACTTTCCACGGATACTCCCATTTGAACATGGAAATTAACTATAATGTAAAAATTAATATAATGATCCAACTCTTGTTAGATTCATTTTATCTCCTAAATGTTAAGATTATACAAAATTCTAATAGTTAAATTTTCTTGTTTATATTCATAATCCAAAACAAAATGGAAAAATTTTCTTCCAAACTCACTGAAAGTTTTTCTAGAATTTATCCAGATGATATGTTCATATTATATCCCCATCTATTGTTCCATATAACTCCTTAGAGTACTCTCTATCTAGTGCCCCAAAAATAAATGTTCATTTTCTCTAACCACAATTTGATGGACTTTTCAATGTTATGTAATGTAATTCCACCAACCCCAGTAGCCTTAATTTAGTGCCTTAATTTATTACATTGTCATAAGATACATAAAATCTTATCCAAAATTATGGTATCGTTTAGTATTCTTAGTAAACTCGAAACATATTTGAAATTAAAATTAAATTTTGGACAAAAAATTAAAAATCATTTTTTAGAACACCATTATTCCCCTTCTCATAACCTTACATATCATTCATACTAATTTATTGTCAACCGAGGAAAATTGAAACATATGAATGTGGTGAGATCAAATGATCAGTATGGGTTAAGTATTGAAAAAACCATCATTAATAAATGAGAATAATAAAAACTGAAATGTAGATAATTGTTCACACATTCCAATTAATCAATGACTGATAATTAGATGAATCTATATTTATTTTTCATAGTGAAAATAAATTAGATAATAAATAATTAAATCTTATAAAATGATTAATTATTGGACGTTATGTATCTAGAATATAAACAACTGGAATCAAGACCATTCAAAGTGTAGGTTAATAGTTATTGTTAAAGAATCCATTTAATTTGGCCATATTATTCATCTCCTGAGACTATCGATGCATCGAGGGGCTATCTATAATTGTTTCCTACCCATTTCTGCATGTTCGAAGCATTCATATTATATCAAATAAATGATTTCAATTATATATATCTAATTAAAATGATCACTTATTACATTGAATCATTTTAATTCCATGAATAAAATGGTATTTAGGATATGATCTGTCAATGGGGCTGTATATACACCTCATAAATGAATATGGGTCTATAACATCAAAATATTCCTCAGTAAAAGGAGATCGAGATAGTGTCCCTTAAAAATGAATATATTATGTGTATTAAATATAAATACACATTATAAAGTTGAAATAATACATTATATAATAAAAATTTATTTCACACATAACCTTATCCTTATATAAACAATCAAATATCATTTTAACTAAATAAAAGAAAATTAAGATATGAAATATCTTACAAAATGTAATCAGTTGAATAATATGACCCATAAAAGTAATAATTATAAAATTAAACATTTTATTCCATGAATATAATGGGATTTATGATATTATATATGAAATGTATGTATACACACACCACATATAAGAAATAATTGGTGAATATGGAATATATCTCTCAGAAGTAAATGTTTGATGGGAAAATCCTTACATCATGGTTCCATTTAGTGTATAATTCGTTTAAATCCTTTTTAATGGTTTAAATAATGTTATAAACTCAATCTTTAACTATATTCATATTTATATTATGTTCCGTGATTCTTTTATAACATATTATGACCCATTCATAAAAAATATTTCATTATCTTCATGGTTATGAATGTATTTGTTTCATGGTTTACTGATTTATTCATTTCTGTTAAATTATGGGTGTTCTTGAAAAATAGGTTTAAATCACCATAAATGAAAACTCATAGATTTAATTAACATAGAAAATTTCTAATGGCCCCATATTTTATTTATTATTTCTTTTATGTGGATGATTCATCTGATTAAATAATGATAAATAGGTATTTATTTTTTGATGTTTTTCTGAACATCACATTCTAGTTTCTTTTTATTTACTATAATGAGTATATATTAGTTCCATAAAATGAAATTGGAAATAATGAACTTATTAAATTATTATTTTACCATAATTATAGTTTTAAATCCTTCCAAGAAGGTGGTCATGGAAAATGAATAAAAACATTATTTACGGAAGAGATTAAATGACATTAATTGAACAATAATTTCATTTGTTTTTCAATAAGATGAGTTAATTCAAAAGTATCAATTTAATATATACAATTTTTTTCATAAAAAAAAATTATTTACATTATTATGGAAATATTATTCCTTTATTGATGACATATATGGTGATAAATTAGAATAATAAAAGAAAATAAAAGAGGTGTTTTTAGAAAATCACCTCTTGAATAACACCTCCTTAGTAGAACCCTTCTAGTCCTTGGATTTTGTATTTTAGAGAGACCATACAAACATATTCATGGGTATGATGATTATTATAGTTTTTGGAATTGATTTTAT
This sequence comes from Viscum album, assembly GCA_963277665.1. Taxonomy (NCBI): domain Eukaryota; kingdom Viridiplantae; phylum Streptophyta; class Magnoliopsida; order Santalales; family Viscaceae; genus Viscum; species Viscum album. The sequence continues at coordinate 467,639,335 of OY728162.1, read as the reverse complement.
TATCTTAATGACTTTTTTTAAATAGGTCGGTAAAGGGTGGTATTTATACTTGTTAAGAGGTTGTTTTAAGTGATTAAATAATTAATATTTTTTAATTACATCCAACAATATTAAGGTGGAATTATTTTTATTGAGTTATATTGTAAATTTATGTTTTGGATGAGTCTTAGGGTTTATAAATACCTCAAAAAACCCATTAAATTAGTAATCTTTAGGTTTTATATGATTTTATTTTTTCACTTTAATACTTTTCATTATTTTACTTATACTGTGATAAATAATTTTTTTCCCATGGTAATTTGTTCATGTTTCCGAATTTGAATAAACATACAACCAAATTTTTAATTGATGATTCCAAATATAGAATCCATATTTTACAAATTAAATTCACAAAATTTGAAAATTATAATTAAATTTAATATTTCAAACACAACAAAAAAGTGGCTTTTAAAAGTAAAAAGATCAATTGTTTGAAAGCGTTTTATATCAAATTTCAATGAGAAATTAGTTAAAATGAGTTAAATTGGTTTTATTTATGTATATTTGAACAAAAGATACTTAAAAAACTAATTAATATTTTAATTTAAATATATAAATAAACTATAAGAAAAGGTATTTTTCAAATTAAAATTCAATATTTTTCACTTTTCATCAAAAAATAAAACTTATTAAAAAAATATCTTAATTTTTAACCTAAGATAATTTTGATATAAAAATTATTTTTTTTATAAAACATCATATATTTTAATATTTTTATTTAAAACATGTGCTCCATCAAAATACTGGAAACTACCTTATGAAATATATAGTTTTTATGCTTAAATTTGGATTTATTATTATCTAAATAATATAAAACATATTTTATAAATTTTAAAACATTTCATTAAATATGTAAAATTTCATTTTCATTAATATCATTCACTAATAGAAATTAATTCAATTTATTAATATAAATGTTTATTTTGATCATAAAAGTAGTTCTTTTATAAAATCACATCCCTTGTGTTTGATTGATTCTCATTTTTACTTATAATTAAATGGTTTCAAATGAATTAATTTTATAAACATGTGAAAAAAATATTTTAATAAGTTAGTTAATATTAATCATTCACTCCATTCTAGTGGCTTGTTGATAACTATCATAATTATATAATAATATTTAATCATTTTTAGGATCGGTGTTATGCGTAACATAAGCTATCAAATAAATTGAATTTATTTTACATGATAAATACCGTAAGATATTTGGATTTCAAATTATCACCTACTTAAATAAATTTCACCCGAATAATTTGAAATTTCACTTTTTAAATGAAAGGTTGATACTTGAAAAATATTTTGTGGGAATCACATTAGTAAATAGTAGTAATAAAATATTCCCTTAATAATTTTGAAAAAGAAATGGTAGTTTTACCACAAGATTAGGGTTTTGAATAGGATAAAATTAGTTCCATGTGAGAAGTAGTACATAGGATATAAATATAACCATCATTGTATAATGTAGAATGATAGATGACATAGTCATAAAAAATTATACAATCAATAAATAATAAATATGTGATTCATTAATGAGGTTATTGATTTCTCAGTGTTAAAATTAAAAAGTTACATTTTACGTTCATAATTCCTTCGAGGGTTTACTTTAAGATCCATATAATCACATGATAAAACAAAAAACAATATTTATTTCCTATTTCCTAAGAATAATCTTATCCTTTGGGTGGGCTTTGATATTTGATCTATTTTCACTTCATCTCATATGCTAGAAAATGGATACTCAAGATGATATTTTCCAAGATAACGCACTTTAATGAATCATAAGATCCACTACTCATTACTTAAATTTGTATATATTTACTTAAATAAAATTTGTTAGAAAATTTTAACAACAATTAATAATATAAAATGTTCCACATAATTCATTCCATTAGTAGTTAATATTACAATTCATTCAAAATAGGACTTTCCAATTTTCAGGAACAAAAATTTAGAAGGTCATTAAATCATCATATTTTCAATATAATTTAGATATTAATATCACATACCCAAATATATTAAAAAAAACTATCACCATAAAGCATTAATGAAAAAACAATGCTTCCAAAAATAATATTGGAGGTCATTGAAAATATTCCTCATATCCAAACATGTAGTAAACCCAACATAAAACATCAAATAACTTACCACATTCATGGTAACCATACTATCCCATAAACATATATTTATCATTGTTATCTCATCATCAATCACATATTATGTTTATCTTCACAAATCATGTTTTTTTTGAAAGATCAAAATGACACATATTAACATTTTTTGGTTACTATTTCTCTTCATCACATGCTAAATAGTTAAAGAAGAAGTATTGTAGTGAAGTCTGTATACATCTAGAGATTCTAATAACCTAATGATCATTGATAAAATAATTCCTGATTAAAAATACGCACAAATTTTAATTATTCTACTCCATTATACGCTTCATTATCTTATTCCTTAATACCTATTTCCTCTCATTTTTATTCTCTTCATCATCATCAATATAACCATTACTTGTTTATTCGTTCTGATTTTCATCATGATTTTTTCCCATAGTAGATATATTTTCATAATGATATAAATTTCAAGATTTAATACATTCAACCATCTATAACACTTTAATGATACTATATTTCCAAAATTTAAATTTTTTATCAGAAATTACTAGTTTTATATCATTATTTTCTCCACCCAAAAAATCTTCTTGTTCATCTAAGATATACACTTAAGTGTTCATTCTCATATTGTTAACATACAAAAAACTAAATCATCTTTAATTTATGTTATCCACTAACCAATATTTCAAACAAATTTACAATCTCTCCCTTGTTGAGTCTGACAGTCGGTTTATGTGAATATTCTTAATCATATATCATGCTAACTTGTTAAGACTATTCACAATATTGTTATTATTGATCATTATCCCATTTCTATTATCAACTAAAAATTTTCTATAACATTCAATGTCAACCTAGTTGAATATGGATCCCACTACTAACTAAAACCCAAAATCCCATTGTGACAAACAATAATCATAGATATATATCATATATTAATGAAGATTCATTTATAAAATTTAGGTTTAACATAGTTTATCACTGGTCATTACCAATTATATAAGTTATTATCTTATACATAAACTTCTCTTCAATGTCAATATAAGGAATATATTACATATTCTAAATTTTATTAAATCTAGTTCCCACAGTTTCTACTAAATGTGCTTTAATACCAACTCAAATACCTCTAACCCCAGTATCATCGCTTCAGTTACTTAATTTATAATATTGGCATAAGATACATGATATTTCTTCCCAATGGACTCAATAGTTTAGTAATCTTAGTAAACTAGACAGATATTTTATATTCAAATTTCATTTTGATCATAAAATTTAAAATGAATTTTATTAAGAACACCATTATTCCCCTAAAAACAACCCTTCATATCATTCATAATAAACATCTTAGATACATGTGGAAAATAGAAATGATGAAAGGGGTGAGCTCAAATGCTCATTAAGTGTTATCTACAAAGAAAAATATTAAGAATTATTGAGAAAAATCAATATAGAATGTTAGATAATTAAACACACATGTCATTTAGTCAATAAATGAGAATGAAATACATCAATATATTTTTTCATAGTGAAAATCTCCAAGATAAAAAAAACTAAATTATTAATGAAAGGCTTAATTATTGGAAAAAATATATCTGGAAGATTATTCAATATAGTCAATATATTTCACAAGAAAATTTAATCATTATAAGTTAAAACCATTTAATTTGGGAAAATTAGTCATATCACGAGACTTACAATGCACTGAGAGGCTATCTATAACCAGGTCCCACCCATTTCTACATGTTCAAAACATTCCTTATATATCAAATAAATAATTTTAGAAGTGATTTTTATTTAAAAGTGTCCCATATAAATTTGAAACATTTAAATACCATTATCAAAATAAAATTTATTATATTATATATCAAAGTCGATGTATATACACCTCATAAAAGAAGGTTGGTGTCTAACATCAAAATATGCCTTAATGAAAGGAGATTCAGACAATGTCCCTTAAAAATGAATCAATTATGTATATTCACTATAACTCCATATCAAAAAATGTAAATAAAATATTAAATTATAAAATCTAATTTCGCACATAACCTTGGATTTATATAATAAATTAAATATATTTTTGATTCATTGAATGAAATTTGAGTTATGAAATCTGTTACCACAATTAATAAGTTGAATAATATGCCCTATAAAAGTATTAAATATCAAGTGAACCATTGAATACCATGAATATGATGAGATTCATGATATGATATATCACAGGGAAAAATAAATACACCACACACTAGAAATAGGTGATGAATAAGGCATATATATATCACAAAAGTAAAATTGGGATAAGAAAATTCTTAGCTCATGCTTTACATTAGTGTATCTTTATTTAATAAATTTTATAATTATTTAATGAATGTTATAAATTCAATACATAACTATATTAAAATTTATAAATCCTTATGTTATTATTTTATAACATATTATGACCAATTACTTAATAATATTTCCTTATTTTTGTTGTTTCAGGTGTGTTTATTTCTTATTTTAATGATCAGTTTGTTTGTGTAGAAATATACATGTTCTTATAAGATGGGGTTAAAATAATAGAATGGAATAGTATAAATAGGATTAATTATATATTAATGTTCCCATATAACAATTTTCATTAATTCATGAGTATGATTCATTTGATAAAATGTTAATGATAAATGATTAGTTTATTTTTGGCCTCTTTTTAGAAAATTACATAATAGTTTTCTTTTGTTTACTATTGTGAGTATATGTTAGTTACAGAACATGATATAGGATTTAATGCACATATTAAAATATTATATTACCTTAATAATAGTTTTATAACATTATTATTTGTTAGTAATTTAAAACGATTAAAAACATTTTTCACATAGACGATTATCCGACATAACATGAACAACAGTTTTATTTCATTGAATAAGAGTAGGTAATGAAAAGGTGAGGATATAATATATTCCATTTTGAAAACAAAATTACTGTATGTAAATTTTTATATAATTATTATTTCATTTAGGAAAAATATATGAGGATAATGTATATGAAGAAACAAAATTAAGAGATGTGTTTTGACAGAATTACCTTTTGAATATCACCTCATTGGAGGACCCCTTGAATAATTGGATTTGATCAACTGGTGATATAAGATGAAACTGGACGTCAGGAGAGTAATTAGGACATTTATTTTAGATATTTTATGATATTAAAGAGTTTTGGTCTGAAATGTGCTGGTGATGGGTGGTATTTATACTTGATGAGAGGTGGGTTTAAGTGATTAGATACTGAATATTTTATAATTCAATCCGACCAAATTGAGAAGAAATTTATTTAAATGAAATATATATATAATTAATGTTGTTTAATTATTATATTTTATATATACCTCAATCACCCATTTAAATTTTTAAATTTTGTGTAGTTAATTCTTTTAGCATTTAACTTTAACCATTTTCATTATTTTACCTATACTACGGTAAAAGTTTTCTTACCATGATAACATTCTTATCTATAAAAATGAAAATGACCATAAATATTTATTTACACCTTATGAATCCAAATACGGAATCCATTTTTTGAAATTAAATTCACATAATAGGCAAAATTATATTTCAAATTAAACCCATGGACACAACCGAAAAATGGATTTTTATAGTGAAAAGTTAATAGGTTAAAAGGTTTTTATATCATAGTTAATGTATAAATTGATTAAAATTACGGAAATTGGTTTGATTTATATATAAGATAACTAATTATACATTAATAAATTTTAGTATACCATTTATCTATATAAATAAGTTATTAAAAAAGTAGTTTTTATTAAAATTCAATATTTTTCACTATTCATCAAAAAATAAGACTTCTATGAAAAATAGAAAGAAAAAATTAACCTAACATAATTTTGATATTAATAATTCAAAAATGAAATTTATTTTTTAATATAATAATTATAAAATTATCAAAATTATGATTTGAAATCAGTGCAATATCAAATGGTGGAAAAACAGCCATTAGAAATATATAGCTTTTTATGCTTAATTTTTTTTATTATATTAATCCCATAAAAAATATTGGAATAATTTAAAAACAATTGATAGATTATATAACATATAAATTACATTAATATATTTCTATAATAGTTATTAATTCAATTTATTAATATAAAATATAATTATAGTAAAAAAATATTTTCTTTATATTAAAATCGTCCTTTATATTCAATTGGTTATTGTTTTTATTTCTAATTAATTAGGGATGAATTAATTTTATAAACATGTGTAATCTATATTTTTATAATTTACATAATATAATTCATTCCTTCCATTTCAATGGATATTGTATAAATATAATTGTTAAATAATAATATTTAATCATTTGTTTAAGCTCAGTGATCTATGCAACTTAAGCTATAAAAGAAATAGAATTTTATAAAGAAGATACATTCCATAAAATCATGGGATGTTATGAGTAATTATTCTCAAAAAATATTTTTTTTATGTCTATCTATAGTATTTTATATATATTATACATCCATCTTTGTTCTATCTGAATAACTTTTTTCTGATATCTATATCTACCAACTGACTCAGTTCGATGAATTGAGATTCTCTTTTATAGGTGGTATAAGAATGATTCATCTGAATGATGGAAATTAGATATATACATATGATCTTATTTGTTTGATGATTTAAATTTACTCCATTCTATTATCTTCCCTAAGCAAAAACATTATATGTTTACAAAACATAGCTCGTTGACTCTTCATGGAATCATTCATCTGATGCCATTGTGGATGTTTTACTGATGCACTATTATATGATGAAGCCTTCTATAACATCCCTATTAATTATAGAATATGGAAATTTTATATCTATTAATATTGATTAATTATAATTTAGTTCTTCATAAAAGGGGATTCTTTGTATGATAGCATACCCAATAATCAACAATGGGTTTCCCCAAAATCTAATGTTTCACATAAGATTTAGATATACTAAAAAATAATACATTATTAATATTATTATTTTAAATGGTAGTTAACATCTAGTGGTTGTATTTGGTGGAATTAAAAAAATAATTATATTATTTTATACATGTTTATTAAATGTTTTTAATTTCTTTTAATAAATTTTAGAGGCTTAAAATGGGAATAAATCAAATTTTAAACATAAAATACTCTACTATTTATAAAAGGTAGTTTCACCACCATTTGTGGGAGAATCAACTTTAAATCAATTTTTGACACTTTTATAATATCTATTTTAGAAAATAAAATTCTTCATTGGAAGGAGGACATAAAAATTTACTTTGGATGAAATTGTGGTATTTTTCCGATAAAATTCATAATATAAGGTAATGTGAAAAATACAGCATTTTAGTTTAAATCTACTTTTACTCATAATTTATTTATATAGTAAGGTTATAATATAAATTTTTTTTGAAGAGTAATTTAATTAATTTGATATCATTTAAGGAAATTTTCTTCATTGGAAGTAGTTTCACCTTTAAATAGGTTATAAGAAAATGTAAATCTTTTGATGGTTTTACTTAAGAAAACTAATTTTCTTATTCCATAAACTGGATTAGATTTTAATTTATTTATGCCAATTATGTGTTTTGACTTTGGAAAAATTGATTCTATATTTGGAATCAAAATGACCAAATTATGTAAATAGGTACCTTTTATATTTGGACATTATGAATAGTAACATTAGTAATTATTTTTATTTTCAGCGGTTAAATGGTAAATCAGGTATCTATAGGTTAAAATAATATAATAATAATAATAATATTACTTAAAACATGTCCTAATCACATTATATGGGATATTCCCTACCAAAAAATCCCTTGGGGTGAACTTTGTTTTGAAGCCACATGGGTGTGATTATGGCATTTATAACATTTAATTTAATGAAAAGGAAAAATTATCATAAACATTAATCTTATTACTAAAAAAAGTTATATATGGTTATATAAGTGATTTATTCAACTATAAATAGAAATTAGAAAAATAATCAGATTAACTACATGATGGAATTTTATTTATAATTTTTACACTTTAGATATTTAAATTTAGTTATGACATAATGATGATGCATTTATTGAAATATTAATGATACAATCTAATAAATGATATTATAAATATTAAAATAAAAAATAATATATATAATTAAGGACATAAAATAATTTTCTAGGTGCCTATGACATGTTATAAGTCTATTAAATGGTTTTTTAAAAGTTATATCATTGTTTATATTTTATTTAAATTAAATGAAATGAATAGTTTAAAAATTGAAATAATTGTTATTTTATAATAATTATAATTTATTAACTTATTTAGAAATCTTAACAATATTTTAAAATATAAAATTTACTATTATTTGGTATAAATGTTCTTTAATTGTGAATTTGTTTTGAAAATTTAACCCATATAAATTAATTTCATAGACTCATAATATTTAAAATGTAGTTACCAAAAATAAAATTAAAACAGAATAATTAAGGGTAAACCAAAAAGATAAAGAATAAAGTAAAATAATATCATCTCTAAAAGATATTATATTATATGATTTTAAACTATACTCATCTTATATTCAAAATATCTCATTATGTATTTATTTTGATAAAAAAATTAATTAATATATATTTAATATTTTTAGAGTTTCCAAGGGTTCCCCTCCCCTCTCCTATAAAAATGATTCCCCTCATCTCAAATACTCACACTAAAAGAATAATTAGGAATTAAAAATATCGGACCAAAATTCTTTCCAAAAACCCCTCACCACATTCTTGAGGTTTGATTTTTGGTATAACAATGTTCTTATAGGTGTTAATGTGTTCTTAAAAGGTGTTCTACAGAATAAGATGTATCATTTAATTATAGTATTTCTATTTTATTTCTCCTTACACTTCTTTCAAGTCTCCACCAACCATTAATATATAATAATAATGAAGTATCCTCAATAAACTGATATGTTATTACGTTAATATCATAACCAAAATCCATCTTCCCTTCCAGTGAATGGAAAATATATTAATCATTCGTGCATACATGTGAACTATCACCCCCATAAACCATTGTAATTCATTTTTAATAATCCTCTCTCTATACTAGTTATAATAATAGAATTAATGTTCATATGTGATATTAATGACATATTAATCATTCTATGATTATAATATATCAATTACTTTTTTACTTTACATGCACATAAAAATGAGAATGTCGTTCGTGTGTACGTATGAACTACCACCTCAACAAAGTGACGGGACTCATTTTGATTCCTTATCTCACTTATATGATATATGTATATATGTATATTTAAAGGATTAATATGATACTAATTTTGTTATTATCATAATTGAAATATAATAATATACTTAAATTCATTTCACAACGATCAATGAAAAACAGAAAATGTGACTCATGCATACGTACGGCTTACCATATCTATGATTATAACATCATTCATTTCTCATAACCACACACAATTGTTTAATTTTAAGTTATAATTTATGTATAAATACGATAATAATTTCATGAATTTTATTCTTTAGATTATTGGATTATGACCACCTGGACTACTGACACCAAAACCATGTTTATTTTTGACTCATGTACAGAATATCGACAAAACATCTGATATGAACATAAATAATTATGTAATATTTATAAAATATTAATATAATATATAAATGATTTAATAAAAATAAAAATGGTTCTTAGGATAGTAGACATTAATCTATGTTAATTATTGAGTAATATAAAGATTGTATTTAACTAGTCGGACTCATAGTAAGGGACATCATCTCAATATCCTTTCATTAAGTCATATTTTGATAATATATAACACATTCATTTATATTATGTATATTCAACCACTTTTACATTTAGTTTCATTAATTTGTTTTAAAAAGAAATTTTTTTTATATTAAATTTTTTTATATTAATATCTTGAAAGGATGTCTTATGATTATAATGTGGAAATGTAATTTTTCATTTATACATGTTAATGTGTTATGATTATGTTATGGTTCTTGGGTAATGTTTATGTTAACATGTGATTCCATGGTAAACTAAAGGTAGTTGAGATCTTTATAGCTTTCCAATACATTGGGTAATGATACAATGTTAAATGAGAAGGTTTCTCCAAAGATATTTAGGTAATATAATGTGATAGATATTTAAATTTTACCCATGAATGTTACGCCCAATGTATCTAAGAAAGCTAGAATGTATATATGATATAGATTACTCTTGTAACCTTTATTATTTATCATTTATATGAACTTTTTTGGAATTCTTATGATAACATGGGTTTATAAATATTCATAGACTAATGTTTTCTTTCTTTATTTTATATCCATGAATGAGTTTTTCTTCTCATCCCATGTTTTTAAAATGATTTCATATTGTATAAGGATGGGTAATAGAATGTAATAAGTGAATAATATTTTAATCAAGAAAAAAATTCTATTTTTAAATGTTTAATACTATGGAAGAAATTGATACTATTGTAGTTGAATCTAGTTTGTATGAATTTGAGTTGTTATGTAAAATATTTGTCCTAATTCTGTAAACATATAAACCTGAATATATCCTCAATGTTAATTTTTGAATTAACTCAATATTATGTAATGTTTAAGGTCGGGGCCTCATAGATGGTATCCGAGGTCAGTTTATATAACATTAAGGGTTAGGATAATATTAATGGAAAATCTGTGAAGGATTTTTAATTTATGGTAAAATTGAAATTATATACCATTTGCAGATTACCATGTCACATAGTCTAAGATATGTATGCCCAGAATAGTTTTGCATAGAGGAAATAAGGAATATGTTTTTAAAAGGAATATACAAGAAAACAACCTTCCAAATCAGTAACCTCATATAATCATAATTAGAACCGGGTAGTTTATTATAGTGATGGAATAGTTAAATCTGGATATAAATGGAGATGGTATCCAAAAATGACATCAAAAATATAATCCATGGTGGAACATGTTGGATGTAGAATGTTTCATTAAGTAATGGCATCCATCATTCAGAGGATCAACTAACCTAATGCTAGCTATATAATGTATTAAATCCATAGAAAATATTTTCTATGTCATGTGGTGTACAGAAAAAAAAAGGGTAGTGTTATTATTTAAAATTTTGAAGGAGAATTCGATCAGTGGTATTCTATTGTTAAGATAATCAATGATAGTTAGGAGCATGATTCACTGGATTGGGATGAATTCAATGGTATGTTTCATGGGAAATATTTTTCTATGGCAGTTCTATGTTGGATGAAAATAAATCATGGAATTGAGGCAGGAGGATGACTTGGTGGTTGCTTACCAAAAACAATTCACCTGACTTGTATGGTATACTCCAAATTTCATTAAATATCATAATATTAAAATAAATTTTCATTACTCATGATTAATGAAAATGTATCTAATGGCATTGTCTTATCATGAGTTCAAAAGTTATGAAAAAAATGATCGATGTGAGAGAGGGTGTAAATGGGGTTTGATGAAGATAATGTGCTTTTTGAAAACACGTAGAATAATAGGAATATATGGTAGGTCAAAGTTAAAAATTATTCAAAAATAACTGATGGTAATAAAATTATGTTTACCATTTTTGAAAATTGTTGTAAAAGCACTTCGGGGAATGACATTTAAAATATGTTTAGTTCTTCCAATGTGTTAAAATGTGGTATAAGGAACGTAACTGTACTGAAAAAGATAATGGAATGATAAAATCTAATATATATTCAATGAAATTTTATAAATTTAATGAACTTTATTATTAAGAACATGGTAGTCTAATGAATAATTTGAATGGTAGGTAGTAGTCGGACTATAAGAAGAATGTTGTGGTGAAATACATTGCTACTAAATTTGTAGAAATTGGTCCATCAAATGAAGTGATATCAGGTAAATTTTTTATTCATATAAGGCCAATAAATTTTATAATTTAAGGTCTACAAATTATTTAATTTCTGATAAATGTTCTGGTAAAATAGAAATTCCACCTTAATAAATATATCCAAATGTTATGGTAAAAATACCCAGGGGAAATATTCATGCAAAAAATGAAATTATATGAATTTTCATGTCCTTGTTTGTGGAAAAATATACCTGAAAACCTTATTGTTTTCTCTGTAGTTGTGTTTGATGTTATTCTGGGAATGGATTGACATTTTGTTTACCATTCTAGGATTTATTGTATAGATAAAGTATTTTCTTTTTAGAAGGAAGTTAATTTTTTGTTTATGAATGAACCATTATCATTGATAACATATCCGGAAGCTGAGAAACTATTAAAATATATAAATCAATGTTACCTTGAACATATATTTTTTTAATAAAAGGAATTGTTCAGATTAATGATTTTTTGGTGGTAAATGAGTATCTTGTTGTATTTTCTAATGAGTTTCCTTGTACAGTACGTAATTGGGATGTACAATTTACTATTGACTTAGTTCCTGATGCTAATAAAATATAAAAAAACCCTTATCAAATGGCTCAAATAGAACTTTAAGAGTTAAGGAATCAATTGTATGAGTTATTAAAAAAAGTTCCATTCATCCTAGCATATCACCATCGGTGCTCTTGTCTTCTTTTCGTAAAAAGAACTATGTTTAGATGACACTTTTCATTGATTATATAGCCATGAATAACATCACTATTATGACACATGTACTTTTCCTCATTTAAATGATTTTTTATCAGCTTTAGGGAGCACAATAGTTTTTGAAATTTGAATTGTGGTTGGGGTACCATAAGTTAAAATTTATTGAGAAGTCATTCAAAAGACCATTTTTTATTCTAGATATAGCCATTATTAACTTTTAGTTATGAAATTTGGGTTAACACTTTCACCTTCTATATTAATGGATCTTATGAAAAGAATATTCCATGAGTTCTTAGATAGGAGTTTGGTTTTGTTTATAAATGATATTTTTTTATATTATTATAGTAAATAGAAGCATGAATGTAATTCAAGGTTTGTATTGCAAACCCTAAATGAAATGAACCTTTATCTGAAAATTATCATGTTTGATTTTTGGTTATAAAAAATTTCATTCCTTTTTCACAATATTTATAAAGATAACATAAATTTTGATCATGTTAAAAAAAGCTGTTGTAGAATTTAAGAGAAACAAAAATATTTCCAAGATTCATAGTTTTCTTAGATTAGTAGGTTTTTTCTCAAGGTTTGTTGAAATTTATTCATGGTTAACTTTCCCACTAACTAAGTCAATTTGAAAGGGTATTAATATCACCTGGAAAAATGAATGTGATAATTATTTTCATGAAATTAAACGGGTATTGGTGAATTCTCTAGTTTTGGCACTACCCTCAAGAAATGGTGAAATTTTTATCTGTGGTGATTCTTCGTCGAAAGGACCAGTATGTGTCCTAATATAGATTGATCAGGTAATTGCGTAGGATTCATTTCAGTTGAAAACACATGAGTTAAATTACCATACACATGATAGGGAATTATCTACTGTTTTTTTCTCTAAAAAATTTGACTCATCGTCTATATGGATTAAAATGTGAAATATAAACTAAACAAAAATGCATTAACTACATATTCAGCTAGAAAGAATTGAACATCATACAGAGAAGATGGATGGAACTAATAATGATTTTTATTGAACGATTCATTACCATACAATAAAATGAAACACGATGGATCGTGATTTATATCAGAAATGTAATGATATATTAGCCATGTTATGTTTGTAACACGACCCTTTGATTAATGATTTCTTTATATTTGGGATAGAAGTTGTTCATATATGTAATTCCTCTATTATGATTCATGATTTTTAGCAATTTTCTCTATCAAGAATAATTAATAAGGAGAATAATGATGATATTAAATTATAGAAAAAGTAATAATTATTTTAAAAGGGTAAGATTCTCAAATATAACATTGATAATGATTATATGTTTGTGATTTTGGATGAGATGATGTGTGCCTCATGATTCAAAATTGAAGGAAGATTTGTTATGTGAAGCTCATAGTTTTGGGTTTTCAGTTAATCATGACATTACTATGATATATAGCGTTATTTGAAATTATTACTGGTGGGATGGAATAAAAAGAGATATTTCCAACTTTAATATGAAGTGTTTTACTTATCAATAGGTTAAAGTATAAATGAATTTAATAAATGGGATGCTTCAGCCATTTCTATTACCAAAGTAGAATTGAGAAAATATATCCATAGATTTCATAGTGGGATTACCAAATACTACTCAAGGTAACAATGTGATTTGGGTTATTGTTAATATATTAAATAAATCTTCTCATTTTCATGCTATTCCAGATACATTGTATGTCAATCAAATTTAACGATTGTATCATAAATAGATAGTCTCGTTATATTGGGTCCCCCTGTCTATTGTATTTGATCATGATCCCAAGTCCACTTCTATCTTTTGGAAAGGACATCAAAACTAATCAGTAACTGAATTAAATTTCAGTATATCTTTTTATCCTCAATCTATTTTCAGTCAGATGATTAATTTAGACCTTGGAGGATACATTATATTCTTATTTAATGGATTACTATGTAAGAGAGAATCAATATATTTATTTGGTTATGTTTTCAAATAATAACCATTTTCATTCCAATATACAAATAGAACCATTTGAGACCTTATATGGAATGTGGTGTCAAACTCTTGTTTTTTGGGTGAATTGGGTGAAAGGAAGTTGATGTGAAAATAATTAGTAGAAGAGAATGTAGAAAAGGATAAAAAGATTCAATAAAAAATAAGGATAGTTCATAGAAGATAGAAAAGTTATACAAATAACCGGGGGAAGGATCTTTATTTCGAGGTAGGTGATCATTTATTTCTCAAAGTTTAACCATGAAAAATTGTGATACATTTTGGTAAAAATAGAAATATGCGTCCATGAATCATTAGAGCCTATAAAATATTAGTGAATGTTTGATCAGTTTCATATAGAGTATACTCACCTATGATTTTATCCAAGGTACACATTGTTTTTCTGGTTTCAATATTGAGAAATTATTTTGTAGATCTAAATCATGTTTTTTAGCAAAATTAGTTCAATAGGTAGAGAATATTTCTTATAAGTAACATCCATTCATGATTTATAACCACATTGTGAAGGTATTTATGAATAAGGTGACTAATTAGGTTGTGTTTTTATGGAAATCACATATGGTTGACATGGAAACATAGGAATCTGAAAAATTATTTGAGAGAGAAATACCACAACTTATTTGATAACTGGACAAAATTGTGAGGGTGCAATTTCAAAAAGAGGGGGAGGATGTAACAACCCAAGTAATTATAAAATAAGACATTTTCACATATAATAATATATATTTATTAGATATTAATTTTAATTAAAAGGGGATTATATGTCCAATATCATTCACGATACACAACAACAGGTTTTTCTGAAATCATTTGTTACACAAAAGATTACGATATAACAAAAAATATTACATTATTAATATTTTTATTTCAAACGATTGTTTTCATCTAGCTGTTGTATTATAGGGAATAAACATAACTAACTATATTATGTTTATACATGTTTACTAAATTTTTCTACTTTATTATAATAAATTTCGAGGCTTAAAATGAGAATAAATCCAATTTTTTGCTTAAAATATTCTAATATTTTGAAAATGTAGTTTTACCGCCTTTTGATGGAAAAATAATTCTAAATATAGTTTTCTAAAAATTTTATATGTAATATTATAATAAATAATCTTATTATTAGGACATGGGACAAAAAAATTTACGGTGGTTGAAATTTTGGTACTTTTCTTACAAAATTCATATTTTTATGATTAGTGAAAACTACTCTATTTTATTTTAAAACCACTTTTCTGTATAATTTATTTTTATAGTCATGTTATTATTTTAACGGGTTTAAAGAATTAATTTAATTATTTAATTATAATTTAATAAAATTTAGGTCATTTTATGTTATTTTACATTTAAAATTGATATAAAAACATGTCAATCTTTTATTAGTTTTACTTAAAAAACTCATTCTTTTATTCCATCAACGAATTAATTTTTATTTAATTTCTACCAATTTTGTGTTTAGAATTTTGAAAAATTTATTTTATATTTTGAATAATAAGGTCCAAATTATGTAAATATTCCCTTTTTATTTTTGTACATCATGAATAGTAACATTACTAATTATTTATTTTCCATGATTAAATGGAAAATCAGGTAATTAAGGATTATCTAATATTATAATAAAATAAACCATCCCTAAAACATTACTAAATCATATTTTATGATATATTCCTGACCAATAAAACCCTTCGAATGAAATTTTTTCCTTTTCAAGCCACATGGGTGTGAATATGACATCCATAACTTTTTATTTAAATTAAATTCAAAATTATCATAAACATGACTCTTATTACTAAAACAATTATAAAATTGTGATATATTAGTGATAACATCATCTATAAATATTAATTATAAGGATTAAAATATTACCTACATCATGGAATTTTATTTTAAATTTTTTTACAATAAATGACTAAATTTAATTATGATACAATGATGATCCCTTTAATGCTTAATTAATGAATTAATCGAATAAATTATATAATAAATATTAAATGAAATATTATTTTAAATAATTTATGTCATCCATTACTTTTATAGGTGAATATGATATTTTATAAGTATATTAAATGGTCTTGTTTAATTTATATCTCTATTTGGACTTTCATTAAATTAAATGAAATAAATAATGAAAAAATTTAAATAATTAATATTTTATAAAAATAATAATTTATTTATTTATTTAAAATCATAAAAATATTTTAAAATAACAATGTGACTATGATACTGTCTTAAATTTCATTAAGTTTCTATTTATGGTAAATTTACCCCATATAAGTGAAATTTATATTCTTCTAATATTTAAAATCTTTCCACCACAAATAAAATTAATAGAGAATAGTTAATTGTAAATCGAAAATATAAAGTTTGAAATAAACTAAATACCAGCAAAAAAATTATTTTATGAGAGAAAATATAATTATCCTCATATTATATTTTTATTATCTCTCATAAGAGTTATTTGGAATAAAAATTTAAATTATATTAATTTAATAATTTAAGTGTTTCAAATGTGCCCCTCTCCTCTCCTATAAAACGTATTCACTCTTCCCTAATACTAACATTTCAAATACCATTTTTTTTAGGTAATATCTTCCCAAAACTCTTACAATAATCCCTCCCCATGTTATTAGGGCCTTATTTTATCTATAACACCCCTCTTATAGGTGATCAGGTTTTCTTCAATGGTGATCAAGCCAAGAAGAGATATCGTTCTCTTTAAGTATTTCTATTTTATTTCTTCTTACACTTATATCAAGTTTCATCCAACTATAATGAGATAATAACTGTAATATAATAATAATAATGATGTTTTATTATGTTAATATCATTACCTAAATCCATCTCCACTTCCATAAATTTGAAAAATAATTAATCATTCGTGCTTACGTCTGAATTATCACCTCCACAAAATGATTTAATAAATTTTTCATAACTGCCTCTCAAGAATAGTTATAATAAGGGAATTAATATTCGTATGTAATATTTATGAAATATTAATCATTATATTATAATAATATATCAATTAAATTATAACATTCCATTTGCAAGAAAATGATAATGTTGTTTATTCGTACCTGTGAACTATCGTCTCCACAAAGTGATGTTAGGCGTTTTTATTCATCATATCACATGAATGATATATATATATATATATATATATATATATTAATATTATAATATTAATTATTTCATTATAATTCTAGAAAGCTAAAATAATTCTTAAATTCTTTCAATAAGGATAAATAAAAATAGAAACTGTTAATCATGCATACATACGACTTACCATCTCAATGATTATAACACTGTTTGTTTTTAATAACCATTCATCATGGTTTGATTTAAAGGTATAATTTATAGATAAATAACATATTATTGTCATGAATATTATTATGGAGATGATATACTAATGACCACATGGACAAGTGACATCAAAACCATTTTTATTTTGGACTCAAGTACCGAATATTAAGAAAACATTCGATATGAACATAAATAATTTTGTAATTTTTATAACATGGTAATAAGTGATATAAAAATAATAATAATAATGAAAAAAGGTTCTGAAGTAATTATAAATTAATCTAATTTTACTATATAGAAATATAAATATTTTAAATGGTGAATAAGACTAAAGGTAAGGGACATCATCTTAATCTCCTTTCATTGAGGAATATTTTGATAATATATTCCACCTTCACTTATAAGGTGTATATTCAAACACGTTGAATTCTAATTTTATTAATGTTTTTAAAAATAAATATTTTTTATATAAATCATTTTACCACATAAGAATAATGAATTTTTTTAAAAATGCAGCAACAACGAAATTTTCACCACTATTACCATTATTTTCTATTTGGGTTCATCTAAAAGATGTAATGTTTTCAAAGGAAAAGTGCATAACATATTCCTTTTTTTAATATTATGGTATTGAAAATATTTTTGATAATGTATTGATTATATCAATATCTTGAAATTATTTCTTATGATGGCAATGTGGAAATTTTATTTTTACATTATGGTTATTAATATGTCAGGATTATGTTATAGTTATTGGGAATTGTTTATGTATACAGGTGGTTCCTTGATAAAATTAGTGCAGGTGATCCAGTGATTTATCTCTAATACATTGGGTAATGAGATGGATTTTAATTATAATGTTTCTCCTAATATAATTAGAGAATATATATGATGGTTATTCCAAACTCATCCATGAAGGTTACATCTTATGTATCTATGAAAGCTACAATGTACATATGATATGTATGCATCGAGTTACCTTTATTATTAATGATTTCTCTAAATTTTGTTTTCAAAATTCATATGATATCTTGGGTTTATAAATATTCATGGACTAACATTTTTATTCCTTCTTTTATATCCCTTACTGACTTTTTTTCTTATCCCATGTTTTAAAATGTTTTCAAAGGGTATATGGATGAGTAAAAGAAAGGAATATTCCAATAATATTTTTATCAATAAAAATAAATCATGTTTACATTTTAATTATTAATACAATGTAAGGAATTGAAACTGATAATTTCCATCCAATTTTTATAAATTCCAGTTATTATGTAATAGATATGTCCTAATTATCTAATAATATTAACCTGAAAATATCCTAAATGTGAATTATTGATGTAACTCGTGATTATGTAATGTTTAATTTTAGGTCCATATACATACTTCTTCTATTGAACTAACTTTTAACTATTTGGATTTACTCCATCTGATATATTAGAAAATATATCCTCGATAGCTTCTTAGATTGATGGTTCATTTGTTTGATGGACTTGGACTTCTTCGTTCAAATCACAGTAACCTCATATTCTTATCTAGTTCACTTAAATCATTGATAGTGTGACATTATTTTTTCAATTTTTAAAGACTAATTTGAAAAATATATTTCTCCCATTTTATGTTTAAAACAACCGTACTTCAATCTTCCCTCATATTTTTATAGCTTTTCCACTTTTGACTTATTATAAAGTTATGATTGGAATGGATCTCCCAAGTAATTTTGATAACTATTGCATTGTATATCTGTTATCATTATTCATTATTCATATAGTATCTCCACCCATTGGAATTTAGTTACCTTTAATAATTGGGCATAAAACACTTACATAGTCTTCTAGATTCATTATGTACTCTTATATATTTTACCGACAGACCATTACATGAAGGGTGTGTATTTATGATTTGAAATATCTAGTGATATAAATCTAGTGATCCAAAATTTTTGGCCTTCATTCATTACCTTTAATATGGTAACCTCAATATCTACCTTATAAAGTCATATTTGATCACGAAAATCTTCATCAAGTAATGAAATTTTTAAATGGGTAATCATCATCTGGCTTCAGGATATTTTACTAACATAGTTAGGGAAACTTCCTTCACCTCATCTTGGAAGTCATTAATAAAAAATTATTATCATCATTAGAAACACATTCTCACTTGTTTCAAAAAGACATTCAAAAAAATATCATTAGAAAAATAATAAATTTTTTACAAAATTATTTTAATGAATATTCAATCTCCCCTTTTGTATATTTTTTTACAAAATACGTGAATCATTTTATAAATTTTTATCAAAATATTTTTCTTAACATTTACCAAACCACAACCATTATTGTAGAGAAAATTTAAACACCACACTATTGGATGAAGAAACTATTTTTTGGAATCCTTTTCCCTCAGTGGTAAGTATTTTTTTTGGACGTGATAATATAAACCCCCCCTCAGGATTATCTTCGCCATAATTTTATTATAACAAATACTTCAGATTCAGAAAATAAAGATTCATAATTATTCTTATAATGTTGTAATTACTATTTAATTTCTTCATCATAATCCAAATAATGGTAAGGGTTACATCATTATGAACTTTTGAAAGTCATTAGTGGAGGCTGATAATGTATTTTTATCCTCAACTCTATAAATATTTCCATTTTCACATTTTTTGTGAAAACATAAACAATTTGAGTTTTTTTAAAATTAATCAAGAATAACATCTCACCAGTAGCTTTCTCTTTTATGAGGTGATACTAATTATAAATTTTCATTGATCTAAAATGTTGTATAGGTTTATTGGAAATATTATAGGAACTTTGATTATCATAGAACTTATTCAATGGTTTACAAATATTCAATCATAAATATTCCATCATAACTTATATCCATAGAATATATGTAAACGTATGGGTGGTGACAACATATTTCTCTTCAGTTGTTATCAAAGTAATATAACACCACTTCTTACTATTCCGTCTCACAAAAAATTATCCGAATAAAAATGTTCCTCCTAGTGTTGACTTTCAATCTCTAAAATATCCATCCCAATCATCATCATTGTATCCAATAAAGGTCATTTCTTATATTATATTATACAATAGGCCACAGGATGATGTTACCTTTAAATACCTGAGTATTATTTTTACTGTTATCATATTTGATTCATTTAGACCACTTTTATTTATTACACACAATGTATCACCATTATGATTTATGATAGATAAATACTTCAATAAATATCCTAAGGTCTTCCTAATTCACACATTTCCCAGCTTCATCTTTACTCATATTTACACTAATAGAGATACGTGTATACACTTCATTATATTCAATCATGCCAAACTTTCATTAAAATCCCTTAGTATAATTTTCTTGTGATAGAATGACTTATCTTCCATATTTTAGAAATCTAAGACACAAAACAATGATAATTCTCCTAGAATTGAAATATCAATGTTTTTCCTTATTTTTTATAGAATTATTCACATGTCTTACCAATGTCACTGAAAAATTCATTCAATAAATTTTATTAAGTAATTTTGAATTTAAACATCTTTCACATCATAGGTATCAACAAAATTATTTAAATGATTATTGCAACACTTGAAATATCTTCCATGAGTTAATATCCTATGAAAATTCCGTCGTATTAATTTTTATCATTACGTACAAGATATGGATTATTTATTTTAATAATGAAATGAATCCCAAAAAACATTAAGTATTTTATTGAATTTTTTTCAATATACTATATCTCATAGGGACTCATTTTGTATTCTGGAATCAACCAAAATTTTTATACATGAAGACTACTTCTAACAGATTATCTACATAAAAAATTAGAAGTTTTATATTCAGAAAACATACTTCTTCCCATTTCCACTAAACAATTATTTTTCACTTTTTACCACACCATTTTTAGGAGTTTATATATCACTATTTTTTGTTTGATTATATGTTTCTTCATATATATTTTGAAATAATTGCCTATGCACTCTTTTTCATTCTTATTTCTTAAATTATGTATATAAACACCCATCTATATTTTATATTTCCTTCTAAAATATCAAATCATTTCTATATCCTATATTTTTTATATAATGTACATTATATTGATCATAAAAGTGAATTTATCAAAGAAATTAGTGGATTAAAATTAAAAATTATTATATTTATATATTATTGGATGACAAATATTAGAGCAAATGAGCTCAATAGGTCGGGTGTAATTGATTTCGACTTTCTTATGTCTTCTACTGTCTATCATTGATTTCTATCATGTTGTCAAAATAAAATCATCTTTAATTTTCAACAGTGGTATGTTTATAAAAGTATTTACTTCAGAAACTATGTTCATAATTTTCTGAAAAAGGTATATGAGTCTTTGATTCTATAATTTATATTCATCTGTTGAACTTATGTAACATGAGTTAAAAATATTTCCAATTTTTTAAATATCTTCACTGGTTATTTCTCCCATAGTAAATAATTTTCCATATTTAAAATTTCTGATGATACAAGAACCTTTCATGAAAATAACATCATAACCCTCATCAATAACTTTTCTGACACATCTTATTTTGTGTTTGATCGCATAAAGATATAAAACTTCCTTCAACAATATTCTCTGAGTAACAATATCAACTATTCCAATTACTATTATTGTAATAAAACTATCATTTTCAAAAGTAACAATTCCACCGTCTATTTTTAAAAAATATACAATATTTTAATATGACATGTCATGTGTATAGAACAACTACTACCAAGAATCCAATTTTTATTCATTTTTTAGCTATTATAGTTGTCTCTATAACAAAAATTATTTCCTCAATTTTCTTCATTTTCGATTATTTTTTTCCTTGTATTGGATAGATGTTCTGGAAGAGTTTCATACATTTATTTAAAAATTGACCCAGTTAGTCACATCTTCTACAAACATCCTCAATGAAATCAAATCATTTTTTCAACAGAAACATTATAGAACCAAAATACTATTTTCTATATTTATTCCTATATCTCATGAATGATACTATATTTTCATCCATTGTTTTTCCCCATTTTATCATATTTATTTCCAGGAATATACTTTTTTGGAAAAAAATTAAATTACATATTCCCATTTAAACAACAAAATCTACAATATATAATGAATCATAATCTCCTATAAAATCAGTATCTTTCCCAATTTATTTTTTTGAGGATTGTAACATCTTTCTATACATTTCACCCATGTATTGAGGAATCATTCATGTGGAGTTTATTTTAAAATTTTGTTGATATGATATATTGTCCTCTTCCTTTCTCGATGCATTCTTTCCCAATGTTTTTTCTAACACCACTATTATTAGAAATAACATATGAAATTTTATGTTTAGTGGTTAAATGTGTCACCTATTGGAAAGCTTTTTCATAGTATCTTAATATGTTTTATATTTTACCTATGAATTCTTGTTTATGTTTTCACTTATTTTATTTAATGTAATCTCTTCCCCATGATATTATGATTAATTTTTACATTACTCTTCATTACTAGTAAAATGTTTCAAACTATGATCTTCCACCATCATTCATTGATATTAAACATTCAATTTTATATTCTTAAATTCTACAATATATTCATCTTATTTATAAAGAATATTTTCCTTTCTTATATTTTTTCACACATTAATTCTATATTATTATAATTTTTTACTTGAGTTTTGTATTTTTATCAATATATGATAAAAGTAATGATTTATTTTATATTCTATGTAGTTTTATTCAATTTTTATTCTTCACAATTTGAAGAATCCATTTTTTCTGAAAAATATGCAATGAATGTTTTTAAAATCTATTGATTTTCAAATTCTGATGATTTTTTTAGTATGGTCATATTTAACTCTCTTAGTAGACATATTTCTTATATTTCTAGTCAAATTTTTCTAATTTATATTTTATTTATTATCTTCCTTTGATGTTTTTCTCTATTAATTTAAATGATTTTTTTCTTCTGAATCTTCTTCATACTCACCAACATTCCTCGTAAGAAAATTCATAGAAAATAACACAATTTCTATATCCTTATAACATTTAAGTGAGGGGGTTTTCATAAATATATTCTTCTAAATATTTGTTAATTTATGGATATGTGATACAATATTCTTTTATTCATTTTATGTTGTTTATTATCTTTTGAATAACTAAGGTCTCCAATCTCAGCATCTTGTTTTTTTAGTTTTCTCATGACATCAAATTTAATTTCTTCCATGATCTTATTTGAATGTTTTAGCTTTTCTCATCTTTTATAAAATATGAATTTTGGGTAATTCACCAAGATATATATAGTATTATTATAAGGAAAAAAATTTAATGTCAATCCCAAATATAATGTTTCTCATTTTTTTCATAACAATGGTATAATCTTAGTAGAAATATCTGAATCATATAATGTTATAAATAAATTCTTTAACTTGAATGAAGGACTCATTAATAATTTCCTCATCTTCCATTATGATATATTTAGAATGATATTTCTTGATTTTTCATTTACATAAATATTTCTTTTTTTAGTGAATGTCATAGGAAAATATTTCTCAATAGGTAGAATTATATGTTTATATGTATCACTTACCTCTAAGACAAAAGAAATGATATAGGATATTTTTCCGTTTTTGAAACCATTATATTTTTCTACATTGAGGGTAGGAATACCACTGTTGTTAACTGATTTTATATAATCAATGATTTGATTTAAAATAGGGTATCCATGGTTCTGATATCTATTGATTTTATATAAGATTATTAAAAGAACAAATATTGGGGGTTTGGTTCAGTGGTGATATTTTTATAATTTTAAATTACCATTAAATTAATGCCTAATACATGTTATATTAATTATACTTATAAACATTATGTAAAAACATCATAAGCATGAAATTATAATTATGTAAATTATGGAACATTTGATTTAAAAGGCTCACCCCATGTTTGGGTGACTATATAAATTCATTTTAAATTCACTATAATAGAAAATTGAATACAATGATCCAAATACAAATAGAATATTTTTATATCATGATAGGTATGATTATACAAACTCCTATTAGTTAAAAAAGTATTTCTTATATTCCCAAAATAAAAGTATATGAAAAACATTTCATCACATCTCACTGAAGGTTCATCGAAGATTTATCCATTTGATATGGCTACTTAGTATCTCCATCCTATGTGCCCTCTAACTCTGTGTATTATTCTCTCACTTCTACATATCAAAAAATTGCACCTAATCTCTAATATCTATCTTTTGAAAAAAAAACACATGCACCTCCCAATATGTTTGGAATCTCTATATGATGAAAACACTATCTAATATATCTAACCAATGCTACTTTCTCATGTCTCTAAACAAAATATATTTCTGGTGTCTTGTAACTGAAATGTATCTCTGATGAATCAATACAGTAACCTTTCTTCTTCATCCAATTTTTTTGAAACTCATACTACTCAAAAACATAAGTGTATTATCTTTTTATATAGGCGAACAATGTAATTACAAATTGCAGTTGTATCCATTTTTATAGGTGCAGTCATTGTAAAAAATCAGGGAACTCAATTTCATTTCCTCACTGAACATAAAGCCTAATTTAAAACATAATTCTCATATGAATATTATTGGATTCTTCTCGATAAATCTATAATATTATTGAATCTTCATGAAAACTCCAATTATCATAACCTTCATCAATATTTCATAACAATATGATTAAGAAACGTCATCATACATCCTTATCAAATCAAGATAATAAAAATTGAATAACATCACATAATCTATGTAAGAGGGTTAACATAATTATGTAATGATTCTTATAAAAATTATCTATTAGATGTGTGTTTGATGTATTCATAAGAAAATATATTCCCAGACCTACTCTATCAAAAATCAGTATCGTCCGTTTGACTAGGTCTAGTGAAATCATCTTCTTTTTAACATGTGCTCTTAAAATTATTCATATAACTGATGGAAATTTGATATATCCATATGATGCAATTTTTCCAATGAGTCATTTTACTCAATCCAGGCATCCTACCTAAGATCAAAATTCATGTGTTTCTGTAATGTCCCTGAACAGTATGCCACTCAATAGTTATGCAATCCTTGTTGTTCACATGGCCCCAACAACATATCCCTAAATTATAGAAGCTTGTTACTAGTAGGAAGGTCCTAGGTGTGTTAGTGGGGAGACAATTCCCTCGTCACCAAAGTGTAGAATAGTCAAAATACTATACGAGATAAGTAAAAGAAGCAGTAAAAGTATCAAAAAACAGATAACTAAACACGAGATAAACATCGAAGACATACATATATATAATAAATCCGGAGGTAATATTATACATATGTGATGATAAATGTCATGTTTCTATAATACATAAAAATATGTATACATGGAATATGTACAATATATGTAACAAAAGTACAAAAATCACAAAAATGTTATAGCTAGAATCATGAACCTCAACTTGTTCATGTGATCCCCTAAACCTAATAAATAATAAATAACCAATTGTAGGTCAATTTCCCTCATCCATACCTAAAATCAAATATTTTTTTGGATACCCATCTGTAGCCTGAGCAGGGTGTGAGATAATATCTGATTAGGTATCCTCCCAAAGGTCAAGTGTCATCTAGTTATTTAATGTACAATGATAATAGTGTGTATTAACTAATAGATTATTTAAGAAATTACTGACTGTATAATACTTTTAGAGATCCTAATTCCCATAAATATCCATAATTTTCTTCATACTTTATCCTTGGTAGAATATATCTAAATAAATAGACAAACATATCCCATTTTATAATACTATTCATTTAATCATTAAATTTCATTTCATAAGTAAATCTCCGAACCTAGAAGATATATCATCATCCTTTGTAATTATATGTAATCAATAGATTCTTAACAAGACAATCCCTAATGTGTAATTCACTAACCAAATCCAATCTTGGGCTTTCTATTGAGAGACACATCATATATATGAATCCATTAATTATTCAATTTTTAAACTAATCTCATCCTTAACATTCATAATTTAGAATCTAGGTATTATTCTAGTTGTATCATGAACCCAAAACCATTCCAGACCGGCCTAGGAATTCCTCATGGGAATCCTAGTATCACTCTAGGTGTGGTATAACATCATTTCCATTTTATTCCTTCCTTAGTGGTCCACTAAGGGAGCCCAAGTGTCATCCATGGAATGTATGATCAACATTCCTCTAATACCATACTTGGAATTCCAAAAAAATTACATGTATCACCCGATTATATAACAGTCATCCCCCATGATTCCATCCTTAGCAGTCCACTAGAGGGACCAAGTGACACTCAGGCGTAATGAAGGTAGAATCCATATGTGTCCATCTATCGAGTTCCTATAAGAACCCATTTGAAACACATGGTATATAACAAACATGTATTAAATCAATATAATTTAATTATTTCAAGGTCATTAATAAGAAAATTTCATTTAAACCTCAACCATAAAGGTGCCTCAAGATATGGGATAAGTAAAGAAGGATTATCCTCTTAATTAACTCACACGGGCCTTTCAATATAGGGTGCAATACATTCTTAAAAAAACAATTACATTGGAATATCCTTGGACATATCATCCATTCCCAATTTCAATTTTCATTTCAATTCAATAAAAATTGACCATTCATTATTAAACATCCCATGTGTAGGGGAAAAGTCTCAACAAACAAGTAATTTGAGTTCAATCTACCCATGGTGGTCTAATTTATTAACATAAAACCCATTGTTGGTTCCATTTAAAGGTTCATGACCATTAATCAAGTATCAATGGTATCATTAATTATAATGTTATCACCTATTCATTTCAAAAAAGGGTTAAAACCCATTTCATGGATGTCACTCCAATAATCGGGTGTGGCACAATGGAAAATATACAATCACTTCAACATTTAAGGTAATGCATGAGACCACCTATCGTAGGTTCATAGAATATTTATCATATAGTATAAGCTCTAGAATCAACTTATATTCGTATAAAAATGAAGAACGAACGAGAAACCTGAAAATATGGAAAATTATATTTCACATAAATAACATCATTGAGATGAAGTTAATCAATGAAATTTATAAAAGGAATTGAGTTCTTACCAATGCGGATCTAAAAAACAAATGTTTCTTAATTTAGAGTCTGGATGGTGATTTAGTGGTAAATCCTAGAAAAGGCTTCATATATATCTTCTCACAAAGGAGGCTTTTTCCACTAAAGGATTTGAAAAATTAATTTTTAATTAATAGATTAATTAATGGGAATTTAAAAAAATCAACCAAAATATAGGGCCACATAGTTTTTATTCATGGTTGTCCAAGTCATGTTCCAACCAGGCACCCTTTTTTTGTAGGAAGGGGGACATCGTACTATTTGAATAACCATAAATAAACCATGTCTCGAAAAACTATCAAAAACACTATAAATGCCTACATTGTTGTGTGCCTCAACTCGTATGGTTTTTATAATTATGCAGCCAATAAGACTCCACTATCAAGCCTCCCATGGTTATAAGTTACTATCTGATCTGTCCCGCATGGTTTCAACTAATTGTGCACGTTGCCTATTTAATTACAAAAATTTGTGTTCCATGCACGAATGTAGACCTAGACACCCCTGCAACTTCCAATACCTAAAAGGGCATTCATATTAATCCACATTTAAGCATTTGAACTAAAACATGGTGTAATGTAAACGATTATGTTCCCCAAGATAGAATATGGTTAAAATGAACTGCCCCCATAAAGAAACTCATCATTGAATTTCCATCTCAAGGGTGGAAATGATTCATCAGTGAATAACTCCAACTGATGTTCTCATTCATCGACCTCCCACTCCTAGGTCTCATCATTTACTCAGAAATGTTGTGATAGAACCCATTCTAGTTGAACTGACTAGCCTTAGAGATCATTCGAGATACAATCCACATTAGGTATTGGATTCTACTCAAAGGATTCATATACTTGTACCTCAACCTCATTGGCCTGAAAATAATGAGATAATTCTAAATGATAGTTGTTCAGCTAAGATACATGGATGATATAATGCATGGATGAGTACCTATGAGGTAACTAAAGCTCATAGGAAATCATCCCAACTCTCTCTAGAATCCCAAATAGCTCGACATACTGCGATGAATTTTTATCCAATATTATGATCCTCCCATGTCACATCCTTTGTAAGACACGTAAAAAGACTCAATCCACAAACTCAGACTGTAGAGGTTTTCTACAATGTTTAGTGTATTTATTCTATCTATCTTGTACAATATCCTTCTGCTTTTGAATAAACTAAACATGCTTTCTGGTCTCTTAAACAAGATGAGGTCTATGAATATCTACCTCCCCACCCTATAACCAGCATAGGGGTAGTCGTCATGGCCTACTGTACAAATCCCAATTAGGGGCCATATAAATAGTATCATAAAAGCTATTATAGTAAGAGAATTTTACTTGTTGAATATGCCTCTTAAAAATCACCAAAAATCTAGGACTCATGCTTTCATCATATCCTCAAGCACCTCAATTATGTGCTCTAACTAGACATTATTCTGAGAGTTGTTTGTTGTGATAATAATAACATGTGTACCTAACTCCAACCACAAACCTTTCCAAAAGTGTGAAATAAACTAGATATTCCTATCTAAAATGACAGTATGGTGACCTCGTGATGTTGTACTATATCATGGATATACAACAAACTCATCTACTATAGAGTTCTCCTTGATAGGTAGTGAATTAGAGACATTTATGATTCTATTAACCACAACCCATATGTCATCTTTGACACGAGGTGACCTCGGTAACCTAGTCATGAAATCCATCGCAACATCAACCCACTGCCACCCAATAATGGTTAACTACTATAAATGTCTTGTTGTTTTCTATTGATTTTCCTTTACTCACATAAAGGTGGAATATGTCAAGAAAAAACCAGCTAGATATCTTTTCATTCCTAGCCGCCAATATTGGAGATATAAATCCCAATACATATTGGTGAAATAGAGGTGCATTTCCCCAACTGAAGCATGAATATATTACATTAGATCCTCGCACATGTCTATTGAAACCTATAGGAGACCATGTATATGAAAAATATCATCCTCACCTATGGTCCAACCAGGAGAAGGGTTATCACCTTCCGCACTATCCTATATGACGTGGCCCTTGAAATCTTATAGGTTCCTCATCCTTACTCAATCCAACAATTTATTGGTCCAACTAAGGATGATAGAATTGTATTCCATTGATTTTCATACCCGTCCAAGTGAATCTATGAGAATTAATACATAAGATGCCACTCACTATTGGCATGTTTGACTGACTGTATCTGAGCCCTCTAGCTCATTGCATCAACCACTACATTGACATTACCTAGCAAGTAGGAATGATCAATGTCCATAGACTTTAGGTATTAAACCCACCTTCACCAGTAATGATTCAGATCATGCTCTGTAAATATATACTTGAAATATTTTTCCCATGTATTCCAAAAAAAATTCTCCATGTATATAATTTATCCAACATTATAATTCATAAAAAACTACAGTTAAATCAAGATTTTTATCGGGTATTTCCTCTCTTGTAGCCTCAAAAACAATGACCCATACACTATTAATTGTTCCACTTTCTTAAGAACTGATCCTAGGCCAATACATGATGCATCATAGTAGATAGTTCTAATCATGAATGAATCTAAAAAAATAGTATAATTGATTAATTAATCCTCCCTTTAAACTCCTCTAAGGATGAATCACATGCATCTGACCAAATAAATTTGACACCCCTCTTAGTAAATCCCTTCAATTGGGCAGCTAAGAATGAGTAGTATTTTATGGAGATTTAGTAATATCTAGCAATACCCATGAAAATCTTTATCTCAAAGACGGTCTTGGGATTATCCAAGAAAAGAATAGCTCTCAACTTTTGTAGGTTAACTAATATTGTTGTCTCTCAGATAAGGTTACACATGAAGTGGATTTGATCTATACAGAAGAGGCACTTTGTAAGTGTTCATATAATTTATGCTCTCAAAGTGTATTAAATACAATATCTAGATGTTTGGCCTAGTCATTATAATTGTGATAATACACCAATATAAAATCCAAAATAAAATGAAAAAAATATCCTGATAAGAATGGAGAACTCAATTCATCAGTGTCAGGAAGACTACAGGAAAGTTCATGAGACAGAAAGACACAACCAAATACTCATATAAACCATTACTTATATAAAGGGTTGTGTGAGGTATGTCTAATGGTTGAATAAGTGACTAGTGATAATCAGAACTCAAATAAAAATTATGGAATACCTAATCTCATTAGATATGATAAAAATGGCCATTTACCTACAGTAGAGGATGTCATTTCCTATCTTTCAGTTGGTTCAGTTTATGGCAATATACACATAGGATGAGGGTACCATATGCCTTTTGTAAAAAGGATAGGAAAACCCCATGTAGAATATTAGATTAGATAAAAACTATATCCTCTAAATAATCAAACTGCCACTTGAGACCATGAATATTAGTAGTAGTTATACTGTATGTAAAAATGGATACTAGTGAAGCTCTTGGCACTATCTTGATAATAAACTATTTCTCACCAACTTGAGGAAATCTTAAAATTTCATCCAAGAAATCATCCCTATAATTTTCAACCAGAAGAGAAAAATATGGATGATGTGTCCCCTGATTATCCAGTTATGAATTCACAATATATTTAGTCATACTTCCTACCACATGATGCTCGATTGTAGCTCGGCTCACCAAGACATCTCATTCACCCTTTTGAATAAACATTCCAGACCATTGGTGATGTAAATGTCACCCTTTTGTTATTATAGTAAAAAAACTCAAAAAATAGAATCAACGAGTTCATCCTAAGAATGAGGTCAAAACCTATCAACTCAAGGACAAAGATATCACATTTGAAGTGACACCCTCCAATCTCAAGAGGTCACTCCAGGCACTAAAGCGCATTCTCCATTCTAAACAACAAAAATGTATCAAGCATAAAAAAAACCATCATAAAGTAAACAATATGCCCAAGGATCACCATAATAGAATATATATAAATATATGAGAATACCCTATAACAAAAATAGATAATGTTAATGTAGAGGCTACTAGAATAATACCTCTAATAGTAGATATCCAAGGATTACGCTCCTCTTTTGTCGATTTCACTACATATATCTGGTCAGATCTATGACCATATGATATATCCTGGATACCCTAAGAAAATACACATTTCTTTCATTTATGTTCTTGGGTCTGATTATCATCGACAAAGCCACTGATTTGGTTTGATCCACCTGATATAATCTAGATCCATGTTTTAAGAGATGTTGTTTACCATGATCTTGAATATGGAGATGTTGCAGGCCCTATCTCACTAGATGATGGAGTAAATTTTCTATAGAAGTGTTTATTATGGACCATCGTGCCACAAGATCAACACTCAATTGGGTCTCTTGTGTAATGAGGTATCATATGTATGTGTTTTCTGCATTTGTGGAATCTCACATGACTACCAGGTTATGTGCTTTGGATACTTATGTCACCATGTGGATGTTTCAAATGATGATACCTAATACCAGCCAATGTAGCTCCAAATCATGATGTCAAACTACCATGCCTTCAAAACCTAGCCTCTCTCAATTTATGCTCTATGATAAGTGTCTCTTTCATTATTTCAAAAATGATAGTCAATCGAAGGACATTCACCTATGATCGAATGTTGTACCTGAGACCATCCTTGAACTGACTCGCTCTACATTACTCATCAACCATCATAATAGGTGTGAAGTGCTAGAGATCAATAAAACGGTCTGAATATTTCTTATTTTATAATGAGACCTTATCTAAGTGAATGAAATCCCAGGCTTCATTATCCCTCAACATCTTAGGATAAAACTAATCATAGATGAACATATAAAATTCCATCTAAGACATCTCCCAATGAAACTCCTTCTAATTAATGAAATACAAGAAAATCATGGAGGAATTTTGAATCATATATGTAGTGAGCATTACTATCCTCTCAAGAGGTTTCTGGGGATGGTCAAATATATATAACATGGTATCTATCCATGATTCCATAGCCTGCAGTCCACCATCCCTAAAAACCATAGGTAGATTCTACTTATTGAACTCACATGTCAACTATTCCATGGTTGGAGAATGTTGTCGTTCTCCTTGAACAGTCTTCATAAACCACATAAGGCCTTCACAAAACATTGCTTCAACACCTCTGTGTGATAAAACTACCGATGCTGCAAATACCACTAAATGAGGATCCACTAGTATCTAATGGCTCACTACAGTAGTAGTGCTTTCATCACCACCCTCCTAGCACACAATTGTAGGATGTCATGGTGGCATGACTCTATAAATTCCATGTACAACCCTCAAATAGTAACATCATCAATTTTCATAGCTAAAAATGAATATTATGAATAGGATAGTATAAGCCTTACTATATAAGAACACACCCCTCTTCATTCTCCTTGAGTTAGGTCTGGGCGATGTACAGACCATATGAAAACAAATATACTACAAACTACACACTACTATGCTCAATTCTGGTTCAATCTATCTACTATAAACAATTTCATTTTGTGTTTTATTCTCATATTCAATTATATCACAATTCATTTAAAATGGTTGAATAAATGGTTCACCAAATTCTGATCCATAAGGTCCCATGCTCCTATGATCCAAAATATGACATCCACCTAATTCACACCATAACATATTCCAATATATGTGACTCATGGTCTATGACTCAACATTCCACAATTATATGATTATAGTGTCTGTTGTAACCTAATCAAGAAAACACTACTTAGGTATGGTAGGCACTATAAGTGCCAACCAATTTTCCTCAATCCCCTATACAAAAATCACTATTCTGCGGAAGGTATATCAATCACAACACTTATAAAAGAATCATGAAACAACTAATTCATCCTATATGATATGGTATTAATCATGGCATGTTAATCATATAAGGATCATAAAATTTATCATAAGATTGAATACCCCCATCCCATCGGGTTGAAATAAATTAAAACCCATAAAAATATCTATAATAACATCACAATTCAATTGTATCACACAATGGTGGAATCAAATCAACTATAATTTTCAATATCTATAAAACTGCAATTTAATTAATGGAAATTTGCTTTTTTCTTATATGTGTGTTAGTTACGCCGAGACACAACTCATTAACAAATTAAATATCCTTCCTATCATTATAAATTGTCATGAAATGATAAACCAAAAATAAAAAATTTCTCCAATACCACTTTATAATATCCCAAACCAAAATTCTACTCAATAGTACCCTGAGCCTGTTTGGCCACATGGCCTCAAGCACATATCCCTAAACAATGAAGGCTACTGACCAGTAGTGATGGACTTGGTGTGCTAAAGGGGAGACTATGAGCTCATAAACAGAGTGTAGAAAAATTGAAATAATATATCAGATAATTGGTAGAAGTAGTAAAACTATTGAGAAATCGATAATTTATGGTATATAAACAACCACGATAGATATATATAATTAATATAGAAGTAATATCATACACATGCAATGATATATGTCATGTTTCTATGAAATATCCAAAAAATGTATACATTTAATATTTACAATACTTGTAATAAAATTACTAAAATGCAAAAATTATACAGCCCGCTCATGATCCACAACAAAGCCTTGTTATCCCCTTCTCTTAAGATGCAATCAAGAAACTATAGTAGGGAACTTTCCCTTTTCTATACCTGTAATCATATTATCTATCTGGGTACCCATAGGTAGCTTGAATAGTGTGTGTGATACAATCTCAAGAGGCAACCACCCAAAGGTGAAGTCCCATCTAGTCAATGAATAAATAATGATAACATTTTGTATATAGTAATAGAATATGAAATTAAGTACTGAAAGTAAAAAACCTGTAAAGGTTTGGGCTCCCATTGGCACATGTCCCCTACAAGATACTTCATTCTTGGAAGAATATGCCTGAATAAACTGTCATACAAATCTCATTATATAATCATTTTCATTTAATCATTACATATCATTTATTATGAAAATATTAGAACCCTGAAAATTTCCCAGAATCCCCTATAATTATATGTAATCAATAAATTCCTAACTGAGACATCTATAAGGGGTAAGTCACTGGCCGAATCCAATATTGTTCATTGTCTTGTAAAATTCATCATATAAACTATTTCATCAATTATTTAATACATAAAATCAGCATGTCCTTGTCATTCCAAATTTGGAATCCATGTATCGGTCCAGTTGTATCATGAAGAAATAATGTTACCAGTTCATCCTTGTAAGAACCCGAATCTCTTTTCATGTATGTTTTTCATTTTCTGGAGTTTTTGAGAAAAAAATGAATTTTTTGGAAATTTTAGAAGTACATGCCATGTACTTTCTGAGTACACGCCGTGTACTCTATTCTGTCTCGAAGCCGTGTGCTGGCCGTGTCCAGGCCAAACACATGGTGTCTAAGACTGAGGTGGAGGCCAGTTATTTCAGAGTATGGAAAAATTAGAAGTACACACTGTGTACTCTAAAAGTACACTCCGTGTACTTTCTTTTTTTCATGAAATAGACTGGGGTCGCGTCTAACTCTCATATTCACCCTATTCTCCAGTTTTTGGCCGTATGAAGCGAACCGCACGGCCAGATATTAGACATACGACCACCTCGCCGTCTGTTCTCCGATTCGAGCACAGTCAGTTGCGTTGGAAGCGAAGCGGTGAGTTCTTCATTCTGCTTTAGCCTTGTTTCTTGATTCTTCCTGGGTTTAATGTTATCGTGGGATGAATGTTTTGTTCGTTTTCTCAGATCTATGTCGTTCTAAGGGGAATCTGTCACCGAGGTTCACGTATATCGATCACATAGGATCGAGGTAGGTGGTTTGTGCCTTTCTGTATAAAGTATTTGAGTATTTTGTGCAAATTCCACCAATGCCCTTGAATGGGGTATTGCGTGTTTCTTGTTTTCCCTTGTTTCTTGCCTAATTTGCTTGATTGCTTTAGTAGAGGTTATTTCTTGTTATTAGAGTATTTTTTTTTGTGCTCTGTTTGCTTTTCCATGCTTTTCTTCTTGTTTGGTATTTTCCAGTTTCCATGCCTCGTCATAGGATAGTGGAACTTTTGACTTATTTTACTATAGAGCCTTAGTTGATAGCAAAGTAGTTCTTGAGTTTTACTTGGATGATACACACGCGCTAAGCTTGTTTAATGTCTCCGGATTGTGAGAACCTAGAGTAGCATACCAAAGGGATAATTGATGGAAGGGATTCTCCAGAGTGTCTTTTAAATCATGATGTGAGACCATGTGGAGAATTGACGGAATGTCTTCTCCAGGGAGTCTTTTAAATACGACGCGGGCTATAGGGGGAATTGACGTTGAGTGCATCCCCAGAGATCCATTAGCACGATACGAGGCTATAGGGGGAATTGATGGAGATGGCTTCCCCATAGAGTTTTCTTAATTACATAACTGAACCAGAGGGGTGAGACTGTGTGTGCCTCCCAGTGGGTTGCTAGTACTTAGAAGTTGAACCATAGGTGTTAGATTGTGAGAGATACCCAGAGGGTTACCTGTTACTTTTGTTGCTGGATACTTATTTGTGTGTGATGCTTGTTAGAACTGTGTAATGTAGCTGTTGTGCTTTTCTGTTTACTGCTTCTTGTTTTAGTAATTCCATATATTCATTGACTGTTAGGCACAGATCATTGGGTGGTTGCCTACTGGGATTTTATCTGACACCCTATTTTGGCCATTCTTTTGGGCCCATGCAGACTATGTTGCTGCAGGTATGGATAAGGGAAAGCGCCCCTGTACTTCAGGATCTTGATTGCACCGAGAGCTAGGGAGCATGGGACCGAGCCGTGGCTCGCGATACTGGGTTGCTTACTTTGTTTTCATTTGCACCTGGTTTCAGTTGTATTTCAATACGTTGTTGTGTTTTATATTTTCCTTATATACTTGTACCAGCTACATCTTTGTCATCATATTTATATATCTACATTGCTTCCGCTATTTTATTTCTACTGTTATGCATGTCATTACTACTTCTGCTATTTATTATTGTTTTCTTAACTTATGTACCTTACCGAATGAGTGCATAGTTTCCCCCACCGACTCGCCTAGGCCCTCGCTGCTAGTCGGCAGCCTCTGGAATTCGGGGAAACACGCTTGAGGTCATGTGGTGAACCGGGTACGGGGCAATAGTGGAGGTGCTCCGGACTCGAGACGTTACAAAGTGGTATCAGATGAGTTATTTTGTAATGCCCCGACCCTAGATACCCAGAGTCGGTGCATTATTATATAACATTGGCATGATCACAAAGGATCAACTCTCGAAAGAATGATTAGTTTAGTAGTCTTTTAAACAATAGATATATTCATAAGTCTTACATTACATCACAAGGTAAAAAAACAACTACAGCAACATCTTGTATTCATATGCCTTTATACTATCCCTACAGTTCATTCATAAATTACTTCTTCATAATCCTGGGAAAAATAAAACATTGAAAGGGGTGAGCTCAGATGCTCAGTATGGATAACATTATAGAAGAAGCTTCCATAGATAAGCATAAACACTCAAGGCAGTTTATAACCAAAGCCTTTTAAACTTGAACTTCAGCATAAAATGTCAAAGATAAAATAAAATAATGCCATTTACTTACTCACATGGATATTCTACTAGTTGAATGATCACATAAATATCAATTACCACTTTCATAATGAATGAATGCATAATTCCAGACTATCATAACAACATATCCAAGGCCTTGTGCCACGACAACAAATAAGATTTTTCCAAGGCCTTGTGCCAAGACACTAGTTTGTCTCATGAGACCTAACGATGCATCGAGGAGCTATAAAGGGCTCCACCCATCACTTAGTAAGTCCATTCCATTCCTCATATGAACAGGTTTAATCATAACATAAACATCCGTATTAAAACTAGCATACTAAATGTCAATACATTAACAACTAACCATGAATGGTATAAAAATAGCACATCCACAATCAAACATAACTCATTCGATACAATATGGAAGATTTTATTGTATCATATTAAACTCAATCAAGAATAATGAAGGATGTTGGCATAGATGAAAATTATCATCAAAACTATTTGAGAGAAATATCCCCCTTTTTCTTTAAATCATTTAAAAGTCACACTATTTGTCAAGAAGATGTTTAGAAATTGATTTTTTAATCACAGTGTCCCAAAACACATTGAAACATTCAAAAAGAGTTTTAATTTTAAAACTTTAATGTCCATATAAAAAAATCCTTAGAACCATTTTTTAAAACATGGTCATTAATGAGAAATATTTAAAAGAATAGGTCTTTAAAACAATAAAAAATGGTATTTTAGTTAGGGTTTCTAACCAAAAGAGAGACACTTGAATACAAATAATTGAGGTAATAAAAACTTTGTAATATCATGATAATAAAGGGATTCATGATATACTATGTCAAAGTACATTATATACACCACATAAAAGTGATTTGGTGTATATCAACAAAGAAGTCTAAATGGAATGTAAATTGAGATGAAATCTCTCATAAAGGTCGTATCCTTAGGTTAAGGATAAATCAATGACATAATTATGTGTGAAAAATATAAATACACTAAATATGATTGGATATTCTGTGTAAAACAATCAAGGGACATTCACACATATTCTAGTAAAAACAACACGAATGAATTGGATGTTTATCTCAACAAATAGAGATTGAGTAAAAATTAATCTTATCAAGATCATAACGATGACTTGAGAATTTATAAATGGAGTGATTATGTGTATAAAAAGTATATCCACATAAAGGGGAGTGGAAATTATGACATAATCAAATGAATAGTGATTCTATACATAATTATGGAGTAAAATAATCAATGAAGTATGCGTAAAGCCGAATGAGTGGAAATTGAAATTTCAAATTCCCTTATTGATTTGGTAACATAAAAAACATACAAAAATGAAATAATTATCATACAAAAATGATGTAAATATACATGAATTAATGTATATTTCACAATGAATACAAACAGGGGCAGTACACACACCACATGTAATAAATAAGTGGTGAACAATGGAATTCTCATGGAATTAAAAGTGAGATAAGAAACCACTTACCTTGTACTTTTCCTTGGATGGGGGTAGGATAACCACCTGTATATTGTTGAAATAATTGTTATTAAATTATTCATGAATCATATACATTAATATGATATCATATATTATCTTTTAACATTTCATTATTAATAATTTCTTAGAATTATCGTCGTTTCAGGTTTTAACTTACTCGTTTTATTTTATTTGTTTTGTTATGTAAGCCATGTTTTTCATGGATAGGTTGTCTCTTATTCATATCCATAATGATATAATGTTCTTAAACATTATTTTTAAATCATAAAATGATAATTATACTTGAATGGATATGATGGAGAATGAATCTCATCGCATTCATGGAGATAGTAGTCTGTACGTACGCACGAGCGACAATATCATTCTTTTGATATTAAAATAAAATATAATTGGATGGTATATAATATATACATCATAATTATCATGTTATATTTATTATTTAAATTAGTTACACATCATTATTATACCCACCAAAATAATAATATATTGAATAACAATTACACCACGACGTGGAGACGGTAAGCCGTACGTACGCACGTAGGGTGACATGTTATTCAAAGGGTGGATAGATTACTGAATATGCTTGTACCATATTTATATTAACATCACAGTATATATAATATACTGGAGTTATTATTTTATAATTGTAATAACAAAGAAATAATAAGTGGAAGAAGAAAGGAACTTGAAAAGGGGTGGTGAAAACAATACCTCTTCTTCGGGTTCTTCCTTTTGATTTGATCAAAAGGGATCCTTAGGTTGGATTTATGATCAATATAAAGCCTTTATGTTGTAGTGAGGGAAGATGAGAGAGTATTTG
Organism: Viscum album; assembly: GCA_963277665.1. Classification (NCBI taxonomy): domain Eukaryota; kingdom Viridiplantae; phylum Streptophyta; class Magnoliopsida; order Santalales; family Viscaceae; genus Viscum; species Viscum album. Next base: position 467,599,174 of record OY728162.1, on the reverse strand, counting down.
GTAAGTGTTTGGCCGAACCAAAAGGGTTTTATTGTGTGAAGAAATGAGAAGGAGGAGTGCCCTTTTATAAGAGGGGTGAGGGGCACCTTTGGAAAAGCTAGAAATATTAATTTATAATAAATTAATATTCAGTTTCTAATGGCTCAAAAGTTTTTTATTCAAAGGTTAAGGTGGGGATAGGTCTAAAACCATTCAACCAATATAATTTAGATAGGTTTGGTTTACTATATTAACCTTATCCTTTAGTTTTAACTCATAGTTAATTACATTGACATTTACCATGTCACTTTGTATTTTTATATTATATAGTTAATAAACATACTATATACATCCAAGAGACCCCCAAGTGGTCCATTAAAGATATACCTATCATTATATAAGACTCTTGGCCCATCCTTAGATTATAAGAAATTTAATATCAATTAATAATATAATATTTTTTTAAAAAACTATTTTATGTCAATTTTGACACTATTCAATAGTTGATTTTTTTGAACCTTATAACAGAATGATTACTTCTAAAAAATTAAATTAAATCAATCCTAATATGTCTTATTATCCTAGAAAATTACTGTAATTCATTAAAAGTCTTAAATTATATTTATTTTGATATTTATAATATCAATTATTTTAATTTTTCACTATTATGGTAATTAATCTATCATCATTATGTCATTAATATATTAAATTATTTAATGTCTAAAAATAGTATATAAAATATAATTATGTAGTAAATCTTATTATATTTCTAATGATAATTTATAATCGAATTTATATTATGTATAACACTATATTAAAAATGTTTTACTAAATAAACTTTGATTTTAACTCTTTTAACTCTTCTTTGAATTAAATAATAATAAATGTCCAAATCTAATCCAAGTGGACCTAAATGAGAATATATTATTCCTAAGGTTGTTTTTGGTCGAGATACACTTTTCCAATAGAATTAGTACATGTGTTAGGGTAATATTAATATCATTTTACCCTTAATTACCATATTTACTTTTAACCGTGGTAAATAAAAGTAAAAAGTTACTATTCACCAAAAATTATTTTCATCTCATTGAACCACATTTTACTTCTTGATATTAACCATGTCTCTAGGATATTCTAAATTCCATTCACAGATGCGGTAAAATTATGTTTTATGAAAAATTCAGTTTTTTAACTACCACTTTGTAGTTTCACTATTCATAAAAAATTGATGTTTTTCATAACAATCTCAAAATTTCACCCTAAGATATAATTGATATTCCGAATTCAAAAATGATGTCTATTTTAAAAAATTCTAAAAATATAAGTTGCATTAATTAATTTTATAATTAATTCCCGCTGTCACAACAAATAGCGTGTTTTTAAGAAACAATATATACCCAAAGATTGACAATTGTTTAGGTCCAATTTCAAAGTGAAATTAATTATAATGAACACCATTGGATAAAATGGTGAAAATATTTTCTAATTATACTTTAAACCATTCAATAATATAATTTATCACAATAAATTATTTTTATTTAAAAAGTTGTTTTTAATAAAAATTTAGTAATTTTCACTATTTATCAAAATATAAGTTTTATCCGAAAAGTTCCAAAATTTCAACCTAAGATAAATTTGATATTTCGAATCCAAAAATGAAGTCAATTTTGAGATATAGAATTTATAAAATTTCAAAAAGTATGTATTACTATTCATAACGGCTAGTTTGATTGGTTGTGGTGTGTTAGAATCTCAAAGTTGCGTACAATGCATGTCATTGCATTATTCGAAGGGAAACGTACCGTGGAAGCATGGGGTGTTACATTATTTCCTACTTCAATAAGTTGCATCCTCGCAATTTTTAAAATTGTGCTTGGGAATATAATGGAAAGTCCCACATCGGAAAAACAGTCAATAAAACTATCACTTTAAAAGAAAGAAAGAGAGGTATAATGGTCAACCACGGTAACCCATACTTTGATTACATGTAGGATAACATGGATATGGATGATAAATTAAGTGTCAAGTTCTGATAGAGAGGGATAGAAATCATGATCAGGAGAAAGTTAACAATAAGAAAACCACAAACTTGTGTTGGGACAAACGGCCATTAGTCCCCTAGTAGGAATGTAAACGGACAACATTATTTTGTTTTAAGTTACATTACATAAGGATGAGGAATTTATTTATGATATTGACTAAGAATATAAAGATATATACTTACATTTTAAGCAGAGTTTCATTCTTTAATAAATTTCCACCACTAACTCATTTTTTATAAACAATGAGTATTCAAAAATACTTGGTCACACTGGAAGAGCTATAATAATCTTCTATAGAATCACATGATCCATGAAGGATGAACTATTTATTTACATTGTCTTTAGAGATTAATCAAAACCAAAATGGATAGTACAAGATATAATGATCCCCCAAAAGGATATTCCTTGAGAGAAATAAACACTAATCTTAATTTCCAAAATTAAACCATCAATACCCCAAAGTTAAATAAATACCATTCAATAATCAATTGTCATAAAAATCCTTTAATATAATCAAAACTAATATTTAAAACCAAAACATATTATGAATGTAGTCTTCCACGTTAAATTGTATCTCCAAATGACATTAATTACTCTTAAATTCACATACTTCAAAGTAATTAACATAATGATTTCCATAAATAACACAAATCATTATAAATCCAAAATAAAAACATAGATAAAAATCCACCATTACTCCTCAAATGAAATCCCATACTACTATATTTTCCTTTGGCATATAGTGTTCTCAAAAAAGAAAAAAACGTCCAAAAAACATCTATCACATAATCACAAAATCATTTTCCTATACTAAGGGTATTCATTTGATAAGACATAAGATCCCAAATCAAATTATTATTGATCAATAAAATAATTTAACTAAAATTAATAGTCACACTAACCAGGGACTTCACATAGTCCAGTGGTAGGCGATAAATCCCAATCGCACTTTGGTTGTGGGTTCGATTCCCACAGCTTTGTCCGACGCGACGGGTTTTCACACGGTCTACGTGTTGTCCTTTTTCAAAAACTATATTTTATAACATTACCAAAATGAGATAAATTTCTCAAAATAACCATAACATAATTTATCCACAAATGTTATCTCATACCTTGCATTTTCATCCCAAATTATAATAATTTGTATTTGGCTCAAACCCAATGATCATATAAAACCAAACGGTTATTTATAACTATATCCGCAAGAGAAAAGATAATTCTTCTATAAATATCATTCTCACATGGAAAACGATAGGGTTACAAATACAAGAGAAAATTATTCCAATGTAAACCCTTCAAGAAGGATCCCTAATAATTTTTAAACATTTATCCAACCATTTATTTCCACATACCTTCTTCTCTGACCAAGATAACATCATATATAATAGGATATTCACTCGGGTAATGGCCATGTCCCCTACATTTACGGAAAATGACTGTAAATGGATTCTTGGGAACATTTTTATCTTCTTCTATAATACACTTTATTTTTCTTCGGAAATTATTCACTTTATGTCCTTCCTTCCCGCATGTAAAGCATTTCTTTGTCCCATTGAGACACTTTCATGGGTGTCTCCTTCCACATTTCCTGCATGATGGAAATTTAGGATTTCCTTATCCATGGTCTCCACTGCTGGAGCTCTTATCATTAATCACCTTTCTCTTCTTTGTTGAGTCCGGTAATTGGTTAATATATATATATTGTTAATCATTTTTTTGGAAAATTGATTTGACATAAAGACGATATCTTTTACGGCTATCAACAATCCATTTTGTTGCTCATTGCCTCCACCGGTCCCACCTTGTACATCATTCTCAAAGACACTATGACTTCCTTGGAATCCAGCCATTGACTAAAACCAGAAAGCATTGTGTGAGTAATATTAGTCATACAATCATTTAGAGATTAACATGTCACCATATTCTAAATTTGAAACACATTAAGATTAACCAAGGTCATTTACTCTCATCTTATATATATAATACTTTAAATCAGTTTGTAAAGAAAATGGAAATTATCCTATGCATATCCCCCGAGAGTGTCGTAACCAAGAGTGTAGCAAGGCCCGTTGTCATGCACCAGTTCCCGTTCGAGTCTAGCTCAAAGCGGTGTTTTTGCGTTTTACCCCTAGGTACATCTGTGCCAGAGCCGCCTCTACCTGCTCATATCCAGACAGGAATGTATTGCTTGGAAAACCCACAAAATCTCTACAATACCAAATTTCTAGGATGTTCTTCTATACTAATACTCAATGTTCATATTAGGTCTACGTGCTCTAAACAGAGTTTATCTATATCTAGCTTCCAAGGTTTGTACTAAACTTCCTCTGATACCAACTGTAACGCCCTGACCCTAGATACCCAGAGTCAGTGAATTATTACATAACATTGGCATGATCACAAAGGATCAAGTCTAGAAAGACCGATTAGTTTAATATTCTTGGAAACACTAGATATATTCATTAGTCTTACATTACATCATAAGGTAAAAAAACAACTACAACAACATCTTGTCTTCATATCCCCTCATACTATCCTTGCAGGTCATTCATAAATTACTTCGTCATAATCCTGGGAAAAAAACATTGAAAGGGGTGAGCTCAGATGCTCAGTAAGGATAACATTATAGCATAAGATTTCATAGATAAGCATAAACACTCAAGGGAGTTTATAACAAAAGACTTTTAAACATGAACTTCAGCATAAAATGGAAAAGATAAAATAAAATAATGCCATTTACATACTCACATGGATATTCTACTAGTCGAATGATCACATGCAATATCAATAACCACTTTTATAATGATGGAATGCATAATGCCAGACTATCATAACCACATAGCCAAGGCCTCATTCCAAGACAACAAATAAGATTTTTCCAAGGCATTATCCCAAGACACTAGTTTGTCTCAAGAGACCTACCGATGAATCGAGGAGCTATAGTGGGATCCCCTTGTCACTTATTAAGTCCAATGCATTCCTCATATGAACTTTTTAAACATAACATAAACATTCTTATTAAAACTAGCATACGAAATGTCAATACCTTAACCAAAAACCATGAATGGTATAAAAATATCACATCCAGAGTCAAACATAACTCATTCGATACATAATGGAATATTGTATTGTATCACAATAACCTCAATGATGAATAATGAAGGATGTTGACATAGATGAAAATAATCATCAAAACTATTTGAGAGAAATATCGCCCTTTTTCTTGAAATCATTTAAAAGTCACACTATTTGTCAAGAAGCCGTTTGAAAATTGATTTTTAAATCACAGTGTCCCATACCACTTTGAAACTTAAAAAATGTGTTTTAATTTTAAAACATTAATGTCCATAAAAATAAATCCTTAAAACCATTTTTTAAAACATGGACATTAATGAGCAAGATTTAGAAGAATAGTTCTTTAAAACATTTAAAAATGGTATTTTTTTTAGAGTTTCTAACCAATAAAGTGACACTTGAATACAAATAATTGAGGTAATAAAAACATTGTAATATCATGAGAATAAAGGGATTCATGATATAGTATGTCAAAGTACATTATATACACAACAAAAAATTGATTTGGTGTATAACAACAATGAAGTCTCAATAGAATGAAAATTGAGATGAAATCTCTCATAAAGGCAGTATCCTTAGGTTAAGGATAAATCAATGACATAATTATGTGTGAAAATATAAATACACTAAATATTATTTGATATTCTGTGTAAAACAATCAAGGGACATTCACACATATTCTAGTAAAACCAACACCAATGAATTGGATGTTTATCTCAACAAATCGAGATTGAGTAAAAATTACTCTTATCAAGTTCATAACGATGACTTGATAATTTATCAATGGAGTGATTATGTCTATAAAAAGTATATCCATAGAAAGGGGAGTGGAAATTATGACCTAATCAAATGAATAGTGATTCTACACATAATCTTGGAGTAAAATAATCAATGAAATATGTGTTAAGCCGAATGAGTGGAAATTGAAATTTCAAATTCCCTTATTGATTTGGTAACATACAAAACATAATCCCATTAAAGAAGGATCATAAAATGATGATGTAAATATACATGAATTAAATTATATTACACAATGTATACAAGCATGGGCAGTACACACACCACATGTAATAAATAAGTGGTGAACAATGGAATTCTCACGGAATTAAAAGTGAGATATGAAACCCCTTACCTTGTACTCTTCCTTGGTTTGGGGTAGGTTAAACTCATGTATAATGTTGAAATAATTGTTATTAAATTATTCATAATTCATATACATTAATATGATATCATATATGATCTTTTAACTTTGATTTGTTAATAATATCTTAGAATTATCGTCGTTTTGGGTGTTAACTTACTCATTTTATTTTATATGTTTTGTTATGTAAGTCATGTTTTTCAAGTATAGGTTGTATCTTATTCATATCCAGAATGATATAAGGTTCTTAAACATTATTTTTAAATCATAAAATGATAATTATACTTGAATGGATATGATGGAGAATGAATCTCATCGCGTTCGTGGAGACGGTAGTCCGTACGTACGCACGAGCGACAATATCATTCTTTTGATATTAAAATAATATATAATTGGATGATATATCATATATACAGAATCATTATTATGTTATATTTATTATTTAAATGATTTACACATCATTATTATACCCACCCAAATAATAATATATTGAATAACAATTACACCACGACGTGGAGACGGTAAGCCATACGTACGCACGTATGGTGACATGTTATTCAAAGGGTGGATAGAATACTGAATATGGTTGTACCATATTTATAATAACATCACAGTATATATAAGATACTGGAGTTATTATTTTATAATGTTAATAACAAAGAATGAAGAAGTGGAAGAAGAAAGGAACTTGAAAATGGGTGGTGAAAACATTATCTCTTCTTCGGGTTCTTCCTTTTGATTTGATCAAAAGGGATCCATAGGATGGATTTATGATCAAAATAATGCCTCCAGTTTGTAGTGAGGGAAGTTGAGAGATTATTTGGGTAGGGTTTGGATGATCAAAATGGATTTTAATGTGTGAATAAATGAGAAGGAGGAGTGCCCTTTTATAAGAGGGGTGAGGGGCACCTTTGGAAAAGCTAGAAATATTAATTTATAATAAATTCATATTCGGTTTCTAATGGCTCAAAAGTTGATTATTCAATGGTTATGGTGGGGATAGGTCGAAATCCATTCAACAAATATAATTTAGAAAGGTTTGTTTTACTATATTATCCTTATCCTTTAGTTTTAACTCTTAGTTAATTAGTTTGACATTTTCCATGTCACTTTGTATTTTTATATTATATAGTTAATAAACATACTATATACAGCCAGGAGACCCCAAAGTGGTCCATTAATGATATACCTATCATTATATAAGTCTCTTGGCCGAACCGTAGACTTTTAGGAATTTAATATCAATTAATAATATAATATTTTAAAAAAAAACTTTTATGTCAATTTTGACACTATTCAATAGTTGATTTTTGTGAAACTCATAACAGAATTATTACTTCTAAAAAAGTAAATTAAATCAATCCTAATATTTCATATTATCCAGGAAAATTACTTTAATTCATTTAAAGTCTTAAATTATATTTATTTGGGTATTTATAATATCAATTATTTTAATTTTTCACTATTATGGTAATTACCCAATAATCATTGTGTCATAAATATATTAAATTATTTAATGTCTAAAAATTATAGATAAAATATCATTATGTATGAAATCTCATTATATTTCTAATGAATATTTAAAATTGAATTTATCTTATGTATAACCCTATATTAAAAGTGTTTTAGTAAATAAACATTGATTTTAACTCTTTTAACTCTTCTTTGAATTAAATACTAATAAATGTCATAATCTAATCCAAGGGGACCTAAATGATAATATCGTATTCCTAAGGTTGTTTGTGGTCGAGATACACTTTTCCAATAGAATTAGGACATGTGTTAGTGTAATATTAATATCATTTTTACCATTAATTACCCTATTTACTTTTAACCGTGGTAAATAAAAGTAAAAAGTTACTATTCACCAAAAATTACTTTCATCTTATTGAACCAAATTTTACTTCTTAATATTAATCGCGTCTCTCGGATTTTCAAAATTCCATTCACAGAAGCGTTAAAATTATGTTTTATGAAAAATTTAGTTTTTTTAACTACCACTTAGTAGTTTCAATATTCATAAAAAATTGATGTTTTTCAGAACAATGTCAAAATTTCACCCTAAGCTATAATTGATATTCTTAATTAAAAAATGATGTCTATTTTACATAATTCTAAACATATATGTTTCATTAATTAATTTTATAATTAATTCCCGCTGTCACAACAAATAGCGTGTTTTTATGAAACAATATATATCCAAAGATTGACAATTGTTTAGGTCCAATTTCAAAGTGAAATTATTTCTAATGAACACCATTGGATAAAATGGTAAAAATAGAATCTAATTATACTTTAAAACCATTCAATAATATAATTTATCACTATAAATTATTATGATTTAAAAATTTGTTTTTAATTAAAATTTAGTAATTTTCACTATTCATCAAAATATAAGTGTTATCCGAAAAGTTCCAAAATTTCACCCTAAGGTAAATTCGATATTCCAAATCCAAAAATGAAGTCCATTTTGAATGATAGAATTTATAATGTTTCAAAAAGTATGTATTACTATTCATAATGGCTAGTTTGATTGGTTGTGGTGTGTTAAAATCTCGAAGTTGCGTACAATGCACGCCATTGCATTATTCGAAGGGAAACATACCATGGAAGCATGGGGTGTTACATATTTTCTCTTGATTTACTGTTTGGAGACTATAGATAGGTATTGGACGGATTTGGTTCTTGGTATTAAGCTGTGCTCGGGAGTAGCTAACCCGTGTACAGGGAAAGGCCATACTACCTTGTTAAATTGAAGTTTGCTGGTTTTGAATTTTATGGTTGAAATGTTTTCACCTAGAGTGATTCACATGAATTGTGCAGTTATTGTTTTTATATTTCGGTTATATTTCTGTCGCAACCCGATGAGATGAGGGTATGCCATCTCATGCATCACATAGGCACTTGTAGAAATCAAATTTCATGCATTCTTGCCATGCCATCTATGGTGCATTAGCGATTGCATGTTGTTGTGATAGACATTGTGTATATTATGCATGCTGTTGTGATAGTTTCTTGATAGATTCTATGCTGCTATGTTAGAAAACTGTTGTTCTATTTGTTGCTTAAAATGAACGCCAATTTTTGGTTCTTGAGGTGTTATGGGCCCTCACTGATCGAAATTTGGCATCTTTTCCCTCGTTTTTTTAGTGTTTATGGAATTCTGCGTAGTTTTTGAGCTACTACCCAGAAAATCTGAGAAAACACGGCGTGTACTTCTCTGGAACACGCCGTTTAGTTTTCAGGTCGTGTCACTGACTCTGTGAGCAAAACACGGTGTCCTGGGAGTAACTTTGGGAACACGCCGTGTGAGTTTGGAGTTGTGTACACTGTCGTGTCACTAACAACACGGGTCGGGGAAGCTTGGGTAGAACACGCCGTGTCCATAGGGAAGACGCCGTGTAGTCTTGTCCAGGTACCCGACCATGTCACGACCAACACGGGCTGTCATGACCTTCTTTTCCACACGCCATGTTTGTTGTGAAAACGCCGTGTAGTCTTGCCCAGGTACCCGGCCGTGTCACGAACAACACGGGATGGTGTCGCCTTTGCCTATGCATGCCGTGCATGTTCGGAGCATGCCGTGTAAGGTCTAGCCATGTAAACGGACGTGTACACAACAACACGGACCGTCGGAGCCTTGTCTAGTGCACGCCGTGTTTGTTTCGAAAACGCCGTGTAGTCTCGGGATGAGTCGGACCCTGTGGGTTAGCCGTGTAAGGAAACTCGGGCATGGGAATTGTTTTCAAGTACATGCCGTGTGTGGGGGACAACACGCCATGTAGTTTGTAGTGTACATGACTTGTAGGGCAGGGGTGCACGCCCATGTCAATGGTTTCAAAAGACACACCGTGTAGTTTTATACATGTCGTGTAGTTGTGTTTTGCAATCTTGTGTGTTTTTATTCCCCTGTTCCCATTTTGTAATCTTGTGTTCTCTGTCCTTATTTTACTGATCCAAGGTGTGCATTTGATCTTTTAGATCTATGCCTTCGAGATGTCCTCCAGTCGTACGTCTGTCGTCGGGTAGTGATCAGACGCCAAATATGGCTGATCAAAGACTTCCTGTCGATCCTCCAGCCGAGCCAGCATTGACACCAGTGGTTGTTACCAGTTGCAGGCGTTGATGCGCAGTTCAGGGAAGGTTTCATGAGGATGATGCAGGCCTTCCAGAGAGCACCGCCTCCTACCTCGTCTATGGCAGACTTGACGCGGGTTTTCTAGCAGCAGCATCCTTCCACGTTCTCGGGGGAGGGAGGACCTCACGTTGTAGAGTCATGGCTAGAAGCCATGATGACTACATTCAAGCATTTGGAGCCACCTCTATAGAGGCGGGTCAAGCTCACCACCTATATGCTCCGAGACTCCACCAAGAGGTGGTGGGACGTGATCTCACAGGTGGGTCAGCAGAAGGCTATGACTTGGGAGGAGTTCCAGCACGTGTTCTACGACTACTTCTACCTGGAGACCCTGAGGGCGGATCGAGCCGAGGAGTTCATGAGCTTAGAGCAGGGTACTCTATCTGTCATGTAGTATTCATCTTGTTTCACTGAGCTACAGTGTTTTACACCCCTTCGGGATAGGAGTGGGGTGTTCTTGCGAGGAAGTTTGAGGATGGACTCAGTAGGGTGATTCTCTCACAGGTGAACATATTGTAGCTGACTTCCATTACTTCCATCATCAACAAGGCACTGATTGCAGAGCGCAATCTGAGAGACTCTGGAGCTGCGAGCCAGGGTGGTTCTGCTTCTAGAGCTAGCTTTCCTTCAGATGACAGTAATAAGTGTCGTAGGGAGCCTAAACGCTGTGATTCGAGGAAGCGAGATGCATCATCAGGCAGCCAGGTGACATGTTACCTGTGTCGCTGGCAGGGCACATGAGGCCGCAGTGCCAGAGAGACCCCATGGGGTACCTATCTTGCAGAAAGTTGGGTCACCTTCAGCGTTTCTGCCAGGTTTTCCCACAAACAGCAGGTGACCGAGGTTCTTCCATGACTCCTCGTTCAGGAGCAGCCCCACCAGTCAGGAAACTGGAGTTCTTCCGGCCATTCGGCCTGAGGTGGAGGTCGAGGCCATTGTGGTCAGCCACCAGTCCCTCAGCACCATTAGGGAGATTCTGCTCAGAGTGTTCAGCCAGGGGCGCAGGGCCACGGTGTAGGCCAGTCCTTCGCCGTGGAGCATATATATCATGAGCAGGATCCCGACCCTTCCACTATTCGAGGTACAATTTTAGTAGCCTCAATTTTATCTTCAGCCCTTTTCGATACTAGTGCTATGCATAGTTTTAGCTCTGTTGCCATTGTAGAGAGCCTTGGACTCTGCATCTTCTCTTCTACCAACTCGTTTACATAAGACACATCTTTTGGAATGAGGACATCTAGTGTACGTCAGTGTAGACAGTTCCCTCTCGAGGTTGTAGGGTATCACTTCTTATGGGATCTTTATGTCCTAGATATGACAGGCTATGATGTCATACGTGGCATGGATTGGTTGATACGCTTCCAGGTAGTCATCGACTTCTATCGCTGCAGAGTCAGTTTCGTCTCAGCAGAAGGTGAATATTTCCTTCATAGAGGCGAATGAGAAGTTAGGTCGAGTCGGGTGGGACTCGAACATCTTGGGCTAGGAGGGGTGACAGCCCAGATTGCTAGTTTTTATCTGGATGACCATGCGACTACACAATTAGACTTTCCTCCAGTGGTGGATAGCGTCAGGGATGTCTTTCTAGAGGACTTTTCAGGTTTTCCTCTAGAGCGTGAGGTGGAATTTTTTATTGAGCTCGTGCCAGGAGTGGCACCGGTGTCCATTCCACTATATAGGATGGCCACACATGAGTTGCAGGAGCTCAAGAAGCAGTTGGAGGAGCTACAGGCTTAGGGTTTCATTCGACCTAGTACTTCTCCTTGGGGTTTGCCTATTCTGTTTGCGAAGAAGGCATACGGTACCCATAGGCTTTGTGTTGATTATCGTATGCTAAACCAGTTGATAGTCAAGAACTGATATCACTTGATGCGGATTGATGACATTTTCGATCAGCTTCGGGGAGCTCGGGTGTTCTCGAAGATCAACTTGAGGTCCGGTTATCATCAGTTGCATGTTAGACAATCAGATATACCTATGATAGCCTTCAGAAGCAGGTATGGTCTATACGAGTATACAGTCATGCCGTTCAGTCTCATGAACGCACCTGAAGTTTTTATAGACATGATGAACCAAGTGATCCATCCTTACATGGACTCCTTCGTCATGGTCTTCATGGACGTTATCTTGGTGTACTATCACAATCGACAAGACCATGACACACATCTTGAGATCGTTCTGAGTACACTGAGAGAGCATCGACTATATGCTAAACTCTCGAAGTGCCACATCTAGATGGACCAGATTCACTTCATGGGTCATGTCATCTCAGAGGCAGGAGTATAAATGGACCCAGAGAAAGTGATATCTGTAGTTCCCTGGGAGCTGCCGAAGAACGTCTTTGAGGTACAGAGTTTTATAGGGGTGGATGGATACTACACACGCTTCATTCAGGACTTTTCTCGTCTAACAACACCTTTGACCGGTCTGACCAAGAAGGGGGAAAAGTTCTTATGGTCAGATTCATGTGAGTCAGCCTTTGAGGAGCTGAAAGGAAGGTTGACGTCATCACCAATACTAGTCTTACAAGATCCAGGAAAAAGCTACACTGTTTACTGTGATGATTCAGATATCAGGATGGGAGCTGTGCTTATGCAGGGAGATTACGTCGTTGCGTACAGGTCTCAGCAGTTGAGGCCACATGAGAGCAACTACCCTACGCATGATCTGGAGTAGGCAGCTGTTATTCATGCCTTGAACTATTGGAGAGACTATATTCTACGAGAGCACTTTGTGGTCTTAAATGGCCCCAAGAGTATTAAGTATATCTTCACTCAGTGTGATCTGAACTTGAGGCAGCATAGGTGGGTCGAGTACCTTCAGTCTTTTGATTTCGAGCTTGCCTATACGCCGGGAAAGGGCAACGCCGTGGCTGATGCTTTGAGCAGGAGAACTCAAATTCAGGCAGTTCAGGGAGGCCAATAGTGAGTAACAGCTGATGGATCTATTTTTTGAGATGCATCTGGAGGTTCACGACAGACGGAGACAAACTCTTTATTATTTTGTAGCTCTTACCTCCATGCTACTTGATCGGGTACGGATGAGGCAACTATTATACTCAGAATGCTTATTCCTATGGGAGAGTCTGTCAGGAGAGGACCCTCTACCTAGATGGAAAGTGGGTGAGGATGAGATTATTCATTTCCAAGTACGCGTATGGGTTCTAGTAGACATACGCGAGGAGCTGATGCTGGATTTCCATTCCTCAGTTTGGGCAGTTCATCCTGGCGTCACCAAGATGTATTGGGATCTTCATCACCAGTACTGGTGGCCAGGTATGAAGAAGGATGTTGCTTGTTTTGTCTTGAGGTGTTCTACTTTTCTGTAGGTGAAAGAAGATCATCAACAACCAGCAGGACTGTTACAGCAGTTACCCATTCCAGAGTGGAAGTGGAATGATTTTGCGATGGACTTCGTGACCGGGTTGCAGAGGTCACCTCAGGGAAACGATGTTGTTTGGGTTGTCGTTGACAGACTTACGATGGTTGATCACTTCTTGCTGATCAAGGAGACCTTCCGTGTCAATGATCTGGGATGACTTTACATAAGAGAGATTGTGCGTCTGCATGGAGTTCCACACTATATTGTTTCAGATAGAGATGTGCGCTTCACCTCTCAGTTCTGGCAGGGATTTCAGAAGGCCTTGGGTACACATGTACTTTTGAGTACAACATACCATCCCCAGACTGATGTCCAGTCCGAGCACATGATCAATGTGCTTGAGGATATGCTCCGAGCTTGCATCCTTGAATTTGGTGGTTCTTGGGAGAAGCATGTTCCTCTGGTGGAGTTTGCCTACAACAACAGTTTCCAGGGGACCATTCAGATGGTACCATATGAGGCTTTGTACAGTAGGACATACCGATCACCCTTATGCGGGCTGGAGGTAGGAGAGGAAGCTTTGTTGGGACCTCGTCTTGTTCAGGAGACTTCAGAGAAGATAGAGCTGATTCGGAAGAGGATGGCTGTAACGCAGTCTCGGCAGAAGTCTTATGCTGATCAGTGGAGAAAACCTCTGGAGTTCGAGGTCAGTGACTAGTTTATCCTACGTGTCGCACCGAGGTTGGGACACAAAAGGATTCAGAGATAGGGTATGCTCTCACCGCGGTACGTCAGGCCGTTTGAGGTTTTGGAGAGAGTGGGGCAGGTGCCTATCGGTTGCAGCTACCTCAGAGGTATCGGGCCATGCACGACGTCTTCCACGTCTCTCAGCTCCGACGCTACTTTTTAGACCCATCTCACATATTTCAGCACGAGGAAGTAAAGCTTGAAGCTGATGCATCATTCAAGGATCATCCTATCGGGATTGTCGATCGTAGTACGAAGACACTCCACGGGCGGTCTGTTCCTTTGGTACGAGTGCTATGGCAGCATGGACGAGTACAAGACGAGACCTAGGAGAGGGAGGCTGATGTTCGATCATAGTGGACAAAGCTATTTGAGGTTTCTCCTTCTCCGCCTCGTTAGGGAAATTCGGGGATGAATTCCTTTAAGGGGGGAAGTTTGTAAGAACCCAGATCTCTTTTTAGGTATGTTTTTCCTTTTCAAGAGTTTTTGAGAAAAAAATAAATTTTCTGGAAATTTCAGAAGTACACGCCATGTACTTTCTGAGTACAAGCCATGTACCCTGTTCCGGCTCGAAGCTGTGTGCAGGCCATGTCCGGGCCACACACACGGTGTGTTAGGCTGAGGAGGAGGCCAGTTATTTCGGAGTACGGAAAAATTAGAAGTACACGTCGTGTACTTTAAATGTACACGCCGTTTACGTCCTTTTTTTCATGAAATTAACCAGGGTTACGTCTAACCCTAATATTTAACTTCTTCTCCAGTTTTCGTCCGTCCGAAGTGAACTGTACAACGGCATCTTCGACGGACGACTTCCTCGCCGTCCGTTCTCCGATTCGAGCACTGTTAGTTGCGTTGGAAGCGCAGAGGTGAGTTCTTCCTTCTTCTTTAGCCTTTTTTCTTTATTCCTCATGGTTTCCATGTTATCATCGGTTGAACGTTTTGTGCATTTTCTCAGATCTACGTCGTTATAAGGGGAATCTGTCTCCAAGTTTCACATATATCAATCTCCTTGGATCGAGGTAGGTGGTTTGTGCCTTTCTGTAGAAAGTATTTGAGTATTTTGTGCAAATTCCACCAATTCCCTTGAACGGGGTATTCGTTGTTTCTTTTATTCCCTTGTTTCATGCCTGTATTGCTTGGTTTTCATAGTAGAGGTTATTTCTTGTGATTAGAGTATTTTGTTTGTGCTTAGTTTGGTTTTCCATGCTTGTTCTGCCTGTTTGGCGTTTGCCAGTTTCCATGCCTAGTCATATGATTGTGGAACTGTTCATTTATTTTACTGTGGAGCCTTAGTTGATATCCAAGTAGTTCTTGAGTTTTACATAGATGATACACACATGCTGATCATGTTTAGTTACTCAGGACTGTGAGAACCTAGAGTAGCAGACCAAAGGGATAATTGAGGGAAGGGCTTCTCCATAGTGTCTTTCAAATCACGATGTGAGACCAAGTGGAGAATTTATGGAAGGACTTCTCCAAAGAGTCTATTAATTACGACGTGGGATATAGGGGGATTTGACGTTGAGTTCTTCCCCATAGAGCCTTTATCACAATACGAGACTATAGGAGGAATTGACGGTGTGTGCTTCCCCAGAGAGTCTGCTTAATTATGTAACTTAACCAGAGGGGTGAGACTGTGTGTTCCTCCCAGAGGGTTGCTAGTACATAGAGGTTGAACCATAGGCGTTAGAGTGTAAAGGCTACCTAGAGGGTTACATGTTACTTTTATTGCTAGATGCTTACTTGTGTGCTATGCTTGTTATAACTGTGGAATGTAGCTATTGTTCTTTTCTGTTTACTGCTTCTTATTTTAGTACTTCCATGTATTCATTGAATGTTAGGCACAGATCTTTGGGTGGTTTCCTACTGGGATTGTATCTCACACCCTATTTGGGCCATGCTTTTGGGCCCAAGCAGACTATGTTGCTGCAGGTATAGATAAGGGAAAGCACCCTTCTATATCAGGATCTTGATTGCACCAAGAGCTGGGGATCATGGGACCGAGCCATGGATCGTGATGCTGAGAAGCTTACTTTGTTTTCTTTTGCACCTCGATCTAGTTGTATTTCAGCACGTTTTTGTGTTTTCTGTTTTCCTTATATACTTGTACCAACTGAATCTTTGTCATCATAGTTATATATCTACATTGCTTCTGCTATTTGATTTCTGCTGTTATGCATGTCGTTACTACTTCCGCTGTTTATTGTTGTTTTCTTACCTTGTGTACCATACCGAATGAGGGCATAGTTTCTCCACCGACTAACCTAGGCCCTCGCTGCAAGTGGGTAGCCTCTGGCATTCTGGTAAATGCACTTGAGTTCATGTGGCGAACCGGGTACGGGGCACCAGTGGAGGGGCTTCGGACTCGGGACATTACAATCCTATGAATTACTCATTGGAATACTAGTATCTCTCTTGGTGTGTTATAACATCCTTTCCGATCTAATTTTTCATTAGTGTTCCACTAAGGGCTCACATGTATCACCCATGGCATGTATGATCAAATACCCTCAATTTCCAACCTAGGAAATCCGTAAGGAGTCCATGTATCACTCGAGCATATAATGGTAATACTCCATGAGTTTATCCATTGTAGTCTATTGGGGGGGGTCCAAGTGTCACTCATGTGTAAGAAAGGTAGAAGCCATATGAGTTTGTCCATAGAGTTCATATAAGAACCAATGTGTCACTCATGTTATATAACAAACATGAATTCAATCAATATCATTTAATTATTTCAATTTCATTACCAAGAAAAATTCATTTAAACCTCACCACATAAGGTTTATCAATACATGGTATAATAATATAAGTACAAGCCTTTTAATTAACTCCTATAGCCTTTCAGTATTTCATATAACATATGATTAAACAAACAATTACATGGAAATTTCTCAACAAAAGTCATCCATTCCCAATTTCAATTTACAATTCAATTCAATTAGAATTGAAAATTCAATATAAAACATCCCAATAAAAATACTAAATGTGAACCAAAAGGGTAATTAAGGTTCAGGAAACCCATGGTGATCTAATTAATTAACAACACACATGATTGGTGGTTCCAAATCAAGGTTCAGGAACTTTATTCAACTATCAATGGTCACATTTATTATATAGGTCTCACATACTCATTTCAAAAAATGATTAAAATCCATTTCAAGGTCATAGATTTCAGAATTGGGTTTGCAGCAGAACGACATATATATAATCTCCTTGTGTTTTAAGGAAATCATAATACCACCTACTATAGGTTAATATAATATTTCATGACCAGTATCAACTACTGATTAAACTCAGATCCAGAGAAAAAAATATTGGATGAGAACCATACAAATATATAATATTACCTTTCACTTAAAGAACATTATAGATGCAAGGATAAGTAAAGAAAGGCATAATAGTAATTATGATCATAACAATATGGATCCAACCAGACAAGTGGTTCTTGAATTGATTTCAGATGGAAATTTAGTGGATATCATAGAATAGGATTCAAAAAGATCTTCTCACGTAGGATATTATGTCCCCTAAAGGGAAAGAAAAATTAGTTTATAAGTAATAGATAAAATGATATAATTTATATAAATTAAACCAAAATATTGGATTGAATGGTTTGAACACATGGTTAACCGAATCATGTTCTAATTATGCACACTTTGATCAAGAAAGGGTCACATCACATGATTTTTCATATATTTTGATTTATAGTGAGAAAACTATATCTTAGCCCAATGGAAAAAACTACACACGTACTGGCACAACTGTACTCCTCAAATCACATGATTTTTAAAAAATTTTGGATTATAGGACCCCACTTTCTAGGCTCATACGGTTGGAATTAATCATGTATCTTATCTCGTATAGTTTTAACTAACCATTTTACAATCCTATTTAATCCCAAACTTTGGGTTCAGGGTTACAAACCGTCCTCGGACACCTCTAAAACCTCAAATAAATCTAATGGGAATTTATATTATGATATATTTTTCCATTACAAGTAAAAATTGATGGAAATTAAAATATTAAATACTTTAATAATGAACCAGGTTCATAGAGTTTACAAAACCTATCACAATAAATCTTCATGGAATCATTTATCTGATGACATCACAAATATTTGTCCAATACCCATTTATCTAATGAATATTTAATTAAACAGTTCACTCAATTTCCTTAGTTTTAATATATTTTTTTGGATAGCAATTGTAGGATATACTCTATAGCTTCTCATATTGATGGTTTGTTCGTCCGATGGACTCATAGCGATGCCTTTCAATTATAATTCCAGTAGCTGCAATTTCCTGGTGAACCCAGTCCAATGACTATGTGATAACATTGTTACAACTTTCAACTACTTATGTCACAAAATTCATTCCCCTTTTTATTGTTGAAACATATCTTCTCTATCTGGTATTACAGATTAAACATTATACCATCATTTCATCATCTATCTTCTCAGATCTTTTTAAATATTTCCCCCTTTCAGCTTCATGAAAAAATTCACTCGATAATGATCACCTATACTTATTTTAATTATTTTTCGTTTTCTATCTTGTATCATTATCCATTTTACATCTAGTATCTTTACCTTTTGGCATTCATTTACCGTTACACATTGTTTATACTTCCTTATGTGTTCTCCACCCATTAGGTATTGTTAAAGTTGTGAGGAATTTTTTAGAATTTCTTATCATAGTATATCTTATGAAAATATTACTAATGTAGTTATAGAATTTTTATTTCACCTCCTCCCACAACACATTTACAATAAAATTATTGAAAACATAAACAACACCATCATTCCAATTTAAAAAAACATTCATAAAAAAATATGTGGACAACAAATAGAAAACTTCTTATAAAAACTTATCAAAAAATATTCTGTTTTAAATCTATCATGTTACTGTAGTAAATGAAATATCCAATTATCAATAATTCATTTCTAATACAATTTTATTTCAAATGAAAGAATGAATAATAATATCCTCTTAAATTAAGACTTTTAGTTTTCCCTAACTGATGATCATTACAGAGTATTATTGGTTGTATTTGATATGATAAGGTTATCATGAATATAATCATGCATTTATTTCAAAGAGTTGTATACAATATATGAAGAATGAATTCATGAGGTAATATGTAGAGACTTTATACTTGGATTGATCTGCTAAATTATATCTCATGGAATTCCATGTAGTCATTGACATAATTAGTGATGTGTTATTTTTATCAATCATTTTTACCTGAGGATGGTAAGATAACTAGGCTAATAACCTCTATACTTTTATACCATAAGTATACAATTATACATGTTTACATAGTTAATACAAGGGTGGTTTGGTATTCTTTCTATCATGTCATCAATTAGAGCACAACCAAGATGTGATTTTCCCACTAGTATGATAAGTTAATGTCATTTATCCCTTTATTGAATTTGATGTAAGAATGCATGATCATGATAATTTGTTTCATATATTATGTTTTTAACTGCTTGGATAAGTGACATGTGATTAACTTATCAGGTAAATGAAGTACATTTTATTTACTCATTAACATGGGAAATCTTTTTTAGAGAATTAGTAGATGATGAGGGGCCAATACTATATTGACTTGATCCATGTATCGGGGTTTCTTTATATCATATACAAAAAGATTATATGGGATAATATTTTATTTATATGATAAATATTGTGTGGAAATATTTTTATATATATATCAGTTTACATGATGGAGATCTCACAGGACCACATAGTGGAATGGGTAGCATTGATGGTTTTCTAGAGGCCTCCCTTTTTTATATATATAAAATAAGGATTTTATATTTATTTTCATTTTTGTTAAGTCCTGTAAGGTCACATAGTTTGTCCCTTTAATAAGGATAAAATTTTGGTCAAAGTGTTTATTCAAAATGAAGATAGTTTAATGAATAACCATATATGAAAGAGTTTGGGTGGATTCACAAAGTGTTGTAAATTTTTTGTATAAAGAAATTTTGGGATTTTAGTGAAAGTGTGAGATTATTTCATTTGTGATAAAATATAGTTGCATGTGATTCCTGTAAACATGTATATGATTCCTGGAATATATATAATCTGATATTATATATTTATGTTTACATTTATTACATGCATGTGATGTGATTATATTTCATGAATGTGATTCATAAATATATATATATATATCTTATTTATTTATCCAAAATGATTTATTCCTTAGTTACAATCCATTGTGAATTGATTTTAGGATCTTCATTAATTCATCGAAATTTCTTAATAAATTATACCCAATACACAAAAATGGAAATGATACATTATGAAGTGGTAGTATTAGGATTTAGCTATATAATATGATGATATCCTGTCATATTTATGTGTGATGTGTATAAGACATTATTAAACTCTCTTCCTCTCAAAATTCTATTTACATTATTTGAGAGAGAACCAGAACCCCTTTAGATTTCAAGTATCCTCAAAATATAATCATGGATCCATTGGTCAGTATATCACCATAGAGGCAGCGAGATTTATTTCACTTCTCCTCATGATATTCCTCAAACTGTTTCCTTAAATGAAATATGGAAACTACTATTGTTCATGAATTACACGTACTCGGTTTTTTTGGGTTATTTACTTTTTGGTTTCATGAATATAGATTGTTGGTGATTTGGGATTTTGTCCTCATAATATGGTCATTAGATGACCATAAAAAACACACCAAAGCTAATCTCATTAGGGGCCTTGACAGGTTTCTAGACTTCACTCATAGTCTATGATTATTTCCCTATATTACTATGATTACAGCATATAGGGTCACATAAAAACATATTCATATGCATGAAAAATTCTTGTGAATTAGAGTTTGAGATATAGTTGTAGTTGTGGTGGCATCTTGGCAATATTTTATTCTATAATATAACAAAAAATAAATAATTTCAATACTATTCGAGTTAATATTAATAAAAATTGAATTTATTTACCTATTATATTCAAAAATTATTTAGTGAATATAATGAAAAAAATCAACTGAATATTAAATATATAATATTCAAGGTCCATTTAATATTTACAGTTTTTGCAAGTCAAATTAATGACTCATGTTTTACCATGTAACATAGTTTGTGTGTTACAATCATGTGACAAAATTTTAATAACATTTTCAAAAAAATTTAGGTGTTGTTTGTCTCATTTTTTGGATACGTTTAAATGGTTGAATTCTATAAGGACATAAATGTATTTTTTGGAATTTAAAAATTAATTTTATAATAATTTTTAATACAAAAAATGGTGTGACAAAGTGTTTTATCAAATTCATTAACCTATCAACATCTTTATAATGCCTTAGATAGAGATGTCAAAGGGAATATAAATAAATTTCATTCAATGATCAGGATTTAATTGTTTTATTTCATGTAATCATGATGAATTTGAAAACCCTTTGATTATATGTTCCTACACCGTGATTTCATATGATTATAATTGAATAATATTTATAAATGTGTGTACAAGATATAGAAGGTTCCAAGTATGGTTCTTCAATGTTATGATTTTTGATGATGAGAAAAATATGTTTCTAATTGAAATGAGATGAGACATGATTTCAATTTAATTTTTTGTATTATTCATGTTTTAATTATTTTGGACATGATATGTGGTTGCATCCATGCTGATATATAATATATTTTATCTTTTAAAATAAATTGAGAATAAAATATTTAAAATTCAATTATTTCTGCTTCGATAAGGCGTCATGTTACTTCAGGTATTCCTATACCCATTGGTGGGAAATACCAAGTGTTACACCCCAACTTGGGATCCACTAAACGGTTCCTAGAGCCGGGTGTCTAAATTCCCCCAAGCGTGACTCCATGAATGTCAGAAGGAGCCAACTAGAAGATATAATATGGTAAGTCAGTCTTGGGGAGACTATAAAATCATTTATCATAATAAAATCAAAAATGAAATAAACCAAAAAATAGACAAGTTTGGAAGCGTATAAATAACATGTATTATACCACGTCATATGATAGTCAATCAAGAAAATATAATACCCAACTGGATGGTAAAACATGCTATAAAAATGCAGCTATCATGTTTCTAAAATTAAACTAAAATTTAATACTCTATGACTCCAAAGCAGGACTCAAACCACATATGGTTCCATTTACAATCATCCAATCCCAAATAGAAACTTATTCCAATGACCATCAATTATTCTATCCTGCAACAACAATGTATACTTGGGTGCTAATCAGGAGTCTCGAATAGGGTGTTAGTACCACTCAGTAGGCCACCACTAATGGTGATTAAAACAAGTCCAGTCAAATGATAATATATGCAGTTCTATGGAGCAACACAAGACAATGCTTAATTAAACAAACATCACATTTTCATTTAATCTTTAATCAACATAATAGTCCTAGTTTCAATCTATGTTTCCCATTTGAATCATCATTCATTATTATTAATGATTCATTTGATATTGAAAATCATTTCAATCACCCCAAATCTCATTCAGTGTAGGTACCATGCCTAACACTCTAGATCTTGTTCGGTGTAGGTCTTCGTGCCTAAAACACCATATCTCAATCCTGGATAACATATGAGGTGCAATTCCATGTCCATGTACAAACTTATAATAAGTCTATAATTCCATTTCCATCACACAAAAATATCATCCATTTAATTTTTTTATAATTCATAAGAATTAGCCACATCATTCCATTACTAATCCATTAATTAGTTAAACATTTCAAATGACATTAGTTAACTCAACAGTTAACTAAGCGCATAACCCATTAATTAATCCATCAATTAATTATTCAATGAAAACAATTGTCTTTCCCTAATTATTCCTTCATATTTATTTATCCATATCAAATGTGAACATGTCAAAATTAATTCGAACATTTAATTATCATTGATCAATGTCTTACAACAGAATTTATTCTCACAGTTAATTATCTTTCATAGCCAAAAATCATTTCATAATTATTTTCACCTTATTAATTATATTAAAACAATAAAATTGATATCTCATTTACAAGATCTCAACCCAAAACCAATCTTTAATACAATATCTACTTGGGAAACCACCACTACATTTGTTTTATGATTCAATTAAAAAATAATTACCAAGTTAAGCATAAGTCAATTTGGCATTTCTAATTATTCTAATTTTTGAAAACAGTCATTATAGAAATCTAGAAAATTCATAAAATCACAATCACATAACAAATTAACAACTATGAGAGTACAATTTAGAAATCGTACCTTTATTTATTGGTGGATGTTAGCCCAACGGAGTTCCTCAAAGTCCTAGATGCACAATGTCGTCGATCAGGCTGCGTATCTAAATCCCTAAACCAAAATTAAGATCAAAGGAATACAGATCATACAAATATAGATCTAGATCCACAATCCTAGATATAGATCTCAACACATAGGTTTAGATACATGGAAGCGGTGGAGATCATCTATGAAATGATCAAAGAATGATAGTGGAAATAACTGGAGAACCAATAGGATGAATTCCACTTACCGGTAAGAGAGAAGATCTTCAATACAGGCTTTTGATCTTGATGAAATTTTTTTGAATCATCGTGGAATACCTATACAAAGCTCTATGATCACCTATATTTTTTTTATGTTTACGGAAATGTCTAAATATTTGATTCTTGGTTGGTTTGAATGGTTTTAATATGGTTTTTTGGATATTAAATTATGCAGGTATGGTTTCTCCAGTAGAGGTGCATTGTTAGGGAAAAGAGTGCACAAACTGTGAAGACCCCACTATCCAGGTTTTCATGGATGTTATGGTTTAGTCTCATGGTTTGTCAAACTGTGTGCAAACTATGCAGACCTCTCTGTTTTCATGGTTAGTCGCATGGTTTTTCAAACTGTGTGAAAACCATGTACGACCCATTATCTGTTAGATTTTCTTAAAATTTCACCCATATACACCCCATGCCACTACATCAAAACATAGTTATATAAAATCCCCAAAATTTTATTAATACGCCACTGATATGACTCCAGAAATGGTCAGGATCATACCGTCTCCACCACATTATAACAACTCATCCTCCAGATGTAATCTTAAACCACTCTAAGATTCAGAGCTAAAATGATTTGGCCATTGAGTCCTCTTGTATTCTTGTTGTTCCCATGTTTCTTTTTGAACACTTCCATGTTTCCATAACACATGGACTAACGACACGATCTATCCCCATAACAATTTCTAACTACAACCCAATACACAATTAAAATTCTCCTCAAAGGATGAATCTATATCGAGGTCAACCTCTTACACATGAATCATATGAGATGGGTCAGGGTGATACCTCCATAGTTGTGACACATGGAAAAGATCATCCATAGTGCTGAATTTATGTGGAAGGTCTAATTGGTATGTCATTTTCCTGATTCTTTCTAGCACCTCAAATGGTCCTACAAAAATGGGTGCCAATATTCCCTGCCTCTAAATCCTACGGTGACCAAATCATGGAGACATACAAATGAATACATGATCACCCTCGGTAAAATCAAGGGTTCATATTTATTTATCAGTAGATGACATTTTCCTACTTTGAGTCGTATCAATATGGTTCTGAATCAAATACACATGCTTTGATGTCTCCTAAAGGAGAC
The DNA here is from genome assembly GCA_963277665.1 of Viscum album. Taxonomy (NCBI): domain Eukaryota; kingdom Viridiplantae; phylum Streptophyta; class Magnoliopsida; order Santalales; family Viscaceae; genus Viscum; species Viscum album. The sequence continues at coordinate 467,574,082 of OY728162.1, read as the reverse complement.
TCCCTCCCAATAGCTCTGAATCACACAACTCTAACCAACATAGTGGTGATCTAAACCGACTAAAATTGAGTTCTACATATGGTGCCATTTGTGTAGATTCTTGATAAGTATTTATATAGTTTAACTCTAATACATCCAATTGATTCAAAGAAAACCTCCATAGTCAAACACACATGCTCGTAGTCTATCCTCTAACATGTATATAGTATACTCCGAAAACAAATTTATCTATGGGTGGTGGGACATAAATTAAAAAACATGTCTACCAAGAACCTTCTATAAACCCTTCCATAATCATGAATTAAAGACCGAATCCCGATCAAAAACTATAATCTATGGAACCCCATGCAAATGAACAATCTCATGTACATACAGTTATCTCAACTATTCTAGTTTAAAGGATTACCTAATAGGAAAGAAATGTTATACCATTATTAGTAAAACCAAAACAACCCAAATAGAATTTTTCATCCTAATCATATGTGGATGTTCTAATTTGAAATCCATAGTCACATCATCCCACTTCCATTTCGAAATAGGAAACAACTATAATAGGCCTCCTAGTCGTTGATGCTCTACTTCCACCTGTTGAAAGGTGAAACATCTTATTGTGAACCCTACTATCTCCTTTTTTCATGCCTATCCACTAAAACAATAACCATAGGTCATGGAACAATTTTTTCACACTAGGATGTACCCCACATTTTGTGGCATGAAACTCTCGCATGAGTACCTCTTGCATACTTGTACGAACAATAACCAGCTTTTTAACATAGATGATCTAATCCTCACATGTTATCTACTATGAAGGTGTATCCACCGTTTCAAGGAATTGTCTTAAGGATAAACATACTGGATCTTTATACCGCAAGACCCTAATATGTCTCAAGAGAGTAGACTCTACTACTAAAAAAACTAGAGTCATCATCTACTGAATCTCCTAAACTGCCACATGAATTTCTACTAGAAATATCATCATCTTCCACTCTTCACTCGACTCATATACCAATTGAGTCAGAGTATTGTTGCTCAAGGTACCAGCCACAGATTTTCCCTTTATGGTTGTATATGCCAGTTCAAATCATTAGACTGCATATGTTATACCCATCTTCGCTGTCAAAGATTCATGTCGCACTGTGAAAACATATACTTCAAGATTTTGTGATTCGTAAAAATATTAAAATCTTCACCCAAATGATAGAGTTACCAACTCATAAGATCATAAACCACTACAACCAAATCGGGGTCATAAGTAGGTTTATTCCCTTCATGTGTATTCAACTGCTGAGACTTGTAATCAATTAATGAATCCCCATTCGTCAACACAGCTCTGAGTCTGATTCCAGAAGCATCACAATACACCATGTACTCCTCACCCAACTTATGTACGATTAAAATTTCTGGTGATGTCAAGTGCTTCTTCAAATCCTAGAAAGAATTCACACATGCTTTTGTTAAATAAATCTTTATCCCTTTCATTATCAAACAAAAAATCAGTACTGTCAATCGAGACATTTTTTGGATAACCTTCTATAATAACTATTTAAACCCAAAAAATCGTCAAATATCAAAACAAATTGGGTTGTTCCTACGAAACCACGACCTACACTTTTTCTACGTCCATTGCGACACCTTCATCAAAGATGATATGCCACCAAAAACTATACCCTATCAATATAAAAATAATATTTGGATATCTTGCCTTATATATGATGCTCTCTCATTGTACCTAGGATGATGTAAATATGATGGGAATGATCATAATGAGTCATAGAGTATACCAAGTTTTCATCCACAACCCCCACCACAAACTGCTCTAACTATTGATGAAATATCATGTTCATTAAGACCATGAATACTACTATATAATTTTTCAACCAAAATGAAATTAATAGAAAATATTAAAGGCTATACATCCTTCTTAAATCAGTTCTTGGTATATCAAAAACACGAACTCTCACTTATTATCCTAATCACATATATATCTTTGATAATACACAATCCCCCTTCAAATAGTAAAACTAATCATCGATACGTGGAAGAGGATTCCAGTTCTTAAAGATCATTTAACTCAACTCCCGGTAATCAACACACTATTGTAAAATCTTAATGACAATCTCTGTAAACAAGACTGGTGATCCTTAAGGTGATGTTCCGGGATAGATAAACCCTTTATCCCCCAACTCCTCCAACTATGTTTTTATAACTTGATTCTTAGATGGTGCCATTCTGTATGTTGGAAAATAAAATAGATCTATTACCATCAGGATATCAATAGTGAATTCCACATATCATGTGACTCATAGACCTAAGAGCCACCAAACAGTGCCCCTATCCAGTTTCCAAAATGCCCTCAAGAACACCTCCCCGTATATGTGAGGATGTTGACTAACAGCGAGGGTCTATTTATTTAGTCTTGGAGAGATTATACGCTATTTTATCATAATCAAAACACCATCAAAATAAAACAACAATAAAAAAGTGCAGAAGCGTATAAATAACCAGAATACTACCATGTCATATAATAGTCAAACAAGAAAATACAATACTCAACTGGAAGGTAGAAAATATTATGAAAATGCATGTGTCAAGTGTCTACAATAAAACAGAATTTAATGACACAATGACTCCCAAGAGGGACCTGAACCAAATCAGGTTCCCTCTACCATGATCCAATCCCAAATTGCATCTTATCATAGGCCCTTTCAGTTATCATGTCATGCAACAAAAAATTCTACTCAGGTGCCGATCATGAGGCACAAATATGGTGTGAGAACAACTGAGTCAGCCACCAAAAACGGTTGCTAAAAAAAGTCCAGAAAAAATATTGTGTATGAAGTCCTATGAAGCAAAAAAATAAAATTCATAATAAAATAATCATCACAGAGAAAATTAAAATTTAATCGACAAATTATGCCTAATTTCAATCCAGGTTTCCCACTTGAATAATCATTCATTATAATTAATTATTAATTTGGTGTTGAACATCTTTTCATGCACCCCAAATCTCATTTAGTGTTGGTGTACATGCCTAACACTCCATATCTCGTTCGGTGTGGGTACTCATGCCTAGAACCCCAGAATCTCAATCTTGGATAACAATTTGGGAGGAATTCCATGTCCATGTCCCAAAATCTAATCAGTCTATAACACCATGTATAACAACAAAATAATAGAATGCATTTAATCATTGTTAAATTTATATGAATTATCCACATCCTTCCATTACTAATCCAACAATTAGATAAAAATTTCAAAGGCCATTAGTCAATTAAACAATTAACTAATCACATCACCCATTAATTGATTAATCAATTAATAAATCAATCAACATAATCTTCTTTCCATAATTAATTATTCATAACTATTTATCCATATCATAGTTCAACTTGTCAAAATTAACTCTGACAATTAATTATCTTTAATCAAAATCATGGAACATAATTAATTCTCATAATTAATTCATTTTCATAGCTAAAAATCATGGAACATAATTAATTTCCCCCAATTAATTATCCTAACACAGTAAATTTTATATCTCAATTACAAGATCGCAACCCACAACAAATCTCTAAAACAATATTTATTTGGGAACCCCACCCCAACCCTCACTCATTTGTTCTATGATTAAATTATCAATTAATCTCCAAGGAAATCACAAGTCAATTCCACATTCTAAAATACTATAATTTAAGAAAAAAATCATCAAGAGAATCTAGAAAATTCATAAACACACATTCACATATAAAATTTGTGACAATGAGAGTTTTATTTCAGTGACCTACCTCATTTTGTTTATAGATGATATCCCAATGGAAATTTTTAAAATCTATGTTTCAAAACATCATTGATCATGCTTCACAGCTAAATCCTTAACCCAGAATTAAGATCAAAGGCATCATGATCATGAAAATCAAGATCTAGATCCAAAATAAATGATATTGATCTCAACTCATTTGTTTAGATCCATGTAAAAAATTGATATCTTCCATGAAAAGATCAAGTAAAGATAGAGGAATTAATTGGAGATGCTACAAGATGAAATCCACATATCGGTAAGAGAGCGTATCATCAATATGGGATTTTGATCTCGATGAACAGTGTTCAAAATCGAAATAGAATCCCTTTTAGATGGCCCTAGGGTCACCAATAATTATCATAGACTGATCCAAGGTCAAAATATAGATGTCCTAGTGGGTCTGGTAGTTTTAGAAAGTATTTTCGAATGTTAAATTATACGTGCATAGTTTTCTAGATACAGACACTTGGTTATGCAAAACATTGCACCACCCGCGTGGATCCCTCTATCCATGTTTGCACAGTTGCCATGATTTAGTCGCGTGGTTCGTCAATCCATGCACAAACTATGCATACCTCTATATTGGCATGATTTTTCTGCATAGTTTGTCAAACCATGCGAAAATCATGTGCACCCCACTGTTTTTTAGTTTTTCTAATAATTTCACCCAAAGGCACCCCAAGCCACTAATCCAAAACAAAGATACTTAAAAACTCCAAAAATTACTTGAAAATGTTCATTATATGACTATAGAAAAGGTCGAGATCCTACACCTAGGGGAATTTATTCATCTGGATGGACTAAATCTATTGTTACAATGATGGATGTTAGGAATATACTCATATGTGAGTCACACCAGGAAGGAAATTTTTCTCAATAACATTTTTAGAAAACTAGACTGATTCAATTCATTCACATTCAATGTTAAAATGGTTTGAATTAATTTTGATGATTCCTTTCAAGATTTCATGGATTGTTATGATGTTATCGTTAGAGTGGAGTAATAATTTTAATATAGATTGTGATTGAGAAAAAAAATCATTCATTATCAAAAAAAAGATAGGGGAATCCACAATTCGGAGTCTCTCTCACTTGACCAATATGAAATATGGGAGATAATATCATTAGAAAGAATGATTAATGGATTCTATAAGTTTTACAAATACTTTTTTAGAGTCCAGAGTATCCTTGAAAAAAATTATCAACATTGAAATTTCCACCTCTAAGTCAATCCACAATGCCTCTACCGATGAATTTTCGTCCACCCCCACATTTTTCTGCAACAATCTACCATTAGTGATCCTCCATCACCTTTTTAAAAATTCAAAACACTTATTTTAAATTTGGATAAATATTGGTGAATATAATATATGGAATCCTTATCTTATGTAACATATCATTTTCACATGGAAGATATCACAACATGTTGAGCGGTACTCAAACATTATCAGACTAAGATATTGGGGGACTTGCTTAAGGATTCTATATTTAAATTACTCATCCTAGACTTGGTTACTTTTCCTTGAATGAAAATCACAACCTTCACCTTATAATAAACATCATGGAATATTTACCCATTAAAACCCCTCTTCATAAACATATTTTTGATATGATATTTTTTCAGAAGGTTCATCAAGGGGAGACTCATGGATTTGTTTCGAGATACTCTTCTATATACACAACCACAGTTTCTTATGGAATATGATATCTATAGGGTCTGTATCAATGGTATTTATATATATCGATTCATAGTCTTGAACAACTTCACATATAGAGGTTTTAATGTTGAAACCTATTAGATGTTTATCAACAAACAAATATGCATCCCATTGGCTCTTTCTAGTTGAGACATTGAGATACTGACACTTACAGTTTATATGGACGATGACATGGTCACTATAACTAATAACTAATATATATTAATGTTATAAAAAGAAATAAAATAATCAGATGTGTCAATACATACTTTCAACTATAGAAGCATTGACCACTCTGATGGTTGTTTCCCCAGCAGTACATGTAAAAATTATGTCCCTTTATGGAAACATCTTCATTGAACTTCTGGATTATACATCCATTATCATGGGAATTTTATGAATTTCAATTGTTGATGGAACCACATCCTCCATTATAGAATCATGAACAAAATTAATGTTCATCCTAGGTACACTATAATTAACACTATCAAGATGTGCACATAATATTTTATAGAGGTCAACATAATTATAAAATAAATACCCATCTCAAGGGTCACTAACCTTCTTTCATAGACGCTTTGAATACATCAAGGATGGTGATTAATTATTTATATAATTCTCTAATCCTCATCATATCATCCAATATCCCTTAATGGAGAGGATTCATTACCAAGGACACTTGATGAGATACCAATCCCGGACCTCTATGGGATTCAACCATTTTTTCTTATTCAGAAATAATTGTTCTGATATTTACTCCTTAAAATAGTATTAGTGAAATTTTCTCTTGGTGAGAAAGAAATTATAGACCAAAATAAATCACGACATCCTCCAAAAGTATTGGATCAGTTTGAATTAATGCTATAATATGAATGGTTGGCTGTTATCGAGATTATATTTTTGTAAATCCCACAAAATTTCATTCTAGAAGGGTTGGTGTTATGGGTCCTTGAGGAGCCAACACTCCAAAATATGATGAATCCATAGCATCACCCACTATCCTCTTGTCCACACGAGGAATAATTGGTGTATCCTAGCCTCAAAGTATGCAAAAATCTTTAGAATATTTATTGTATCCATATTATTGGGTTCATTTTCAAGAATCATGGAAGTACCATTCTTAGGGTTGATTTATATCCCATTATTTACTCCAAAGTAAAGATATATTATCAACATTTTCACCTACCTATAACTAGTAGTCTCTCATAATTATAATCCCACGAGATGAATATTAGGTAGTAGATAATCCTATGGTAGATGTTATCAATAGTTTATATCCCTATTAAAGCAAACGAATTTTCAAATTATTTTAATATAGATGAATATACCTTTAAAATAATATTCTAGGATTTATTTGGAAACATTGACAATTTTTTTTTTGATAAAATTTTAAATGAAAATTTATAGGATATTGATAAATAACATTTATTATACAATAACTATATAGTGATATATGTTAATGATAAAATAAAATAATAGTTATGCCAGTGGTAAAATTCATTCATTTCGTAAGTGTTAAAAAATTATTTCTTCCATTCATTTAGTAAAAATAAAAAATACCTCATTTTGAATAAAATAAGAAAGTTCCATTCAAAATACTGAAAACAAATATAGATATGGTTGAAAATGTTTTAAAAAGTCATTTTATCATATTAAATAACATTCTTTAAAATAATTTAAGAATGGTGCACATAGAAGAAAAATTTTGTGGTCCTGAGAGGATATAAGGATGAATTTTTTTAATATATATATATAATCCTGGTCGTATTAAGTAAAAAGGAGATAAAATGATAGTACAACATTTAAACTACATATATAACAATAGTATAATAAAATATATGGATTATAATGAAGAGGTATATTATAATATACTTAAATTCAATTTTATATATAAACAATCCTAAATAAAATTTAGATTATAGAATATAACCTAACCTTAGAATTATGCTTGTCCAGATGTGTTATATTGTTCATAATAACACATTTATATTTATAAAAAAAATATGAATAATCCTAATTACGTTTTTGTTCATTTTTAAACATCCTTTTATAATTATTTTTTTTCAATTTATTTAATAATTACTTTTTACATTGACCACTTAGTATGGTTCAGTTAATCTCTCCAAAATTAATTCATTATATTGACGGTTGTTAAAGGTGTTATGAAATGGTTCCATAAAATACATAATTTTAATAGTTTCTTAAATTATTTTTTAAAATTATATATAATTTTAACACATCAATTCATGGTGGTAATATAAAAACCAATCACATCTCTTTGTAGATGTAGAAGTATATATGTATGCACAAAAAATGTAATCATTATACAATGGATGGAAGGGTAAGAAGGTAGATGATATATTATATTTACATAATCATAACTATGTCATAAATATCATAAATATTTATTATTTATATCTTTATGACTTTCCAAGTAAAGTGATGATGAAAAATGAATTACACGGTTACATGGAGATGGTAGACTGTATGTAAAGACGTGAAAAGTTTTCATTTTCCGAAGGACCAAAAGGAGATAGATATTTTATGCACCATTAACAAAAAATCAGGTATGTATGGTAAATATAATTATTAGATTATTTTAATATGGTTATTGAATAAATTTATGAGGTTCATGATGAAATGGATTGAATTGTTTTTATAAGAACATATAGCTATTCTTTTGGTAACCTCCTTTGGATTACACCATAAGCCTTTTTGAAGGGGTATTTTGGAACGATACTGACATATAGGATATGAGGAGGGATGTTGGGATTTATTTGGGTAGGGATATGTGTATATAAGTTTCTCAATTAGTGTATATAAGATAGTATATGGGGTTATAATTTATAAGTGAGGTGGGTGGAAAAAGGTTTAATAATTGAAACTTCTTTATCAAATTTAAGTCTTCATAAGTTTCTCTTAATTTTCATATATTAAAAAATTATATGTTTAGGTTATATATATAACCACAAAATGATGTTTAGAATTTTTTTTATGCTATATTTAATCCATATAAATTTATTTTAACCATTTATTCTCATTTTACACTTAACCGAAATGTTAAATATTTATAATGGTGTCTATTAATTAAGAAAAAAATCAATTTCACCTTATTACCTATTATTAATTACGATTATTAAACATATGAAATCTATTTTTCATGAATAAATTTATAAAATTGTAAAAAATACTATTAATATATGTTCCCAAAATACAATGAATATTATTTTTAGAAACATTTTTGTTTTAAACGTCGAATTCTTTTTTAAAAAAAAGTAAAGTATTATGTTGATTATAATTAATTTGATTATTTTCAATAAATGGATAACTATTTTTATTTCAATCCTAAAAAAACATAAATAAACCTTGTAAATAATTTATTGGGAGATAAGATAAAAAATAGTTTTTATTTGAAAAAAAATATTTCTTAGATTTTTAAAATGTTAAGTATATATTTATATGTTCAAAATTATATTATTGTATGAATTATTTGACAAATTAAATATATTTTTTACATAAATTTATTTTTATACAAATTAATTTACACTCATATAATTATACTGTCATAAAACTGATAGTTTTTATAAAATTGGTATTTTTCACTATTCACCCAAAAATCAACTATTTCTGAAAAATCTCAAAAACTCAGCCTAAGATAATTTTGAAATGAATAATTAAAAAAAGAAATTAATTTCATAAATTAAAATTATGAAATTTTTTAGATTATGTTTTGATCACATTCTTGAATAATGATATATACTTATGTTATTGGTTCTTTAGAATGAAAGGAATATTTGATATAATTGAAGCTCAGATGTTACATTTTTCCATAATTAAAAACATTCATCAACGAGATATCTATAATTTTATATCATGAATATATTTGGGTTGTTCTTCATCATAACATCTTCATGTTCCGACATCTCCTCGTTTGTCTTATGAAATTTCCGATGTACATTTACCACTCTAGTCATATGATTCCTCAGTGTGTGTTCTATAATGTCATGAATATGGATTGGATCTTCATAGTATGATAAATCAAGTTCCAATTATATTTCCTAAAATGTGAAGAAAAAATTTTTGTATGTCATGTAATTCCTTAATAAATATATATTTAACACATCATAAACATTATAGGGTCTCTGTGGTATTTCCAAATTGAAATCCATAACTCCAATTCATTCCATAATTTCAAAAGGATTTATGTACCATGGACTCAGATTCACTTTATTATAAAACCATAAAACACCATTATGTATAAATCCCAACTATAAAACATGACCTCGTAATTGAAATTATAAATCCTTCCTTCAGTTTTCATCGAAGAACTTTTTCTATTTTGAGATTCCTTAATATTATTCTGAATAGTCTTCGCATTCCCCATCATTTCTTCCAAAAGATTTGTCCGGTCAAGATCCCCTTCACCAAATTAATCACAAAAAATTGGATTATGAAAACTATTTCCATAAATTTACCCATATGGTTCCATTTGAATAAAATAAAGGAGACTATTATTATATGAATAGTTGACAAAAGGTAAATATTCATCCTATATAGTTTAAAATTGAATTTTACCAACCTCAATATATGTTCTAATGTCTGAATATTACTTCTAGATAATGCATCAGTGTGAGGATGATAGGTGACACTCTAATGTATATTGTATTGAAGATCCTTCTAAGGAAAATTCTATAAATTATTTGAAAACTATAGGTCATGGTAAGATACAATTTAAATAATTTAACCATGAAGTCTCACTACATCATTAAAATATATTCAAGCGAGGTTCTCAAGAGGTAGATATTCCTTTATAGTGAAGAAATGTGGGTACTTGGTAAGGCTTTATAAAATAACACATTTTGATACATTATTTATAGGAGTTTTTTTCCATCCAATGAATAATTCCATATTAATATCATTTCATTTCCACATGGTAATAGGTAGAGGTCTCACAAATAATTTAGGATGTTTTATCTTAATGATTAACTATTAAAAAACCAATAATATTGGTACATTATCTTTAATTCCATGTTTCATATAATCCCACTAAAATTGTAACTTCAAATCAAGATATATATTACTGATACAATGGTGTATGGGGATATTTATCCTACAATGATAATCTAATAATTCTATTTTCAAGTAAATAACAGATGTAACACATAACCTATTTCCAAATTTAAATACTACTTCTTCATAGATGATGTATACCAACTTTACATCATTCATGAATTTTATTTTATTTTGAATATTCTTATCATTGAACTATGAAATTTTTATTTTCTATAAAAAGGATGCTTTGAAAGGAATTTGGAATATATATTACATTTTCCCTTCATTAATGATTACCGTATCACATTTTAATAAATCCATGAATATAAGGACATTTGTGTTCCTTGTTTTAGTAAAAAACCATCATTTTTTCTACTAAATGCATTAGACACATTATTTACCTTTCTAGGGAGATATTTTATTGTCAAATCATTATCCTTGAGTTGTTATAACCATTAAAGTTCCTTCATGTTGAGCTACTTCTGTGTGAAAATCTGTTTCAGGTTTTTCTGATCTGTATATATTTCACATGTTTCATCATAAAGGTAATGTATACATATCATAAATGAAAATATTATAGCTTTCATATCAAGATAATGCGATATATAATCATATTCATGAATCGTTAACTGCATTGATTCATATTTAATATCTCTATCATTATGCGTAATGACACATCCAAATCCCTTATTTGATGCATCTCAATATATCATTTACCCTTCCCTTATCGATGGTAAATTCAATATCATTTCAGTGACCAACATTTTCATGAATTTTTTAAAAATTTATTTACATTCTTTTCATCGTATAAACATAAACTTTTTTCATGTTCCAATTGTTAATAAGATAGATAAATGAGAAATATTTTGTAAAAATATTTTATAGTAATATGTTAATCTAAGGAAACTACATAACATAGTTATATTTATTATTGTTGTATATTCCACCAATTCCATTTTATTCAAATGATATATTGATATTGCATCCTTATATATCAAATGTCCATGAAAAGAAATTTAATTTTTTTAGAACTCAAATTTTCATGACTATCTATATAACACATTTTATCTATGATTTATAAGAATGATTCTCAAATAAAACATATGATAATTAAAAATTTTAGAGTATACCATGATATCATTAATAAATACCAAAATAAAATTATTGATATAATCCTTGAATACTATTTTTATTATATCCATAATAATAGTTGGTACATTAGTTAATCTAAAAGGAATTACTATAAATTTGTAATGTCCAGACCATGTAAGAAATGTCATATTTGGAATATCCCCCTTATTTACATACCATTTATTATACCTAGAATAAATATAAATCATTGAAAAATAATTATCTCCTTAATGTTGTTCAAAAAAGTCATAATTGAGGGGCATAGGGTATTTTATATTTATACATAAATAATTTATTTCACTATAATTGATGAAAAACCTCATTAACCCATCTTTATTATTAAAAAAATATTAGGGAATCCACATTGTGAAACACTAGCTTTTATGAACCCATTATCACATAACACCTAAAGTTTTTTAATAGTTACACAACTTCCATTCTATCCATCCATTGGGAGTATTAAGTATAGGTTTTCATCAAGGATGCAGTCAATAAAAGACTCATCCTTGCATTCAATTGAATTTCCAAGTAGTTATTGATGAAACATTTAAATTCATTATGAAAAAACATGTATATCCTATATTCTAAAGATACATTTCTCATTCATAGGTTAGGGCTGCCCTTCTTCTCTAAAAATATAATTAAGTATAGATACTAGAGGAAGATCAAGACAAAACTCAAATGATGATGTTCTCTTGTAAAGATAATAGATTACATATCTCTTTCATGAATTATAATATCCTTATATTAGAAATAAATATTCACTTTATAATTTGAATGAATGTCTACACCAAAACTTATATCAAAATAAACTATAGGTATAATAACCATGTTTTCAAATATGTTATTTACATGCATCGTAATGGGTACTAAATTAATTATCTATGTTTCAATAATATTTCTATTAGGATTCATTATTAATAAATATTTTATTAAAGTTATAGGGTGATATCTAATTTTCATATCAAGCATAGAAGATATCAAAGAGTGAGAATATCCAAAATCCAATAACGAATTAGCTAAATTTGTGGTTATTATCAAAGTACAAAATTCAACATATTTAAGAACTTCAACCTAAACTATAGAGATAACATAATATTGGAATTTCTCCCATATCCTTTTCTGAGGGAAAATCCTATAATTATTAGGTAATTCCATTGAATCATTACCCCATATCATTATTTTTGAACCATTGTACATTTTTATATTCGTTATTATTCTTAAAATAATTATCCTGATTTTCTTTCTCTCTACAATTCAATAAAAATTTAATTCCTATCAAGAATGTTCCATCGTGTTTATTACCACAATTATTAAAATATTGAAATTATAACCACCACTTTATCCCTTTATCATATTTATTTTTTCATTGTACTCATATACCAACTTATTTTATTATTTTACTAGTAAAATATAATACTTATAGATTTATTTCACTATATTGATGGAATAGGATACAATATCAACTTATATATAAAATTTGGAGATAAAAATTCCCTAAAACATCTAGGATTTAACGAATAAATGAAATGATCAATATTACTTCTTATATTGTGTATATAATCTGCAGAATGAGTTGTTAACCTTATAATATTAACTTCATATTTGGAAGAAAAATTAGCTTTATTTTTCCTTAAATTGTGTAATTGTATCTCTATATAAACATGTTTCTTAGGAGGTAAGTATTTTTAAACAAATATATTCTTGAAATCAATTCACTCAATAATATTTAATTCCTACGACTCCTTGGTGTTTTAAATCAATTACCATATTTGATCAGAAAATCTATTAATTTCATAAACAACCCTGATAAATTTCACAATTTAATGAATTCCAAAATAGTGAAATGTCTTATCCATGTACATGATATATTCCTCAACTACAAATGGATTATTCATCTAACTGAGTAGTGGAGGTTGTTGTCATGTTAGGTGGTCGAACATTATTGAACTATTTTGGAGATTAGTAGGTTTCTCTTTATAGGAATACTTTTTACCATGACCCGATTCAACTTCCCCAATATAGTAATAATATTTTCATATCCAACTCCAACTTCATTTTCATACTCAAGAAGGAAATCACTACATTGATTACATTCAATGATAAATTTCCTTTTTTCCTCCAAGAACTACTTCCAAAATATGTAATATAATGATTATATTATAACATCATAAATTTCAAATCATAGTGTATAATTATAAATATATTGTAATACATAACATTATCTAAAAATTTATTCATATAAATCCTCAAAATAAGAAGATTAATATCTTTCAAAATATCTTCAAATCATCAATATATTTTAAAATATTTAATAATATTTTGTAATTAGAATGTGAATCATCTAAATCATATACCCTGGGAGTTTCTATCCAAGTGTGGAGACTTAGGCCCACTCATCGTTCACTCAGTGATGATTGAGTTGATACTCAACTGGCCATTTTCAGGATATTTACCTCTAGGTACATCTATTACACAGTTGCAGCTACTTTCTAATATCCAGATAGGGATGTAATTTCTAAGAAACCACCCATTATCTACCTTACTATTATTTGATGATATTATCCTATACTTATAATTATCCATAGAATCATTCATAGGGTTATGTTCTGCAATATATTGTTTCCAAAATCTATTTCCAAATGTTTATAATAAATATTACATGATACCAACTCTAACACCCCAACTCTAGTAACACAATGTTATATATTATAATACAACATTAAAAAAAGGAATAATAGATCATATCCTAAATGATCGAATAGTTTAGACTCCTTGGGAGACTACGTACATACATGATTCTAACATTAAATTTTATAAAGGGAAATAAAACATAAATTCTAGTGGCAACATTATTATTTCATCAATTATATCGATAAAATCATTCATAGATCATTTCTTGGTATCATTTGGAAAGAAAAACATA